>OZ024830.1:92252763-92945671 GCA_964016985.1 Anodontia alba | reverse complement strand
AGACCGCGCGAATGCGCCGTCTGATCAGGGCCCCTACTCTCCGCTAATAGAATTCTCGAGATAGAATCATTCAAGTGAATACTACAGAATGTATGAATGGAGAGCAAAGGCCCGGATGATACTTTGCGCATGCACAGGATGATGTGAATCCGCACATTTTGCGCATGCTCGAAGGTATTTTTCGCTTGACGCGGTCCATTTGTATTGAACTGTGTCCAGTCGACACTTTGCAGTGAACATGAGCACTGCAGGGTATTCTCCAAATCAAAAATAGGGATCGATCAATGCTCTCTCTCTCTCTCTCTCTCTCTCTCTCTCTCTCTTTTGAAGTCGGTAACATTTTTTACATCACGAAAACATGCCTATATATTTTTGATCCCCATAAACCCAACTTTTATGTAGTAAAACTGGGGTTTACAGGGGTATACATTATTTTTTCTTATTTTGCTAAAATGTAGATTGTGGATACTCGTTAGAGCAGCCTCGCCGAGGCGGTTCTAACAAGTACCCACAATCGATGTTTTGAGAAGAAATATGAAAAATATCAGAATTTTTTATTTGAAAATTTTTCTTTTTGGTTGTAAAGTGTTCAATATATTTGAATAGGCGTGCTTTCGTATTTTTTTTTTTTTTTTTTGCCTTGTTTTTGCAGTGATTACATTAACACAACGATATTAAACGACAGCTATAACTCTAAGCCATTGCTCTAGATAAGCTACTTCAACCACTATTTAGGCTTATCGATAACGATTTTTTTTTCTAATTTCTCCACAAAAACATATGCTGTTGGTATACGAATAAGGCGCTTCTAAACCTCAGGGGGTGGGGTGGGGGGAAAGGGTAATTTAGGGGTAATTTTGGTACGGGTGTGCGAGCCAGTATTTCAAAACCTACCCCATTCATATACCTGGCCTTTGAAAAAACGGATCCATTCATATACTTGATCATCCAAAATGTTGACCTATTCATATACTGCCCTTTGATATTTTGTATCCATTTTTTGCTGGTTGTTACACAAATATCACAGTCAATTCATGTAATACCAAGAGAATAAGCAGCCTCGAAAAAATCTCTGAGCGAAAAATATGCGCATATACCAGGATGTCAGAAAAATAGGGACTTTCACCATAGCAATCCAGAAAAATCGGGCCATTCGTATAGGGAGACCGGGGCTAGTTGATGCACGGGGTAAGTTAATGCACCGCAAATAAGATGAAAGCCATTCCATATACAGTGCCAAAAGTAAGATTCAAATGGTATTTATTACCTGTCTCGTGTCCCACGGAAATTTTGTGGATTTCTGACAAAAGGTGTGGCTATGAGCTAAGAAAGTGTGTTTTTGAGCGTCATTTGTAAATTTTGATAAAATTTCATATTGTTCATTTTTCCAACAGAGTTTTCAGACGGTTTATGTAAGTTAAATGCACGATTACTAAGAAAATACTCACCTTTAAATTCAGATAAACAGCAAGGAGCAATTATCTTGTTTTAATTGTCTACATGAGCTGGTGTCACATATGATGCGGTGGGGGCAAGCTCATTCAGTGCACTGAGAATGGGGCAGGTTGATGCAGAGCTTCCTACTATAATTCTTGCCTAAATTTATCAAACGGCAAAGGATATAAGAATATTCTGATGCACAGATCAGTTTATTGCAAATTTGTAAAATTTTCCGTTGCATTTCAATTATATTGTGCTGTCAATGCACTTATGAAGTATCCCTGCATGTAGTGGTTTTCACCGCGACCTACGAAAAGAAGTAAACTTCTGACCATAAAAGTTATTTTATATGAACCTTTCTACGGCAGTTTTAGTTATTTCGCCAGTCTTGATTGCACTAGAGAGTCATGCACGTGCAAAACTTCTTTTTTGTTGACAATGACGATCAAGATACGGTTTTATGACTGTCAAGACACCACTTTGCAATAATAACCAAAATCTGCTAGAATAGTATGTGTTTAATGCATAATATCTGCCAGTTGAAAAGATTTTAGCGGATTATGTTGATAAAATCATGAAAATAGTGACCATTTTACCCAAGCAAACAAAGAATGAATAGCATTAACTTGCCCCGGTGATTGCATCAACATGCCTCGACATCGGGGCAAGTTGATGCACTGACCCTTACCTAAAAAATCTAGTTGGTTCGCAAAGGAGCATCTATATATTTCTAGTTATTAGACGAAATTAAATGCAGTAAGGAAGGATGTTCACACAGATACATAAATTATCTAACTAGTCCAATTGGTCGGAAAGAAAGTCAAAAATAAGAAAAAGTGCATCAACCAGCCCCGGTCTCCCCTACTTTTTGTTGAAAAAAAGGGGGCCAATCATATACCTGGCAGCGCTGTAAAAGGGGGCTATTCGGCACGCACATCCGTACTATGCCATATATAGGAAGTTAACACCCCCACCCCCCCCTACATCCCCCCCCCCGCCACCCCTCCCCCACACCCGAGTTCTAAACAGTAGCCTACCCACCACAACTATTATTTTTTATGGAGAATTATGAACAAAATATTGATCTGAACATCCCTATTTCTCTGGCTGCTGGCCATCTATCTTATAAATCTAGAATTCCCGTTTCCGCAATATAATACTGAGAATGTAGGTTCAGTCAGCGGTACTCGCGCTATTTGCGGCACTTTTTTGTGTATGCATACCTTGTGCCCAAGGGAAATAACGACGAACAAGCTAAGGGAGATAAATGAATTTCCCGCCATTTTATTTATGGTCGCGAGGATGCCACCAAAACGGTCGAAGAAACGTCCTCTACCGAACGACGAAGAGAAGATCGTATCTAAATCTGACGCAGAAGTGGCGAAAAAGACAAGAACCTCAACCTTGAATGGTACTTTCAGGATGACAATCGAGCACTGGTAATTAAAATGGCATGCACAATATTGGGTGGGATGTTACACTGCTGTCGGCCTATTCAGCTCACCTAAGGATTTGAGCTGAATTTAAAAAAAATGTTCGCAAGATCAGTTTTAATTTTTAAATGTACTAGAACGAAGAATAATTTATTATAAATAAAACAAGTTTATTTTCATTTAATTTCTTCAAATTTAGCAGATAATAATCACTCAACTTCATCACCCCCTTGATTGTGTGTCATAAAAAAAGTCTTCCAATGTCGCGCATCTGTTAGAATTTTGCTTGTTGCCTTGGACATAAATAATGTTTTTAGATTAAATATGCATTTCTATGATCACTAAATTTAGAATATATATGTGCCATTCTCATTGTTCACCCTGACAAAACCACCTTTTAAGTTTTAAATTGGGATTTTTTTTGAGAAAATATTTAAGTGAGCAGCATTGGCAGATGCGCCACATTAAGCTACACGGCTGTATGCATCGTACACCTAGCTTTTTCCAGTATTACCAGTTGACTGTCAATGAGAATTCAGACTCAGACCTTTTAGCTTTACCTCACCGTTTGGTATGTTTCGATTGATTGATTGTGTTGGGGTTTAACGACACGTCAAGCCTTGAGGGTCATTTTGTGTCGTCTCCCAGAGAAAGGGAGAAAAGAGATAGAAGGGAGAGTAGAGGAGAGAAGGGAGAGTAGAGGAGAGAAGAGAGAGTAGAGGAGATGAAAGAGAGGGACAGGGAAGAAAGAGGAACAGGAATGAAAGTGAAGAAACAGAAGAAATAAAAACAGTCCCCCTCTACCCTTACCCACTACAAGGATAGCAGGCCTTGCCCAACTGTAAGCCAATATCAGTTGACGCCCCGGTGATGTAAGATACACAGGTATGTATGTTTCGAATGATATGTCTTCAAGCTGTTACAAGAAATTCTGTCTTCTTCATATTTTCCCTGCCTGTACAATTTCTTGTGCATTTTGGGACATTTCTCATCGTCCACCCCAATACATTGTTCAAAATAATTACCAAAAAGGAAAACACGCTTGCATTTACTTATTTTGTTTTACAGAACCATCAGTCATACCAACTTCTGTGTGGGCTTTTCATTTTAGAACTTGACATTTTGTTATAAAATGTCAAGTATTTGGGCTAGCCTCTTGGATATTAGGAAATATCACTTTTTCTCCAGAAAATGTTTGGAAGTAATGTTGTTTGTTTGTTTGGTTTGTGGTTTTACGGCCTAGTCAACCCAGTGGGGTCCTGTCGAGCGCGGTCAGTTTACCTAACCACACGTTTACTGGGCAGGCTTAGTCCTCTACGCGGTTTACCAGTATTGTGCACATCCTTTCGCCAGAAACTGACAACTGCCCTTCTTAAATCAGCGGAAGGGAGAGAATGACCGTAGAAAATATTTCATGATTAATCTCTACGAAAGAATGTTGCCGACCTCAGCGGGGGTTGAACCGGTGACCTCCTGGTCTCCAGTCGGACGGCGCATCCAACTGAGCCACCGAGGCCGGCGGAAATAATGTTGTGCAAACAAATAAGTGATAAAGATTATTATTTTAGCCAGAATTTACTTAAAAACTTACTTTGAAGTGTTGGATATTTTCCTGTACTAGTATTGAAGGGTGGATGATAACATGAGAAGGACAATAATATGAGAATGAGGGACAGCATCAGTACACGGATGCTTGGGGTCAGGTCACTAATGTTTTTCAAAGTTATTTTGTGCATTTCCCTATAATTGGAAAACTTTTCATCATAAAACATGTTTAGAAACTTCTAGACAAGGTTTCAAAAAATATATCTAGTCTTCAGGGGCGTAGCCAGGAACTTTATGAAGATGAAGATTTCCTACAAGATTGCATGTGCGCCCAGCGAATACTCGGATCAGCCTGGGCAAACACACCTTTTTACTTAAGCTCTGTTGATCGTCTAAAGAAAGCTTGGGTGTTTTGCTGGTCAGAGCAAAGCAAATTTATGTTGAAGCCTGGGTTTCGTAGCTTCCGCCTGACTACACACATGGTCTTTCACACTGTCAAGGCTGAAATTAGTAAAGATACCACTCTTTTTGAAAACAAAAGTAGATATCCATGGAGAAATAATGAAGCATGCACAAAACACATGAATGCCACTACAACTAACCTACTGCCATAGATTTGCCTTCACAATGCAGGTTACGCTAATTTCTGATATTGTAATACAGCAGGGACATCATGCTCAAAACAACAACTTCAGGTCTGTCAAGCAAGTCATATCGGCACTCCATCTGAAGTTCAAAGTGTTTTGTTAAATGTATTTATTCTTCAAAAGAACGCTAGCCATCGTTTTAGGATTTCAAATAAAAATTTTAATTCGTTTGACTTAGGGTTATATATACTCAACTGATCTGGATCTACACTGTTTGTAAAGGCAGGGCATATCCAGGCTCAGCAGAACAAGGATTAAGGTGCAGGCAAAATAAAAATTTTGAAGTTTCCCATGAAAAACCATAGCCACAGCCTTCCTGAGGCACCAAAGACAACAAAAAAAGAGTCGCAGTAACAGAGATACAATATAGGGATTAAACATGGTTTTTCATGCATTAACATTCGCCAGGTCCCATGGGAGGTGTTGAAAACCGAGGCCAAAGGCCGGGGTTTTCCACACCTCCCAAGCAGGGCTCGGGAAAACCGGAAAAATAGCCGGTCTGGACTGAAATTAAGAATTCTGGACCGATTTCAAACACCCCAAAACGCACATAAATCGGTCCAACATTTCCCAAACCAACCAATTTTCACAAATCAATGATGTCTAAAAAAATCACAAATGGTCAAGTCTTTCCAAACTGACAACGTCCGCGCACCTTTTAAATGCGATATTATGGTAGTTTAAGGCTCTAAACGGTCATTTGACATGTATATTGGAGAGACAGCTGAATAACGGCAAACTACCCGCAGCACAAATTAATTACGTCATTATCCAAACATTGTCAAAAAATCAACACTTCACTGACCTTTGTGCGGTAAACAAGCGATTAACACAAATCATCAGTAACGGTAGTCTGATAATTAATCCGTTTGTGTGACACGTGTGAATACACTGAGACTGCAAAACATCCAGGTGCAGTCGGCGTGTCCAAGAGATCAAAGATCGCTTTACTGAGAGTGATAAAAGAATGCATCGCTTGAACGCACCCGTTTTCTTCCTCTTCTTTTTTGTTTTGATCAACATGGTCTGTCGGTCCCAGATTCGATAAATGAATTCCCAAACCGTGTACGTCCTGATCAGATGTCGCATACAACGGCGTCTGATCTGGGTATAATTGATTGCTTTTTTTTTTTTTTTTGTTGATTGCCGTAACAAGCGAGTATAATTCAGGGTAGATTTCACAGTTAAAATAAGTAATGCACCACTTGCGCTAGGCAGAATTGGTCAGTGCTTAAAATTTAAGCAGTCTGATTAAATCTTGAAACACTGAAAACTGCAAAACCGCCCGTGGCGCAGGTCTTTTTTATTAGACCTAATTAGGTCCATGAAAGTCGTTTCGTTCCGTCTCTCCTGTTTCCCGCCGTCTTCGCGCTTATACAAGACGGGAATCAGTTGTTTGTAAATAGTTTAGGAAAACCCTGCGGAGGTGGAAATAACAACAAAACCGTTTTTTCTTTTTTTTTTTCTTTTTTTTTTTTTTTTTTTTTTTTCTTTCTTTTTACATACCTGACTGTATTTATTGATGACTCCAGCTTTGATCATGCTCGTTGTACCCTGACTTCCGTCATATAACGGAGTTGAGGTGTATTATTTAAAAGGAGTTATAGGACTGCCAATTGTCATTAGTTTTATGGACAAGTGATATACACATATTTTTTTTTTGGAAATGGGCTCATTGATGACGTCATCATCATCGGCTGGACCGATTCAGATTTCAAAATTTCCAGACCCTGCTCCCAAGGGACTGGGCGAATGTTAATGCATTGAAAAACCATTTTAGATCGCTATTATTGCATAAAAACTGAAAACATTTGCTACATTTCACATTATTTCTTGCACTATTTTGTTTTGCCTTTACACTGATGTCTCGCGAACACAATTTCCACGGACTATGCTCCTCCTAGGGCCGGGCAGTACACATCTCGTAATGGCAGCAAATCTATGGCCCAGGTACGATCATATTGAAAGTTGCGTAGCCATGCATTAACAGCGAGTGAATTGCCTTGTTAATACACAGCTTTTCGCCAATTAATGCACGGCTGTTAATAAGGTGCGACACTACTTTATGCAATAATACAAATGAATGCCTTGGAACAGTCAGCAGAAAAACTGTTGGGAAGGGGGTGGGGTGCAGGGAGGCATCAGTAGCTTTTGTTACTCATTGTCTGGCATACCTCAACATGTGCACAACACTGCTTAGAGTTTTTAACCCTTGTCCTGCTGAACCCGGATATACCCTGCCTTTGCAAACAGTGTAGATCCAGATCCGTTGGCTTCATCAGTTGGCTTCTAAGCCAATTGATCTGGATCTGCACTGTTTGCCATTATGTTTGTGAATCTCTACCAACAACTTTAATCAAGTAATCTGATTGGCTGAAAATTAGAAGTGGGTGTGGCTTCTTAATTTATTCAGCAGGACAAGGGTTAATAGTGAACACAAAATCTATAAGACTGCTGAACATTTCAGAGAAAAAAAAATTGTTCAGTCTTGCACAAGTTAAGTTTTTGCATAAGTACTCTGTTTCAAGTATCTGATTAATGGGTGACTTCTTCTACAAATTGACTAGTTGGGTGGAATAAAACTTTACCGACCCATAAGATTTGCCCAAAGTCAGTGGACCTCAGATTATAAAATTTGCTTGTTTCAGTATGTAACCTGAACCACTTGTATTTGTTCTTATCTTATTAATATTAGTAAATTTTTTAACTTCCAGCAAATCCTGACAAGTATTCAAGCGCAAGGCCTTAGCCCTGGCTGAGGACTTGCGTCAGACTTTTGGGGATGTTAAAGTGGACCTCAATCCTGCCCCACCCAGACGTGGAAGCTTTGAATGTGTCATTATAGGAGAAAGTGGTGAAGGTATGTACATTAAGACTCTTAACCCTTAAAGCGCCAATCACAACAATTGTCGTCTGCTTTGTCTTCTGCCGGTTACTTTAAAAGTCATTGTTGCAAACAGTGTGGACCCAGATCAGACTGCTCCGATCAGGGTCCACACTGTTTGCCTGTATGCAAAAATAGGTTTGAAAAGTCTGCAAGAATATTCAGCAGACGACGTAAACAGACGACATTTTCAGATGCAGTTTTTCTTGGCACTTTAAGGGTTAAGAGGTACAAATCAGAGTCTAGTTTAAACTTTGGCTTGCAATCTGAATGAAGATTTCCTATGATTCTGTTTTTGTTTTTACATGTACCAGAAAATAGCGTAAGCTTTACAGGTAACAAGAGGTATCCACATAATATTTTTCTTATTTCTTGACAAAAACATATATTGTGGGTACTCTGTAGCAGGACCTCACCCAGGCGCTTCTAATGAGTACCCACAACATATATTCGTGAAGAAATAAGAAAACTAATATTTTTTGGTTGAAAAAAATTGCCTTAACTAGAGCTATGACCAGGCTTTGACATGTAGTGTAAATTGTCTCCATATTGTGGGTAAAATAAGAAAAAAATAGGCAATTTGTTGTTTGCTGAATTAGCCCTGACAGTGGCAAAATTAGTAGGAAGAAACAATGTGACTTTTCTGTTTACATTCTTAACAAAAATGATAGAATTTCAAATGGACCTACTTTTGAAAAATGGGATTGTGTCAGATTTTTTTTTTTTTTTTGATTTTTTTTTTTTTTTTTTGATTCTGCTGAAAAGATGTCTGCACTGAAAAGAAAGAATTTGCTCCCACAGGTCAAATTCTTTCCTAAAAGAATAGACCCCCTTTTCTGAAAGAATCTGGTATGCAGAAAAGCAAACCAAAAATTTAACCCTTGTCCTGATGAACACGGATATACCCTGCCTTAGCATACAGTGTAGATCTAAATCAGCTGGCTTCTGAAGAAGTCGACTTACCTGGATCTGCACTGTTTGCCATTAAGTATGTCAATTCATAGCAACAATTAGGATCCAGTAATCTGATTGGCTGAAAATTAAAAGTGGGAGTGGCATCTTAATTTATTCAGCAGGACAAGGGTTAAGTGAAGATTCCCAGGAAATGCATCAAAGCTCTTAAACCACCAATTTTGTCGTCTGCTTTGTCATCTGCTTGTGATTTTAAGTCATTTTTGCAAACAGTGTGGACCCAGATCAGACTGCTCCTCTTGGAGCTTTCTGATCAGGGTCCACACTGTTTGCCTGTATGCAAAATAGTTTGAAAAGCTTGCAAGAATATTTAGAAGACGACATAAACAGACGACATTTTTGGATGCCAGTTTTCTTGGCATTTTAAGGGTTAAATACAAGAATTTCTATTAAACATTGTAATAAAACTTATTTAATTAGACACTCCGCAGTTAAATAGACCAGCTCAAAGAGTTGTGATAGAAGAGTCCACTTGATGTAAATGGGTTAAGAAATTTGTGCAGGCTAGGTACAGCTGGGGTATCTGTCACCAAGCACCTCCATGTCTACTTTAATTTTAGATGAACGTTTGGTCCACATTGGGTCCAGCAACATTCTTGCCAGAAGATTGATCATGAAATATTTTCTATGGTCATTCTATCCCCTCTGCTGATTCTAGCATGGCAGTCGTCAGTTTCTGGCATGAGAATGCGCACAAGTACTACCAGTTTATTAAAACTGCTTAGAGAACTAAGCCTGCTTAGAGAACTAAGTTTCGGATTTTCCGACTGACTGTCAAAAATGCGTTGCCTGTATGTTTTTTTTTTTTTTTGTTTTTTTTTTTTTTTTTGTTGTTTTTTTTTTTTTGCACACGAAAACAAAAACAAAAAAAAAACTAGAGCAGTCGATGGCGCACCATCACATATCCCCGTGCCAGCGCCATCGCATATTTCCATGCACATCAAAATTCCAAATGCGTTCCTCCAGTCCTCATCCATTAGGCTATTACCTGTGACAGTTTCAAGGTTCTAGCTGAAAAAGCCTAAGAGGAGTTGTGTGAAAAACAAAAAAAGGACCCGAAATCCTACTTTGTGACCTCTAGTGACCCCCAGACATGCCCCTAGGGCAAAGGTTTTTGCACCACTGTATTCTACTCTTCATTACCTTGGAATTGATATATGCAACATGACTGTTTGTACAAAATGGATTTTGGACCCTTTGGGGCCACACCCCCTGGCCCTGCCCCCAGGGGTTACATCAGAATTCTGCCGAATGTGTTCCTCCAGTTCTCATCCATAGGGCTATTACCTTTGACAGTTGCAAGGTTCTAACTCAAGAAGCCAAAGAGGAGTTGTGTGACAATCAAAACAAAAGGACTCAAAATCCTACTTTTTTACCCCTAGTGACCCTCAGGCATTCCCCCCTGGCATAATTTTTGCCCCACTGTATTCTACTTTTCTACCTCAGGCATGAAGCTGGCCCAGAAAAACAGGGAGACATCATGTTTCCCTCGGGAAATTAGGTAGACGTGTTCCATGATCAGGGAGACGTGACAATCCCAGCCTGCTTAAACTGTGCGGTGAACGCGGCCAAACTTTAAGCTTATTAAATGATTTCAACATTCTGTTTGTTTTTTTATTGTTTTATTTTTATTATTATTTCAGTGGTAACAATACTTGAAGCCTTTCATTATTTTTTTGCATGCAGAGCAGGTATTTATATTTTGTAGTTTCTTTGGCAAAAGATTCGAGGCACATTTCTCAAGAAATACTAAACTAATTCTCGCAGTGGCACCCCTCCTCATTGCCTTTCAATTTTCACTTAAAATTTGGTACCCCATTGCACACAAAAAGTTTGTTGCTGCTTGCAGTTGTCTTTTAATCTTGAGTGTTATTGATATTGAGGGTTTTTGTTTGTGAAGTAAAACATTGATATTGAGGGCTTTTGTTTGTGAAGTAAAACATTAATCAACCAATTAACGCTCTCTTACACATCACAGCAAATATTATACATCACATTCTGATGTGAAGCTTCCTGCAAAATGTCATTTCAGTGTTTACTATGCACCGTGTTGTGATTGATATATGCTGCGACAAAAAGTCTGGGTCTTGTTTATTTGCAGAAGTTTCGATCTTCTGCTAAAATTCGGAGAAAAATAATTGGTGCAGTTTGGGTCTATTTTTAATATGCATGTATGTTTCGAATGCATCTTTGACAAGTAAAGGCTCTGCAATTTTTTATGGTAATAAGTTCGTTTTTCTCACAGAGTGGTTTTCCGCCGTGTCTTCACGTGACGTCACCGTTATCAGCACGCAGTTTCTTCATGTGGGAGCAAGCGAAAACTTAACTTTATAACTTGTACTGGAAACATGAACGTCCCAGCATTGCGTACTGTCCCCCGGTGTGCAGCTGAGCAGTCTCATGAGATTCTACAGAAGGTTTACTGGACACTTTCTGTGGGATTTAGAAATTGCTTTTGGTGACTTGAAATAACAATTTTAATGTGCAGAATGCACTCGCTTAAGCGATAAGGTACATTTTGCTTGTCACGGATGACCGCATGTCGTCTTTCAAAAGAAAAAGTCAACATTAAAATAAAATGGTGCATTTGGGATCATGATGAACATTCCTCATCTGAAAACTTAAAAATGGAAGAGAGAAAAAAATAAGATCAGGCACGTTAGAAAGAGAAGGTGTGGATTGTGTACCAGTCATAATCTAGGTCAGATTGTCTGGAAACAAACAATGTGATTTTACTGGGAAGTGTCAAATAACTAACAAGTGAACCTGTCTTCCGATAATCCTAGCCACAAGGGATGGAAGATCATGCCATCTGCGTCTGTATTTCAGTGAATTAATCGGTCAGGATAGGCAATACAGGTGACGTCAACATCGCTTTTCTGTGTGAACAGCGCTATGTCTGTAGAAAAAAGGCGACCACGTCGCCTGCGAACGTCTTCCCTGTTACCTTCGATTTGATATGCAACATGACGGTTTGTACAAAATGGATTTTGGACCCTTCTGGGCCACACACCCCCTGGCCCTGCCCCCAGGGTTACTTCAAAATTCTGAATGTGTTCCTCCAGTCCTCATCCATAGGGCTGTCACTTGTGAAAGTTTCAAGGTTCTAGCTTATATGGTCTAGGAGCAATGATGTGACATTAGGTATGGATGGACGAGATATAACAATTTCCCCGCTTTTTCTTCGAAAAGCTCGGGGATAATTAAACCGCAACCGACCCCGGACAATCCCGCTTTTTATATACGTTCATTACATAATTTGTCCGTACTAATTTTCGGATATTGTCGGTCTTCATTTTGTTTATTTCCAATATGGCTGCACCCTTACAAGCCAAATCGAGCACATTAGTGCAGTTTGTTCCAAAGCATGCGCCCACATCTCGGCCTAAAATAAAAGCTGTTTAACACAGCCCCCCTTTATCATTAGTATTCAAAAATGGTCAAATGTTCGGTAAGAGTAGTCAGAATATTTTACGATTCCATTAAAAAAAAAAAAAAAAAAAAACAGAAACAGAACATTTATTTTTTAGGCCTAAGGTAAACCGACTGGCTTGACATGACCTTAATAGTGTTGACTGAGCCGTTAAACTCCAACACTAACCAAAACAAATAAGGGGCCACAAAAATGACCACAAAAATGGGATTATTACTAAGCTTGCCACCTAGTGTACTCACTGGAGGCTACCTAGACCACTGGAAGCCACCCAGTCCACAAGAGGCCACCTAGTCCACAGGTCTCCTACTAAGTCCTTTTAAGATTTGAAAAACAGTTGACCGGCAAGTTAAGAAAAGGTGACTTCAGGCATGTGTGCACAGCAAAACAATCAGATCAGTCTGACTTCATCATAGCAACAGATCAGTCTGACTTCATCATAGCAACAGATAAGGCGCTTTTTGCATCTGAAAAATGCTGATATCTTTCTTATTTCTCTACAAAAACATATGTTGTGGGTACTCATTAGAAGCACCTCGGTGAGGCGCTTCTAATGAGTACCCACAATGTATGTTTTTGTAGAGAAATTAGAAATATATTATGTGGATACTCCCTCTTATCTGTAGCTACTCTGTGGACCCATATGATCTGTAAGTCAGCAGTTTACTTTGCAGATAGCCAAGGATCAAGCATTTCGTTAGGCAGACGGCAAAATCTCTAAATGAACTGTATGGATATACACAGGTTGATCTGAATCTTCCCTTAAAGAACATCTCTTGTACAGTTTCATATTATGGCTTATTTGTCAGTTCTATTTATAAAATTGCTTTGAGCTAACAAAAAACAAAAAAATTAGCATAACTCAGATTAGAGGTGGTATTCACAATATTTTTTTTATTTCTCCATGAAAGCATATGTTATGGGTACTCTTTAGAAGCGCCTCAGTGAGGCACTTCTAATGAATACTAACAATGTTTGTTTGTTTGTGTTGAGGTTTTACGGCCCAGTCAATCCAATGAGGTCATGTTGAGCGCGGTCAATTTACCTAACCACACGTGTACTGGGCAGGCTTAGTCCTCCAAGCGGTTAACCAGTATTGTGCACATTCTTTCGCCAGAAACTGACACCTGCCCTTCTTGAATCAGCGGAAGGGAGAGAATGACCGTAGAAAGTATTTCATGATCAATCTCCACGAAAGAATGTTGCCGACCTCGGCGGGAGTCGAACCTGCGACCTCCTGGTCTCCAGTCAGACGCGCATCCAACTGCGCCACCTAGGCCGGCATACTAACAATGTACCCTTTTTTCGAGAAATAAGAAAAAATCAGTACTTTTTGTTTGAAAATAAGTTGCTTATTTTGAGCTGCCTTTCAGTCATAGTTTAACCTTCACCACTCTCTGGGCTAATTAGAAGAAGAAAATTGATGACATTTTCTAGTTTTTCGTAGAAAACAGGATTTTATATTTCACGCAAATTGGCTCCATTAGAGACGATTTGCATGAAATGTCAAAACCTGTTTTCTAGAAGAAAATATTTCAATATGTCATCTGCTGAAAATTTTACCTAGAGTGCTAAGCGTTAACATGTTTTTGCTGGTTTTTGTAGAGACCACAGTTTGGTCAGGATTGAAGAAAGGCCCACCTAGAAAATTGAAGTTTCCTGAATCAGATGTTGTCATTAGTGAAATCCATAAAGTTCTAAAACAGTAAAGGATGTGTAGAGATCTGAAGATGTGAACAGTGGTTTGTATTCTGAACTTCTTGTGAATTTGTATTTCATGTGTTTGTGTTTTTACATAACATTAACATGCCGATGTAAATATAATCTACTTGACACTTGATAAATTGGGAAATGATGGGAAAAATTTAAAATGTTCTGAAATAGGTTTGTGCAGTGCTAAGTGCTGGCAAACGAGAGTAAGCACAGTTAATTCATGCTTAAAACAATGAAATGATAATAAGAAAAACACTAAGAATAAACCACACATACCCTGGTAAAAAAGTCTATTTTCTGGGAAAAATAAAATGTCATCAATTAGTTTTAGGGTAGCTATGGTAGTGTGAAAATTATTTATATAAGCCAGCGCAGGAAAAACCTACAATAAGATTTGTGCAACCAGCAAAGACTCAGATCAGCCTGCACGTCTGCGCAGTCTGATCAGTCTTTGCTGATCATGTGTGCCTTCTACAGCTCTGGGCTATCCAGAGGGGTGAACAAGAACCCATTGTACTGGCTAGATGTACAGGCTTGTCTGAGTCTTTGCTGGTCACATAGGTCTTGTAGGTTTTGTCATGCACTAGCTCATTTTAAAGTTGGTACAAGCTGCCCTTTGGCTTCATTTTCAGCATCAGGACTGGATGCACCAGTGTCAGCATAATGTGACTTGGTGTTATCACATCATTGTTTCTGGAGAGTGATTTTGCAGTGAGATGGCACTATAAAAGGGCATCAATTCTCACTATCAGATCCAGAGACTGTCACTCACTGTACGATTGTTGAATGAAACTGAACCTCAACTTTAATGAATACATTATGCTGGGTTGGGGAGGGGTTAAGGAGTGAGGGGGAATGCAAGGGCAGTTGTGTACTGTGGACATATTTTTAGTGTCAGTTAAAAACCTTGCAGGAGTGGAATAATTCAGAAAATATATGTAATTTATATATAATAAAGGCGCTTTTTTCATCCGAAAAATGCTTATATCTTTCTTACTTCTCGACGAAAACATGTTGAGGGTACTCATTAGAAACGCCCAAGGCCCTTCTAATGAGTACCCACAACATATGTTTTCGCAGAGAAATAAGAAAAATATTATGTGGATACCCCCTCTTATCTGTAGCTTTGATGTTTTTGCTGGTTCTTGTAATAGAACTCTTCTATAGACCCCTTCTGTAAAGAATTTGTCAGACATGATCATATCATCAATCCACACCAGTGGGCCCCCTTCCAGATTTCTGCACGCATGGCAGATCTCACACCAGATCTCCAGGTATGTCTATCATGAGGGTTGATGGCCGAGAGCTTCCACTCTCTGCAATCCCTCTCTGTCAGCTGTTTCCATGCCATCTTGGGCCTCCCAGGCCCACGCTTTCCATCAACCTGTATGTCAAAGGCTGTCTTGACTGCACCATTGGAGCGTTCCACATGTCCATACCATCGGAGTCTTCTCTCCTTCAGAATGAGGTTCATATCCTCAGTGCCAAGCCGCACAAGTAGCTCATTGGACCTGGTGGTGACAATGTCTTGCGGTCTAACATTGCAGATCTGTCTGATCATTGCCCTGTCGTTTTGCTGCAGACGCTGGAGGTTTGGCTTTGTCAATGGCCAAGTCTCGCTGGCATGGGGCTTTGCGCTCGGCACACAAGAGCTGTACTCACGGCCACGTGTTTTGAAAGAGAGGTGGCGTGAAGAGAGAACTGGTAGCAGATCCTTGAACTTCTTCCAGGCGGTTTTAACACGTGTTGTGGTTGAAAGTTCACAGCCACCTGCTGCTGAGAGCATGTCTCCTAAGTAGCAAAAGGAAGCTACCACCTCAAGCTTGTCAGGTCCGACCTGGACTACCTTCTGTGGTCTGCCATCCAAGGGGCGTGCAGTTCTGTCGCACCGTGTACATCTGTAGTCAGGGTCTTTTTTCAAGCACTTGAGCCCACTGCATTTCTTGTGCACCCAGTGCTTGCAGCCACTGCAGAAGATGCTGTTGCTGCCCACTCCATTGCAACAAACGGCGCATGGAAACTCACCTGAACTCTGCAGGAGGTCCGGTCCCATACCGCAGATCATAATCTTTGGTTTTCCTGCATTTACTCTCAGTCTTTTCTTCTCCATTGTTTCTTTCCATGTCAAGAGCCTCCTGACACATTCCTCAAGCGATTCAGCGATGATAACAAGGTCATCAGCATAAAGGTCTTCCCAGGGGACCCCAGAGCAGAACTCTCGTGATAAGGCTTCAGTGGGCTGAGTACTGATCCTTGGTGAACACGAGTTTTCACTTCAAACTCTTCACTGTACCCCTCACAAACACGGACACGGCTCCGCGCACTTGCCTACATCCCCTGCACCATTCGCACAATCCACTCCTCCACACCAAGTTTTCTCAGTGCCCAACAGATGACCTTCCGAGGTACTCGATCAAACACCTTCTCCAGGTCTACGAAAGCCATGTAGAGTCTCTTGTTGGCAGCTAGATACTTCTCTGCAGCTGCCTGACAACAAAGATTGCGTCTGTAGTGCCTCTGCCTGGGACGAAGCCAAACTGGGAATCGTCGATTGACACCAACTGTCTGATGAGTCCGTCCACAATCCTCTCCAGGATTTTCATAACCTGCTCTGTCAGCTTGAGACCCCGGTAGTTGCCCCTTTCCAGTGCGCCCCCCTTTCTCTTGTAGAGGCAGACAGTGAAACTCTGCTCCCAGTCAGAGGGTACCTTGCCATCACGAATGATTGCAGCTGCGAGGTCACGATCATGGAGGCGCCCATGTCACCGGCTGCTCGTATCATCTCCACCACTATGCCTGATGGGCCCGGTGCTTTGCCTGCCTTCATCTGTGAGATAGCCTTCTTAACCATGTCAATGGTGATTAGGATGGGTGGGCCTTCCACTGGTGGTTGATAAGACAGGTGGTCTGGGTCCCAGTCAAACTCAACGTTGAGAAGCCTTTGGTAGTGCTCTAGCCAAGCCTTCTGCTATGAGTCCTCGCTCAATGACATCTCTCCTGCATCATTCTTCACAGGTTTGTCACCAGAAACATCAATGTTCTCTCTTCTAAACTGATTAGCAAGGCGGTAGACTTCTGAAGACTTGGGGTCAATATTCTCATAGACCTTGTCGGCTTCTTGACGATCATGGTGCACTGCATGTCTGGCATTTCGTTTGGCTGCATCGTATGATGCCCTAGTGCCTTTACCAGCCTTCCAGGCCTTGAAAGCTTTCCGCTTGGCAGCAATGGCCTTTTCTACATGTTCATTCAACCACCAGGTTTCACGACGCCAACCGTGTGGCCGAGTTGTGCCACACACCTCCTCAGTTGTCTTGAGCAGTCCAGTCTTGATGTTGTTCCAGATATCCTCAGTGGCCCCATCAGCTACACCTGCAGATGTGCTCACATGCAAGTTGAAGACCTCCTGGAAATGATTGCTTGTCTGAGGGTCTTTAAGCTTCCAAACTTTGAGGTGAGGGGTGAACTTGTGCTTGGATTTTGGTGGCACATCAATCCTCATGTTGCATACAAGAAGCTGATGTTGCAGAGCTACTTCCTTGCCAGGGATCACTTTTACATCTGTGACAAGTTTGCGCATGGTCCTATGGAAAAGGATGAAGTCTATCTGCGTGGCTTTGTTTCCCAACTTGTATGTGTTGAGATGATCTACAATAAAAAGAAAGAATTTGCTCCCAAGGGGAGCAAATACTTTCCCCTTAGATAGACCACTTTTCAGAAGGGAAGCAATCCAGTTTTGACAGTGGTTACCTCCCCTGAAAGTGTATCCATTCCTTTTACATTGTTTTATCCATAGCTCCAGATAAATGTATTTTCTTATTTTTCCAAGAAAACTTTGTGCAAACTCGTAAGCACCTGAGGGAGCGCTTCTAATGAGTACCATAACATGATTTCAAGGAGAAATAAAAAACAAAAACAACAACAAAATAAAAGCATAAAACGATAATACCCTGCCACTGTCGTTTGGCAGGCAGATAATGGCAGACTGTGGAGGGTATTATAGTTGCAGACTGGTTGTCCGTATGTTCATCTGTATTTTTGTTTCCGGACAATAACGAGTAAATGTTTTCACCATACTTGGTATGTACATTGATATTTTGGAGGTCTGGTTTAGGATTGCTAATGGGCAGATTTCAGCATTTTTGACAGTTATCTGCCCACCACACGATAGTGTCTGGATATTATCGTGTCATGTTTAGGTATCCTGCCACACAATAGCGGTTTCACATTTGTGGTCCTTATATCCGTCTGTCTGTTGTACATCTGTATTTTTTTTTTTTTCCAGATGATAAGTTAACGAGTAAATATCAGTGGATTTTCACTAAACTTGGTCTGTGCATTGACATTACAGAGACCAGGTTTTGGAATGCTAGTGGGCAAATTTCATCAATTTTTGACAGAATTATCTGCCCACAACATGATGGTGGCGACTGGCGAGTTCTCTTTTCACATTTTATTGTTTATTTATTGTTTTATCCTTATTGTTACTATTATTTTATTATTTTTTTTTGCAGAAAATATTTTAGATGAACTTCTTTTCAACCTTATTCAAGATTATGATGTGAACAGTCTAATGGAGCAGTCCTGATTGTGAACTGATGCCTTGCTTGATTGGGAAGAACAAGTGCTCATCTTTAATATTTCAAATGCTTAACTCACATTATTCTGAAATGTACTGTCCAAATCAGTAACTTCACTGTTAAAGCCCTATTCAGTGTTGCAGACCACATTTTAAAATACATTGTTTGAAGAAAATAAGGCTTGACATTCATGGGAATCATCTGTTAGGCAGATGATTCCCATGACATGTCAAACCTTATTTGCTCAAAAAAAAAAAAAAATGTTTCAAAATGTGGTCTGCTACTGTTGTGATAGTTATTGTTCGACATTGGTATTAAAATTTGTATGGAGGAAGTTTCAAGAAAATGTCCTGAGGCAGGACCTTAGGTATTGTGACTTTTAGCAAGCAGGTACGATATACGATAACAGGGTTCCAGTTTTTAATACTTCTGTAGGTAGGTTGGTTGGCTTTTAGTTTAACGTCCCAGTCAACACTATTAAGGTATTGTCGAGCGGGCAGTTTACTTAACTACACTTTTCCTGGGCAGGCTTAACCATCTAGGCAGATAATCAGTACTTGTTCACATTCTTTCACCAGAAACTAACAGCCCCATCTTGAATCAGTGGAAGGGAGGGAATAACCATAGAAAATATTTCAAGACCATCCAAGATATTTTGGTCTCCACAAAAGAATGTTGCCGGACCCGGCGGTGATGAACCCGAGACCTGATCACCAGTCGGACTGAGCCACTGAGGCTGGCACATCAGTAAGCCATCCTTCAACATTTATCAAATTATGGAAGTCCTAGCATTTCACTTCATTTCTGATAGTTATAAGACAACTGTCGTAGCATTTGGTTTGCACTTCTTAGTGTGTACTCGAAAAAAGTGGTATTTTTATCAATACCTTAACATATTAGTGACTGTCATTTTTAGTGTGCCTTTGTGAAGTTTAGGGGTGTTTATGGGATAACCCTTTGTGCACACCCACATCTGCACTTGCTTGTCATGAGAAATTTCATTATCTATATTTAGATCATTTCCTCAGTAGCTCCAGAACGTGCACAAGTATTGGTTAACTCAGGGATTATTCTGGCCCAAGATTTTTGTGAGAGAAAAAATCCCATTTGGACAAAAACAGTGAGAGATTTTCAAATTCAGTGAGATTTTTTTTTCGCTCGCTCGGACAAACTGAGATTTTTTTTTTTTTTTTTTTTTTTTTTTTTGTAAAGGCCAGATTTTGTATCAGAATTGCATGTATAAGTATTATTATTGCTTATTTTGTAATGTACTCTAAATCAGGTTAATAAAATTGTTATATATAGGGTGTTTGATTATTTTAAGTATCATTATTTTCATGTTTACTGCAAGTGTTTATATATAAATTTGAACTTTCTGGAAAATCATGTTTAAATAACAAGTTGTTTATATTCTTTTTAGAATTTCCAAATGGAATAGTCTAGATTAAGCTATTTTTGGCATGTCACAGAACATTTAAATTGTTCTTGACAAATTCTGGAAAATAAGTGATGCCTCTAGTACTCTATTTTTTCTTTAGAATGTTCTTTGATATTATATAAGGAGAGAAGATTTTCATATGAGCATCTTTGTACACTTTCATTTTTTATTGGATTACTTCAATGTTTCATTAATTCTGGAATTAAACTCTGAATTCAGGGACTTTAAATTGTGGGATCAAAAAACTGCAATTCAAAGGATTTGTTTCAGAAATTCTTCAGGAATTATTTCTCTGGGATTTTGTGACATTATCCAATGATTTTTTTTACCTGGGAGTTCCAATTCATATACTCATAATTTTTCTCTAGGACTCACAAATTTTATAAAAGTAAGTCCCTGAACTCACAAAAAAAACAGTATATATCTGCTCTAAAATATATTACAGATTCATGATTTTCTCACAGGACTTATGGAATTTCAATTGAGACTGATTGATTGTGTTGGGGTTTAACGACACGTCAACCCTTGAGGGTCATTTTGTGTCGTCTCCCAGAGAAAGGGAGAAAAGAGATAGAAGAGAGAGTAGAGGGCATGAAAGAGAGGGACAGGGAAGAAAGAGGAACAGGAATGAAAGTGAAGAAACAGAAGAAATAAAAACATTCTCCCTCTACCCTTACCCACTACAAGGATAGCAGGCCTTGCCCAACTGTAAGCCAATATCAGTTGGACGCCCCAGTGATGTAAGATACACAGCACCTTCGCACCACCCGACCACCCCCGAGACTGAATAGAATCAAACTGTAAATAAATCACTGATTATCTTGAAAGGTACCGTTTACATTTATTTTTCTGTCTTGCACATTTTCTTATTTTTTGTTATCAACTAATACTGTAAATAATTTTAAAGCTTGTTGCTGGTTTCACTTTCATTTCTTACTCGTTACGCCTGGCTCGTAATAAAATGCAAACGGCTGAATAAGGGCTTCATGGGCTTGTTATTCATCTAGTCCAACAAGTTAGACGTACGCATGCACCAATTTATTGATAATTGCTGTTTATAGATGTGCATGTTCCGAAGAATAATAAAAACATAAATAACAGCATATAAACGTAAAATATGAACATCTGGAACGCAGAACTCTCATGTATGGGAGTAGTTATTCATCAAGCTCAGCTCGGTCTTGTGTTTGATCCGAGATCGTCATCCGAATCAGGGGAGGAGAGCGTGGCCGCTTCTGTCGAGCTGGGTTGTGCTCGAACTAGATACTTTAACATGTTGCCATCCCGACTGGACGGCTTCGGGTCGGATAATTTTCTTTCTTTTTTTTCCGAGTCGGCGGACATGTTTTTGCTGACTCGAGGTAGCGATCAAATAAACGCTTACTTAAACCAGAGACCGACAATGAGTTTTTACGATAAAGCTTTTCAATGATACAGATTAATGAATGGTTACCTGCGTTCGTATGTGTAATGAATTTTGGCGCCACAATAATTCAGAAACCGGTCGAACAGAACAGTCCGATAGTCTCGAAATGAACCGCATGTGCAATATAGGAACTTAACGGCGCGAAATGAGAAAAATTCAGCGTGCGATTTTTTTTCTCACTCCTGGAATTTTGATGCGATTTCTTGCAAAAAAATGCGAGAATATCGCGAAATCGCGCCAGAAAATGATCCCTGTTAACTGCTTAGAGGTTACTAAGTCTGCCCAGAAAAAGTGTGGTTAAGTAATCAATCTATAGCTACAGATAAGAGGGGGTAGCCACATAATATTTTTCTTATTTCTCCATGAAAACATATGTTGTGGGTACTCATTAGAAGCGCCTCGCCGAGGCGCTTCTAATGAGTACCCACAACATATGTTTTTGTGGAGAAATAAGAAAGTTATCAGCATTTTTCGGATGAAAAAAAACCCCCGCTTTATCTGTTGCTATGGTAATCTGAACAGCTCAGCATGACCGTAATAGTGTTGACTGGACCATACACAAAGCGATTTAACCAAAGCTCTAGTAGATAGGGGGTAGCCATATATTTTTTCAGATTTCTCCATGAAAATACGTTTGTGAGTGCTCATTAGAAGTGCCTCATCAAGGCACTTCTAATGAGTACCTACAAACATGTTTTTTTAAATGAGTACCTACAAACATGTTTTCATAAATTAGTACCTACAAACATGTTTTCATAAATGAGTACCTACAAGAAATTAGTCGAATACGGTAGTTGAAAAAGTGTCTTATCTAGAGCTTTGGTAATTACAGTCAGACTTCAAAGTCTTGAACATCTTTGGGACCATAGAAATTTGTTATGCTTCCATCATTTTCAGTGGGGGCGAGGGGGGGTGGGGATAAATTTCACGGCTGTCCACAGGTAGGTCTATCCGTACGTCCCCTCCGTACGTATGAAAAATGGTATCCATTCAATGTCTTTTGAAAAGATTAATTCACTGGATTCATATTTATACACAGGTATATAATTATATAGGTCAACTTCAATTTAGGGTAAAATCCACCAATTATGGGAGTTATGGCCCTTTTTCAACTTCATCAATCCTGTCCATTTGTATGAAAAATGGTTTCTGTTTGATATCTTTTGAAAAGAGTATATAAGATTCAAATTTTATACACAGGTATATAATCATAAAATATAGGTCAGGTTTGATTTAGAGTAAAATCTGCCAATCATTATGGGAGTTATGGCCCTTTTTCAACTTCATTTCTGCAAAATGCGGATTTCCGGGTGAGAATGGCCCCTGGGCATCTGTGTAGTATTCACACATTTCTAATTTAAGACATGGGTAGTTTGAACCACCTGGGAGTAATCAGAGTACCAGGTCAGGAGACAAATGGGGATAATTTAAGGATACCTTTTGAACTTCTGTAAAATTATGGTACAGTCGAACCTCAATGGCTTGAACATCTTTGGGACTATGGAAATTCATTCGAGACATGGGTAGTTCGAGCCACTGAGGGTTAATCATGGCACCAGTTCAGGAAGCAAATAGAGATAATTTAGGGAAATCTTTTCGATTTTCTACACAATGATAATATGTTGAGTGTACTCATTAGAATCGCCTCGATGAGGCGATTCTAATGAGTACACACAACATACAATTTCAGGATTAAATAAGAAAACTTCTTTAAATATTTGTTTTCTTGAGCTGTCAGAAGAATTTCGTAGGGACTCAAAAACGAGTTCGAATTAACCATGGTAAAAGAGCCATCGATGTTCGAGCCATCGAAGTTCAACTGTATTTTGAGTATAGTCATTAGGATCACCTGGAAAAGGTGATTCTAATGAGTACACATGACATACATTTTCCTTATGAAATAAGAAAATTTCTATAAAATGTCCCTAAACTTTGTTTTCTTGAGCTACCATATATCAATTTATTAAATCTTTCTTGGATAATAAAATGTTTATTTTTGAGAAATATGGGGCCTCTAATAAGAAAATTTCTATAAAATATCCCTAAAAATTTGTTTTCTTGAGCTTGTATTAGCCATGGTTAAATGAGCCATCAATGTTTGAGACATTGAAGTTTTACTGCAATTCTATAAATGCTCATCATGTGAAATAGGCCCTTATATCATACGCGAACAGTGGAGGTCCCTGTAATCTGATCTGGAATTCTCTGTTTGTTGACATATACTACAATATCTATTGATTCTCTAAGCGGACAATGAAGGCCCAGATCAGCCTGCCAGGGTTCGAAATTAACAGTAGCAAGTAGCAAATTTGCTACCTGAAAATTCAGTTTGCTACCTGGTAAAACTGTTGGTAGCAAAAAGTTGCTACCTGGTATAGTGCCCTGAACACTATCAACTTTGTGTTGTGAATGTCCTCAGTGCAAATTAGGCTTGTTGTTTCATGTGAATTGTCTGCTAAGCAGACAGTTCACATGTATGTCAATCCTGATTTTTGCTGAAGTAGAAAAATACTTTGAAAATGCTGTCTGCTAAATATGCTTAGCTTGTGAAGGTTTAACCCATGACACGGGGGCAACATCTTTTGCTGCCATGTAGATGCATTTTGCTACCTACTTTCAGACCAGGTAGCAACTACTTGCTACTTATAAAAAAAGTTAATTTCTAACACTGGCCTGCACAAAAGCACAGGCTGATCTGGGCCTGCGTTGTCCGCAAATTGCATAAGGGCCCTTTTCGAGCATTGCACATCATATTAAACCTCAGAATTCTGGGGTCTGCTTGAACCTTTACACAGCATAATTAATACCTGGTTTAGATGTGTTTACAGCTTTGTAGTTTTTGTTTTTATTATTAGAACTTCAGTTTGCAAATAAAGCAGCAGCACTGTATTAAAACAGTCCAAATGTATATTTTTCAGCTCACCTGAGCTGTGCTGGGGATGAGCTGTAGTGATTACTTTTTGTCTGTCGTCTGTGTGTCTATTTAACACTTTCAAGTGAGGTTGCCAAAGCCATTGAAGCCATTTGCCCCCAGTTAGGTAAGAAATTTACTTGAGTAAGGGGATTTTAAAATTGCTGAAATTATGGATAGTTGCCTCTTGGTTTGGTTGCCATGGCAACAGAAAGCTCCCATAAACTTATAATGGGGGAATGGTTGAATTGCGTTTCTTCATTACCAGTGAAGTGATGTGAACCATATTTGGCATTTAGGATCATTTGATGATTTTCTGCACAGTTTGTGTTTTATGACCAGTAACTATTTTGTTTGGATGCCTTGGTAACATTGATTTTTTTTAAAAATCTATAAAAATAAAAAAAAAAAAGCTTGGATGAGTGGGGGGGGGGGGGGGGGGGGGCAGGTAAAAATAGCTAAAATATTGTAATCTGCCTCGTGGTTTGGTTGCAATGGCAACAGAAAGCTCCCATAGACTTTTAATGGGGAAAATAGTTAAATTGCCTTTTCTCCATAACTAGTGACGTGATGTGAGCCATATTTGGCAGTTATTATCTTTTGATAATTGTCTACACTGTTTATGTGTTTTATGACCAGTAACATTTATTTGGTTGCCATGGCAACATTAATTATTTAATAAAAAGGATTTTTTAAATGACAACTCCTCCAAAACCACCACAGCAGTATGTCTAATTTGGTACAAACCGCAGCAGTATGACTAATTTGGTACAAATGTTGCGAGGGTAAGGGCAATTCAAAATAGCTAAAATTGTGGTGATCTGCTGCTTGGTTTGGTTACCATGGCAACTGAAAGCTCCCATAGACTTATAATAGGAAAATGGGTGAATAGCATTTTCTCCGTAACAAGTGAGGTGATGTGAACCAAATTTGGCAGTTATGATCATTTGATGATTGTCTACCCAGTTTATGTGTTTTATGATCAGTGTTGTTTGGTTGCCATGTCAACATTAAATGTTAAAAAAGAAATTTTAATGACAACCCCTCCAAAACCTTTGGAGCGGTATGATCTATTTGGTACAAATGTTGCTCTGATAAGGGCAATTCAAAGTAGCTAAAAGTTTAACAATCTGCCTCTTAGTTTGGTTGCCATGACAACAGAAAGCTCCCAAAGACATATAATGGGAAAGTGGGTAAATTGCATTTTGTCCATAACCAGTAAAGTGATAGGAGTAATATTTGATAGGTATGATCATTTGTTGGCTGTCTACCCAGTTCATGTGTTTATGATCAGTGACCATTTTGTTTGGTTGCCATGACAAAATTTTAAAGTAGGAAATTTGTAAAACACCAGCAGGGAAAGAATACCTTTTTAAGCACCAGCAGGAAAAGAACCAGTGTTTTTTTTTTGTTACCAGCAGGGAAAGAAGACCTGTTTAGCTTGTCTCTTGTCTTGCCTTGTAAAGAGACGTAGAACGTGTAGCATAAGTGGGGTCGGCAACATGCATTGAAATATCTCTTCCCCCACCCACCCCACCCCACCCCCATCATTTCTTTACTTATTAAATAAAGAGAGCTTTGCAATTCCTTGCATTCTGGCAAAGATAAAAAGATTGTAAAAAGAATAACCCTTGAGAGCCATGAACACTCACACAAAGACACACAATACAATTGAAGAAGCAAAAGCTTTATGTTACAATCAAAATTTTATTCTGCGAGGGTTACCGTTTTCTGCCCCTGTGTTGTATACTTGTATAAAATCATGATATTGTTAAACAATTCTTCAGAAACCACAGCCAATTTCCACCAAATTTCACGTGGATCCTACTTTTGAAAGGGGATTGAGAGCTTGTTCAAATGATCATGTTCCATCGACTGTCGTGGCCATATATGGTAAAAAAAAATAATAATAAAAACACATTCTTCTTCAAAACCAAGAACTGCTCGTCAGTCCGTCCGTCCATCCGTCCGTTCCTCACGCTTTTTGATGCATAGTATAACTAGAACCGCATGCTACTGTTTTGAAATTTCATATATGGATTCCTCATGAAAAAATAGCTGACACACACATTTTTTTTTCTCGACAGGATATTGCCACTTTCCTGAGTTATGGCTCTTT
This sequence comes from Anodontia alba, assembly GCA_964016985.1. Classification (NCBI taxonomy): domain Eukaryota; kingdom Metazoa; phylum Mollusca; class Bivalvia; order Lucinida; family Lucinidae; genus Anodontia; species Anodontia alba. The sequence continues at coordinate 92,919,130 of OZ024830.1, read as the reverse complement.
AAAAAAATATGGATGATATCTTGTCAGCAAAAAAATTTCAAACATTATTAAAGCTAGAGCCTTGAAACTTGACGAATAGACTGGTAGTGATGAGTAGACGACCTGATTAACTTTTGAATAAATTTTGAAAAATACTTCATGAGTAATGGCCCTTTGTAACTTAGGCCATTTTTACCTTGTCAGCAAAATATCTCAAAAACTGTTGGAGCTAGTGAATGGAGATTATGATGAGTTGATGACCTGATTAACGTTAGAACAAATTCTAAAAAATATTTCATTAGTAATGGCCCTTTGTAAATTTGGGCATTTTTCCCTTGTCAGCAAAATATCTAAAACAATATTGAAGCTAGTGCCTTGAAACTTAATGAATAGATTAGTAGTGATGAATAGATGACCTGATTAACTTCTGAATAAATTTTGACGAACACTTCGAGTTATGGCCCTTTGTAATTTGGTGCATTTTTACCTTTTCAGCAGAATATCTCAAAAAACTGTTGGAACTTGAAACTTGGTGAATTGATTGATAATGATGAGTAGATGACCTGATTAACTTTTGAATAAATTCCGAAAAATCATTTCACGAGTAATGGCTCTTTGTAAACTTAGGCATTTTCCCTTGTCAATAAAATATCTCAAATACTGTTAGAGCTAGAGCCTCATAACTTGATAAATAGATTGGTAGTGATGAGAAGGAAGTTTGAGGGGCCTATTGCTTCTGGGCCTGAGTAAGGGCCCTTTGTAAATTTGGGCATTTTTCCCTTGTCAGCAAAAATCTCAAAAACTTGGAGCTAGAGCTACATAACTTGATCAACAGATTGGTAGTGATGAGAAGATTACCTCATTAATTTTATAATAAAATTCTGAAAAACAGTTCATGAGTTATGGCCCTTTGTATATTCGGCCATTTTTACCTCGTATTATCCTTAGAGGCAAGCATATGGTTGGGGGCATAGTGTTTTACAAACAATTTCAAGCTACTGCAAGAAAGGCGCAGAACAGCCTGGGGATTTGCCCAATTTTGATGAGGGCCTTCACTGTTCTCTTACATAATCAGTGACTGCTATAGAAAAGAAAAGGCCTGATCAGACAGCGCGGATGGCATAATGATTCTTTTCTCACGTATGTCTTGTATTTATTATACGTTTGGGCCATTTCTGTTTGACAAGGTTATTGTAAGAAACAGACTGAAAAGGAAGCTGTTTTCGTGTATAGTTTTATTTGTTGACATAGTCACGAGAAGAGAACACATAAACAAGAATATTAAACTGAGTGCCTTAACCCTTAAAGCGCTAAGCAAAGTTGTAACAGACTACTATTTATTTTTTAGTATTTATCCAACAAAATAAGACTTAACATTTCATGTGAATCGTCTGCTAGGCAGACGATTCACATGAAATGTCAAGTCTTATTTTCTCTTAAAAATAAAAAAAAAAAAAAAAAAAACAGTTGAAAGTGCCATCTACTTTATTTGTGATTAATACTTTAAGGGTTAATCTAAACCACAACAAGCGGAAAGAAGTTTTATAATATATGCAAACAAGGATGGCCAAGATGAACCTGCCCATTCAAGCAGAACAACTTGGGACTGCGGTGTCTGTAGAATTATGCGGTGTCTGTAGAATTATGCGGCATTGTCAAAAGTTATTACACACACCTTTATGTATACTGGATATTGTAGAAAACACAAACAAACAGCCAAGGGACAGATCAGACTGTATGCATCGCGACCTTGACCTTAGCTCTTTGCATAGATAAATTATCTTGACCTTCGCTCTTTGTACAGATGAATAAAATAAGACTTCTTTTCGTTTTGTGCAGTCTATTGTAAAATTACTACTAAAGTAGAAACAGGGGAAAACACTCATCAGTAAGATTGACCACATTTTTGCACACTGGGTTAGCTCCCTTGACGTTGAACCATCAGCGGCTCTCTCTCTCTCTCTCTCTCTCTCTCTCTGACATGCTGATGCTCTAATAAAAATATCAGAGCAATCTCTCTCTCTCTCTCTCTCTCTCTCTCTCTCTCTCTCTCTCTCAGATATATGCATACAAGAAAAAGAACACCTGTATAAAACGTATATATTTGAAAACTCAACAATCGTATCGATGTCGGTTTGTACATAAATAACACAAGTGACCCCACTTCAAACTCTGATAGTATCCGCCTCGCCTCTGAAAGGGTGGCCATTCTTGTGGGAATGAATCGGCAGCCCTGACAAAATGAATCCCTTCTAAAAATAGGCTGCAATTAGCCATTGCTACTGTCGGGTAATTCAGCAGACGACAATTTGATATTTTTATTTCCCCCTGCAAATAGGTTCTGACATTGCATGCAAATTAAGGAGACAATTTGCATGAAATGTCAAAGCCTATTTACGGGAGAAATAAGAAAAAGTATTTGACAGATTGATCTCCCTTGGCGATGTATCCATTCACTTATTGGCGAATAAAACAACATGTTATGTTTTTAGTAACAAATTCAGCAATACTGGCAGAAATAAACACATTTAAAAGGCAGGATTAAAACAAGTTATCCTAAGTACCATACTTTGGTCTTTTAAAACACCATCCAAAACTGTAGCAGACGACAGTCTATTTTTTTTTTTTTTTTTTTTTTTTTTTTTTGTTGTATCAAAATAAAAATGGACATTTCATTTGAATCATCCCGTTAGATGTTGTTTTTTTTTTTTCTAAAACTTAACAAATAAAACATTTTAGCATGTCGTCTGCTGCTGATGAGAATGCACTTTAACGCTAATTCCGCAGACGACAAATTGATTATATTTTTCTTATATTTCACAGAAAACGTTTTAACATTTCATGCCAATTGTCCCCACTAGAGACAATTTGCAAGAAATGTCGAAACATGTTTTCTGGGAAAAATGAGAAAAATATTTCAGTATGTCGTCTGCAGAAAATTTTACCCAGAGTGCTAAGCGTTTAGGTAAAACGGAGCCTTGCAGTTTGAAAAGGTTTCCTGTAGTAATGTGGATAGCAGACATAGATCTAAAAGCGTTTTCGTACTTTGTGATTCGTCAACATAACTTACAATATCCCTTGATTTTGTAAGAGGACAGCTAAAACCTTTATCAAACTGTACTTATGTTCACGCAAATCTTGCTCTTCGCTGTTCAATTTTATTCCAAGATTCTGTCGTCTTTTCTCAGACCCAGTCGTTCGCCTTTACATGCAACACTAAACTATTTTGATTTCGGATTCGTTTCGTTGTTTTTTGGCAGTTTTCGGCACAAAGTAAGGCAATGTGTGGCGCTGAGCAAGTTTGATAACAATCATAACAGCTGCCGGAACACAGAATTTCCGACAAGAGTGCACGTGCGACCATCCAAGACCGATCAGCCTGCGCATACGCGCGGTCTGATCAGTCTTCGCAGGACAGTCAATAATCCTAAGCATCTTCAGTCGGAAAGCAAAGACGCTGATCAGTCTACGTGAATGCGCAGGCTGATTTGAGTCTTCGCTGGGGGCACATCAGTGTAATCTTAAAGGAAATGCCCTACCCCGGCTCTGTTGTCTTCATAACTGAAAAGTCATAGAAAAACATATATATTTTGCGAAAACTATCTTCGTGGCATAGGAGGCATTACGAAAACAAGCCTATAATTCAAATATACTGAAAAATTTACCACCAAAAAAATGAAAATTTTCAGATAAAATTTTTTGATATTTTTCATATTTCTGCTCAAAAACATAGACTGTGGGTACTCGTTAGAACCGCCTCGGCGAGGCGGTTCTAACGAGTACCCACAGTCTATGTTTTTGAGCTGAAAGAAGACCAATAATGTATACCCCTATAAACCCCAGTTTTACTATATAAAAGTGGGGTTTAAGGGGGTCAATTTTATATAGGCTTGTTTTCGTGATGACAGGGAATGCCTAGATCAAATTTGCATTGGCGCAGTCTGATCAGGGTCGTCGCTATCCTTTAACACCTTCCACAGTTAAGTGGACAGCGAAGGTCCTGATCAGACTGAGCGGATGCATATGCCTCGAAGATGGCGCTTCTCATTTAATGCATAATAGGGGATGAAAATATATAAAGAAAAATCCTGTCGAGTGCTCGCACCAGGGACCGAACCCAGGGCCCTTGGATTAATACGTCCGACCCTTTTAGCCCAGTTCTAGGCTCGCTTGGTAATCCAGATCGGTCATACGACGGGTTTTATTTTTCTTTACAGATTCTTTTCCCTCTCTTACTGTTTCATTTATTGTTTCATAGTTAAATGAAATATTCCAAACAAAACGTGGACATAGGTGATAAACGTGGCGCTAAGATATACCATCTTGTGCAAACAAAATGCACAGGGCCGATCAGACTGGTACAAATCAACAAATTACATAGACCCAGAGGGCACTGGATGTGCAAGATCGACCTGGGTCTAAGTTTTTCACACGAGTGATAAGATAACGTTTCGCCTAAAACGGCTCATTTTATTATTAGAGGTAGGGGTGGGAAAGTCTTAAAACAGACTATTATGATAAATGTATAAGCCCTTTCATAACAAGAGGTCTCTTAAGCTGGGCACGTGCGAACCGCGCATGCCCAGAGCTATATGCGCATTTGAGCAGTCTGGTCTAGTAAGCATAGCTCGTTTCTGTAACTATCTGGTCAAACTGCGCAGTCTGGTCCGGGCATGCACAGTTCGCTCATGGTTTTTACAAGTTATTTATATCCCGAGTTTTTCTAAAGCAATGGATTTATCGAGGTGTAAGCTCACGTACTGAATAAAGCCCAAATGGCTTTATGTTAACCCTTCTCTTGCTGAACACGACAAGCCCTGTCTTAGCAAACAGTGTAGATCCAGATCAGTTGGCTTCTGAAAAGCCAACTGATCTGGATCTACACTGTTTGTCATTAAATATGTGAATTTCTATCAAAAACCCGGATCAAGTTATCTGATTGGCTGGGAATTATATGTGGGTGTGGCATCTTAATTTATTCAGCATGACAAGGGTTAAGTTTGTTAGTGATTCGCCGGAGTTAACACATCGATAAAATCCACAAAAATAATACATGTAATTCATTCCTCACAATTCCAACTTTGTCATCAAAATGTTACAAATGTTGCCAAAAATGTCAATCTTTTGAGACGGCGGAAGGAAAATAGATCTGACGGATTCCTGCTCTGGAATTTATTGAAGGGTAGAACTGTTTCTTCAACCAATCAAATTGCATGAAATGAGCATAAAGATGAGGAGATGGAATTATTCAGTCATAACTGTCAATATATACATATATATAATAAACAAACCATTTTTTGGGTGGATTGTTTACAATCGAGCCATAATATACAAACGCCAAAATTTTCTTAAGGTAGTTGTCCACGTGATTACCATTGACCAATGTAATCAAACCGCGCGTTAGACGAATTATAGTAATTGACTCCTCCGTCAGAAGGCTATAACCACGCCCATGCGTAAATCCTTAGACAAACAATATCGTGATACCTGTATTTGTCAATGAAAACTGCATTCGTACCTGTATTTATCAATGAAAAAATACATAGGTAATATTGTTTGTCTAAGCAATAACATTAACCGTTAACTGGTAAGCTATTTTGGTTGGTCAGATTTTGGTGTCATTTACTGGTCAGGTGATTTCACGGAGGACACAATTAGAGCCCAGTTGTTCAAAGCTAACAATGTCGTTAGTCAGTAACGATTCGTTTAAATTTACATCGACTGATACGTAAATATGCTGAATTTTTTTGCTGAAAAAATGTGAGTAGCTTTTGCAGTGCAAAAGCTACTCACATTTTTTCAGCAAAAAATATCAGAATATTGTATATTGAATCTGCTAAAACAGTTAACGAAATGACCCTTAACGAGCTCGATAAGCTAACGACGCTTTGACCAACTGGGCCTAGATTTTTAACGTAGTCGGGCAACTGGGTCACATAGGGGCCACGCCACGTTAGACGAATTAGGTAACGGTTCTCTGTTGCCGCACTATTCTTCTCTATTGCCGCACTATTCTTGTCACCGTGACATCAGAGTGCTGTTGATAGAGGGTTATATGTAAAACCTGGACTGGGACATTGGCAAACAGTGCATACCCACGTCGCGGCGTCTGATCAGGGTCTGCACTGTTTGCTTAAATTACATATAGTTAAGTGCTAAAGAAAACAGTCTTAAGTCCCCGTTCAGGCTACACTCAGAGACAATCGACCCACCAGTGCTGTTTTTTTTTATGGTGGGTCGTTGGAGTAGACGGAATGAAAAAGTAACTCACATACTACAGGGTCAAAGAAGATACATGGAATTATTGACAGTTATTAAAACTATGAAACATCGGGATACAAATAAATCAAATAATTTAACCATTTTGAAGCTTCGGGATATAAATTATCAAAACAATTTAACCTCTATATAGTAATCTCTTGAAACCAGAACAGGCGACATGTGTGATATTGTCTGTGTCTTTTCCCAGAAAAAAAGTATTGACTTTTGATTAAGACTGTGTATAATGTTGTAAAGGGTCGCATAAAATGGAAAACTCTTCTTTTCTGGGAAATACAGTCGACTCTCGTTATCTCGAATTCCAAGGGACTCACTGAAACACTTCGAGATATCCGTACCTCGACATATCGAGTTGAGGGAGTGAGGAAAACAATAAATTGAACAAACGCATTTAACAAATAAATATGTAATTTGACTCCTGAAGTTAGAAATATATATATATAATAATGTGGAAAAGAGGAGAAGCAATTTCTCCTCTTTTCCACATTATTTTGTTACCTGTTGTCATAGTTTCATGTTAAACCAGGGACCAGATTTTCACTTCGAGATAAGCGGTAATTCGAAATAAGCGAGTTCGAGATAACGAGGTTCGACTAATTTAAAACAGATCACTTATCTGTCGTCTCCCAAAGGCGGGATTTCCAATCTTTCCACACTTGAATTTTCTACATGCCGTGTAAAATAACAGCCATGAAAATGACATATATTTTTGCCTAAATACAGAGGCCTCATAGAGCCTGCTTGGCAGGACACCGTTTTCGGCAGTAAGGGTAATACCTAAAAACTAGCCCCTTCACAGTTAGCTCTTTGTTAAATTGTGTGCGACCATCCGACAGGAGGCAGTTTAACTGGTTTAAAAATCTTATGAATGTCCTCACACTGACAGAAGATGCAATTGGTTTATTTATAAAGTATTAGTATCTTGACACGGCCTTTAACACGTAACACTTTAATTTTATAACAGATTTGGTGAGTTTGGCTACTCATAGTTAAACAAAGGTAAGAGAAAAGTCCAGGGAGTGCCACAATCACAAACCGCAGCACTTCCCAGACACAAAGAGGAAGAGGAAATAGACAAAACCAAACAAGCGCAAATCGAACAATCGAACAAAAGTACTAAGATTAGCTCTCTCTTCCCCAAGTGAGGTAATCGCAATGCTAAAAGGACTGAAAAACACGAGAACAAAATAGTACAAGGTAAGACATAAAACAAATCACCTCGCAGAATAAACCACAAAGCAACAAAGAGTAAGACTAACACCGGGACCACCGCCGTAGGACGCCGAGTAGAATAAAGCACCGTGGAGAGGGGGTGGGGGCGGGTTAAAGCACTTTTACAGCTATTTAACTTCACCTTGGGTTCCGATGCTACTCTTAATACAGAAATACATAAAAATTCCGAATTAAATTCTTGATATCTACGTTAACCCTTAAAGCGCCAAGAAAAATTGCATCTGAAAATGTCTGCTGAATATTTTTGCAGACTTTTCAAACCTATTTTTGCTTACAGGCAAACAGTGTGGACCCTGATCAGACTGCTCCTGATCTGGATCCACACTGTTTGCATAAATGACTTTAAATCACAAGCAGATGACGAAGCAGACGACGATAGTTGTGACTGGCGCTTTAAGGGTTAATGAAGTCCTCCAATATAGAAAGAATTATCATGCTCACATATAGTATGTGTATGTATCTAGATTGTTAACGCTACCAGGCAACTGAGTCACATAGAGGCAGCGACATCACGTGGTATTAAAATCATATTTATTATGTACCAATGTATTGCTTTGATTCCACAAACACGAGTACAAAATTTACGGAAATATTGGGGGAGGGGCCAGTTTTGTGGTCACCTGTAGTTCAAAATAAGGACGTCCACAGACCCCAAATTATTTAAATAATATTTAAATATTATTTTCATAACGCATGCATATCCTAATGAGACACAATGTGGAAAAAGGTACCTTCTGATAATATGCGCCCAACGAAGACGCAAATCAGCCTGCGCATTCGCACAGTCTGATCAGTCTTCGTTGTCCGCTTAAAGAAACTGCATCCTTGGCTATCAAAATGCGCACTGTGGAGATTCTGATCAGACTGCGCATTCGCGCAGTCTGATTTGAATCTTCGCTGGGCGCACATGGCCGAAGGTACGGTTTCTGATGTTGAGGTTATAATAATCGAAGAAAGTCCAAATGTGGAAAGATTCCTATGGAAAGGTTCCATATTTGGAAACCTTTCCTTTGCCAACAATCAATAAGGTTAACAGTGTCTATCGGGGAAAATATCCGTAACTCTCCAACCGTGTAAAATATTTATGAAAATATATAATTGCATTTATATTTGAACTCATATTTATCTATTGTACAAAATCAGATCAATATTTAGTCTTCAATATTTACATGAGGAAAGTTTACATCAAAAGTCCATGTATTTACAAAATTTTCTTATAAAACGTGAGCGAAATTTACATATTAAAATGCAATAAAGAAGTACAACAATTGAATGAATAACAAGGAAGAAAAGTGCACCTACGCTATATATGAACAGCGATGGCCCGGATCAGCCTGCGCAATGCGCGGTCTGATCGGGCCTTCCCTGTACGGCGATATATTTGTCAGTATCCAGGTATTCTGTTAATGGGCAACGAAGACCCAGATCAGCCTGTGCTGACGCACAGGCTGATCTGGGCCTTCGTTTCCCGAATATGGCATGAGGGCTCTTTTCCTGCAGTAGGTATTTGGCGGGCCACACGAGGCGGAAAGGGTTCTGCGCACTCTGGTTTGAGTCTGTACAAACGTACTTTACACACAACCACTGTAGAGCAGAATCTAAATATTGCCACTGGTATGTCCTGACTGGGCTGCTCCGACACGGCAAGCCCAAATGGGTCTCTGTTGTTTGTATGTATCTGAAAGGCCCTTTTTCGAAAGACCTTACTTGATTTTTCCCTTCTGGCTAGTTCAAAATGATATGTAAGCTGGGTAATCAATGCGCTGTTGTGAAGAGAAAAATGTTTATTACGTTAAGAAGTCTACGTAATATGTAACCCCCACCCCACCCCATCCCCCTCCCCCCGTTTCCCTCCAGCCTGGTAAACATGCGTCATAATAACGTCGTAGCGACGTCGAAACAACGCTGTGTGTTTTCTGGGAGGTGTATTCAGGGGTATACAATATGAGATATGTTTTCAGAATTTTGCATAAAAATGTTTGTAGCAATTTCAAGCAACCTTTTGTAGTGCATAAATCTGGCTAAATACACTTGATAACTAAAAGATCGTATCAAAAATGTAAAACGATACGCACATCATCATATCATGAAAACCTACAAAGTTTCATGAAAACCCGACAAAAGATGTCAGTTTCAGACACAAGATTTGGAACGGACGGACGCATGCGCATATGGACGGACGCACACTAGCACGCACGGACATGGTCATTTCTGGAGTCGGTCACCTCTTACGTCATGAGACAAAAATATCATTTTATATGGTCATTTTTCTTTGCATTTTTGTTTGGCTACAACACAAGAAAAATATATAGGTTATATAGAGAAAATGACCACCTACGGTTATTTTTCTATACAATATATACATTTTGTTTGGATGCAACGCGATCGTTGCTAACACATCTCGGCAATAAGTGTTGGGGTTTAATGACACGTAACCCTTATGGGTCATTTTGTGTCGTCTCCGAAAGAAAGGGGGAAAGAGATAGAAGAGATAGTAGAAGATATGAAAGAGAGGGACAGGGAAGAAAGAGGAACAATAGGTAATAAATAGGCTGTGATGTAGGTAGATTTATCTGAGGTCAACGTCACGGTTGCTGTGCATAAACGAGCCAAATTTTCTTCTTGCGCAAAGTGGCGCCTATTAAATAGGCGCCAATTTACGACATGGTTTAATATGCGCCAATTCACGACATGTCAATGTTCACTTCCTGCTAGAATTTTCACTGGAGAAGATTGGTATATTTATGTCCATCACGAGAACATACCTATTATAATTTTGACCCCCTTAAACTCCACTTTTATACAGTAAAACTGGGGTTTACAGGGTCATACATTATTTTTCTTATTTCTGCTCAAAAACATAGATTGTGGGTATTCGTTAGAACCGCCTCGCGAGGCGGTTCTTACGAGTACCCACAATCTATGTTTTGCGCAGAAATATAAAAAAAACAAATCAGAACTTTCAGTTTTTGGTGGTAAAACTTTCAATATATTTGAATAGGCGTGTTATCGTAATGATTATACTTATCTGCACCCAATATACAGGTGTGATGGATCCATAGAGCCAGATCAGCCTACAAAAACTGCACGGTCTGATCAGAGCCTCTACTTTACATTTATATATTCTACAGTTTCCATTGCGAACAGCGCAGGCGCAGGCGCTGACCAGACTGCGCGGATACTGCACCAATTTGCTCAAGGACAACTTCTCCCATGTTGAAAATTACTTCCTCTCCGTCAGCAACATACGAAACAATTTCGTCATAGGCAGACAAAAAAGTGGTCATTCATTGATCGATTTACAATTAGTTCTTAACGGGAAAATATGTGTTATACACATGTTTTCCTCAATGACTTACGAATTTATTAATGAATGACGCAAAACCAATCCGAGTAAAAATACTGACGCAAAAAAGAAACGCAATACTTTAAAATGAACCGCAACGTCAGAGACATACCTTCGGAGGAGATTCAGATCAGCCTGCGTTTTAACGCGGTCTGATCAGAATCTCTCCTCGGCGTATTTCGGATAGCCAAGGACGCAACGTTTCTTCAAGCGGACAAAGAAGACTGATCAGACTGCGCGGATGCGCAGGCTGATTTGAGTCTTCACTGGGCGCATAATTACGTAAGAAGGTACGTTTTTTCATGTTGTGGCTCAAATGGCAAAAGAACCGGTTTATAATAACTGATTTTGATACAGTTTGCATCAAGATGCTTGTATTCTAAAGCTGAATACTTTAACGCATAGCTATAGATAAGAGGGGGGTATCCACTTAGTATTTTTCTTATTTCTCGACGAATACGTATGTTGTGGGTAGTCATTAGAAGCGCCTCGCCGAGGCGCTTCTAATGAGTACCCACTACATATGTTTTTATTGAATAATGAGAAAGATATAAGCATTTTTCGGACGAAAAAGGCGCCTTATCTGTTGCTATGTTAATGCATACCTTATTTAAAATGGGCCTTGCCCTGTAATCTCATTACGAGAACACGCCTATTCAAATATATTGAAAATTTTACAAGCAAAAAAAAAAGAAAACTTTCAGATACAAATTCTGATATTTTTCATATTTCTGCTCAAAATATAGATTGTGGGCACTTGTTAGAACCGCCTCGGCGAGGCGATTCTAACGAGTACCCACAATCTAAGTTTTTGAGCAGAAATAAGAAAAATAACGTATACCACTGTAAACCCCAGTTTTACTATACAAAGTGGGGTTTACGGGGGTCAAAATTATATAGCTATGTTTTCGTGATGTTACTTTTATTTGCAGTTTAGAAGTGCTGCATTTCTTTTTGGAGTAAGTATATGAACAGAAAATGGCCACGCATAAAGACATGAATAAAATAGAAATGTTACACTTTGACACATTCCATGATGTTGCATAAAAACTTTCTTATGCCATACAATAGTAGTGCAATACACTACAACCTCTTTATAACACGGCTCGTTATAACACGGTTTCGGATATAACACGATTCAAAGATGGATCCCAAAAATGTGTAGATTATATTGAAAAATGACCATAAATGGTCATATTCAATATAATCTATAAATGTTTGTTTGGATGTAACACTGTTGTTTAACTAACACGGTTTATGCTACGGACCCCAACAATAGTGTTATAAAGAGGTTGTGGTGAATCAATTTTGATCTAATGAACATTGTACCGTATTTACAATAAGTATTTTGACACCTGAATATCCTAACATTTGAACAGGCCCATATGGCTACCTGTCTTTTTGTGAAATTAGCTGATAAGTGACAAACAGTGAAGATCTGAACAGATGCTGCATCTGCGGCGTCTGGTCTAGGTCTACACTATTTGCTCAGGATTGTCTGTCCTAATACTTTGGGATATTGTGGTATTATACATGTATATCCCAAAAATTGAACATTTCCGTCAAGTCTATTTTACTATCTGTCTTTGTTAAAAAAAATCTATGTAATGTATGCCCTCCATTCTCCAATAAAACTGGAGTATGCAGGTGTAAATATTATTTGCGTAATTTAGAGTTCTGTAGTTTGTAAACATTTAAATCGTTCTATTAACCATTGAATCTGTATGAATCTCACTTAAGAATTCCATATCCGGATCGTCCTCATTTTCCCCCGTTCTATATATGACATATAGCTCAAGATAAGAGGGTGCCCATAAATTAAATGTGTTTTCTTATTTCATGTGGTTGTATGCATTAGAAGCGCCTCAACGAGGTCTTTAAGAAGTACTCACAACAAAATAGAAATAAGAAAATTTATAAACAGTTTCGTTTACAAAAGGCATCTTAGAGATTGGCTCCCAGGTAGGACATATATCTGACATGTGTATTATTGTATGATTAACTTACGATTCCATCTAATTCTTCAAGGGACTGGATACATTTGATAGGTGTACCGCCATTTTCTTTTACATGAGAGTCTGGTCTTCTGAAAAGACATCACGAAAACACGCCTTTATAATTTTGACCCCCTTAAACTCCACTTTTATAAAAGTAAAACTTGGGTTTACAGGGGTATAAATTATTTTTCTTATTTTGCGAGAAAAAAAAAACATAGATTGTGGATACCCGTTAGAACCGCCTCGCCGAGGCGGTTCTAACGAGTACCCACAATCTATGTTTTGCGCAGAAATATGAAAATATCAGATTTGTTTTTATCTAAAAATTTTCCTTTTTTGATTGTAAGTTTTCCAATATATTTGAATAAGCGTGTTTTCGTAATGTGGTCTATTTCAAAAGGAAAGAGTTTGTTCCCAAGTGGAGAAAAGTCTTTCCTTTTAGAGTAGACTTCTTATCAGAAAGGAAAGAAAATAATTTTGATTGAGTTTTCTCCTCTGAAAGTGAATTAATTCCGTTTAAAAGTTATAGACAATAATACAATCGGAAATTTGGTGCCGTTATGGTGTTTAAACCAGGATCACAGAAACTTTATATACAGGATTTTGAAAATCACTCTTCTTCAGGTATTGCCCACTTTATTAGAGTTACTGTCCATTGAAAGACTGGAAGGGGTATTCGCTCGCAATACTTCTTCTGATTTTTGTCTACGTATCGTCTCACTTGTTTCCGTATAAGATGTGTGAAGGGAACACGTCTCTATTTCCTCGTGATGTGTTATTTTGCTGCATTTGGCATCTTTGTCCGAAATACCGTATTGAACATGGGTATAATATAAAACAAAATTGCTAACAATAATTGGAACCGTGAACGCTATCATGAGCAAACCTGATATTGCGCACACCGAACCAATGACGTAACCGAAAGCGGTCTTGGGATACATATCACCGTATCCGACAGTTGTCATGGTTACCACTGCCCACCAGAAGCCAACAGGAATGTTGTTGAATTTCCCATCTCCTTCGGCAAAATGGAGCAGAGACGCGAAAACAACCATTCCTATTAATAGGAAGACGAACATCAACAATAGTTCATTAAAACTGGCCTTGAGCGTATACAATAAGATCCACAGCCCCGGAACATGACGGATTAGACGGAAAATCCGGCACAACCGAAGCATTCTGAGTATGAATATAAATTCCACAACAGCTAATCCGGACCGTCCTGTTGGATTAACGGCGAGAATAATAAACTCCACATAATCCGGAACAATTGCTATAAAGTCTATTATGTTTTGAGGTGAGCGGCAAAATCTGCACTTTTTGGGACAGAAAGCAAGGCGAGTTAGGAATTCCACAGTAAAGAAAAACACACATATTAGATCAATAATTAACAAAGCTGGATGCTGTAATTTAAAATCTTCATCTCCTGGCGTGGTTACATTTGAATTCTGTGTCGTTCCGTTTTGTGTGTTGTTTACAGCACTGGCAGGGCTTAAATTTTGTTGACTTTCACCAGCGGATATTGTTCCGGTACTCTCTAGAGTGAAGAATTTGTAAAGTGTCCGGAAGTCGTGGACCTCTTCCGGCGGAAGTTGAAAGGACGGATGTGTCTCCGCGCAGAATGAAAATATAGATAAAAACACGAAGATGATAGATATCCATGCATAAACCTGAAAAAGAAATAAAAATCACTGGTTAGGAATAGAAGCAATCCTGACAGAACAAATATACATAATATGGGCCGTGTCGATCGAAAGGTGTCTTGGAGCATGCGCAAAATGCACATTCAGATTAATTCCGCGCATGCGCAAGGTCTCATCCGGGCCTTTGCTCTCCGTTCATACATTCCTTCGTATCCAAAGGGTCTGTTAGCGAACAGTGAAGGCGCTGATCAGACTGCGCATCTGCGCAGTCTGATCTGAGCCTTTACTGTCCGAAAATGACCCGAAACACATTTCGCTTGGCGGGGATCATATAATCTTTTAGCGCAGAGCATGCTGGGTAAAAAAGTCAGCAGGCGATATTTTGAAATCTGTTTCTTATTCTTTCATAAAATAGGATATGGCATTCCGTCCAAATTTGCAAGGAATGTCAAAACCCTATTTCACTCAAGAATATAACCCCATCTTCCAAGCTGAAAACTGACTGCTCCATGTGATTATTTTTTTAACTGTATCTGTATTACCCAGTAATTGGTTCCTGCAGTAAAATTCTTGGTGAAGAGAGTTTACAGTTTAGAAGGACATTTCAAATGTGAGAAGATCATTTATACCAACTGATAAAACTGATAGCCAATGGTATGTTTTTCATTCCAAAACAGAGCGATTTTGGTTTTAGAACTTTCTGTCTGGGCAGTATATACAATGTTTATGTTACATTTAAAGTGTTTGAGAGGGAAAGTGGATTTGCTATAAAGTGTTGTTTTGATAAAGATTAATAACACGATAAGCCAAAGCTGCTGGCTGAACAAATTTTGTTCAAGTTCATGGCGTTGTATGTCAGACTGATTTTCTGAGAAAAGTATGAAAATCATCATAAATCTATCTTCTGCTGAAAATTTGCCCAGTTGGTGCTAAAGGGTAATGTTCAGCATCCCTAAAATATGTCTTACAAACATATCAGACCTTGATCAGACAACCCATGAACCGGCGTCTGATCAGGCTCTACAATGTTTGCCATGTCATCAGGCACTGTAGTGTTTGTCATGACATTAGCAACTAAGGAGAACTGATACACTTTCAAGGGAGACAACTCCGTCAAAATTGTTTTTGCTCCCTTCTAAAAAGGCATCTAATGATTTCAGCAAAGTACATGTAGGTTTACCGAAGCACACGCCTAAACATGTGCATTTACAAGGGCCAAAGCTGGAAAGAACTGACAGGTGTTTGTTTTGATAAATGGTAGCAGGAAAAAAAAGCCATGCCACAACAGGATAAATTGAAATGTAAGACTTGTGTGAAAGAGCACAAGAAAGTGTACATTACTTGGAATTTTTAACAGCTGATTTGTTTCTATAGAGGTCCTTGAATGGAAACCAAAGGGAATCAATTGGGGTCCGGAGCCAGTGACTATCAGACTGACGGACAGCAGATTTGACTTCTTGCTTCGCTTGATTCTTTGCTCCCTCTTAATAGACTATAATACAGCTTACATCTTTATTACTTCTTATCTTAACATAATCAATCCCTTTGTCTATTACATGTTTATGTATTACGACAGCTTTTAATTATGCCATGAATTCTCGCCAAATGAAAATGGGTTTAACGCATCCTTAACAGCGTAAGTCATGTTCGCCTGTGCATCCTTACAAGCCCGGGCCTTTGTCTTTCACCACTAGATTCTACTGTTTACTGAATTTCTGTAGGCGAACAGAGAAGGCCCTGATCAGCCTGCGCATATGCGCAGGCTGATCAGAGTCTTCACTGTTCGCTTATGTGCCTTAGCAATTTGTTTACCATAAGTTTTCGAACACCATAACTTCTGGAGATATTTGTGGTAAAATTTGAACACCTGTTGATATGTCTAAAATGTGCTGGATGAGTGGGAAACAGTGTAGAACCCGATCAGATGCCACATTCTGCATTTACCACTAAAAATGATATATCCGTGCCAGAGCCTGTTCATTCAAACATAGCTTGTCACATGACGTTGCGGGTCACGTGACGTTCCACGGTGAAGGTCTGACTTCGATCAGTAGCTTATTAGGCTGGGCGCTCCTCTGTTCATTGAGACATTGCAGGTGCTACCCGAAATGCACAGGCAATATTATGGTTGCGTAGTTGGTTACGTAATGAGCGCTGCCGCATTTGTAAAAACAAGGTCTTCTATGACATGTTAAGGCTTTACTAATAAACGCCGCGTCTAGAGTACTTTGCTAAGAGATTGTTGATCCGTACCTCAAGTTTATTTTCTGCTTTCGCTGAGACTGTTTCGTGATTACTGGAATTAATCCCTAACATGCATTAATTGTCACTGGGATTAATATGCAAACCATCAAAACAATGAAAGATAGCAGTGTTTTTTTTCTACTATCTCCTTTCATAAGTAAAATGCATGGTAGACCAAATACTGAACTTGCCCAAGTCCTTACATTTGTACTTGCGACCCTTACAATTGTTATTGGAACTGTCTTTTGGGGGTAAAATTTAGTAACAGCCTCTTTAATTTTTATCTCTGAAAGTAGACTTGCCCGTCCCTACTCAGTGGGCACATGACGTTAAAATGACGTCGAATCAACGTCGATGCGACGTGATCACGTCGCATCGACGTTGATACGACGTCATTTTGATGTTGTGTGCCTGCTGGGTACATTTGTATTTGCCCACCATATATGTTATTGGAACTGTCTCTGTAAGGGCAAAATATTGTAATATAGTCTGTGTCTCTAAATGTTCGTTTCATTTACTGCAGGACTTGATTCTTTTATATATATATATATATATATATATATATATATATATATATATATATATATATATATATATATATATATATATATATATATATATATATATATATATATATATATATTATCATTATATCATCTTTAATAAATATTAAAAAGGGAAATCAATGAACAGACTTGGGCAAGTCTAACCAAATACTAACTAGCTCCTTTTAACTGAAATCCTCTGTTTTTATCGTAGGTCCTCAGTCGAATTTAACTGATTTTTATATATAATTTTACAATTATTCGCATCCTTATTAATGATTTATTAACATTATTTGTTATATTGCCCAGAAAACGTTTCTTTTTTGATATTTTGTAAGCTATGGTTATCAGAGTTCTTATGGAAAATGCAGCTATTCTTGACAGTGGTGCTTCTGATTAGCTTTCATTTGAAATATGTTCGTGTTGCTATTTATAGTTTATGTATTTAAAGAAATAAAATAAGAGTCGGCGCACGACAAAACCTACAATAAGACTTGTGCGACAGCGAAGACTCAGATCAGCCTGCGCATCCGCGCAGTCTGATCAGAGTCTTCGCTGGTCGCATGTGCCTCCTACAATCTCCGGGCTATCCAAACAGGGATGAACGAGAACCTTGCCGTACTAGGTGGATGTACAGGCTGATCTGAGTCTTTGCTGGTCACACAGGTCTTATTGTAGGTTTTGTCGTGCACTGGTTCATATGTTTAAACTTATGATCAAATAAGAGAAATCTAATTAATTAGACCTGGTTGTTTCCACAGAGTATTCAGGGAAGTTGGATTACTGCGTTCCAACCAATCAAATCATCCCATAGTTTTTTCAGTTAGTGTGAATGGATTCGCTTTCAGGGGAAGCAACTCTGTCAAAACTGATTTTGCCCACCTCTGAAAAAGGAAGAATTTTCTACACTTTTTGAGAAGGGTTTTGCGTGCAAGAAAGCAAATAAGAAGTCACAAAAGTTGCCTCCCTTGTCAACAATGGCGAAAAATCTACCAGGTATAGCCAATCCCCTTAAACACTAGCACATTTCCCTTTCGTGCCTGTGCGTGTGCATTTATATGTCAATTTCATAATGTTACTATAGGAATAAACTTCATTTCTATGGATTCTGTCGATGTGTAAAAGCCGGTGAATCACTCTCAAACTAAATAAAGCCTAAAGAGATTATGCTAAATTTGAGAGTGATTCGCTGACGTCACACAACGACAATCCGCAAAAATAAAGTTTATTTCTTACAATTCCAACTAGTTCATATTTATGTCGAAAATGTGTGTAAACTAGCTGATTTTAGAAATTTGCGAGAAGAAAATAGTTCCGGGTCCTGCTCGAAGGAAGAATAAATCCCGTTGTCAAATTGCTCTCGACCAATCAGATTGCACTATTAGATAACAGTTAGCCTGTTGAGCAGGAATTATTACTCTATCAAGTTTCGTCTTTCAGGCTTGTATTATTGTTGTTATCTGCTTTTTGCCCTTCTGGCCTCCAAAATTAACCTGTACCACTATCTAGGCCAATTGAGCAGACGACAAAGTGATGATAATTTTCTTACTTTTCCCAGAAGGCAGGGTATGAAATTTCATGCACGTTGCCTCCTAAAGAGACAACTTGCATGAACTGTCAAACCCTGTTTTCTGTAAAAAATAAGAAAACTATTTCAAAATGTCGTCTGCTGAAAAGTTTATTCAGCATGCAAAGCGTTAATCAAGCATTCTTATTTTATTATCTATTATACCCACCGCCAATGAGAACATTTTT
This sequence comes from Anodontia alba, assembly GCA_964016985.1. Lineage (NCBI taxonomy): Eukaryota > Metazoa > Mollusca > Bivalvia > Lucinida > Lucinidae > Anodontia > Anodontia alba. The sequence continues at coordinate 92,900,109 of OZ024830.1, read as the reverse complement.
ATGAGCAGATAATCACAAGCATACATATGTTGATTGAGATAAGCTTGTAGAACAAAAACAATTTGTTGTTTTTACAGAGCATCTCATGTTTACAAGGTCATAAACGACATACATATCAGCTATTTCTTAGTAAAGCATCACGAAAACATACCTATATAATGTTGACCCCCTTAAACCCCACTTTTATAGAGTAAAACTAGGGTTTACTGGGGTATACATTAGTTTTCTTATTTCTGCTCGAAAACATAGATTATGGGTACTCGTTAGAACCGCCTCGCCGAGGCGGTTCTAACGAGTACCCACAATCTATGTTTTGAGCAGAAATATAAAAAGTATCAGAATTTTTATCTGAATTTTTTCATTTTTTGGTGGTAAAATTTTCAGTTTTGAAATATTTGAATAGGCTTGTTTTCGTAATGGACAACATAATCATATTCTGGTCGTCTTTTCATACCCCGGCATACGAAGTTTAGGGGGTATATAGTGTTTTGTCTTTTTCCGTAACAATGTTTGTGTGTGTGTCTGTGTGATTTCTCAACAACTAATGCACCTAGGATTTTGAAATTTGGTACAGATTCTTCATAACCTCACTGACAGCTTACTTTATTTTCGTGAACTTAGTGTATCAGAACACTTATTCTCATCACGAAAACATACCTATATAATTTTGACCCCCTTCAACCCCACTTTTATAAAGTAAAACTGGGGTTTGCAGGGGTATACATTTCTTATTTCTGCTCAAAATATAGACGCCAGAATTTTTATCTGAAAACTTGTCAGTTTTTGGTGGCGAAATTTTCAATATATTTGGATAGGCGTGTTTTCGTAATGTATCTAATTTTACGAACACTATAAATATCGAAACAACATACATGGAAAACTCAATAAGAAACAAAAGCGGGGCTTCTGTGATTTTTGTCATAACAAAATTAGCTCAGTCAGCAACCATTAAAATGATATATAACATGATTATGTAACTGCTTGGGAAAAAAAAAGACTTAAAAAGAGTATAAACATGGTTGGGGTCAATTGGGTGAACTGTAATTTACTTTTCTTTTTCAGTTCAAAAGAGCTGCTTCATTTTTTTTTTTTTTTTTTTTTTTTTTTTGAGGGGGAAGGGGTCAGTATATCAGCCAACAAAACCATATTCTGGTTAAAGGTTTGGCTTGAAATTGTTTTTTCTGTAAAGGATCATTGATAAGAGATTATAACTGTTAGATCAGCGATGGTCTACAGGATTGTAATGGTCAAGTTCATTGATAAAATTCTGTGTACGTTAAATTTGTATTGTGGGTACTTCTGCTAGTTTTGCAAACAAATAAGGATTTGAAATTTCATGACATTTCATGAGAGATGATTTGCAAGAATGTCAAGTCCTATTTTCTTCGAAAAATAACAAAAATATGTTTCATTTGTTGTCTGCAAGTTTTACTATCAGCGTACCAAGGATTTAGAATTGTCCGTTACTTTTATGCTATTAGAAGATTAGTTATGTTTAAGTTAAGAAATAAGCATAACAAATTTATCTGAGGAGGAGTGTTGTGGAGCTGTACAGTACAGTATACGGATGTCGTAAACAGCATGTCCATAGATATAAAGTTTATCTACACCAAAGACGATTTACTTGATGAAACAGTAATTGTGCAACTTCTGAAGCATCTAAAGAATCTCCTTTAAGGATAGACTCAACCGTATGACATCTTTGAGCAGTTTTTACTGTAAGCTCACAAGGAGCTATCCCTGTATTTTATACATCAAATTGGCGTCAGTGAAATACATAATACGCTTACTTAATTGACATAAAAACGTCAAACAAGGCAGATCCTGATGGAACAACTTATTTGAGCCCCTTAAATCAAATCTATTAACAACGTTTGTTACAACACAAAATGTAGAAATGTATTTTACTATTGACTGTAGCACCAAAGTATATGAGAAAATTAATGTTAAAATATACCTTAGCTCCAACAGAAGAATTGGGATCTTGAAGGAATGTCCAAACTACTGCTCGAAATCGCCGCCAACATTTTTTAGAGTTCCGGTCATGCGCAAGATCTGTTTGTGTCGTCGACAACTTCCGGTCGTACTCGAGCTTTTCCAATGACTTCGTCTGAGTTTTCCAGGTGTTGTATGGCTGGAAACAACACCTGTAATATAATTCAGAAAGAACAAGTAATATCTGTAAAGGAAAATAGATACACAACAGAAGAACGAAAATATATCTACATACTTATAACAATAAAAAAAAAGGAACTGGACAGATTCAAAAGAGTACTGGGTTTCGAACTCGCGCGTGGGAGGCGAGCGCTCTCCCAATTGACCTAATGGGGCTCTTTGGAGACCCGAAAATTAATTTTCTTACGCTAAAACTAGATAAAAATCAATAATGTGCGTATGGAAGGACAAAAGAGTCTTTATCGTCCGAAAAGAGATTTTAATTGTATTATTTTTCTGTTGAGGTTTGTTCTAACCTCACAGATTTACTGTCTTTTCAAAGCATAATTAGCGATGAATAAGATGGCCCACTGTGCTTTCGATACCTTTTTATAGACGATGCATTACTTTTATATAAGGTGTATTACTTTTTATATAACGTGCATTACCTTTTATATAACGTGCATTACTTTTTATATAAGATGTATTACGTTTTATATAAGGTGCATGTCTTTTGTATAAGGTGCATTACTCTTAATATAAGGTGCATTAGTTTTTATACAAGTTGCATTTCTTTCTATATAAGGTGCATTACTTTTTATATAAGGTGCATTTCTTATTAAATAAGGTGAATGACTAAACGGTGCATTACTTTTTTATATAAGGTGCATTACTCTCTATATAAGGTACATTACTTTTTATATAAGGTGCATTTCTATATAAGGTGCATTACTTTTTATATAAGGTTACTTTTCTGACCTGATTTTGATAAAAAAAAATGCATTCAATTCTAATTTTCTTCATTAGCTTTTTGAAAATATTAAGATTTTATATGCCTGAAAATGAGACCCTCATATGCCATGATATTCTATCAACACCCTACCATCCGCCCGCACAAACAATAGAACTATATGCAAAAAAAAATAAAAAATAAATAAAAAATCAGTCAATCAATCGATTTAAGATTCTGTATGCAAAAAATAAAAATAAATAATAGATAAAAGATAAACTTATGAACCTCTGCAATCGGAGACAAAGCGATGGAAATGAAATATGAGAACATAATATCGCTTAGCATGCTGGGGAAACATTCAGCAGAATTTTGAAATATATTCTTATTTTGCCCAGAAAATAGGCATTGATATTTCATGCAAATTGTCCCCAAACCTAAGGAGACAATTTGCATGAAATGCCAAAGCCTATTTTCTGGGCAAAATAAGAAAAAAAGTCATCAATTTGTCGTCTGCTAAATTAGCCCAGAAACTCATTAGCCTGATTCTAGAAAGTACGTGTAGTTTGAAGCCAAAGTCACGTGACGCCAATGAAATATGAGCCGGGACATAATAATTCCAATAAGATGCATGTGCGCACAGCGAAGACTCAGATCAGCCTGTACATCTGCATAGGCCGATCAGAGTCTTCGCTGTCTGCATGAAGACGCTTTGGAACTTTGGCTACTCACAGATTGCCCTGCGAAGACTCTGATCAGACTGCGCGGATGCGCAGTCTGATCAGAGTCTTTGCTGGGCGCACATGCAGTGTTGTAGAAAATACTGTGCCACTGGCTTACATAAGAAAGAAGTACATGAAGCAGTTTGTTGACACTCTAATTATTGGACTTTATGTGCAGCAGACGAAAATTTAAAACATTTTCTTTCTACAGTCAATCCTCGTTACACCGACACTCGATACAACGACAAAATTCGTGATAATTACATTTTGAATGTCACGAAACCTTCGCTTAAGAGGTCACAGTTAATGAGAAATTATGCATTAACATTGCATTCAAACTTCAAGCAACATATGTTTTGGATATTTGTTAGAATCGCCTCACTGTTGTGTGAGGATATAAGAATAAAACAAGGTATTTTTCACATATCATTCTGCCCATTAAGATTCTTTACAAGAGCAAATTCATTATAATGGCAACATCTTTGGAACAAATGCTGTCGTTGTAACGAGGGTTCACTGTATTTTCCCCCGGGTAATATGGAATGACATTTCACTGAAATTGTGTCCGAATGAAATGGTTCACGTGAAATGTCAAACCCTATTTATGACAAAATTATATTTCACACGTTGTCTGCTGGGTTTGCCCATGTGGAAGGAGAAAGGCAAGTCACAAAACGGTTTCCTTTCACAAGAGCACTTCCGGAGAACCAGACACCACCAACCCTCTATTTTAACTCTTTAACCTTTACCTCTTTATGGGCAAATTCAGCAGACGACAAATTGGTGATATTTTTTCCCAGAAAACAGGCTTTGATATTTCACGCAAATGACCCTACCAATATCAACGGACTTCCATCTTTGGTTTCAAATTAAAGGCTAGTACACATTTAGACGGACAAAAGAAGGGGTCAGTCAGAACAGATAGGTTGGGTCCTTTTTGTCCTTCAACAGCCGTATAGAACAAAATAAACGGAAGTAAACAAATAATGGTTCCACCTCACTCCCCACCCCCACCCCCACCCCCACCACCCCACCCCCACCCGCGCCTAATTGGTATTCTATTCCCTTCTAAAAGTCAGCAAAACCTTTAACATGGTTTCCATGGGGAAAACCGGTCCCTAACAAAATCCATGAATCAAGACAAACTTGAAACCACATTTATTCTAAATATTTCAACAGAGGGGTATGAACAAAAAGTGTAAACCCAAATACCGCATGTTCGCTCATAATGTATGGTGAAAATAGTGGTATGCATGAGTATACATTATATTAAGCGAATTTTCAGAATTTTCACGTTTTTCAATCTGATTTTAATTTGTTTCGTTTTCCCTCAGGTTTGCTTTTAATATAGACTGGCTCCAGTCTTCAGTGACTAAATATTTTTTTTTATAACCTGTTTGATAATCCACTAAAATAAAACCAAAATAAAGTCTGGCAAGCGCTTATCATGTGCTCAAACCATAAAAGTAAAACCAAAATAATATCATGACTATAAAGGCTGGTCACTAGTGACCAGCCTTCATAGTCATGATTATTATTTTGGTTTTATTCCAGTGGATTTTAAAACCGGATGACAAAAAATAAATATTTGGTCACTGGAGACTGGAGCTAGTCTATTTTCAATGCTGCGTAATATATCTTAATACCCATTGTTATCAAATTTCCTCCCTTTCTCCATATTATTAAACGGAAATGCCACGACCGTTATAGATTTTTATACAGTGAACCCTCGTTACAATGACAGCATTTGTTCCCAAAGACGCCATTAAAATGAATTTGCTGTTGTACAGGATACTAAATGAGCATATTGATATGTAAGAAAGATCTTGTTTTGTTCTTATTTCCTCATAGAACATAAGTTTTGGATATTTGTTAGAGTCGCCTAACTGAGGCGATTCTAACAAATATCCAAAACATATGTTTCTTAAACGTATCAAATATAATATTCTTGCATAATCTATGACTAATTGTTACCTGTTAAGCGAAAGTTTCGTGACAGCCAAATTGTCATTATAACGGATTTTGTCGCTGTATCGAGTGTCGGTATAAAGAGGGTTGTCTGTAAGAGGGTTGTTCAGTATCTGTACATATCTTTTTTTATTTCTCCACGGAAACATAGATTGTGAGTGCTCAACAGAGCGCCTGCGCAAGGCGCTTCTAATCAGTGAACACAACCTACGTTTTCGTGGAGAAATAAGACAAATATCAATAAATTACAGTTGAATTTTTTTTTACGGTCACCCGTTTTACACCCATACCCACTCCGCCCCTTTCCGCTGATTCAAGAAGGACAGTTGTCCATTGCTGGCAAAAGTATGTGCACAAAGTACTGGTTAACCGCTTAGAGAACTAAGACTACTCAGGAAAAGTGTAAGTAGGTTAACCAGCCGGCTCGATATAACCTTGCCATTGTTGACTGGGCCGTAAACCTCCAATGTAAACAGAACATAACATAGTAGCCTGGCCCCACGCTTTGAGTTTTACTTTTCAAATCTTAAAAAAAGTAAACTACTAGATCCTCCTTGACTATTTTTCTACACCTATCATCTCCCTAACCTGTATCAGAGAGAAGGGCATTCCTAGACTGTCTCCAGTCTCCAGTGACTTAATATTTATTTTTATAATCCTGGTTGATAATCCATTAAAATAAAACCAAAATATTATTATGACTATAAAGGCTGGTCACTAGTGACCAGCCTTTATAGTCATAATATATATATATATTTTTTTTTTTTTTTTTTTTTTTTTTTTGGTTTTATTTTGGTGGATTATCAAACAGGATTATAAGAATAAATATTTTGTCGCTGGATCTAGGACATTCAAAAAGATAGGATTTTTGTAGAATATGAATTGTTTTTATGCTTATTAAAATATCAGTAAGACGGGAGCCAGTCTACAGAACGAAGCTACTATACAGAACATCATCAGGTTTCTACCAAACCATTACGAAAACACGCCTATATACTTTTGACCCCCTTAAACCCCACTTTTATATAGTAAAACTGGGGTTTACAGGGGTATACATTATTTCTGCTCAAAAACATAGATTGTGGGTACTCGTTAGAACCGCCTCGTCGAGGCGGTTCTAACGAGTACCCACAATCTATGTTTTGAGCAGAAATATGAAAAATATCAGAGCTTTTCATCGGAAAATTTTCAGTTTTTGGAGATTAAATTTTCTATATATTTGAATAGGCGAGTTTTCGTAATGCATAATGAGCTATTAATTAACCATGATGATGTTATAACCGAATACCATAGTTTATCTGCCGAACATAATGACTTAACTCTGTAGCATAATGACATCTATATTGAACATAATGACTTAACAACTGTATATAATCACTGGAGCGGACTGATACTGTTTGAAGAGATATAACTCTGTCAAAATCGTGTCCCCGTCTGAAAACGGGTCTGCTCTGTATTAAAGATTAAAATCAAATTGCCTAAGCTGACCTAGACAGTGCTGGGCCTGTGCTAGACTAGCTCCTAGACGTTGATATGTTCTATCACTCCTTGCTATAAGCTGATTTAAATTTACGTATGACATCTTGTATAGCCAGTCTCTAATAGTTGGTCTCCAAGATTAGTTGCTGCTATCAAAGAGGTGAGGTTAGCAGTAAGTAGTAGATGGCCCTTAGTTCATTAAGTAAATTAATAATTATAATTGATTGATGAAAATAATATTGATATCCGACTAGTAACTAGTCTAGGCCTGTGCCTTCGCCATTCTCGTAGCCCGAAGAATACTTTTAGGATGAAAAAGCAAACTTAACGCATAGCATACTGGGTAACAGTTTTAGAAAACGTCATTTTGAATATGTATTACCTATTTTCTCCTGTAAAAAGATTAAGCGTTTCCTGTGCATCATATAAAAATCTGCAAGAAAACTTTAATTTCTGGGAAATTTTAGAAAAAAAAGTATATCATCAATTTGTCATAGACTGAATGTGCACAGAGAGCGTTATATGTTAAACTGTTAAACTGGCTAATCAAGATAAAAAATACAAAGGTTAAACAGAACTCGCGGTTAACCAGTATTGCATTCTTTCGCCGGAATCTGACAACTGTCATTCTTAAATCAGCTGAAAGGAGAAAATGACTATAGAAAATATTTTATGATCAATCTGCACGAAAGAATGTTGCCGACCCGGCGGGGGTCGAAGCCGCAACCTCTTGATCACCAGTCGGACGCGCATCCAAAGTACTCCTTTATGAAGTGCTTGTCCACAAAAATAATGATCTGGACATTCGAGATTTCCACATGCACAAAACGGAAAACGACTCTATGATACATTCGTGGTAACGGTGACAAGTGTATAGACTAAATCTAGCTTGCGCATTCGCAACGTCTGATCAGAAACTACGCTTGTCGGTAAATTAACGTCATGACCCTCCCGGTTTTTAAGAAAATAGCGTAGAAAGTGATTAGACTGTGTAGATGTACTGGTTGATCTGTGGCTCAGCTGACAGCATAATATATATCTTGGAAGATTCATATATGTATTATTTTGCGGCAATTGTAAAAACAAGGTTGGATGGTACATTTACATTTATTTTCTATAGACCTCGACTGGGGAAAAGGTCATACTACCTTGTGCGGACAGCAAACGTCCAGATCAGACTGCGCATGTGCGCAGTCTGATCTGGGAGTTTACTGTTCATCATTACATTCTACTTTTCCATGTAAGCGCAAATGTAAAATTCTTGCACTTACTGTTCATTTGTGCAGGCTGATAAGTATTTACTTCTCCTATTACACTGAAGGTCCCTTTTCTCTTAGCTCGGCTCATAAGTTTATTTTCTTTGGCTGTAGTTACTGGTAATGGAGAGTCTACATAAGTAGGTACTATTATTATTGTTAGTTATGGAATGCGCACGCAATTTCAGGTTCGTGCGAGTGACGTCGATGACGTAGAGCGCACGAAAAGGGCCCTTTTGCCATGTGCGAACAGAGAAGGCCAAGATCAGCCTGCACGCAGGCTGATCTGTGCCTTCTCTATTCGTCGAAATAACTACAGTATCCTATGAGTTTGTTAGTGGGCAGTGTGAGGTCCTGATCAGATTGTGCGGAGGCGCAGGGTTATCTGATCTTTAATTCCCCGCACGTGGCGTAACTACGCTTTTCTTATGCTGAGAATTGTATAGAGTAATCGAGAAAAAAATACAAGCAAAAGAAGAAAAAGAGATTTCTAGGCCCTCTGTGCTTCTGTGCAATGCTTCTGGTTCAAGTTCTTGGCACAGGGACTAATTGTTTTTCCCTAGTCTGTCTCTAGACTCTATCGTTTCTTTTCAAATGTTTACAAATCTTGTATAGCTTATAATAGTTTAATTAGTTAGGTCCCTTCGTGGAAACGACAGAACAGGTGAATAAATATAAGCAGGAGAAATATGGATTAAAGAGGGAGAGAGAGAAGTTAATGTGCAGAAAAATAACTGAATATGATAACAATAAAAAAAACAAAAAACGATTGGAGCCAGTCTAGTTTTCCCATAAAGGTTCATAATAGTTCCACTATTTTTGGTGGTTAAGAGTTCTTTTTCTGGTATGGCTGGGCTTCCAAACTTTGTTTTAATTTAAAGGCCAGACTTAGCACAACAACACAAATAAGGAAAATCACCATAGACACAAGCACTTTTAACATCACTTTCTAGGACTTTCTGGAGGCTGAATGTAACAACTTCAAATTCATCAGATATCAAAAATTGAAATTTTCAAAATTCACCACTTCTGGTTTTGGCTCCATCAAACACAAAAAGAAACGATTATTCCTTTGAATCATTTATGCAATTACACTTAAATATTTTTTTTTTAACCAGGGCCCAGTTGTTCAAAGCTAACGACATCGTTGGTTAACGATTCGTTAAAATTTACATCGAGTGATATGCAAATATGCTGAATTCTATTGCTGAAAAATGTGAGTGCAAAAGCTACTCACATTTTTTCAGCAAAAAATATCAGAATATTGTATATTGAATCCGCTAAAACAGTTAATGAAATGACCCTTAACGAGCTCGTTAAGCTAACGACGCTTTGAACAACTGGGCCCAGAATAATTAAGTAGCAGATAAGTCACGTGCTCTTGGAATAATACGTTTCAATTCATATTGATTATGCGTCAAAGACTGCCTTACATAAAATAGCTACCCCAGGCTTCCTGCCCCTTTTTGCACCAACCAGCTGTCCTGACACAAATAGTTCCCTATGCCCTATACTGTTATCTCCATAGACCATTACAAGTATTAGCTTCCACAAAAAGCTTGGTCTACGCTAAGCGGAGACCAAGTTTGTTTGTTTTTTTTTCTGAAAGCTAATACTTGGTTACAAATAACGTTGAGCAGTACATGGAAAATAGCATTGGAACTGTTCATAACCTTTCTTAAAATGCTTCCGGAGGAATAGCTAACTCTAAGATTGCCTACGCCCATGTGCGTAGACAATAACAATTTGTTATTGTGATATCGAATAGCGACAGTGATATCGAATAGCGACAGACCTAATCAGACTGCAATGGTGATTATCGCATGGTGGTTCAGGTCTTCGCTGTAATTATACGACACCGGATATCCTTGGTCGAACGGCATCTCAAATTTCTAAGACACTTCCAAGAAACAATATCTGTCTACAGACTCCGTCTTTTCTTTTATATCTGTTTGTCTTTTCAATGTTTATCACATAGTGGCCTAAATTCCCAACATTCAACATGAAATACCTTGCGATGTAGATGACCTACATGCGCGAAAATGTGATAAATAAGTTATACCCAAAACCTCGACAATAACCATGGTTTATCTATAATACAGTGAAACCTGTGTAGGAGAGCCACCTTTGAGATGGTTGATGATGGAAAAGTGTACTAGCAAAATTACATGACATGTGCCTTTATAAGACAGCCACCGTTACACATCAATCGCTAAAGTCAATCTCAAAGGTGGCTTTCTTACACAGGTTTCACTGTAGCTTAAACATTTTAAAATCAGGTGTGTCCCTTTGTTCAAAAAGATTGTGTTTGAGTTGAGGTTTTACGGCCCAGACAACCCATGATGGTCCTATCGAGCGGTCAATTAGAATTAACCTAATCACATTGCTCCTGGACAGGCTTAGACTTCTATATTGTAGCAGACGACATTTTGATTTTTTTTCTTTAGTAAATAAGATTGTCATTTCATGTGAATCGCCTGCCTATTCATATGAAATGACGTCATTTTCTCCGAAAATTAAAAAATCAAAATGAGAAGATTGCGAATTTGCTTGGCGCTTTTCCACGGGTGGACATCAGGGGAGCTACCGCGAAATCGCGTTAACGTAAATTTGTTCCCACGACACATCCGGGAATTCTTGCGGTAGTTCCTAGGACCTGGAAATTGTAAACAAAGGTATACGTACTCTCGCGTGTTTTGATTTATTGTAGACGAATGAGCGAATAATATAAAATTTCGGCGATGCTATTCCATGTTAATATGATTTACCTTTCTAAGCAGACCGAAAGAAATATTGAAAAACTCGTTGCCGAAAGTAGGCAACCGTAACAAAATCGAACACAGGGTTGTCTGACTTTAGTTTTATGTCAACACGAATTAATGATGCGTTTGTTTTGTAAGTTTTCGCTAGAACGAGATCCTTTGGCACATGTTCTGGATATGTCGGCCCTTATTCATCAGTCCATGTACTGTGAAGGAGTAGTGCCGAAATTTTCAGGCGAAGTAGCTCCCACATCATCGCGGCAGCTCCCAAAGCACGCGCTAGTTCTCACGAGTCTATCATGCCATCACCTGGAGAGAAGTTTTTAGCTTAGCTAGCATTGTAAAATAAAGTTAGAAGTCATCTTGTTTTAGTCGAATTCACTGACTCATCTGCCATATAATGCCGCTGTATATATTTTGATCTTATTATCCACAAACATCATGATAGTTCGGCTATCAAATCGCTGAAAGGATGGTTTTCCCCTTTAATTGCGCGCCGGTGGGTCGGAATTCAGCCTCCATGATGGCTCAGGCTTAAGGCTGTTTATTATTTGAATTTTTTGTCTGTTTCTTGGCCCACCAGGGTTCAACTGTCGGTTTTCTTTTACTCCAGTATTCCAGTGGCGTTGTGTAATTTATCAGATGTCTCAACGCTTGAGGTTCGGTTCGGTGGGTCTGGGTGGTGTATTGTAGTTTAGGGTAGGGTATCATGACAAACTGATCATGAATCATAAGTTTTTACCAATTTAGTTATTTAAATTTTCTATAACGACTAGACTCTGGTCTTATAGTTTAGGAAAGCGTATTCGAACAAGAGAAGACAATTACTTTGCCTTAAAAACCTTGTGTATTCCATTCTTGTGACAATGAGTCGTTTATATGATGCGAGAGGTTGCCTGGTAGTTTAAATCGACATATAAGCTAAACTATAAACATCTCTGCAGATGATGGCATGATAGACTCGTGGGAACTAGGGCGTGTTTTGGGAGCTACCGCGATGATGTGGGAGCTACTCCGCCTGAAAATTTCGGCATTTCTCCTTCACAGTACAAGGACTGATTAAAATGTTTACATCTAAATGATTAATAAGGGCCGACATACCCAGAAAATGCGCCAAAGGATCTCATTCTAAGCGAAACCTACAAAACAATTGCAGCATTCATTCGCGTTGACATAAAACTAAAGTCAGAAAACCCTGTGTTCGATTTTGTTACGGTCGCCTACTTTCGGCAACGAGTTTTTCAATATTTCTTTCGGTCTGCTTAGAAAGGTAAATTATATTAACATGGAATAGCATCGCCGAAATTTTATATTATTCGCTCATTCTTCTACAATAAATCAAAACACGCGTGAGTATCTACCTTTGTTTACAATTTCCAGGTCCTAGGAACGACCGCGAGAGTTCCCGGATGTGTCGTGGGAACAAATTTACGTTAACGCGATTTCGCGGTAGCTCCCCTGATGTCGACCCGTGTTTAAGGGTTAGGGATTAATAGAAAGAATTTAGTTCAGAGAAAGAATTCTCTCCCATTCAGACAATTCTTTCCTGTAAGTGTAGTTTCCATCGAACAAGGATGCAACTCCTTTCAGGCCAGATTGATCTCCATTTAAAAGTGGTTTGCCATTGCTCCGCAAGCACTTTATGAAAGGTCATGGACTGGTTCAATGCTATTTTCCATGAACGTCTCAATGCTAAGCGGTTAACTAGTGCTTATCACTTGAATCAGCGCAAGGGGGAGAATGGCCGTAGGAATGATTTCATGATCACTCTCTAAAAAGTTCTGTGGCCGAGCTGGGGTTCGATCTTGCGATCCCCGGATATGCAGTCAGACGCGCTACCGATAAACTGGCTCCAGTCTCCAGTGACTAAATATTTTTTTTTTTTCTTATAATCTGTTTAATAATCCACTAAAATAAAACCAAAGTAATCTCAAGACTCTAAAGTCTGGTCACTTGTGACCAGCCTTTATAGCCATGATATTTTTTTGGTTTTATATTAGTAGATTATCAAACAGGAATATGAGAAAATGATTTAGTTACTGGAGACTGGAGCCAGTCTAGCGTTACCGACTGCGCTATGCAGCCCGGCTCAAAAAAAAAAATCTAGAACAGCAAACTAGTGAATAGGGATTTACTATTTACCCATTGTAGACAGAATAGATTCCCCCACACTATATATTGGAAGAGTCCAATTTTAATTTTAGGAACGTCCAGATATAGATATTCCTAGAGAAAAATGGCTAAAATATTTGCAAACAGTGGAGTCTGATCAGGCGCTGCGTCCTGCAGCGTCTGATCTGGGTCTGCACTGTTTGCCAATTTCCCTTTAAGGGGATTAGGAGACAAATAAGACAACACGAAGTGATAGAAAGAATGGCAAAAGGACAAGAGCAGAAACGAATGGAGCCAGTCTATCAAGAAACAAACGATTAGGAAATTCCTTGAAAGACAAAATTCTTGTTACGCGATGTCTTGCATTATACAGTCATCAGATCAAACAGTTATTATGTTCTAATAGTCTACTCAGACATTTTTCTCGCAGTTTAAAGCCTTTTGTTACTCCTTGCTTTCGCATAACGGTAACATTCACATCAAATTAGGATCTACCCGTAACCCACTCAAGGATATTAAAATAAGCTAAACAGGGACCTGTAGGAAATTTAGAAAAATCAAGAAAGAAAGAAAGGAAGAAAGAAAAGAAGAAAGAAAGAAAGTATACTCGGTTAGAGGGATGAAGTTTAAAACAGGCAAAACCCCTCGACAAAAGCCCAAAGCCAAGAAAATCAATGTTTTAAGTTACATAATTGGACACCTCTAAATAAAAACATTGGAAATTGTAAGATATTTAAAAAACATGAATCTTTAACCAGTGAACTTATAAAACATACTATTTATATAAACAAATATGATTATTATTATTATTATTATTATTGTTATTATTATTATTATTTCTATTTTTATTTATTTATTTATTTATTTTTCACAAAAAAATGTTCGACTATTCTTCAAAACCCATCTCCAAATTATACATATAGCTATATCTTTTCACAGAAAAATCACGCTTGGCATTTTCTTCAAATTGTCTCCTAATATCAAGTATTTTTTTCTGTGAAAAAAAAGAAGACAACTACATATACCATTTGTCGTCTTCTTAGTTAGCTCTGAAGCTAGGTCAAGTATACAGATGTCCCTTAGGACATCTGAGAGCTGTATAAGAGCAGATGACGCGCCTTTCTGTTTTACCAAACCTGCAAATTATTATAATCACACTAAATTTCCCTCCATAATTTGCTGTTAAAATACATATAAAGACTGTTATTTCGTATGCAATCATTGCTTATATTAAAATAATTACGGCGAAATGCTACACAGGCCAGATTTTCTTCCATTTTCAGACAGGAGACAATTTTTGTAAATCCTCGTTTGTATTCTTGCACACCAAACCCCTCATCACGAAAACATGCCTATATAATTTTGACCCCCTAAAACCCCTTTTTATATAGTAAAACTGGGGTTTACAGGGGTATACATTATTTTTCTTATTTCTCAGTCTCAAAAACATAGATTGTGGGTACTCGTTAGAACCGCCTCGGTGATGCGGTTCTAACGAGTACCTATAATCTATGTTTTTGAGAAGAAATAAGAAAAAATATCAGAATTTTTATGTGAAAATTTTCAGTTTTTGGTGGTGAAATTTCAATATATTTGAATAGGCGTGTTTTCGTAATATTATGAAATTTTATCTACACTAAAAGGAAAGAATTTGCTCATAGTGGGAGTAAATTCTTCCCTGTCAGCGTTTGGTGTTGGTTACCCATTTGACCTAGTTTCAAACTTGGTCTAAATCACGAAGACAAACATTCTGAGCAATTTTATCGACTAACGTTTACACAAGGCTTTGTTTTCTTTTCAGAGCTGACCTAATGACCTAGTTTTTGTACCCTGTATGACCCAGACCCATTTTCGCACTTAACCTAGATTATCTTAATACATTAAGGATTTTTCTGTGACTTTACTTAGTGAACTTATGTTTTACTCCATGTGACCCAGTTTCAAACTTGACCTAGTTTGTACTGAGACAAACCTTCCGAGCAATTTTTAATGAAGATCAAACCTTCCGAACATTTTTATGAAGATCATGTAAAAATAAAGCCTCTACCGAGTTAACAATCCTTCCTGAAGGTTAAACCTGGTGACCCAGATTTGAATCCATGTGACCCATTTTCTTACTTGTGATCTACATTTTATTGTGTCAACCTTTCAGAACATTTTTTTATGAAGATCATGTCAAAAATAAGGCCCCTGCCTCTAATGTGTAAAGACGTCTTCTCTATGATTTAACCTAGTGACCTAGTTTTAGATCCGATATAATCCAGTTTCGAATTTGACCTAGATTTTACCAAGAAAAACATTTCGAGACTTTAATGAAGATCCGATTAAAAACAAACAAACAATATACCAATATCTTGTTAAAAATTAAATGTTGACGACGCACGACGGACGACTGAGACGCTATCCTAAAAGTTCACCCTATCATTTGAAACCTTTCAAAAAGGGAGGGGAGCAAAATTCTTTCCTTTAAGGTTAGTCCCCAATGATTAAGCAAGAAAATGTTTCCAGTACAGAATTATATCCCTTGGAGGTGTACCCATTTCACCCTAACTACACCATGCTAGTGAACAGTGTAGAGCCTGATCAAATTGTGCAGATTCGCAGACTGTTCTGTCCCTTCCCAGTGCATGAACCCTTTTCTGCAGGAGATCAAACACAATAAGAATGCCATAAGTTTTTATTAATCGTGAGATTTATGTGAAGAAATCTGGCAGGGAATTACCTTATTGGCCGCGTCAAGCGAAAAATTGCCTTCGAACATGCGCAAAATGTGCCGATCTAGATCATCCTGCGCATGCGTAAAGTATCATCCAGACCTTTGCTCTCTAAACATACATCCTGTAGTATCCAATGATTCTGTTAGCGGAAAGCGAAGGTCCTGAACAGACTGCGCGGATGCGCAGGCTGATCTGGGCCTTCGCTGTCCACACATGCCCGAAGACACGTTTTCGCATGGCGCGGCCATGATTACGTACAGAATTGTTTATTTTAATTACGCATGTGCATGTGTGTATGCTTATTCTGACTTATGTAAGGATGTTTAGAAATCCTTGTAAAAATGCTGGAAGCAATTAGGACTCCAATTTAACCCTTAAAGCGCCAAGCAAATTTGCAGCAGCCGACATTTTGATTTTTTGTTTTGTATATTTTTTCGAGGAAAATAAGACTTGACATTTCATGTGAATCGTCTCCAATTTAACACTTAAAGTGCAGAGCCAATTTTTTGCAGACGACATTCTCGCTTTTCTTTTCTTTTTTTTTTGTCTTTTTTGTTTTTCAGACAAACTAAGACGACATTTTATGTGAATCGCAGACGATTCACATTAAATGGCAGTCATATTTACTCTAAAAAATACCAAAACAAAAAACTGAATGTGGTCTGCTGCAATTATGATTGGCGCTTTAAGTGTTAAGAGCTTGATGATTCATATTAAATGCCAATTTCTACTTAACCTGAAAAATACGATAAAAAAAAAAAAAAAAAAAAAAAAGTGTCGTCTGCTCAGTTGTGAATGGCGCCTTATGGGTTAATAGCCAGGAAATACATTATTTTGTCTAAATGCTTCTAACCATTAAAGGTTGATACCGGAGCTGTACTTTAGCTGTAACGAAAATCAGAGGAGCTTCACTTTGTTTCAAACTGATTTTCCCAGACTGTTGCTTTGATAATTATATTGTTTCTAAAATTAATTAGAATAATAAGTGTTCTGATTCTCTTATTAGTTTCGCGAAAATAGTTCATGCTCTCACTGTGGTTCTGTCCATTGTGAAAGAAATATACATGCTTATCATAAAAAAACAAAAAAAAAACATGAAAATATAAATATACCAAAAAACTTACTTTTAAAGTAATTAGATTATAATCAATATTTAATTGATAACATTTTACCTCCCTTGTCCTAACTTGGCTACGTAACCTAGTTAGAAAACTACGTACTTAGACAGTATTTTTCTCCTACTTTATTGCACAGTCCTCAGAAGAATTCTATAGCAAAATAGGGGCAGCTTAATTTCATGTGGAAATAGTATTTTCAGCCAACAAAAATTAAGGTTATATCAAAATTAGCTCCGGTATCAACCTTCAAACAGAATCCAAAGTACCGAATTTTAGTTTGGGAGGCAAGTACTTCCAGATCAGATTGATCTCCCTTTAATAGTGTTTGCCATTGCACTGGAAACACTTCATGAAAGGTCATGGATCGATCCAATGCTATTTTACATGGACTGCTTAATGCTGTTATAACCAAGTCATGTATTAGCTCTAACAATCAAAGCACTGACAGCACTGGTGGGTCGATTGTCTCTTAGTGTCGGCTGGGAAAATGGTCCTGAGCGGTGACTTAAGACTGTTTCATTTAACCCTTAACTTCCTGTAATTTAAGCAAACAGCGCGGACCCTGATCAGATGATGCGTTCTGCGTGGTCTGATCTGTGTCTGCACTGTTTGCCAATGTCCCCAAACTAGGCCCAGGTTTTACAGATAATCCTCTTTACACTGTACTCTGACGTCACAGCGACAAAAATAGCGCGGATATAAATAATTGTTACCTAGATCTGCAGTGTCTGATCTGGTTCTGGACTCTTTGCCCAGGTCAGTTTGTTCGAAAACCCGGGGGAAATACCACCCACTGTAAGTATTTACTATTTTTAGAAGCTAGAGTTGCAGAAGCTAAGATCCGCACAGCTTCAGTTGCTAACACCATTTATATAAATTACGGTTTTGTTGTATATAAATAATAGGTTTCGTTCAACACAATATTAAAAAGAAATAACAATTTGCGGGGAATGCAAATCAACTCGTTTTTGGTATTTAATTATTCATTTTATTAAAAATGACGCTCGCGCGTCAATGATAATCACGTGGAAAACAACCTTAAGGAAATTATGGTGTCTGTATCGATTGTAAACAAACGACCCAAAAAGCTTTGTCAACGCTTAGCACACAAGTGTAGATTAAGCTTTTCGTGAAAGCTAATAATTGAGATACTTTCGTGAATGGACACACATGAAGGTTTTGGCGTCATTTTTCAATGGGAGATAACTTTTGCAGATAGAAATGCTTCCGAAGAATTCAAATCATTTCACAAACGGGAGTTATTCTTAAATATAAGAATACTCCCAGAGTGTCTTACTATAGTTTGAGGGTCGTAACTATAGTTCAAGGTCACAGATATTACAATCTTACTTCGTACTGTTTTTTTTTTTTTTTCAGTGGTGGATTCAGAAGCACTCAGACTAAAGGTGCTTTTATCCAGCTTTTCACGAAAACTGTGAGCCCCCACCCTACCCCACCCCCAGCCAAGTAAACTTGGGAGTAAACTCCAGGACTGGTCGCACCATCCCCTAAACAGCTATTTATTTGACCCTAGCGTAATATTAGAAACTTAGAAAAATAAAACGGTGCAGATGAGTAGATTAGCCATGGTCTGCGCTGTTCACATACACTATACAACAGGATTTATCTGGTACCGGCTTGAATAGCGCTGATGTTTGTTGCTTGCTCTTCAATAGCATTCCGAAAGTAATTCAGTGACATTTTGGACGCATCAAGAGTAAATGAGTCGCAACGTGAGAAAACGGACATTCTTACGTGTCCGCCAAACGAAGACTCAAATCAGCCTGCGCATTCGTGCAGTCTGATCAGAGTCTTCGTTGTCCGTATGAAGAAACGTTGCATCCCTGGCTTCCCAAAAAGCGCACAGTGAAGATTCTGATCAGACTGCGCATTCGCTCAGTCTGATCTGAATCTTCCCTGGGTGAACATTTCCGACGGTACGTTTTCTAATGTTGAGGCTAAAATTGTTACCGCATTTACACTACTGTGTTTTCGACAATTTCAGAAAATCGTTTTTCGCCTGGCACATTACACAGAAGTGAATTTGCAAACTTCTATCATAATTTAGTGCATAACTTTTTGTTGTAACTACGAGTAGTTAATTGCATTCAATAGTTTAAAAATCGAATATTTTTTTATAACAAATTGTGCAAAAATTGATAGGGTAGGTAGATTTGAGGTCGGCTATAAGCAAATTCCACTTGTTCAAATTTTCTGAAAGTTTCACAGTATTGTTGCAGAAAGCGGCATCTGATCAGTGTCTACACTGTTTGTCATTCATAAAACAGGTTTTAGACACTAACCATCACGAAAACACGCCTATATAATTTTGACCCCCTTAAACCCCACTTTTATATAGTGAAACTGGGGTTTACAGGGGTATACATTATTTTTCTTATTTCTGCTTAAAAACATAGATTGTGGGTACTCCTTAGAACCGCCTCGCTGAGGCGGTTCTAACAAGGACCCACAATCTATGTTTTGAGCAGAAATATGAAAAATATCAGAGTTTTTAATCGGAAAGTTTTCAGTTTTTGATGGTGAAATTTTCTATATATTTGAATAGGCGTGTTTTCGTAATGCAGATTGTTAGAGGGTTGATACCTGAGCCTGTAATGAAATAACATATATAAAAGTAATTCATCAGACAAAAAGGTACAAAAATACTACCGAGAACTTTTATATAAAAGTATTATGGAACAAAATGTTGGCTTAATAGGTATTTACTAACTAGACTACGTAGCCAAGTTATGTTGAGATAATAATGCTATCAATTAAATAGTGATTACGATTTTCTGATGTTACATTTGTTTTGGGAGTGCGCCAACAGGCACGAAACGTTGAAACAACGTCGATTCAATGTCGCAACGTTGAATCGACGTTGTTTCGACGTTGTTTTGCCACTCGGCTGTTTTCATTGTTCTCAAGGCTCATTCCTTAAAGAATCTATTAGCATCCAGTGGGCATTCTGTGTTTCCTATGTAGCTGTACTTTTCTTTTGTTTGTTTTGGCCTGACCATCCCGTAGGTGGTTTCGAAGTGCCTAAGCCTACAGTGCCCCACCCTTTCCGTAAGCAGGAAAGAGGCCCTGTCCTCCGCACTTGAGAAACTATTGATATCTGAAGTTCAGAACTTTATCCTCTTCTGAAAGAAACACATAAAATTGGAAGATTTTCCGCTACATTTACAAGGGAGGCGTCCTGTCTGCTTTCCTGCAAATCAATCCCCTTCTGGAAAGGGTCTATTCTAAAAGAAAAGAATTTGCTCCAAAGGGGAGCAAATTCTTTCCTTTTAAAATAGACCACTTTTCAGAAGGATGGCAAACAATTTTGACATATTTGTCACCCTTAATGACCCCCTCCCACCCCAGACAAAAAAAGAATATTAAACACTATAGATTCCTGTTACCGGAGACAGATTTTTGTAACCTCGTTCCTGTCATCCTTCAAACCAATTCCCTACTGAAAAGCGGTCTATTCTAAAAGGAAAGAATTCAGTAGACCCCTTTTTAGAAGGATGGCAAACGTGTTGACGTATTTGCTCTCCTTTAAAGGATATGTGTTCCCCTAAAGAACCAAAACAGTAGTGGGAGCAAATTATTTCCTTTTAGAGCAGAATCTTTTGCTGAATGGTGGCAAAACAATTTTGACATTGTTGCTTCTTCTGAAAGTTCATCAATTCTACTATTGATCCAGAAAATTAGTTATAATACTCTGGATTGCTGTTATTCAGTCCAACCTCAATAGCTCGAACACTGATGGCTCGTTTACCATGACTGTTTCTAACTCGCTTTTGAGCACCTGTAGGAAATATCTTCCGACAGCTTAAGAAAACAAATGTTTAAGGATATTTTATGGAGATTTTATATTAAAACTTTATACTGTGTATACTCATTAGAACCGCCTCGTTGAGGCGATTCTAATGAGTACACTCAATATACCAATATCTTATAGAAGATTGAAAAGACATCCCTAAATTACTCCCATTTGCTTCTTAACATGGCGCTGTGATTAACCCTCAGTGGCTCGAACTATCCATATGTCGAACAAATTTCCATGGTCCCAAAGATGTTCGAGCTAACGAAGTTCGACTGAGATTCGGTCCCTTTTCAGAAGGGCAAAACAATTTTGACATATTTGCCTACTCTGAGAGTGGATCCATTTCCCTAAAGAACAAGCAAATAAGATATTACCCAGTAAGCATTCTTTATAATAGCTATACAGATTTATAAAGAATGCTAGCTGGTAAGACACTAGATTGCTGTTATACATTACATTTGGCTGTCAGACTAGACCCCTTTTCAAAAGGGTGGCACATTTCTGACATAGCTGCCTCGTTTGAACGTGTATACATTCCCCTAATGAACCAGAAAATAAGATATAAGACACTAGATTGCTGTTACAGGAGACACGGCTGGCACGCAACGGAATAAATGAATAAATATTTTTTTTTACAGCCAAGAAAAAGTCCTTGTCATGTAAATAACCACCATATTCGAAAAGCGAACAGCGGAGGCCAGACAACAGCCCGCGCAATTGTGCAGTTTTTTTTTTGTTTTGTTTTTTTTTTGGGGGGGGGGGGGGTACTTTCTTTGCCCGCAGAGAATTCGGAACTCGCGAAATCTAAACAGCGAGGATGACAGATCTGACCGACCTGCGCGGACGCGAAGGAAGAGTTTTCGCACATGCTGAAAGACAGCTTTTTTTCTTGACGTTAGTCAATTATTACCCCCATCTGGTACAGCTTCGCAAATACAATGTTTTCGAAGCGTCTTACTTATGACAAAGCAAGATATAGATATGTACGTCAAACGAAAATAGACATTTTAGCGTATGTAAATTTGAGATGCAAACAGTGTAGACCCTGATCAGACTGTGCATTTGCGCAGTCTGATCAGGGTCTTCGCTGTTTCATAATATTTATTTTGTTTTCTAGAAATCAGCGGAAATCGAATCGCTTTACCTGTGTTCGCATTTGAAAGACTTGACCTTTATTTATAGGTCAAAAGATTTGTTAAAGAGGAGGGGGGAGGGGGTGGTAGTTGGCGGCTATTCTGGGATAGTTCTCCAGTTCTCCATAAAAAAAAAAAAAAAAAAAAAAAACAGACATAAGAAAAAGTATACCAGAATTATCGTCAAATACTCCTCCTTAACAAGTTCTCTGATAAATGATTTTTATTTTTGATTCAACATACGTGGATATTCTCCGGTACAAGTCTAATCAACATCTGCTCAAGGTTGAGAAGTAAAACATACAGAAAAAAAAAAAACAAAAAAAAAACGTCATGTTACTATTAATCATTTACAATTTGTCTGTATTGACGTTAACGTCTATTTCAATTTCATGAATATGATATAAGCGCTGGACCCAAACCTGAGAGCTTTGAGGACATGTGAGATTTAACTCATTTCACGTATAAAAATAAGGGAGACTGCTACACAATCTATGGTGATAGCGGTTTGAGGTTTTACCGCCATTTGGACCAAAATCTCGCCCCACGCCACCCTATGAGGCTTGAACAAATAGGTCCGTTGCTGTATATGTTTGCCAATTTCACATGAGGAGGATTTGTGATTTCCTGTTTGTTTTACATTCTTGAAACAGTTTTGGTATGGAATTGTTTATTTGTAAAGATCATTGATAAGCCTTTATAATAGTAAGTTTAGTGGCATTCTATTGAACTGCAAGGGCCAAACAGCTTAGTTACAGATATTCTCTGCTTTTAACCCTTTCTACGCTAAACTTAAAATATGAGCCGATTACATTTTTCTCACAGAAAATAGAACTTGACATTTCAGATTAACCGTCTTCTGAGGTGCAATTTATTACAGATTGATCAAACTAATAATTTTTCGAACTTTATCTGCTTTACCAATGTGTTCAGAAAATTGGTTCCTCGTCGAAAGGTATAAATTACAGTTTTAAACAAAAACTGAAATGAAATTTATTTGAAAAGACTTGACACTGAGCAATACCTACCACAGACTTCAAACTGAGATAGGTCGACGGGAAAATTTACCTTGCAATGAAAGGAAGTGTCAAGTTTGTTCTAAAAATGCATTAGCGATGAATTTCATTATATTTGATGGTGTAATAATTATTTTCAATCAGGAAAATACATTGTTTGTTTGATAGCTGTTCCATTATTTAAAAAAGAAATGGCTAAACATGCCAACACAATAAATATGGGCTACCCTACCCCACTTCATATACGAGGTACCAAATTCAAAATCAGGTTAACCCATTTATGCCTCATGAACTCTTCCACCTAAAGTCTTTGACATGCCCATTTCCAATAGAAAGAGGTGTCTGGTTACTTTTTTTTTTATTATAACCATGTTATATAGAAATCCCTGTATAAATGCAAACAGTGTAGACCCTGATCAGACGCCGCGTTTTGCGGCGTCTGATCTGCGACTACAGTGTTTGCCAATGTCCCTTAAATGGCAGGCTAGACATGACATAAATGAATTAAAGTTTGACATGAAACGGTTTACTTCAATGAGGATCATTGATGGAATAACAGTTAGTCTACTGATCGGCAATGGTCAAACCTCTGACTAGACTGGCTTCAGTCTCCAGTGACTTGATATTTACATTGTATTCTTATAATCCTGTTCGACAATCCACCAAAATAGAACCAAAATAATATCAAGGCTATAAAGACTGGTCACTAGACCAGCCTTTATAGTCATGATATTATTCTGGTTTTTATTTTAGTGGATTATCAAACAGGATTGTAAGAAAAATTATTTAGTCACTGGAGCCAGTCTAGCCTTTAGCTTGAAATATTTTCTGCGCTTTTAACCCTTTATTCGCTAAACTTGAATATTAACAGAATACATGACTTGTTATGTGTTGTGTTTTTTTTTGTGTGTGTTTATGGGGGAGGGGTCGAGTTTTTGTTTCTTTTTTCCTAGAAAATATAAATTGACGGTTTCTATTTTCAGTGTCAAAAATCAATTCCTAAAAGTCTAAAGTCTATTTTCTGAAAAAAAGAGAGAATATCACATACTAATTGTCTAACCATGCTAACATTATCTTCATCAGTGTTTGAAGGTTTATTTCTAAATAAGCTTCTAATGACAGAAAGCTCTTAGCTTTCTGTCATTAGAAGCTTATTAAGAAACAACCATAACACATTTATCGTATCCTTGAGCCAAGGGAGTTTTGTGGGGGTGTGCAATATAAATCATAGGCGTAGAGTTCATTACACACATTACGCATGTGTGTAACATGCGTATTGTTTGTGTTGAGGTTTTACGGCCCAGTCAACCCAATGGGGTCATGTCGAGCGCGGTCAGTTTACCTAACCACACGTTTACTGGGCAGGCTTAGTCCTCTAAGCGGTTAACCAGTATTGTGGACATTCTTTCGCCTGAAACTGACAACTGCCCTTCTTCAGCGGAAGGGAGAGAATGACCGCAGAAAATATTTCATGATCAATCTCCACGAAAGAATGGTGCCGACCTCGGAGGGGATTGAACCCGCGACCTCCTGGTCTCCAATCGGACGGCGCATCCAACTCAGCCACCGAGACATGCATATGAAATATTTATAATGAAGTGGCATCAACATCAACTACAGTCGACATCTCGACTTCGCTTATCTCGAATAACCACTTATCTCGAAGTGATAATCTGGTCCCTGTGTTAACGTGGAAATCTAACAACAGGAGCAAAATTTTGTGGAAAAGAGGAGAAATTGCTCCTAAGGAGCACTTTCTCCTCTTTTCCACAATATTTTCAATATATCTCTAACTTCAGGAGTCAAACATATTCATTTGTGGAATATGGTTGTCCGATTTATTTTTTCCTCAATTTTGCAAATCTGATATGTCGAGGTACAGATATCTCGAAGTATTTCAGAGAGTCCCTTGAACTTCGAGATAACGAGAGTCCACTGAATGTGTCTTCTTTACCATAGGGGCTGCAGAATGTGATCCCTCTCTGGGAGCATACGCTTTTCTTTAAGAGTAGCCCCTATTTTAGAAGCGATTCTAGGCATAGTTTTTTGGGGGTTTTTTAAGATTTTTCCTGGGTGTGCACCACTGAATATATTGTTATAAGTATTATTGTGGCGACATTCTCAGTGAGGCGATTCTAATGTATACAAACAAGGTAGGATTTGGTGCAAATTGATAAAAATATTTTCCAATACTTTCTTTATCTGGCGCTATGAGAGCTGATATGTCATGATAGAGAGAGAGAGAGAGAGATTCTATGAATAATATTAGATTTACCTTAAGCAAGTATACAGACAGACCGTCCTGAGAGAACAGTGTAGACCCTGATCAGACGCCGAAATCTGGTTCTTCACTGTTTGCCGCTGATCTAGCAATTTATTGACCCATCAACACACGCTTTGCTCAACACAGGACAAGCAAGGCCTAAAATCTTTGCATGCTGGGTAAAAAAATAATCAACAGACAACATTTTGAAATATCATCACGAAAATATGCCTATATAATTTTGACCCCCTTAAACCCCAGTTTTATATAATAAAACTTGGGTTTACAGGGGTATACATTATTTTTCTTATTTCTGCTCAAAAACATAGATTGTGGGTACTCGTTAGAACCGCCTCGTCGAGGCGGTTCTAACGAGTACCCACAATATATGTTTTGAGCAGAAATATGAAAAATATCAGAATTTTTTATCTGAAAAGTTTCATTTTTTGGTGGTAAAATTTTCAGTATATTTGAATAGGCATGTTTTCGTAATGTTTCTTCTTTTTTTTCTTTTCACAAAATAGGCTCTGACATTATTTCATGCAAAATGTCTACTCTGGAGACAATTTGCATGAAATGTAAAAGCCTATTTTCCGGGAAAATTCAGAAAAAATATAGTCAGTTTATCATCTGCTTAATAAGCCCAGAGAGTGGTAAAGGTTAAGGCGTTAGAATACTTAGTGTAATTAATACAATAAACTCACCTTTCAATTTCTTGTTCTTCTATTCCCCAGAATTCAAATTCTCTCATCAATGCTGGCCCACACAGATGGGTCGGCAAATGAAGATCTCCATATCTTAGATAATTCAATATTATGTTAAATGCAAATGGATCCCTGTCGAAAAAATAATCCCCTTTACTTTCACGGTAATATTTTATCATCTCTTTCTCACTGGCTAACTTGCAGGAACGTAATCTTTTTAACGTCGATTTATACGTTTCGAAGACCGTCCCTCCGACGTTTATGATCACAGTATCCTTTGATTTAATTTTATCACAGATGCACTTTGAATGTGGAGCCTCGTCGTTCCAGTTGTCATTATCATTGAGATTTGAGCGGTGATTTGAGCTCTTACCACCCCCACCCCCACTCATCATCACAGCGCTTAAAGCCATTTTTTGGCATTCGCTTCCAATTTGTCGTAGACCTGTATGTAAGTTGTATGCATTTTCACAATCGCCGTTCTCTTTCCAGCTCGAATACTCCTCGTTGTCAGAAGAATATATACTCGCATCAGAGTTGGTCGGCCGACTGACATCTGACGTTGATAAGAATCGCCGATTCGAAGTGTCACCCGATCGCCGAAATTGAGGGCTGTGCGCAAACTCCTTTGGATTGGTACCGGATGTTGATCTGGGCTGTGAAAGAGAGATAGTCGGAATCATGTTAAAATGCAAACAGACCCCTACCCCTTACATAACAATCACAAAACATATGTTGAGGTTAAATCTTAATAACGATTCATTTATAATACATCCGAACACTTAGGAATCAAGTAAGTCAACGAAAAAAAAAAATAAGTAAACAAACAAAACACCAAATTACGTTAATACTCCAGTTTTACACACACCCTCACAGATCAAAAGAAGTCTTAGATGTCACAAAGTATTCTATCTGTCGCCATCACATCCAATCGGATCCTTCCATATATATATTTTTTTTTTTTTTTTTTTTTTTTGGGGGGGTTGTTGTTGTTGTTGTTATTGTTTGTTTCAACTGAATTTATATTCTTCATACATTAATTCTGATCTTTTACAAATAAATAAATATTTCCTTCATAAAAATTCTGCCAACAATATAAAATGTTTAGTGTTTAGTGTTTATATGCCACAAATTTAGATCAATTTCCTGCATCCACAAACAGAGTACGTAAAAAAAGAGTACCAGATCGTTTTTCTAGCACATTTATGCCGTTACCATGGAGTTCCGAGATGGCATATTATGACACACAATTGACCGGTTTTTTCCCTATATAAGTGCAAAAACTACGTCGAACAGGCACGTACGACAACAAATAAAAGTGGCAGTGCGTTAGCAGCACTGCCATGAGGTCAGATTTCGAGATATCAGTCCAGCTTTACCTATGCGTAGTCCCTGATCAGACTGTTTAGATAGGCAGGCTTATCTGGGCTATTGCTGTTCGCACATGGGCGAAAGTCCAATTTGTGTGACGCGTCTGGATTTTTTTCATATTGCAGAAAAAAAAGAAAAGAAAAACAACAAACCGCAAACATGCGTCCTTTTTATAAGCTATCTGTGAACATGATTTAAAAGGCATGGGTCCACTATCAGGGAGGAAGTTCTGTCAAATTTGTCCCCCCCCCCCCTCCCCCCCCCCCCCCCCCCCCACACACACACACACAACTGAGAAAAACTGCTCTGAAAGGAAAGTATTTGCTACCCTCAGAAGGAAATTTGTTCCTTTTAGAGAACTAAGTGGGGAGGGGGGCAAATTCTTTACCTTTAGAGCAGAGGGGTTTGGTTTACAGGATAACAAATTGGAAGTAACGGAAGTTATCTCCCTTTTAAGAAATGGCGAAAAATTTACCAAGTGTATCCAGTCGCCTTAATATGGATGTGTCATGCGAAAACGAGGCTTCGGGGTAAATGCAAACAGTAACGATCAAGATCAGACAGCGAAGATGCACTGTAAAAAAAATCCCGTAGATCTTACGGAAAAATACTGGCATCTGGCTGTCAGCGTATTTACCGTAAATTTTACGGGCGCCTGTAGAACTTTTGCAGGAATTACCTCATGGGATAGAGTAAGGATGGCCCGGTAAGCTTAAGATACGGTGCGGTAGCTCGCATCCCTGCTGTGCCCTACGTTACCTACCTACTTGCCCTACTCTGTTCTGCCATGCGTGACTATTCTTGTAAATAATCTACAGGCGCCCGTAAAATTTACGGCGAATGCGCTGGCAGCTGGCTGCCAGCGCTTTACCGTAAAATTTACGGGATGTTTTTACAGTGCACAGTATGATCAGGAACTTTTGCTATACTTCATTATATTCTACAGTACCCAATAATTCTATAGGCGGACAGTGAAGGCCCTGATCAGACTGCGCATCCACGCAGTCTGATCTGGGCCTCCACTGTCCGCGTATGCCCCGAAGGCACATTTTCGCTGGGCCCGGCCGAAATATATTATCGTATTTACCCTAAATATATGCCTGAATAAAAAGTGTAGACCCAGCTCAGACGCCACAGGCGCTTGTCTTTTTTATTTACCAAATGCACAAATATTGAGGACTACTACGGTACTCTATATACTCTTAGATCCCACTGCGTGAACAACTAGTAAATTTATATAGTACATGCTGCAATGTTATTGTTTTCAGTGCAACAAGTGATAGAATTTGAAGAATTTGAAGAAGCAACTCTCTCACGTACTGTGAATTTAAGTTCCTCTAAAATTAGTCCAGAAAACATGCAGTAATTGCATTATTGTAACAAACTATCACAGCTATGTTATTTTCTTCACTAATTCACTCACTCACTCAATCAATCAATGAATCAATCAATCAGTCCTCCTACTTTACTTTACTTTACATTACTTTACTAAACAGGAATAGAAAAGGTTACAATGTTCTCAATAAAGGTTAAAAGTTTCTCTTTGAAGTCCATAGAAGTCCAATGGTTTGTTCGAATTTGTGGAGCAAATACGTTTACAGGTTATTTTCGTATATTTACTCAGCTGAAATTATCAGTATGAAGATTACAGCAGTGCGTGACGTTAAACGTCACCTGCCCATAGCGCTATGTCAAAATGAGCCGCAACGTGAGGAAACGTACCTTCTGACAGGTTCGCCAAACGAATACTCAGATTAGCCTGCGCATCCTCGCAGTCTGATCAGAGTCTTCGTTGTCAGGACGAAGGCGGTTTGCATCCTTGTCTATCCAAAATACGCACCGCGAAGATTCTGATCAGACTGCGCAAATGCATAGGCTGATCTGAATCTTCACTGGGTGCTCATGTCCGAAGGTACGTTTTCTCATATTACTGCTCAAATAGTTCTCCGAGGGGATTACCGTATTCGCCACAATTACCGTACATATCCCAATAAGCGCACAGTCAAGAAATTCGTTAGTCTTCAGATCACAGCCAGTATACTTTTTCTTTACTTCTTTATAAAGGCATATGTTGTGGGTTATCATTTGAATTGCATCGACTTGTCGATGCAATTCAAATGAGTACTCACAACATATGCCTTTATAAAGAAAATCAGAAAAAAAATCGCATTATCATCATCAAATAAATCCTATTCTGATTTTTATAGCGTACCCTTAGTAGGTAGATTCATATTTTACCACAACTGAGTGTTCCCAGTAATTTTGAAAAACCTAGTTTTTAGTAATTAGTCGAATACGGTATTCATTTTTATTCATAGTTCTAGTTTCATACCACTATTTTCATTTCTTTCAAAGATGGCCGCATGCTGGGTTAAACATTTCAGCCGACATTTTTTTTTTTCTTACGGAAAATAGGGGTTGCAATGTTCTCCTGAGGAAATGTAAGTGCCCTGTTATCAAAATAAATAAATAAATAAAAAAAAAACAAAAAAAAACAGTACATACGACTTCTTGGTGTCAGAATAGTAAGCCTTTCAGGATAAAATAGACATTATGCCATATCTGACCAGCGTAGACTCATATCAGTCTGCGCATGTGCCGGTTGATCAGTGTTTACACTGGTCGCTAACATATTAACTATACGTGGTCCTTAAACATTCCATTCTATCAGCGAACAGTGCAGACCCTGATCAGACTGCGCGTATGCGCAGGCTGATTAGGTTCTACACTGGGCGTATGTGCCATCAGGGAGCCCGGCTGATATTCATGTATTTAGGCTGATCTGGATCTACGCTGGTCATGCATGCCACAAGGTCGATTTCTATTTGGATCCGGACTCATATTGTGTATTTGATAACAAAATACTTAGTATATCAATGAAAATAATCAATACATTTTAGCAGGTATTCTATATCGGTCTTTTCCATTCACACAGTAATTCATATTACCAAAGAAACTGTTGCTGGGGACAAAATCTGCTAATATGGTGACATTAATGGAACCGCAACATGTACAAATGTACCTTCTGAGGTGCGCGCCAAGCGACCCTTAGCTTGCCATACAGTGTCCAGCGACGCGTGTCGGACTCTAATTGATTCTTTCCATTCAAACAATAATTCATATTACCATAGAAACTGCTGCTGTGGACAAAATCTGCTAATCTGTCGATATTGAATGAACCGCAACGTACAAAAATATACCCCATCACGAAAACATGCCTATAAGATTCTGACCCCCTTAAACCCCATTTTTATACAGTAAAACTGGGGTTTAACTGGGTAAACATATTTTTTTTTCTTATTTCTGCTAAAACATAGATTGTGAGTACTCGTTAGAACCGCCTCTAACGAGTACCCACAATATATGTTTTGAGTAGGTATATGAAAGATATCAAAGTTTTTTATCTGAAAATTTGAAATTTTCAGTATATTTGAATAGGGGTGTTTTCGTAATGCTCTGAAATGTGCGCCCATGCTGCGTCCCTTGGCTATCGAAAAAGTGCCCAACCTGCGACAATTCTGATTGACCAGACAGGCAAACCTAAATTAAATTTGACAGGCTATTCTAAATCTCCACCGACGTTCCCCTATCAACGTTTGAAACACAGTCCCTGACATCTATAGTGAACAGGTTTTTATTCTGATTCAATAACAGAAGTTTACAAAAAAAAAAAAAAAAAAAAAAAAAAAATGCGTGGACAATTCATCATCCATGCTGGAATGAGCTTTCCCGCATACAGTAAAAAGAGCCGAAAATTAAAAGCGAAAATTTTGAAACGATGGTTATGACGTTTAACATCCTTCCCCACTTCACGTCAGGCTAACGACAATGACAAGGATTCATGGCTATTGTGCCAAACAACTGCCAGAAGTAAAAGATAATATACGAAATTATGCAACCTAGATTCTTGTGGATAATGCAGTCAATGACTTATTGGTGAAAATGCTCACGTTACCTCCCTCTAAATGCTGGAACCAGTCCACAATTAGCTCCCCTGATTCGTTGTCCGAAATAAGGAAATATAGTCGCACAAATAGTCCCTCACTTGGATGCTGTGTCTTATGCCAGAGTGACTGAGCAGACTACTTCACTGTGATTCTTTTGATAGATCAACATGTAGGTGTTTTGAAAATTAAGAGTTTGTTTTGTTTCCTTTTGATTTCAGGAAAACAGGTGAACCTAAGCACACCCCTAAGAAGTGAGCCTACATGGGCTGTAACTGGTATGAGCTGGCAGGTGTTTGCTTTGACGGACGACAGCTGGAAAAGGAGCTGGTCATATTCATGCGTAAAATAGATAAATTTGAAGGTAAGAAATAATGACATAAGCAGAAGAAAGTATGCTTCGATTGCAAAGTTGTCAGCATTTTTTTCCCAAGAGGTCTTTGTATGGAAGAATGGAAAAATAATTATGGTCCGAGGATTGGTGCGCTATATAGATAGATCAAAGCACTAGGAGTGCTGATGTGGCGGTTGCCTTTAATATATCATATTTCTAAAGTCATTTTCGGTACTAGGTAGCCTCCTTTCGGTCCTTTTCGGTGGAAAAGGTCCTTTTCGGTGTTTTGTAGGACCGCGGATCGAGTTACACGTTTTACCCAAAGCTGCAGATTTGGTGCGTTTTACTTGAGTATTCATATTCGTCCGCCGATATTGTACTCAATATGATCAAAATCCCGTTTCTTCGAAAGTTTGAGGTTTTCTTTGGTTTTATTTGTTTATTCGCTATTTATAAGCATCAGAGTGTTTATGGCTAATATATCTGAATGCAGAATTAAAGGCTCCATGTTCCTCAAAAATAGACATTTTATTTTCCAAGAAAGGGTTAATAAATTGTTATATGGTATTAATACAATTATAAAATGTGGCACCTGACAGCCTTGTTGAACCGTAAATTTCTCATTTCGTAAATTTCACACCCATAAGAAGAATTGGTACCAATACGTCACATTTGCACAAATGTGAAATTTACGTATGGTCAATTTCGATAAATTTTGGGGTCTAAAATTTGTGCTCAAATTTCTCATCTTGATAATTTCTGACGTGTGAAGAATTGGTAAGTATTCGTCACACCTGTGAAGAACTGGTGCGACTTTTTCTCGGGTGTGAAGAATTGGTACCAATTCCTCAAACATGTGAAGAATTGATACCAATTCCTCACATATGTGAAGAATTCATTGATAATTTCTGACGTGTATAGAATTGGTAAGTATTCATCACACCTGTGACCTGTGCCAATTGCTCTTACATGTGTGAAGAATTGGTACCAATTCCTCTTACATGTGAAGAATTGATACCAATTCCTCTTACATGTGAAGAATTGGTACCAATTCCTCTTACATGTGAAGAATTCATGAAAATATTGCTACGACCAATCATCCTCTTCCGCTGATTCAAGTAGAGCAATTGTCAGCTGATGGAGAAAGAATTTTCACTAAGTACTGGTTAACTGCCTCCGGATGGCTTGTCCAGGAACAGTGTGGTTAGGTCAACTGACCGTCAGAAATCTTAGCTGTTGATCGTAGACGTCAAACATTAAATCAAACAAACAAACAAAGCAAAAAACAAAAATAATAAATAACAAATGCGCAGAATAGCTCCGCAACCACTCAGAAGAATCAGCGCATTTGTTTTTCGTTGCGCTGATTGAATAATATACCAAGTTTCTAAATCAGAAGTTAAAAATAATTATATGGAAGGCCCAGTTTAGCTCTTGCTAAGACTTGCTTTTATAGTTACACAGGCTGGCGGGTCTAGTCGGAAACACCGTGGAAAGGTTTTCTCGCGACTCGGCTCATCTTAAGCATTTTATCTCTTGTCCCAGAAGTTCCAACAGTAACACATTGGAATTTCCTTCCACGTTTATAAATTTATGGTATGCGTGTGAAGAATTGGAATCGAATGCAAAATGCAGCAGCTTTGTGGGGTATTTTATCGATGTGAGGAATATGCATGATTGCTACATGAAATTTGACTACGTGCCTATTTCTCTCACACGTGAGAAATATTGGTATGAAATCCGTGACGTATTGGTACCAATTCTTTATGCGCTGTGAGGTTTTGGTACCAATTCTTCACAGCGTGAAATTTACGAAGTGTGAAATTTACGGTTAAACACAGCAGGCAAAATTTCATTAAGTCTCTCGTTCTTGAAATGAAATGATTTTTATATTATATCTCTAAATTAATGAATGTTGCCAATATTAATTCAGAGATACGATAAAAAGTCATTTCTGTTTTGATCCAGTTAAAAAAACGAGAGACTTACAGAATTTTTACAGGCTATCAGATGCCACATTATATTTTACTATATGTTAATTCATTAAACCTTTCTTGGATAAAACAAAATGTTTATTTTTGAGGAATATGGAGCCTTTAAGCGTTATCACCGTTAGCAGGGAACCATTTGTCAGTTACCTATCAGGTTGGTAGTAAAAGGAAAACGTGTTGTCGACATGCGTATATTTGGAAACCGCCCCCAAAACTATGATGCCATTTACTTAGACTGGCTCTGTTCGTTTCTGTACTTGCTTTTATGTCACTCTTTCTATCACTCTTTGTAGTATATATGTCTCTTTAATCCCGAGTCGCTGTTTTGCTGCAGACACTAGTTTGTTTTATTAAAGGACATAAAATGATTAGACTATTAAAGGACATAAAATGATTAGACTATCTAAGCTATACTAAATTGTACACCTTAAAATACAAACACATATACAAGAAAAGAGAGGCGACCATTTATTGTTATTTTTACATTTTAGTTTCATGACTATTATGCCAAAAAGCTGCTAGAAAAGACAAACATATGCGAAATTATACAGCCAGCCCATCTTTCCGCGAATAAAACAGTGAATGACTTATTGATAAACCAGTTCAAGTTACCTCCTCTTAAATGGCGCGCGCTAACGATGCCATTTACTGTTTGTTTTACTTTAGGTTTCCTGACTATTATGCCTAAGAGCTGCTGGAAAAAAAAAAGTGTGAAAAAATACATGTACGAAATAATGCAGATAATACATGTACAGTGAATGACTAATCGGTAAAAACTGTTCAAGTTACCCTCTATAACGACAGATAGTAAAGAGTAAAATATGATTATCTTTATTCATTCGCACTGAATTGAGACTACAAAACATTTATAATAATTCAAATTTCTTATTGTTGCTAGGGGCGTTTGATCGATATTTTTGAATATATAATTATAATATTTGATAACCTGATCCGGTGTGAATTCCTTCAGGAATTCTATGGTGTACCGATAGGGTCAAAAGTTGGAAAATTTAATGCGACCAAATATATTAGTCGAACTAAGATTAATATTAGTGCGACTAAAATTAATATTAGTCGCACTAATATGATTTTTATCTCATTGTTATTCTGATTTTTGATCGTAGTGGTACACCCCAGAATTCAACCGCAATACGATAAAAGGTCATTCGGTAATGTCAGAGGCTTACAATATGTTTTATAGTTTGTGGAATTATAATCCCCTATTAGAAGGCCCAGATAAGTCTGCATGCGCGAACAGTCATGATCTTAAAGTTTTGTCAACAGTTACAAATGTAATAAAGAGTAATTGTAGAAGAAGAAATGTTTGTACACGCGCTTAACGCTTAGCATGATAAATATTTTTTCTTATTTTCCCAGAAAATAGGATTTGCAATTTCATACTAATTGTCTCCCCCGAGAGACAATTAGCAAGAAATGTCAAATCCTATTAGAAAGTATTTGCCATTCAATGCTAATTGTCTCCCACAATTTGCATGAAATGTCAAATCCTATTTTCTGGGAATAATAAGAAAACTATCGTCAATTTGTTGTTTGCTGACTTAGCTAGAAAATGGTATAGATTAATTATGGTAAATAATGCCCATTTTTTTTTTTTTTTTTTTTTTTTTTGATGTATTGCAATTATATATCAAAATGTAATAATGTAATATTGTCCGGTGACCTCAACCTCTGGCTCCAAGCTGCATTACGTTAAATTGAAAATTGTCATGGGACAAGGTTATATTTTTATCTATACTGGAATATATATTTGTTAAAGAAGTCCGCAGTTTAATTGAATGAAAACAATGACATGTAACTTCATTTTTCGACAATTTCAGCTCCTGTTGTTGGCTCGGTCAAAGATGGGTGTATACTTTTGTCGCATTTTTTTTTTTTTTTTTTTTTTTTTTTCTTTTTTTTTGCAGATGTGTTGTTAATAATGCAGTTGGATTCGCAGAAACGTTTTCATCCTTTTTTTTTTTTTTTTTTTTTTGCGAGCATGCGGAAATTTCAATTTTCTAACAGTATTAGATCTGCTGCTGAATCGGAAAAATGGTCCTAGTGTCCTGGTAATTTCAGATCCGGCTACTGAATCAAAAGACTGTCCCATTTGAATTGCATTATTTCACAGTGAATGTGCTAATAGAATTATATATTTATTCACATAAAGTTTGTCATTCTGCTCACTACGCATTTTCGCTCTCCATTCTGCTCACTACGCATTTCCGCTCTCCATTCTGCTCACTACGCATTTTCGTTCTCCATTCTGCTCACTACGCATTTTCGCTCTCCATTCTTCCCACTACGCATTTTCGTTCTGCCAAGTTTCCAACTTTTTTGACCAACAAGAAAATCAGTACAAAATCTTACAAACCCTTTTATGGGTTTGTCTCGACTCAACTCGTGCTTTATGCAACTCTGAACGTTCGCCAAAGGCTTATTCCTAACAATCGTTTTTCGCATGTGTAACACAATGTTGACACCTCACCATACGCCATCCCCGGGGGTCTGGGCGGACGCATCATTATTTAATTGGGGGTTCAAAACTTCTGAGGGATTCGATTTGATCAAATCACCGAACTCATTCTAAGCATTCGGACACACAGTTCTGAGCAAATAGTGCAGACCAAGATCAGACGCCGCAGAATGCGGCGTCTGATCTTGGTCTGCACTATTTGCCACTCATACAAATAGTTTAGACACAATCACAGGTAGTAAAATGGATTTGAAAGTTTAGAAACGTAAGATAAAAAGTAAGGTGTGCGAATATTCAGGATAAATACGGTATCCAGAATTTATCGGATTTATCCAAAATTTCCTATGAAAATGAAATTTCGAGTCAAATGGAAGTTCGACTGAACGCCTCGCTCTCGACCCCACGTAGATGATTCCTGTTACCTACCCTGATTGGCGAATATTTTACGTCCCCATACATGTTCCACACACGATCTCCAAAACCCTTTTTTAATGTCCACTCTTCTGTTACTTGGCGGGTTTCCTCTTACATTTTGTTTTGAAACTTAATATAATCCTTGAAACTGAGTAATGGTTTGTTTTGATCACATACACTTGTGAGGTTTCTTTTCAACGAAATTATAATATAATAAAGTTGATCCTGTAGCATTCAATTAATCTTTATCACTCTCTGGGCTAATTCAGCAGACGACAAATGGATGATATTTTACTTATTTTTCCCAGAAAACAGGGTTTGACATTTCATGCAAATTGTCTCTATCTCCATTGGAGACAATTTGCATGAAATGTCGAAACTGTTTTCTGGGGGATAAATAAGAAAATATTTCATAATGTTGTCTGCTGGAAAGTTCACCAGGAGTACTAAGCATTAATTGTTTTGAGTCCCAGTAAGTGTTTTATTCTGCGTGGCTTGGAACCAGCGGGTACCTTGACCTCACCCGATCGTGTTTGTCAACTCTTCGAATGTCTTATTATACAAATGATAATGTCTTATATGGCAGCCTTTGTGTATGCCAAATCTAAACCAAACAATCATGTCAACGAACAGACCAGTTACGAAAAATTTGTGATTGGACCGCGCCATGTAAAAAGAGAGCTTAATGCATATGTCTACACCAAATGTCCAGATCAGATTAATCAAGACCTTCATTGCATTCTTACATAGGCACCGAATGCAAAAGAATACATTGCCGAAAAGCGACGGCATTGAGAAGACTGGGCAGATATGGGCTGCACTGTTCGCAGATGACGTAATGACCCTTTTCTAATGTTGTGGCACTTTTTAAAAGGGACTGGATACGCTTGGTAGATTTTCCGCCATTTCTTACAAGGGAGACAACTTTTCTGTTTGCTTTATGTACACGTCAGGCACCTTCTGAAAAGGGGTCTACTCTATAAGGAAAGAATTTGCTCCCTCCGGGAGCAAACTCTTTCCTTATAGAGCAGACCCCTTTTCAGAAGGGGACAGGAGCAAATTCTTTCCTTGTACAGAAGACCCCTTTTTAGAAGGGGACAAAATATTTTGACACAGTTGTCTCCCCTGAAAAGGTATCAATTTTTCCCTTAGTATTATTACCCATGAATTCACAGTTTATATGCGAGAGCACAATGTTCCTGAAACGCTGTGAATGTGAAAGTCGCAGTTTTGCATGTGCCAAATCATGAACAAAGAGACTTTACCGCAAATATGAACAAATCTGGGAGCCAAGATAAACCTACGTATTCAAGAAGTCTGATCAAGTCCTCCGCTTGTCGCACGGAGGAACCTGCAGTTTTTACAATTGAGCCGGGGCACAGCAATTCCTATAAAATTACCTGTGCTGCCGGCGAAGACTCAGATCAGCCTGCGCATTCACGCAGTCTGATCAGAGTCTCCACTGTCTGACTGGAGACGCTTTGGATCCTTGGCTACTCACAGAGTGTCC
Organism: Anodontia alba; assembly: GCA_964016985.1. Lineage (NCBI taxonomy): Eukaryota > Metazoa > Mollusca > Bivalvia > Lucinida > Lucinidae > Anodontia > Anodontia alba. The sequence goes on along the minus strand of OZ024830.1, from coordinate 92,862,118 downwards.
TGCGAAGACTCTGATCAGACTGCGCGAATGCGCAGGCTGATCTGAGTCTTCGCTGGGCGAACATGCAATATTGTAGGAAATGCTGTGTCCCGGCTCATTTGATACTGCCGAGGATTCCGATTCGCGTGACATCGCCAGATTCAACGATACCATTTAACGGTGACGGATGGATACACTTTCAATGGAGGCAAATCTGTTTGTGTTGAGGTTTTACGGCCCAGTCAACCCAATGGGGTCATGTCGATCGCAGTCTACCTAATCACACTTTTACTGAGCAGACTTAGTCCTCTAAGCGGTTAACCAGTATTGTGCGCATTAATTCGCCAGAAGGGCAACTCTGTCACAACTGCTCTTGCCCCCAATCTGAAGAAAAAGGCCTACTCTAAAACGAAAGAATTTACTCCTAAGGGCAGCAAATTCTTTCATTTTAGCGTAGCCTCTTTTGCAAAAGGGACTGATATGTAACCAGGCCAAAAGGAAATCTCAAAAGTTAAGATAAGCAGAAAATCTACCAGCTGTAATCACTGAGTCCACCTATAGGCGGACCAAGAAAGGCCCTGATCAGACGCTGTAAATACGTAGGCTAAGTGATCATTATTGTTGGTATGTGCGCGACACGACTTGCATATGGGCCGCGCAACTAGAAAAAAAAATGAGTGGTCTTTGGAGCAAGGCGAACAGCAAAGACCAAAGCTAGCCAGCAAAGCAACACGATCTGATTAGGCTCTTTGCTTAACATCGAAATGTCCAGTATCGAAGGATTCTACAAGCGGACAACGAAGTCCCAGATCAGCCTGCGGAAGGCACATTTTCACATGGCGCGCCCTAATTATATATTGCAACGTATATATCCTTATCCTTATCAATTGTCCAGTTATCACAAGGCTGTCAAAATATAATATTGACTTCTTTTCAAACACTAAAATTGGTCAATTGGCCCGTGTCTTTAGAAACACGCCCTAATCGTATATTCCTACATTTTTTTTTCTTATCCATATCAATTGTCCTTAACCTTATCAATTGTCCAGTTATCACAAGAATGACAAAATATAATACTGACTTCTTTTCTGACATTAAAATTGGTCAATTGATCCGTATCTTTAGAAACACGCCCTTATCGTATATTCCTACATTCTTTTTCTTATCAATTGTCCAGTTATCACAAGAATGACAAAACATACTCGTAATATTGAACATTAAAATTGGTCAATTGATCCGTGTCTTTAGAAACACGCCCTAATCGTATATCCCTACATTTTTTTCTTCTTTCTTATCCTTATCAATTGTCCAGTTATCACAAGAATGACAAAACATAATATTGACTTCTATTCAAAACATTAAAATTGGTCAATTTAGAAACACGCTGTATTCGCATATGCGTACCAAGAAGGCTAACTTCAGCGTGCTAATTCGCGCAGTCTGATCAGAACGAATTTTGCTGTCCGCTTACAGAATAATTGGGTAGTGTAGAATATAGTGACGCAGATCGAAGGCTTTGATCAGACAGCGTGGATGCGTCTGAATGATTTCATCCATATGCGAGAAGGATCCTTTTGACATGATAACAAGTTCTATTAAATTTTATCTCCGAAATGAGAGAAAGGGGAAATTGCGTCCATACGAGATCAACGCACTATACAAAACAAGATCATCCTGTGCATGTTTATTTGCTCAGAGCCAAGCCTTCCTTATCCACTCACCACGCACTTTCTTTTATCTTCATTTTTTTTTATTTATTTATTTATTTATTCATTTATTATTATTATTTATTTTTTTTTTAGAATTTGGCCATTTTCACAAAGTATACGATCTAATGCCCCATTTTATTTCAGTAGTTCTTATTTCAAACGTCCTTTTATCTGTCTGACAATAGATAAATACCTCGAAGTCACACATTAAATAAAATGAAAGAACTGGTTTAGTTCTTTCATTAAAACACAATAAAACTGTTCAAACTCTTCGATTTAAACACAAGTTTGAAAATATGACAGTAGAGTACATGTAAGATCCATTCTACGTTGCGCAACCCCAAGCAAATTGCCTCTGTGTTTAACATTATACAATCCAAACTGACAGGAAATCCAAAGAATTAAACTTCCAAAATCATTGACAGACACATAATTTTACAAGGTTATCGACATTGTTATGAAGACCCGAGCGTTATCTTAAACCCTTAAAGCGCTAAAATTGTCGCAGACGACATAAATGTTTCGCAGAAAATAAAATTTGACATTTCATGTGAATCGCATGCTTAGCAGACGATTCACATGAAATGTTAAGCCTTATTATCTCTGAAAAATACAGACAAACTAAAATTAAAATGTCGTCTGCTGCTGTTGTGATTAGCACTTTAAGGGTTTAACTTTAACACATATCATTATCTATTTTTTTTTTTTTTTTTGAAAAGATAAAATATTGCCGTTTAATTATCGTCAAAAGTCATATTGATAGGAGAACCACAAGTACCAGATATTAACCAAAAAGAAGCACAACTCAGGGGCGGATTCAGAGCGGGTTCGTGGGGTGGGGTCAATCGAACCACTCTTTAACTCAAAATTCATTTTCATAGGAAAATTTGGATAAAATTGATAAATTTAGGATACCGTATTTACCCTAAATATTCACACCCCTTACTTTTTACCGTACGCTTCTCTTCAACAAGTCCATTTTATTACCTATGAATGTGTATAGCATTGCTGGATGGGTGCATGGCAAACAGTGTAGACCCTGATCAGACGCCGCGTTCTGCGGCGTCTGATCTGGGTCTACACTGTTTGCTCAGGCTTGTATTTCCGAATACGTAGAGTAAGTACACTAATTTAAAGTCTCTATATTCCTCAAAAGTAGACATTGTTTTTATACATAAAGGTTTAATAAATTGTTATACGTCATTAATACAATCATAAACTGTGGCACCTGACAGCCTGTAAAATTTCAGTTAGTCTCGCGTTCTTGAAATGAAATGATTTTTTATTTGTATCTCTGAATTAATGTTGCCAACATTAATTCAGAGATACGATAAAAAATTATTTCATTTTTGATCCAGCTCAAAACCGAGAGACTAACTACAATTTTACATGCTGTCAGATGCCACATTTTATTATCGTATTCATACTAAATATCAATTTATCAAACCTTTCTTGGATAAAATATGTCTATTTTTGAGGAATATGGAGCCTTTAATCAAATCGAACCCCTCAGAAATCATCCTAGATCCGACCATGCTATTGCGGTCTTGAGATTGCGGTACCGACCCTATTAACAAAATCGAAAAGCAAAGAAAACCGTGAATAATTAATATATCCTGTGAGCAGCGAGAAGCAAAAAGGGCATGTCCAATATTCCAACAGGAAAGACTAAGATTACTTGCCGTTGCACACTTGCACCGTTTGAGCAAGGCCTTCAGTATTCGTTAATAGAATCCACAGAACTATGAAGACCCTGATTAGGGTATTTACTGTTCGCACTCGATACTCCTGAAATATTTTAACGCCATTTTGTAAAAGGAGACAACCTTGTAGGCACGTAGTTGCCTCCCTAGTGCAGTTGACTCGACCTCGCTTATCTCGAATAACAGCTTAACTCGAAGAGAAAATCTGGTCCCTGTTTTAACGTGGCACGCTAACAAGAAGTAACAAAATATTGTAGAAAAGAGGAGAAATTCTCCGCTTTTCCACAATATTTTCAATATATATCTAACTTCAGGAGTCAAATTACATATTCATTTGTTAAAAGTGGTTGTTCGATTTATTGTTTTCCTCCATTCCGCAAATCTGATATGTTGAATTCGAGATAACGAGAGTCGACTGTATTTTAACAATTTTCAGAATGGTGACTACATTGAGAGAATGAAAAAGGCACTCAGAGAGAACAAATTATTCCCTTTGAAACCAGCCCCGACAGTGAGACGTGTGAGAGGAGGGTGGGGGATGTTTGCATGTCAGAGATCTTCACCCTGGATGTGTATCCCTTCCCCTTAATTTGCCCTTTTATGAACTACTGCATTTTCTCGAAAGAGTTTCAAGATGTAATAGGAATATTAATATATTGGATAGATTGTTTACTATCGAGCACTAGCAGGGGCGTAGCTAGGAACTTTTCATTATGAAGATGAAGCCTGAATCCCTGATTTCAGCCGAGGCACAGCATTTCCTACAAGATTGCATGTGTGCCCAGCGTTCGCCTAAATAAAGCTAGGATGTTTGGCTAATAAGCGCAAAGCAATGACTCTGATCAGCCTGCGCATTTGCGCAGGCTGATCTGAGTCATTGTTTAGCGGACATGTGGTCTTGTAGGAAATGGTATGGCACGGCCCATTTGATGTCATCTGAACAAGTTTGAGGTGAAAATAAAGTCAGATTTATATTGAAGCCCAGGCTTCATAGCTTCTGCCTGGCTACGCGTCTGACAAGTATAGAAACGCCAAAATGTCCTTCAGGTAGTTAGTTGTCCGTGTGATTAGCATTGACCAATGTACAATGTGTAGACGAAATCCAGGTAAAGGTTATTTATAGCCGCGCTATTCTTGTCGCTGTGACGTTGCAGTGCTGTTGATAGAGGGTTATCCGTAAAACCTGGACTGGGACATTGGCAAACAATGCAGACCTAGATCAGAACAGGACATCTGGTCAGGGTCTGCATCGTTTGCTTAAATAACAGAAAGTTAAGGGTTGAAGAAACGTCTTAAGACCCCGTTCAGGACTATTTTCCCAGCCGCTATACTCAGAGACAATCGACCCACCAGTGCTATCAATGTTTTGATTTAATGCTGTTAGTACTTTAGAACATGTTTAGTGACATGAAAAAGAAATCTGCATTTATTTTTAGTACAGACAACAAAACCGTATTCTGGTTAACGCTTTGGCTTAAAATGGTTATTTGAAGTTTTAGCTTTTCAAACAAGTTTGCCATTCATCACGAAAACATGCCTATATAATTTTTACCCCCTTATACCCCACTTTTATATAGTAAAACTGGGGTTTCAAGGGGTATACATTATTTTCCTTATTTCTGCTCAAAAACATAGATTGTGGGTACTCGTTAGAACCGCCTCGCCGAGGCGGTTCTAACGAGTACCTACAATCTATGTTTTGAGCAGAAATATGAAAAATATCAGAAATTTTTATCTGAAAATTTTCAGTTTTTGGAGGTGAACTTTTATATATATTTGAATAGGCATGTTTTCGTAATGTTTGCGTAAAAGTTCAAGAATATGACGTATCATTATGTCCCTCTCCTCAATTCTGAATGTTTATAAACTGCAATGAATTAGCACTCATTGAGCGACGGCTGGCTAACGATAGTATGCATAGCCTGAAAAGTGCAGGTGGATGTCAAGCACGGACTTTGAAAATACGGCGAATTTTATATATTTGAAAATCTCCATTATTGTACAGCAGAACTGCTCGATAGGACGTCCATATATTTAAAAAGTTATCGCGAAAATCAAAGTCGACATTACGAAAACATACCTATACAAATATATTGGAGATTTCACCACCAAAAAAACTCGAGATTTTTCCGATAAAAATTCTGATATTTTTCACATTTCTGCTCAAAACATAGATTGTGGGTACTCGTTAGAACCGCCTCGCCGAGGCGGTTCTAACGAGTACCCACAATATTTGTTTTTAGCAGAAATAAGAAAAATAATGTATACCCCTGTAAGCCCCAGTTTTACTATATAAAGGTGGGGTTTAAGGGGGTCTAAATTATATAGGTATGTTTTTGTGATGATCTTTAAACATGTATATTGATTCTTCGCGATATCTTTTTAAATACAATATTTTTAAAGAAAACGAAAACGTCGCCGATAACTTCAATGTATTTTTTCTTTCTTTAGATAAAATAGAAGATAGTAACAAAAAAAAAGAACAAAGATCTTTTGTACCGCTTATTGATAAAGAACGTCAGGGTGCCTTTCGCAGTTGAAGGGAAATAATACATTTTTCTTCATGGACTAAAATTATATGAGTTATTTCCCGTATATCAAAAAAAAATAAATAAAGTCATTACCTTGAATTTAAAGAAAAACATGTTACGTGCAACAGCACCGATTCACCAATCAGTGTGAGCAATGATTTATGAATAGATTTTATTTAGGAAAAGTTTATTGCCAGTCAACTAGCAATAGCGATTCTGCGTTGAAATCACTATAGCCAGTTTTTATCTGTATCCAAGATTATGTATTGCGTCAGTTTTTGTACTTGTTTTTCATGAACCGATTATGCAATGATCGCAGAACTTTACAATAATTTATACATGTAGGGTACATCACTTTTATAGCTATTCTCAAACTATATGCTATCGTATCAATCGTCATAGTTTTACCCGGCATGCCAAATGTAAATCTCCACACAAATTCTCCTATAATGTATAGTGAAAGCCGGGGTAAACGATTGTACACATTATTAAAAGAATTTTGATGATTTTTCTGTATATTAAACCTGATTTGACGATACGATCATTCATTATTTGCTTATCAGCTATTTGCTTGGCATAAATCTACATTAGCAGGCAATATAACGAAATTTTCGGAATTACTCCCATGTTTATATGTGCGCCCAACGGGAACTGCAGCACAGTTTCCCGAACCGCCTGAGGGAGGCGGTTCAGAGTGCTCGATTCACACTAATAAACTCGTCGTGTAACCAAGGATAACTGTAGCCAAAATGTGGTGGATACAAACATGCTTTGCGTTTCGGTGCTTATGCAGTAATGATCAAGTGTTTCCGCGATTTGTCACGGGGAGCCAATGAAACATCTCTAGGCAGAGGCTGATAAGAAAAAAAAAGGTATTGTCAGGGAGGCCAGGATAATAATCCAGCAGGCACACAACATCAAAATGACGTCGTATCAATGTCGATGCGACGTGATCATGCGACGTGATCACGTCGCATCGACGTTGATACGACGTCGTTTTAACGTTGTGTGCCTGCTGGGAAGAAGCTGTTCACACGGCAGGTGAACTGTTACAAAAAGCTCATTACATGTATTTTGATCAGGTTAAAAAGGAAATTTTGGTCAGTGAAAAAAGGACATTTTGTTTGTGATTGTGTTTTGCTCTACATATGAAGCGAGCGATGATAATTTGGATGCACATGTAAAGGTAGCACCTATTAAATTCGTATTACATTAAATCAAAGCACTGACAGCACTGGAGGGTCGATTGTCCCTGAGTGTACTGTAGGCTTGGAAAATGATCCTGAACGGAGCAAGACTGTTTCATTTATCCCTTAACTTTCTGTAATTTAAGCAAACAGTGCAGACTTTGATCAGACACCGCAAATGTTTGTCAATGTCCCAGTCCGGGTTTTACAGATGTCCCTCTGTACACGACACTCTGACGTCACAGTGACAAGACTAGCGCGGCTATAAATATCTTGGCTTTCGTACAAAAGCGCGGTTTGATTTCATTGGTCAATGTTAATCACGCGAACAACAACCTTATGAAAATTTTGGTCTATGTATACTTTGGCTCGATTGTACAATAATCAATCGACTCAAACATGTGATGACATATGGAAGAACACATTTCGGATAAACGTGTTATCGTAATGTCATTTCATCGTCTGACGCAGGCAAACGTTACAATTAAGCTCACTTACCTCTCGGTTCACTTCTTTAAAGCTGTGCAACCCGGTCGGTGGATAACTTAATCCTCTATTGTACGACGGCATGGCCGCCGAATTTAAAAAGAAACCAGAAGGTCTTCTGTTATTGTTTCCAGAGTTTATTCCCAAGAAGGCTGACATTTTTATGGTTTATGACTGTTCTATTTATAAGTCCACTTCCATCGCTATTCTTGACTTTCTTGTGCAAGCACATAGCAACAGCTGGTTCAAATTAATGTGAAGTAACTCACTTTTGGATTATCCAAACGCCAACCATTTCAAAACCTGATAAAAAATGTTTATATGTTTTTCCTCCAGTTATGTAATTTATTCTCAACTTATGTATTTTTTATCCATCGCTATTCTTGACTTTCTTGTGCAAGCACATAGCAACAGCTGGTTCAAATTAATGTGAAGTAACTCACTTTTGGATTATCCAAACGCCAACCATTTCAAAACCTGATAAAAAATGTTTATATGTTTTTCCTCCAGTTATGTAATTTATTCTCAACTTATGTATTTTTTATCCAGTTACGTATTTTTTTCCAGTTAGTTAATTTTTGCTAACATTTCAAAACCTTATAAAATGTTAGTTTTTTTTTTTTTTGTTTTTTTTTTCACCAGTTATGTACGTTTTCGAACATTGCAAAACTGATAAAATGTTTGTTTTGTTTTTTTGTAATTGTTTCTCCAGTTGTGTATAAAGTAAAAACATGACATACACGAATTACTTCGCATTATTATCTTCAAGAAAACCAGGAGATGCATACCCATTACGAAAACATGCCTATTCAAATACGCTGAAAATTTTAGCACCAAAAAATGGCAATTTTTCAGATAAAAAATTCTGATATTTTTCATATTTCTGCTCAAAACATGCAGAAATAACAAAAATAATGTATACCCCTGTAAACCCCAGTTTTACTATATAAAAGTGGGGTTTAAGGGGGTCAAAATTATATACATCTGTTTTCGTGATGCTTGATTTACTCTAAGCGTTTTGGGTATACTTATTCCTTACTAACTTTGCCTTAAATTTAGAAGAAAAAATCCATTTTATTGTCTCTTGATGAGTCTGAAAACTGCTGGATGAGTTGCAAACAGTGTAGACCCTGATCTGCGTTCTGCGGCGTCTGATCTGGGTCTACACTATTTGCACAGGCCTGTCTGTCCGACTACTTAGGTAAATACGGTTAACAAAAACAGATGGAGATTATGATCAGTCTGCGAATCTACACATTCTGCTCAGAAGTTCGGTCTGTCAGAGGTTAGGCCAGGTTTTTTTCTGTGCGTCTTTTCATTAAATTCCGCAATCTACATAATACCGTTATACTATTTAAAGGAACGTTAAATACGCATTGAATCATCCTTCCATTTTGTGGGCTACCATAAATTTGAGCACGTGAACAAAACTTCCCGGATTTTACCCAGTGAACACACAACGTCATAACGTTGTTCAGGTGTCTCCGCGACGGCATGTCACGACGTTGTGCGTTGCTGTGTACCTACTGTCTCTGTGAATAGGACAACAAATGCGCAAATTTGGAAGAACTTTGTTATACAAATACAAGTTTCAGTTTCTACTTTTGGCTTTTATTTCACGTTAATGAGTTTTTCTTTCTCACAGCAATAACTGATCAGTTGAGTATTGAGAAAAAGGGTCCTATAACATCTGATCAGTTTCCTTCGCTGTCCACTTACAGGTTTGACATATACTGTAAGACTATACAAACGGAGAACAGATATTGATCAGATGCGCAAGCTAATCTGGTCTGTTTGCATATTGCATAATGACCATTTTCTCAGGAGGGGGTTCAAATATATCCAAGAAACAGAGCATAAATTAAATCAGTTCCGAATATTTGTTTTTCACATTAACCTTTTAGCCTCGTTGTGCCAATTTAAGCTTCCTGTATCTTGCCAGTCAAGATCGTTCACCAGAGAAACACAGAATAATAAGAAAACTGTTAATGTTTTTAATTTATAGTCTGTTAGCTATGGACAGCAACATGTTAAATCTACATTGTGACGTAATAAAAGAATGATGAGCTATCCCGAGTACCATACCAAACATCAAATCCAGTCTGTACGATTCTTCCTTTGTACGAATCTCCCACTGCTCCGAGTGTTGACATGCTCTATAAAATCAAAATAGCCTACTGTGCTGACCTCACCCTTATAAGATCTGACGGATGCACAAACCCTTTATTTATGAGGATCGGCTATAACTGATTGTTTTCCGCCATTTTTTACAAGGGAGACAACTGTGACTTCCTGTTTCCTTTTCTGCACACCAAACCCCTTTTAAAAATGGTCTACAATTAAGGGAAAAGATACGCTTCATAATGGCACAATTCTTTCCTATTAGAGTAGACCCTTCTTCAGAAGAGAGATGAAACAATTGTGGACAGAGTTGCCTCCCCTGAAACTGTAACAATTGTCTCAACTTCCTCCAAACGTCATAGCAATATTTTACGATATTGTGTGCTTACTTGGTCTTTAAAAACCTGATAAACTTAGTGCAGAATTTTTATATATATAAAAATCCGTATCATGTTCACAGTCATCTAAGTAATAAGAATCTTCCATTTTTATTGTAAATGTTGTTTGGTTTTTTAACTATCACCACTTCCTGGAAAATTTCAGCAGACGACAATTTCGTGATTTTTTTTTCATATTTTTCCCAGAAAAAAGGCTATGATATTTCGCGCAAATTGTTTCCCAAGGAGAAAAAATGCATGAAATATCATAGTCTATTTTCTGGGAAAAATAAGAAGCATATTTCAAGATGTCATCTGCTGAAAATTTTACCCAGCATGCTATGCGTTAACACAGTATAGAATAATAACTGACACCAGAGTTTGTTGTTGTTGTGCTAGGATTTTCCCTGTTAAATCATATGAACGTGAGAAAAACGCCCACCGTCTTTGATATGTACTTCGACATCCGCCGTGTGAGGTGCCAGCTGAATCGTATTTGCCTTAAAAATTGTAACAGACAGCCCTGAGCAAACAGTAAAGTCCCTGATCAGACGCCGCGTTCTGCGGCGTCTGATCAGGGGCTACACTGTTTCCCACCCAGCAGGTTTTAGACACATCAAAGAATAGTAAAAATGGACTTGTTCAAATTTTAGAACAAGTATGGTAAAGGGTTTAGGCGTCACAATTGGAGTTTTACGGTAACACTGTTAGGGTCATGTCGACGCTGTCATTTAACCTACTTACACTTTTCCTTGACATATGACCCTTCTCCCTATTCCAATCCATCAAAAAGGCAACGGAGTCCCAGTTAATCCAGTGAAAACTCAGACTAGATTGCTTATCAAGGATATTCGCTGTTCGACATAACGTGTGATTAATTTGATAATTCAACAACGTTTCCTTAGTCGTTGTTCGTCGCATGTTTTCTATACGCTTAATTGCGGGTCGCCCTGGCGAGCCGCATTTATAGGAGTTGTGCAAATCACACATCAAATGCGGGAATTATACCGACTCCAGCTTAACGGAAGTAATTGTTAAAACTGTTGACATAGTAATAATAGTTCGTCTGTCATTACTGACAATGACCAATCTTAATCACATGTGAGAAATGCTACTGTTTGTATGTTCTAAGATTGCTGATTAGACCAGTTCTAGCTCTAAACTGTCTGTTGCAGATGGAACAACAGAGGTCAGAGCAAGACACCTCTGTTGGTGATAGCTTAGCTCTGGCTTTGCGCTGTGCACGTTTCTGCTCGGCGTCGCTGATTCTTTTTGCCTCATATTCACTAGTACCTCTTCTGATGAGGCCTCGCCACTGTGCTCGATCCTGTGCCATTTTTTCCCACGACTCTGTTGGAATGTTGTAATCCTTGAGGGAGGCTTTGAGGGTGTATCCCTTCTTTTGACCACCATGGGAGCGTTTGCCTATTTCTAGTTCTCCATAGAGGATTTTCTTTAGCAAACGTTCCTCGTGCATCCTGGTAACATGGCCTGTCCATCTTAACTGTGCCAGTTTCAGAAGAGTATGTACACTCTGCATCCCTGCCATTTTCAGGACTTCTGTGTCTGGAATCCTGTCTTGCTACTTAATCTTTAAAAGTTTTCTAAGGCAGCTTGTATGGAAGTGGTTCAGTCTTTTGCCATGCCGTTGGTAAACTATCCACGTTTCGCATGCATACAATTGTATTGGCAGCACCACAGCTTTGTGGACTTTCAGCTTTGTGTCAAGCCTGATTCCACTTCGATCCCAAACACAACCACGTAGTCGGCCAAATGCTGCACTAGCTTTGACAATCCTGGCATTGACTTCATCACCAATGTGCAGGACTCTTGACAATGTGTTTCCAAAGTAAGTGAACTTGTCTACCACTTGCAATATTTGTTGACATAGTAGTCGTGCATCTGATAACGAATAGAACAGAACAGAATGTCTTATTATCCAATTATGGCTCTTTCGGGTGTGCAGTTAATGCGCTCGTTAACTTCATACTGGCATTTAAATGAAAGCATAGATACTCAAGTTATAAGGCAAAATGTAATTTCGTCTTGCAAAAGTTGTCGTTACTGGTAACAGTAGTGACCTTGAGCGGAAGTAATTGTTAAGACTGTTGACATAGTAGCCGTGCATCTGATAACGAATAGAATAGATCAGAATGTCTTATTGTCAAATAATGGCCTGTTTCGGGTTGTGCAGTTAATGCGCTCGTTCACTTCCATACTGGTATGAAAATGAAAGCATTCCATTGTCGAATTAGCTAATACTAGTCCAGGACGCCCCTTTTGTAGTGATCTGCTAGCCAACAGTCAAAACGTTGATAATAGTAACTGTCAAGAAACAAAGTCCGTGGCACATATTATTTGTGTACACGTCAGAGATAAATTTGATAGTTGGTAAGGTCAACGAATCTTGATACATATGCCATCATGTGCAATTGCGGAAGCGAAACGACCCACTAGTTTTATGGAAAAGCTAATACTTGTATTACTTTCACTTCAAATAACCACAAACGCCACTCGCGAATTCTCGTCACAAACTAACTTCTTCGGGAGTCGATCGAGCTCTCGCTGATTCTCGTCACGAACGAACTAACTTCGGCGGAAGTCGTGTCTCCATATTTAGTTATTTCAGATTTCGTATAGACTGAATTCTTAATTCGGTCATCTTTTTTTTTCTGATTTAATGATTTCTTAGTTTCAAGCGGGAAAAATACTTCTCTTCCTTAAGGTTAAGCTAATTAGCCTTTCCAAGGCAGTTTCTTTTCTTTTCGATTGTTCTTTCTGTTTTCGATAATATGCCTCCCCCGCTTCCATTTGATCCCCCCATCTTTTTTTTATACCCCGCCACGCGATAGTATGGTTTCACTTTGGTCGTCCGTCTGTCTCTCGTACGGACGTCCGTATTTTCGTTTCCAGACGATAACTTGTGTAAAATATCAATGGGTTTTCACCAAACTTGATGGTGCATTGATATTGTGGAGATCTAGTTTGGAATTGCTAACTGACAGAGTTATCTGCCCGCTACACGATAGTGGCGGGATATTATCATTTCACGTTTTTATTACTTTGTAAGGTGGTGAATAGGAGGGTACGCGAATTCGGAATAAATGATCATTTCTATAGTTTTATGAAATGTACTTGTTTTCTCAACTGCCCAGTGAAAACGGGCGGATCCTAACTTAGCGCAAGCACATTAAGTTGAAACCTTACAGAAATAAGAACTGCTGTAGAAGATAATTTCAATGAAAGCAGTAGATGAGATGGAACCCCAGTAAACACACAACGCCATAATAACGTCATTTCGACGTTGCTGCGGCGTCATACGCCGCAGCGACGTCGAAAAACGTTATAACAATGTGTGTTTGTAGCTAAATTAAAACTAAGGAATTCACGTACAGTATCAATCAGAGTGAGGAACCTCTCCAGATAAAAAAGAATTTTTGGATTACTGCCTGTTTCTGTTAGATTTGCTGAAAATGTTACAAATGTTGCGTGCTGAAAATACAGCCGTAGATGATATATCTGTCTTTGTCTTGTACATTTATACTCATCAATTCCCAGCAAACACACACCGTAGCAACAACGTCGTTACAACGTCGCTGCAACGTCGTGACGTTGCAGTGACGTGGTAACGACGTTGTGTGTTTGCTGGGAATAAGCTAAGATAATTAATCGCTTAGCATGCTGGGTAGAAATGTCTGCAGACGATATTTTAATTTTTTCCCCAGAAAATTTAGAGACAATTTGCATGAAAAGTTAGATCAAATTAGCAGACGACAATTTAAAATATTTTTCTTATTTTCCCCGAAAAACAGGATTTGACATTTCGAACAAATTGTCTCTGCTCCAATGGGGACAGTTCGCGTTGATGATAAAACAAATCCTGTTTTCTAGGAAAAAATCAGCAGACGACAATTTGAAATATGTTTCCTTATTTTCTTCAGAAAACAGTATTTGGTATTTCATGGCAATTTGCATGAAATATCCATTCCTGTTTTCTGGGAAAAATAAGAAAAATATCATCAATTTGTCGTTTGTTGAATTTGCCCAGAGAGTGGTAAAAGTTAAATAATCAGACAGTTTGTGCAGGCGTATTTCAAATAACTCTCACCCCGTGACATTATCAACGGCACCACAGGTACAAGTCACGACTGTAACAAATAAGGTGAGATGAGAGGGGGCTTGAAAACGGATTTGTCACAAAACTGTTGAACTCCTATGATATGGTACTACGTGCAGTTTGACAAAATAACGTTCAATGACAATATATCTTTTGGCTCTCATCCAGTTAAACACAGAATTTCGTAACAAAGTTATGACGTAGACGTCTTTATTTTATTGTCAGCGGTGAAATCAGTGTATATCTGGTGAAAATAAAAAGTGGTATCAATCACTACTGTCCTTTCGACATCTCTTGGAAAGACGTTTTTTGCTTGGCGTTTTATTTTAAATGAAAATATTTTGTTCTGATTGACCATATCTTATCAGAAACCATTTGTCTTTTATGTTTCTGTGTTTTGTTCTCAAATATTTACACAAAAATTAAAGTTACGGACAAAAATTTGTCCAACCTATGCAATTTCTATAGTAAAGTGATTTTTGGGGATTTTTTTCTAAGACAATATTTTTTACTTTCTTTGCTGAATTAAAATTATTGATGTTTTACAACAATATTGTGAAAATTTAAGAAAAATTGAACAAGTGGAACTTGTTGAAAATTTGGCTCAAAGTTACCTACCCTATAGATTTCTGCATGATTTGGCTTCATTTTTACTATGGGAAAAAGTGAAAATATTTGATTTTTTGAAAAGCAATGACTAGAATAAATTTTTTTGTACTTAGGTAGTTACGACAAATGGTTTTGCATTAAATCATGACAAAAATTTGCAAATTTACTTCTTCTGTGTAAAGCGCCAAGCAAAAAATGACTTTCTGAGAGATGTCGAAAGCACAGTAGTGAAATGATATCGTATCATTTCACTATAGTGAATGATACGATTTATATTTTCACTCTTCGCTTTGGACGACTTCGGTTTTCTTCACTGTTTCAGAAGTGGATGTAACCTCCGATTCAGATTTTTGAACACCTCTAACTTCTTTGTTTCTGAACAAAACTATCAAGTGTTGGTATGCATTTTCTTAGTTAGAATGTAAGGAACATTTTGGTATCAATATTATTTTGATTTGCCGAAACTTTTTGTTTTTGTCTCTCCAGCGGTTCACATGTTAAGCACTGAGCGTCGACGCCATGACGTTCATGATTTATTTGGTGACGTTACTTATGACGTCAGAAACGCGCTTTGACGTGTGAACAATAAAATAAAAAGAAAATTTACTCTTTTTCAGTGAATACCATAAAAATTTTCATCTCGTGTAATGAAAACATTCAAATTTTCACTCGTGCTTCGCACTCGTGAAAATACTGATGTTTTCATTTCACTCGATGACAATATTTATGGTATTCACAGCAAAAGAATAAATATCCTCTATTTATTAATAGAAGCTATGAAGCAGTCTACGATATGACGTCGCGATTCCGTCTTTCTGGATAATAGTGTCAACTGGTGAACACACAACGTTGAAAAAAACTTCGTATCGACGTGAAAAAACGTTGCGTCGGCGTTAATCCGACGTTATTTCAACGCTGTATTTCCCTAGGTAGTACGAAATTCCAAACATCTGCTTTAAATATTATGTAAAAAAAAGTATAGCCTTTGACTTATGCGACGCCTTCGCATCGACTCAGATCAGAGCCACCCTCTCTCTCTCTCTCTCTCTCTCTCTCTCTCTCTCTCTCTCTCTCTCTCTCTCTCTCTCTCACCGGACTGGGGTGTCCACACACGTGCGTCTCGCAACCCCCACCCCCCTTCCCCCTCCCCCCCTCCCCCCACTGCCCTACACCCATGAGATCTGTCTTTTTCGCATACACAATATTCTCACAGTTTCACAGATAAACAAGAATAATGATTGCCAAAATTCCCTCAATATTCATATATTCGGACAACACTTCTACTTACTGACACTCAGTGACTGTACTAACTCGAAACTCTGAACGTCAGTTTGATTACCGGGAGCCAATCAAGTAATGGCTGAATGGCGTAAAGTGCAAATCCGGATCAAACTACAGTATACAAACTTCAATGCCTCGAACATCTCTGGGACTATGGGAATGGTTTTCAAGACATGGTGCAATTCTAATGAGTACACACGACATACAATTTCATGATGAAATACCAAACATCCTTAAATATTTGGTTTCTTGAGCTATCGGAAGAATTTCGTAGGGACTCAAAAACGTGTTCGAATTAGCCATGGTAAACGAGCTATTGGTGTTTGAGCTATTGAGGTTCGACTGTATTTGGACATTCCCAGTCAGCATTCTACGTAAATCTATATCGGGCCGTCATCGGCCCGTCAGGGTAGCTGACGGGCCGATGACGGCCCGATGTAGATTTACGTAGAATGCTAGCTGGGTTCATGCCACAGCAAACAGTGTGGACTCAGAAAAAAACTACAGTCGTTTATAAATAAATATCCCTACATATTTGTTTTCTTGGGCGATTAAAAGAAGAGTTTCCTAGGAATTCAAAAACGAGTTCGAATCAGCCACGGTCAACGAGTCGTCTGTGTTCGAGTCATTGAAGTTACAGTCGCATCTCAATAGCTCGAACACCGATGGCTCGTTACCATGGCTAATTCGAACTCGTTTTTTGAGTCCCTACGAAATTCTTCCGATAGGTCAAGAAAACAAATTTTTAGGGATTTTTCTCATTTTATCATTAAATTGTATGTTATGTGTACAACATACCATTATTGTACAGAAGATGAAAAAGACTTCCATAAATTATCACCATTTGCTTCCTGACATGGCGCCATTATAACCCTCAGTGGCTCGATCTCCCTATTTTTCGAATAAATTTCCATGGTCCCAAAGATGTTCGAGCCATTGAGGTTTTACCATACATGGACGGATCCAGGATGATTTCTGACGGGGTTCCAGTTTATATAATGACCGCGTACTTACTCTATGTATTCGGACAGACAGACCTTAGCAAAGAGTGTAGACCCAGATCTGACTCCGCAGAATACACTGTTTGCCACTCATTCAGCAATTTTACACACATTCACAGGCAGTAAAATGGACTTGTTGAAGAAAAGTAAAGAGCAAGGATGTTAATATTAAGGGTAAATACGGTATTCCAAATTTATCAAATTTATCCAAATTTTCCCATGAAAATGAAATTTTGAGTCAAAGAGGATAAGTACGGAAAGGAGTAGACTGACTCCAGTCTCCAGTGACTAAATATTTTTTTCATATAATCATGTTTGATAATCCACTAAAGTAAAACCAAAATAATATCAAGATTATAAAGGCTGGTCACTGGAGTGACCAGCCTTTATAGTCTTGATATTATTTTGTTTTTGTTTGTGTGTGTGTGTGTGTGTGTGTGTGTGTGTGTGTGTGTGTGTGTGTGTGTGTGTGTGTGTGTGTGTGTGTGTGTATGTGTGTGTGTGTGTGTGTGTGTGTGTGTGTGTTTTTAGTAGATTATCAAACAGGATTATAAGAAAAGAAATATATAGCCACTGGACTGGAGACTGGAGCCAGTGTAGGAAAGGAGTTAAGATGTCCGAATATTTAGGAAAATTCCAACTCCAATTAAAAACCAAGTGAATCAATTCTCTTTAAGGTATAACTAGCTCTGGCTTAAAATATTTACAACCCATCTCTTAGAGTTGCTCCTTTTGAATAGGTTGAAATAATTTCTGTCTCCTAAAGTTATCTCCCTTTGGAACATGGCGATATAATCTTAAAGTGTTCCTATTCCCCTTATACTGCTTCTGATTTAATAAATTGCTGACGTAATTGCGATATTTGACCCTGGGTCTACACATTCTAACTCTGCTTCAGTTTGAGACGCTGATAAGAAGACAACAGTTTGTGAACTATTATCTCCCTTGACAGGTAAAGCACAAGGTAGACCAAATACTATTAACTAGATCCTTCTAATTCTATCCTCGATCTTTTAATTTTAAAATGTTCCATATATCCACATTAAAATTTATTAAAATTGTACATTACACGGTATAGTAATTTTTTCGGTTTTGATAGTTTTGAAATTTTATTGGCATATTACCATGTTTGAATTGACATCTCAAGGAAAAGGGTAGTATACTTATTGGAGATGCTAATGATAAAAGCAGAGGGTACCAGTTAATTGGACCATGTTGTTTATAGAGAGAGTACTCAGGGGACATAACTGACTGCTGTTTACCTTTGTTCTAAGCAACCATGTGTTCTGACACTGGGTGTGAATGATCTTACAGACTTATAAAAGATTGTCTGACTGATAAGAACGCTCTCCATAGAAAAATAAAGTACCTGCAGCTGAACTACAAAAAATTAACCCTTGTCATGCTAAATAAATTAAGCTGCCACGCCCACTTCCAATTTTCAGCCAATCAGATTACTTGATCCGAGTTGTTGAAAAAGATTCACATATTTAATGACAAACAGTGCAGATTCAGATCAGTTGGCTTCTTTAGAAGTCAACTGATCTGGATATACACTGTTTGCTGAGACATGGCATGTCGTGTTTAGCAAGAGAAGGGTTATGTGTAATTTTAAAGATATGGATTCTCAGACGAGTAATAGAAACTGGCACAAAAATTATATCAAATGATAGCTACGGTACATACTCTAACATTCAAGCCCCACCCACTCCTAAAGTGTACCAATTCTTCTTAATGCAGTTTCTATGAAATACCTTTTAAAAAAGATTAGTTCTATGATGGGAGTTTCCATCAATATTCTAAGATAACAATTTTATCTGGTGCACAGTACAATTTGATAATCTAAGTATGCGTGATGAAATAAATAAAATGTATGTATCCTTTAAAAGCCGGTCCTTTGATATAAAGTACTTACTGACGTCATAAACGTCATGACGAGATATGTATGCTATAATAAAAATTATAATGGCATAACTATGCCATAAGTTCTCATGCTTTATCAGATAGCTACTGGCTTCCTAGTGCAAAAGTAGCTGTCTTCATAAAGTGGCTGTCAAAATGCAATAATCCAGCCGCTTAACTATTAATCAGCAAACACTAATCACCAAGTACTTGTAACCCTTTAAGCTCAGCACACACACGCAAAACATATACTAGGACAAACTGCTTGCCTTTCTATTCTTGAATTTTCATCAAGGCCCAGTCCAATTAAAAGACGCCATTACACATTACCTATTTCTTCCCATATACAGTCGAACTTCAATGGCTCGAACATCTTTGGGACCATGGAAATTCGTTCGAGACATGGGGAGTTCGAGCCACTGAGGGTTAATCATGGCACCAGTTCATGAAGCAAATAGCGATAATTTAGGGAAATCTTTTCGATTTTCTACACAATGATTGTATGTTGAGTGTACTCATTAGAATCGCCTCGATGAGGTGATTCTAATGAGTACACACAACACACAATTCTATGATAAAATCAGAAAAAAAATCCCTAAATATTTGTTTTCTTGAGCTATTTGAAGGATTTTGTAGGGACTGAAAAAAGAGTTCGAATCATCCACGGTAAACGAACCATCCGGGTTCGAGCCATTGAGGTTATACTGTATATGTATATGTTAAGCTCCAGCATTCTTTTGACTAAATCCGCCGACGAAAATTAGTGACCTTTACTTCATATTTTTCACAGAAAATAAGCCTAGGCATTTCATTCAAATTGTCTCCCATGGAATTAATTTTAATGATGTACTATGCTTTATTTTCTGTAAAAAAAATGTTTTAAATTGTCGTCTGCTGTTGATAATACATGTAATTAGCTTGTTAAAATTATTCATTATTCATTTATTCAGATATTAAAAAGGATACGCCCTTTAATCCACCACTTTATGCAGTGTAAAAAGGAGGAATCAGAGGTCATGATGGAAGACGGGGACGGGGATGGGAGCGTGGGGTGGGGTGTGGGTGAAATACCCGAAATTATGGGGGAAGTAATGGAATAATAGCGTGAAAGGTTTAATAGTCCGGGAGATTCCCCAATCTGACACTTTATTGTTATTCATACGTGTTTCACTTTTACTGTTACTCGTAAGTATGCCACTTTGCTGTCACTCATTCATCAGATATTTCACTGTACTCATTCAGATGTCAATTACTCATTCATCTGATGCTTTACTCTTACTCCTTTATCTGTCTGTCACTTTACCAATTCTCATTCATCTACTGTTATTGTTCATCTGTCATATAACTGGTATTCGTTCGTCTGATACTGTACTGTTTCTCATTCATCACTCCATTTACTGGTACTCATTTGTCTGACAGTTTATTATTACTCATTCAGCTGACATTTTACTGTTACCCATTCATCTGACACTTTACTGTTATTCATCAATCTGTCTTTTTACTGGTACTCATTCATCTGTCACTTAACTGTACTATTTACCTATCACTTTACTTTAACTCAATCGTCTATCACTTTACTGGTACTCATTCTTCAGTCATTTTACTGATACTCATTCATCTGTCACTTTAATGCTACTCATTCATCTCTCATTTTACTGTTATTCATTCATCTGTCACTTTACTGTTACTTATTCATCTGTCACTTTACCGTTTATCATTCATCGGTTACTTTACCGTTACTCTTTCATCCGTCACTTTACTGTTATTCATCGTAACGTTACTGTTACTTGTCTGTAGCTCTGCCGTTATTCATTCATCTGTAACTTTAATGTTACTCATTCATCTGCCACTTTACTGTAATTCATTCAAAATAATGTCAAAACGCGTCCACAGTCGCTGAATTGAAGGAGCAAGCCAATTTGAAAAGCTGATAGTTCGGAAATACAGACCAATACAAAAGACAGAAAATAGCGAGCTCGGTTTGAATGATAATTTTCAAGAAGGACAACAAAACAAAAATTTACCCCTGTAATATGTATTCTGTAGGCCTACCTGTATGATGATGGAATTTAACTGGAATTTTCATAATAACGGAAAAGTAATATTTAAAATTATTTTGGAATTTTCATAATAGCTGAAAAGTAATCTTTGAAATTAGTTTATTATCTTAACAAGAACTGCTTTTGACAGATAATAGACCTGTATTAAGAAAAGGAAAGGAAACACAAAATATTTCGATTTTTCCACAGTGGAATGCCAAAATGTTATCAAGAATTGTCATTAGTAGCTACTTAATTTACCCTAAATATTTGGATATCTTAACTCCTTTCCCTACTTATCTTAAGATTCACCAAAATCATTTTATTAGGTGTTTATATGTCAAACCGCTGGACGTCTGGCAGACAGTGTAGATCCAGAACAGACGCCGCATATTGCGGCGTCTGATCTGGGTCTGCACTGTTTGCACAAGCCTGTCTGTCCGAATTATTAGGGTAAATATGACATTTCCGCACCTGTAAAAATGAATAACTGAGTCGGTAAAATGTTGCAATCATAAAAGCATTTTGCTCGTAAAGATGCAGTAGATTACTTATTTTTATGTTTGCGCATTCTTTCACTTGTAAAAAGTAATTTGTTTGATTAATGACTGACAATGTTCCAGGCTCCCAACAATTGCGATGTGTACCTCCAATCCCGCTGCCCCGACACACACACACACACACGCGCGCGCGCAAGCGCGCACGCAAGCACGCAAAATTGGCCACTTCTCCACCTTACCTATAAGTGGGTATTTATATGAAAATTCGGATGGGACATAAATAATATGAAAAGGGGATTTTTGAAAGTACAAAGAACATCCAAAATTTGAAAATATAGACTCCGTTTGAATGAATCTGCTCAATAGTGCAGCCCGGGGATGGGGGAAGGGGGGAGGTGGGTACGGGGCAGTCACTATATAAGCATTTGTAGGGATGTGCTGACAAAAGGGGTCTTGTTAATCCCCCTCCCCTCTTCCCCCCCCCCCCCCCCCACACACACACACACACACGGGAGTGCAGCATCATTGCGAGTCTGCGACTGTGTTCTATTTTTAGATGGTGTATGCGCTCAATAGGCCCAATGGACCTACAGCCAATATGTGTGCGTATAGCCTAATAGAACTGGTAGTCTATAGAATCTTGCCTGGGCTCTTGGCGTCGGCTGGATAGGCAGGCATGCAGGTAGAAAAAAACATGAGGCCACAATTATGTTAAAAAAAAAAGAAAACAAATGAAAAATTAAACGACACGTGCAGTGTTCCATTGACCACTTCCGAGAAAGAACTTAACCCATTTATGCCGAGTTGACTCTTCTACCTTAACTCGTTGGACCGGTCCATTTCTAATAGAAGGGGTGTCTGGCTAGCTTTTTTTTTTTATTTTTACCATGTTTTATAGAAATTCAAATTTTAATGCAAACAGTGTAGACCCTGATCAGACGCCGCGTTCTGCGGCGTCTGATCTGGGTCTATACTGTTTGCCAATGTCCCTTTTATGGGACGCTAGACTTGCATGGGTTAGTCAACATAGATTTAACTTCATATGCAATCTATTGTTTTTACTGAAAAACGAAAGTGAAAGAAAACGGAAACAAACATCAACAGTAACATTCATATATCTGCTGCAAAGAACGCTAGCTATGCACTAATTCTGAATATTACCAGATGTGCAACGTACATATGAAAACGAAAGACATTCTTTGTAGCTTAGCTAAATATGAGTGACTAATTGTAACACAGAATGGCATGACAGAATCTCTCAATATTATTGTCTTTGCTGCAAAATATCAAAATCAAAGTGTTTATTCTGCATTACTATATTTATCCTAACTAACCGGGCGCCTTAACTCCTTACGACACTTGCCCCAAAATCTGAACAATAAATTCGGAAAGGATCGACACTTGAGAGCAGCGGAAACACAAAATTGAAAAAAGCTAACAGTCAAAATTTTCTGGACCAGAGTAGCTAGTTTCGGCCAATTAGGCCTCATCAGTGACCCTCATTTAACTTTTTTTTTTTTTTTCAAAAATCTTGGAATGGGTTCAATGATCATACAGGACCAGAAAATATTAACTACACTATAGTGAAGTACGGGGAGACGTTTTACGGCCACCACACGGTACTAACATCAGTTGAAGTAAAGATGAATTGATTCTAAACGAAATGATTGTTGAGTCCATTTTACTACGTATTAATGTGTCTGAAAACTGCTGCCTGAGTGACAAACAGTGTAGACCCTGATCAGACGCCGCGTTCTGCGGCGTCTGATCTGGGTCTACACTGTTTGCTTAGGTCTGCCGTATTACCACCTCCACCCCCACCCCCAACAACAGCACCACACCAGAATTCGGACACTGCTTAAACTCCTTACCAGTCTTGAGGTAAGATTCGAATAAGTCCATTTTACTAGCTGTTGACATGTCTACAACTGGATGAGTTGCAAACAGTAGATCAGATGCCGCGTTTAGCGTTTTGCGGTGTCTGACATGCGTCTACACGTTTTGCTGAGGCTTGTTTGTCCGAATACTTAGAGTAAGTATGGTATCAAAGGCAATGTGCAAATGGAATCCTTTTGTGACAGCCCAAATAAATTCTTCGCATGCTTGTAGAGACAACAGAGAGCAAACACAGAATTGGCAGCCATAGATCGAAATAAGAAGAGGTATCTACAAAAGGTTTTCTTTTTATTCCCTGAAAACATATGTTGTGGGTACTCATTAGAAGCGTCTCGGCAAGGCGCTTCTAATGAGTACCCACAACATATGTGAAATATCAGTACTTTTCGGTTTATGTAGAGCTAAAGCAGCGCGTAGTTCTTTCTAGATACTTCCTTTCCCCCCACCCCACCTCCTCGCAGGGATGGATATGTGCATTTATCATACATTTGCTAGAAAATATGTTCATTTTGCATATGTGATACTAACATGGCTTTCAAGCACATATCACTTTTGTGGAGCGCAAAATGTCTGATAATGGGGCACGTGGATGATATGGCTTTTTTGCCCAGGCATAAAACCCATAACACCAGATCACGTGGGTGATAGGCTTTTTTGCCCGGGCAAGAAAAAAAAAAACAAAAAAAAAAAACTATCACCACAGTCTGAACACTCGGCGGTCTTGCCTTTGACTCCGCATGCGATATCAAGTATAGGCAAACTTGTCAGAAAGAAAAATGTATGATAAACAGATTATGATCTGGCAATTTTCATATCATACCCCATATCAACCCTCGACCCATATCAGCCCTCGGGCCCTCGGGCTGATATGGGTGTCTCGGGTTGATATGGGGTATGATATTAAAAATGCCATTTAATAATCTCTATACAGCACATTAATTTAAATATAATATTTATTCACAATATACCGTTTATCTCCAGTGAATAACGTAAACGGTAAAGATATCCCGTAGCTTTTCGGCCACAGGGGCAGAGTTAAAGCCCATCGTGTCTTAGGCTACAGTAGATGAAACACGGGGCCTAATCATCGCCTTTCTCTGCCAAACATCCCACGAAGGATACCCATTCAATGCTGTGTAAACAGTTTTTCTGTCGATGATCAGAGCTGGGTTCGAACCCATAACCTGATACTGAACCTTACTCTCCGCAGCCAAACGCTCTAACCTTTCGGCTATGGCGCCCTCTCATAATAACGTACAAATGATTATACCCATTTGTACATTATAATCAATATCTAACTGATAGCATAATTACTTCCCTTTACCTAACTTTGCTACGTAGCCTAGATAGAAAACTACAGATAAGTTTCCAATTATAATTTAATTGCCTGTTCTCAGTAGCGTTTTATATCAAACAAGGAGCAACTGTAATTTCATCTGGAAACAGTATATTGAAAGTAGCTGAAGAATCAATCTTTAAAAGGTAGAATATCCATTTGCTAAAAGTAAAGTATCCGATCAGATTGTTAGTTTGCGTAGACTAATGCAGTCCAACCTCAATAGCTAGAGCCTGATGGCTCCTTTATCATGGCTAATTTGAACTCGTTTTTGAGTTCCTACGAAATTCTTCCAATAGCTCAAGAAAACAAATAATTACGGAAATCTTCTTACTTTATCATGAAATTTTGTATGTTGTGTGTACTCATTAGAATCGCCTCATCAAGGCGATTCTAATGAGTACACTCGACATACCATTATTGCGTTGAAGATCGAAAAAAAAATCCCTAAATCATCGCCATTTGCTTCCAGACCCTGTGCCATGATCGAACCTCAGTGGCTCGAACTAATCATATCTCGAACAAATTTCCATGGTCTCAAAGTCTAGATATTCGAGCCATTGAGGGTCGACTGTATTTGTACTTGCACCGCCCACACCTTCTTTCCCAATACCCACTGATACCATCACCACAACAACACACCCACTAACGTCCAGTTTTGAGGAAATTTAACTAAGCAAAACTTTAGTAGTTGACATTCTATTATTTTTTTTTTTTTTTTTTTTACTACAGTGAACCCTCGTTACAACGACAACATTTGTTTTAAATGACATTGCCATTATAATGAATTTGCTGTTGTAAAGAATTCTCAATGTGTATAATGATATGTAACAAATGCGATGTTTCATTTAATTTCTTTATGAACCATATGTTTTGGATATTTGTTAGAATCGCCTCGGTGAGGCAATTCTAACAAATATCCAAAACATATGTTGCTTGTAGTACTGAATAATAATGCTACTACACAATTTCTGACTAACTGTCACTTTTGAGAGAGTGTTTCCGTGCTAGTCAAACTGTCAGTATAACGAATATTGTCGTTGTATCGAGTGTCGGTATAACGAGGGTTGATTGTATTTTTTAGAGAAAATAAGACTTTCACGTGAATCGTCTGCTAGGTGCATGTTCAGGCTGGCGGTGCACATGTAATAAGGTATATTGTTTCAGTTTTCATTCAAATTGTCTCCATGGAAAATATCAAGTCTCATTTTGTGTAAGAAGTAAGACAAAATATCATTAACAACTTCTGTGAATGTTTTCCTTACCAAACAAGGATACATTGCTGAGCTTTTTCAAGTCCAGGAAAGGACAAATTTTTCTTCCATACTAAAGTACATGATTTTCGTATTTAAAAAAAAAAAAAAAATAGAAATGTTCGAAGGAGGTGACCCTAGAATCACCTTCACACTCCCCTCCCCCCCCCTCCCTTATCTTCCCCCACCAACCGCACCCCTACCCTTACCTAGATACACATTACTTTCCCCCCCCCCCCCCCACTTATCTCCCCCACCAACCCCAACCCCATCCTTACCTAGATACACATTAATTTTTAATGTGCCGTACCAAGCTTTATTTTCTGTGAAAAAAAAAAGAAAAAAAAATATAATAAATAACATGTAATGTTTCCTTACCAAACAAGGATAAATCCTATTGTACATTGCTGAGATTTCCTGTCCAGAGTGGACATGGGTTTCTACCATATTAAAGTATAATATATGCGATGTCTTTTAGGAAAAAGTGCGAGCTTAGAAATGTTTCACTATGACCCCGAAATCAACTCCCCCGCCACCCGCTACACACACGTGACATCAGGCAAGCCACGCCAAGCGAAAATGTAACTTCGGGGCATATGCGGACAGTGAAGGCCCAGATCAGTCTGTGTATCCGCGCAGTCTGATCAGGGGCTTGCTGTCCGTTGATGCATTTGATAGTATATGATATTCTGTAAGCGGACAGCGAAATCCCTGCTCAGACTCTAGGGATGCGTAGGCTGATCTGGGACTTCGTTGTTCGCATATGGTCGAAGATACATTTACACTTGGCACGGCACCATTGTGATAATCTAATTTTACAAGAGACCGGTTAGAACAATAGGTTAACACTAACATGGCACTTTTAACCCTTAAAGCGTCAAGAAAATTTGTAGCAGACGACAATCAAATTTGTTTTCATTTTTCAGAGAAATCAAGTCTTGACATTTCATGTGAATCGTCTGCTTTTTCAAAGAAAACAAGTCTTGACATTTCATGTGAATCGTCTGCCAAGCAGCAGACGATTCACATGAAATGTCAAGACTTGTTTTCTGCTTGGCAGACGATTCACATGTTTCTGCTTGGCAGACGATTCACATGAAATGTCAATACTTGTTATCTCTGAAAAATAAAAACAAATTTGAAAAATAAAAAGAGAATAAAAAATTGTCGTCTGCTGCTGTTGTGATTGGCGCTTTAAGGGTTAAAAGTACAAGTAACTGTTTTACAAGCTGTCTGAAGCAATGTTTCATCACGCCCCAAGGGGAGCAAATTGTTTCCTTTTTAGGGTAAATTTTCTTTCAGAAGGGGACAAAAAGCAATTTTGACAGAGTTACTTCACCTGAAAGTGTTTTCATTCCCGTTAAATATTCGAACAAAATACCCCTGAGCCTAGCTCACAGAAACATATCAGACTGAGACTGATCAGTAATTTGGTAAGCACTTCTGTATAGCTGAATTTATGATACCTCACAAGAGCCGAGTCAAGTGAAAAGGTGTCTTCAAGCATGCGCATATTTGCAGATCCTTCTCCCCTACTCGATGGACCCCCACACCTTCCACCCCCACCCAACACATACAATACCATCGCAGACTTTGACAAATTCTCAAGTTCTCCCCTACTCGATGGACCCCCCACACCTTCCACCCCACCAAATACACACAATACAATCGCAGCCTTTGACAAATTCTGCAGTATACAAAGATTCTGTAAGCGATCAGTGAAAGCACAGATCACACTGCATCTACGCAGTCTGATATGTGCCTTCGTTTTCCGCATATGCCCGGAGACATCTTTCTGCTTGGTACGGCCCATCTGATGACGAAATCGACTAAGAAAGCCTAGGGCCGAAAATGTACACATTACGAAAACACGCCTATTCAAATATACTGAAAAATTCACCACTAAAAACTGAAAATTTTCGGATAAAAATTCTGATATTTTTTCATATTTCTGCTCAAAACATAGATCGTGGGTATTCGTTAGAACCGCCTCGGCGAGGCGGTTCTAACGATTATCCACAATCTATGTTTTGAGCAGAAATAAGAAAAATAGTGTATACCCCTGTAAACCCCAGTTTTACTATATAAAATAGGGTTTAAGGGGATCAAAATTATATAGGCATGTTTTCGTGATGAGACGTTTTCGGCAGTTACCGATTTTTTTTTTTTTTTTTTTTTTTTTTATTTATCTATTTATTTATTTATTTAATTAATTATTATTATTATTTCGTACATCTTTGAAGTAACAATTTCGCTATATTCATTTTGTATAAATTGATTCTAGTGTAGGAATACTGGATTAGCGTTTCACAAATGAGAATTA
The DNA here is from genome assembly GCA_964016985.1 of Anodontia alba. Taxonomy (NCBI): domain Eukaryota; kingdom Metazoa; phylum Mollusca; class Bivalvia; order Lucinida; family Lucinidae; genus Anodontia; species Anodontia alba. Next base: position 92,833,768 of record OZ024830.1, on the reverse strand, counting down.
CAGTCGAACCTCGCTATCTCGAACTCGCTTATTTCGAATTACCGCTTATCTCGAAGTGAAAATCTGGTCCCTGTTTTAACATGAAACTATGACAACAGATAACAAAATAATGTGGAAAAGAGGAGAAATTGCTCCTCAGGAGCAATTTCTCCTCTTTTCCACATTATATACATATATATTTCTAACTTCAGGAGTCAAATTACATATTCATTTGTTAAATGTGGTTGTTCAATTTATTGTTTTCCTCACTCTCTCAACTCTGATATGTCGAAATACGGATATCTCGAAGTATTTCAGTGAGTCCCTTGGAATTCGAGATAACGGGAGTCGACTGTATTTAAGAGGAATGTACTTGAAATACGCTTGTCAAAAAAAAAAAAAAAAAAAAAAAAAAAAAAGGTGTCTTCGAGCATGCGCTTTCAAAATTGCCTATAAGAAGGACGGACGTTTTCGGCAACTACCGTAAATGACGATTGGGACCTTGGAAGTATACGGACGTTTTCGGCAGTTAGCGTAAATGACAATTGGAGCCTAAGATGTACGGACGTTTTCTGCAATTACCCTAAATGATTTTGAACATCTTGAAAGTAATAAATTTTTATTCGTCTTGCACATTCTTTTCTCTAGTGTAAGAAAACTAGATTAACATTTCACAAATGAGAACTATCTAAGAGGAATTCTTCTGGAATGTACCTGTTCGTGTTCCAGTCAGTCAGAGAGTTTTACAATGAAAACAAAACTGAAAGCAGGACAAAACACTTCTGAAGCCTGTTTATATAATATATGTAACCATTTATATCATTGCAAATTATAGTACATGTATTCAGTTTCATTGATCTGTTGACAAGTTTGTTAAGAAGTTATAATGGACTACTTAACCTCTTTGTATGCTATACATTACGAAAACACGCCTATTCAAATATATTGAAAATTTTACCACCAAAAACGGAAATTTTTCAGATGAAAAATTCTGATATTTTTGCTTATTTCTGTTCTAAAACATATATTGTGGGTACTCGTTAGAACCGCCTCGGCGAGGCGGTTCTAACGAGTACCCACAATCTATGTTTTAGAGCAGAAATAAGAAAATAATGTTTACCCCTGTAAACCCCAGTTTTACTATATAAAAGTGGGATTTAAGGGGGTCAAATTTATGTAGGTATGTTTTCGTGATGATTATTGTTTTTGTGTTGAGCAGGGGTAGTACATAAAGGTAATGGCAACGTATGATGTTGCATCGCTTAGTAATGGCACTTGGAACTTTCAAAAAAATTGTTTGAGCTATTGTTTAACGGCACATCAACCCTAGTGTGTCATTTTGTGTCGTCACACAGAGAAAAAAAAGATACTGGTAGATGAGAGGAAAGAGAAAGATAGTGGAGGATGGGGGTAAGGGGAAACGAATGACAATCCATAAATAGAAAAATACTAGCATGCGGCTCGGATTGTGAGTACCAAAGAGGAATTCTCAAGTAAATGATCTCTGTTGTGTTTAAAAAATGCTGATCTAGCAACAAGTTTAGTTATTAGGGTTTCTTTAGGAATTAATTCGACGTACGTGTCCTTCACACATATTAGCAACTACCTTAGTCATCATGATTTTCTGTCAGTGTTTTCTAAACAGTAGGATTCTATACAAGGGTCAATGAACTGAACGACAAGCTTGAGCCAAGAATTAACAAGAAGAAAGGTAGACAACCGGTAGCAATTCTTAATCAAGTTTGAAATAAATATGGAAAAACAATCAAATAAGCTTATACCTTGTAGGATTAAAAGATAACGAAGGGGTGAAGACAACAGGAAGATCTGCATGCACCAAAAGGTAGACACTTCTGAAACCCTCCCAGTGGTTTGGGGGAACAGGGGAACAAGGTCATTTATTTCAGGGGAACAAAGGAACAAAAGTCTAAAACTGAAGTGATCAGGGGAACAAATGCCATTCTGGGGAACAGGCAACATAAAAATTTAAGATTTTGAAGTTAGGGAACAAGGGAAAATGCCGATTTATTTCAGGGGAACAAGGGGACAGGGGTACACCCCCTCTCTCTCTCACACACACACACAACACACACACACACACACACACACACACACACACACACACACACACACACACACACACACACACACACACACACACACACACACACAAGCTGCAATATGTCAATGGGCCAATTGGTCAAATACAAACAGGAAAGACATTGGAAATTCATTATAGACGAAAACTTCAACACAAATGAAAGACATAAAACGTAAAATACATGATGATCCATTAAGTATTCCACAACATGAGAAAGGTTCCCCAGAAAGCATTCTACATAAATCTATAGCGGACCGTTATCGGCCCGTCAGCTACGCTGACGGGCCGATAACGGCCCGCTGTAGATTTATAAAGAATGCTAGCTGGGTCCATACCGCATAATCCAACAGCACTGGAAATTCACGATAGACACAAGAATTAACATTAATGAAAGACATAAAAAGTAAAATACACGACATTAAATATTCCACAACAAGAGAAGGGTTCCATATCACATAATTGCAAAACAATGGTCCAGATCAGTCTGCACCTACAAAACCTTTGGATAGTGTAGAATATACTGATGTAAAGACAGATAATGATCAGAGTGTGCGTAATTTGTATGCTGAGCTGAGTCTTCGCTGGACGCAAATGTCATAAAGTACTTTTTCTTATGTCGCGGCTCAGTCGTAAGATTATTAGAACTGGCTACACCGAGCAGAATTTTCGCTATATAACAAGAGAAATAACTTTTGTGACTTCCTGCGCACAGACACCCTTCTGAAAAGGGGTCTACTAAAATGAAAAGAATTGCTCCCCCACCACCACCAACACTCCCAACCACCACCACCACCAGGTCTACTAAAAAGGAACGAAGGGCGCGAATTCAAACTCTTCCTTTTTAGTCATCCAGGTATTGGTGACCTACACTGGCTCCAGTCTCCAGTGACATTTTCTTCTTATAAAAATGTCACTGGAGATTGAGCCAGTCGATTGGTGACCCTCAATAATCGGAAAGTTCGCCATGGTAAAACCCTGTTCAGAACGGAGGCAAAACAATTTTGACAGATTTGCACCCCCTCCAACCCCCACCCCCTCCCCCTGCCCACCCCTAAAAGTATACCCATTCCCCTTGAGACAAAGCATGCTAGGTAACAATTCCAGCAGAAGACGTTTTGAAATATTTTCACCGAAAATAGGGTTGACATGCCATGCATATTGAGGGGGGAGACAATCTGCATGAAATGTCAAATCCTGCTTTCTAAGAAAATAAGAAAACATCATCAATTTTTAATCAGCTAAATTTGTTCAGATAGTATTTAAGGATATTTCCGTACAAATAAAGACGTATTATAAATAAATAAATAAAGAAAGAAAGAAAGAAAGAAGGAAAGAAATTTTAAGAAACCTGCCTACCATTTCTTTATCTTCGTCCGTAATCATATTCAAACTGTAACTCTGTAGGCCCATGTTATATGGACAACCAAGAGGTCGAATAATCGGCGAATTCCTCTTTATTCCAAAATCTAGACTGTCTACAATCAATTGCCAATTCATGTCATTTTCCGACTTTCCGTTTTGAATTTGTATTTTTAACACCTGTATGTAACTAACAAGCAGAACGAAGACCAAACTGAATTTATATCATTCGTAATGTTAGCTAATCTGATGCATTTTCCACGCGTGGCGTGCTTAGTACAGTAGCAGACACGTTGAATTCCAGGTAAAAGTACAGAATGGGCCGGGTGCCAGCCACAGGTAGCATCGGACGTAGGCGACCAGTGACGACTTAGGGCAGTATATGGTTCTGTGTAGATTAATCTTGAACATCACTTTAATTGATACATTTTAAAACGAGATAATGTCAACATATTTTGCTTCCCTTCTGAAAAGGGGTGTACTTTAAAAGGAAATAATTTAACGAAAACATGCCTATATGATTTTGACCCCCTTAAACCCCACTTTTATATAGTAAAACTGGGGTTTACAGGACACATTATTTTTCTTATTTCTGCTCAAAACATAGATTGTGGGTACTCGTTAGAACCGCCTCGGCGAGGCGGTTCTAACGAGTACCCACTCTCTATGTTTTGAGCAGAATATGAAAAATATCATTTTTTATCTGAAAGTTTTCGTTTTTCGGTTGTAAAATTTTCAATATATTTGAATGGGCATGTTTTCGTAATGAACCCCTTTTTCAGAAAGGGAATTAGAATGCAGGAAAGCAAACAACTAATTAGAAAAGTTGTCTCCCTCGAGGTCTTAAAAACTTAAATGCAAAACTTTAACACGAAAATATAAGTCCGTGACCTTGACCTTAAGGCCATGGGAAGGTGTCGGGATAGTACTAATGAAAATGTTGGGCCAATGCCTATACTGATATCAAGTATATGACAAAAGGTTTGAATGAAAGATGTCTTAAAACTTTAATGTAAAAACTTTAACATGAAAATTGCAAGTGTGACTTTGACCTCATGGTCAAGGACAGGGGTGTGGATGTGGGTGATAAAAACTTTGGACCAGAACATTTGATGTCAAATAAGAACTAAATCTGACATAAGGTTTGGATGTAAGATGTCTTAAAACTTTAATGCAAAACTTTAACATGAAAATCGTAAGTCTGTGACCTTGACCTCAAATAAAAAAATCGAATATGAATTAAATCCGTAATATGGTTTGGATGTAATGAGGTCTTAAAAACATTAACGCAAAACTTCAACATGAAACTTCTAAGTCCGTGACTTTGACCTCGAGGTAAGTGGCAGGATTGAGGTTGATACTGATAAAAACTTTGGACTAGTACCTATCATCATGCCAATACTTTGCAAATATGTACAAAAAGCGAGGAAAGAACCTTCTTACTAAGCAATCGATAGTATAGTAAAAAAAAAACAAAACAAAAAAACAACGAAGTTTGAAACCTTTTAATTAAGCAACTGAGTGTATAACCAAAACAATGAAAGTCCTGAGAGTGCTGATAGGCTGGTTGCCTAAAAACACGTCTTTTCAGTAGTCATAAATTGTAATATCATAATCATAAAGTCCTTTTTTGGTACCCGATAGCTCCATTTTAGTCCTTTTCGGTGGAAAAAGTCCTTTTCGGTGTTAAATACAGGACAGGGACTCGCATTGCGAAAACTCGCCTATTCAAATATACTGAAACCTTTACCACAAAAAAAAAAAATGAAATTTTTCAGGTAAAAAATTCTGATATTTTTCATATTTCTCCTCAAAACATAGGTTGTGTGTATTGTTAGAACCGCCTCGAGGAGGCTGTTCTAACGAGTGCCCACAATCTATGTTTTTAGCAGAAATATGAAAAAATAATGTTAACACCTGTAAACCCCAGTTTTACTATATAAAAGTGGGGTTTAAGGGGCTCAAAATTGTATAAGCGTGTTTTCGAGATGGGTTACACTGTTTACCCAACGCTGTAGATTTGGTGCGTTTTACTGGAGTACACTGCTGTCGGCCTATTCAGCGCACCTAAGGATTTGAGATGAATTTAAAAAATGTTCGCTATACCAGTTTTAATTTTTAAATGTACTAGTACGAAGAATAATTTATTATAAATAAAACAAGTTTATTTTCATTTAATTTCTTCTTCAGATTTAGCAGATAATAATCCCCTCAACGTCATCGCCCCCTTGTTTGTGTGCCATAAAAAAATGTCTGCCAATGTCGCGCCCCTGTTAGAATTTTGCCTGTTGCCTTGGACATAAAGAATGTTTTTAAGATTAAAGATGCATTTCTATAATCACTAATCAATTTGGAATATATTTGTGCCATTTTCATTGTTCACACTGACAAAACCACCTTTCAAATTTCATGTTCAGTGAAAAGGGTCCTTTGGTTTTAGTGAAAACAACATTTTCCTCATTATTTCGAAATAAACTCCTGATTCCCCATGCAAATTGTAATGGCCATGTACCTTTTGATATGTTTCATCACATACGCCCATAAAATGATACTTTGGGATATTTGGGAGAAAATATTTGAGTCAGCAGCATTGGCAGATGCGCCACATTAGGCTACACGGCTGTATACATAGACGTCCGCCGATATTGTATTCAATGTGATTAAAATCTTATTTCTTCAAACTTTTGAAGTTTTCTTTGGTTTTGTTTAATTATTCGCTATTTATAAGCATCACAGAGAGTATAAGGCTAATATGTTTGAATGCAGAACTTAAGCGTTATCAGCGTTAGCAAGGAACTATTTGTTAGATAGTTATTATGCTGGTTTGTGTTAGGGTTAGGGTTAGGTTAAGGTTAGCGTAGCTATATTATTCATGTACCTATAAGGTAAAATTTAGTGTGAACAGATTCTAATGATGTTCCTTAAAATTTCATTTCATCCTTGAAATTGTAACATTTGCTTTCTTCCGCTTGCTGAGTGCTGAAATTAGCGCTGATTCCCAAATCCAACTATCACCCGCTCGCCAAATCAAACCCTAAATCAACACACCCATCTTGTCTTTAAATGTCATCTCATCCTTAAAATTGTAGTACATAAGAGTATATTTGTTTTCTTCCGCTTACTGTTTTGTTTACGTTAAACGAAATGAAACCAACACACGAAGCAGATCTCAAACAAAAAAAATCGTCTATGATAATTGATAAGAGATATTAATCTTTACTACTCTTTGGGCTAATTCAGCAGACGACAAAATGATGATATTTTTTCTATTTCCTCGAGAAAACAGGCTTTGATATTTCGTGCAAATTGTCTCCGATGGAGCAATTTGCATGAAATATTAAAACCTGTTTTCTGGGACAAAATAAGAAAACATATTTCAATATGTCGTCTGTTGAAAATTTTATCCAGAGTGCTAAGCGTTTAGAAGGAAGAAAGGAACGGTCTTTACAGGAACTAGAACATTATAAAACCTATCCTAATGTCATATACAGGCAGTGAAAATCCAGACCAGCATGCGCATCTTTGCGACTGGATTAAAACTTCCAGTGAGCCATTTGTTAAATTTGGATATGAAATATGTGCGAACAGCGGAGGTCCTAGACAGCCCTGCGCGGATGCACAGGCTGTTCATGACCTTCGCTGTTCACGCACGACGTCATGCTATTTTTCTTGTGCTCTGATTTGAATTATGCGTATTACTAATTGCAAAACATGCATCGACTTATAGAGAAAAGCCTGACAAATACCAGTATGCACACCAGGATGTTCAACATGCAAAAGTAGGATCATCTAAAATATAAATAGGTAATTACAATGACTTTCCTATTGTATTGTACTGACTATCAGTATGCCAGGCGTGTTATAGGCTGATGCGATATATCTAATTGTGATAACGTGCCTTCAACATCCTCGCCTTATAGTCGAACCGCCTTATGTGAAATGGATTCTGCGCCGTTTTTTTTTTAGTGAACAGCAAATGCTCTGACGCATAGGATGATCTGGACTTTCCCTGTTTGTTTTTCATATAAGGCACAGTTTATCGTGATGATAATCAATCTGTTTGATACGTTATTTCAACAAAAACTTAGCATACAATCTCTTCGATTTTTTTTTCTGGAAAAACTAATGCAAGAAAATGAGGTAAAGTTAGTTGGAAAAAAGTGACACAGTTTTCTTAGACATAATTTATTGCCTCATATTTATCGAGAGATACTGAAGGTCATCAAGTTCTGTGTGTATTTGCCAAGTCTTTTAAAATGGGTTACTGTTTACTCGTAATAGGTTTAATGTAACGGTGCCCCACAGCTGTGTGGCCGTAGGGGCGGTGAAAGTCAGAGCCCATAGTGTCTTGGGCTACAGCATATGAAAGGCGATGGTCTGAGCTGGGCTCATTCGGACCCGGAACCTTCAGCACCGTAGTCAAACAGTCTAACCACCCGGCTATAGCGTCTAAATTTACTCATAATAGATTTTAAAGTTTATACTAACCCATTTACGCGGAATTGACTCTGCTACCATAACCTTTTGGACCAGTCTATTTCCAATTTGAGGGGTGTCTGGTTAGTTTTTTTATTATTATCAAGTTTTATAGAAGTTTCTGCATTTAATGCAAACAGTGTAGCCCCTGATCAGACGCCGCGTTCTGTGGCGTCTGATCTGGGTCTTCACTGTTTGCCAATGTCCCTTTTATGGGTCGCTAGACATAAATGGGTTAATTTACTCGTTAATGCCTAGGGGCCCAAAACAATGTTTTCAGTTTGATCTCATTGTAGGCATAAAAGGAAGAATAGTATACTCTTCGCACGCTGTGTTTGTGATGTATATGTTATTTTCCTACGTTCGCACCATATAAGTAGCCAATGGTCCCTCTCTCCCACCCTGTCACGAAATCAGCAGACACCTCTTTTGAGTCCGTGACCCTGTCCGTAAGTTCAAATCGGTCGTCAGTTTTTGTACGCAATGATCTAAGCTACCTGGCTTTTAAGAGTACAACTTCAGGGTGAAAGTGCAAACACTTATTACTTCAAAGCAAGACATTATAATATACAGCCAGCAAATCTTACAAGCAATATGTCATTCATTTTCAGAACTGTTCATTGAGTCATAAAACAAGTATATCGTCAAAATGAATTACATACTAATGAAAATGAGTACCAGATTATGACAAACAAGAGTGATGACTGGATATACCACCATTTTTGGGTCGATTATTTACAATACAATCGCGCAAAATTTCATTCAGGTAGTTGTCCACGTGATTATCATTGACCAATGTTATCAAATCCAGGTAACGGTTATTTATAGCCGCTGTGACGTCAGAGTGCTGTTTGATAGAGAGTTATCTGCAAAACCTGGACTGGGCCATTTAGAATAATGGCAAACAGTGTAGACCCAGATCAGTCGCCGCAGAGTGCGGCGTCTGGTCAGGATCCGCATTGTTAGCTTAAATTACAGGAAGTTAAGAATCAGATGAAACGGTTTTAAGTACCCATTCAGGACCAATTTGCCAGCCTACACTCAGAGACAATCGACCCACTAGTGCTGTTAGTGCTTTGATTTACTTTTGTCACTTCCCGATTGCTTATCTTACACACCAAGTCCCTTCTGAGAAGGGATCTGCTGTTAAAGGAAAGAATTTGCTCCCAAAAGGAGCAAAGTCTTTCTTTTTAAAGCAGACCCCGTTTAACAAGGGAGGTAAAACATTTTTTTGAGAGCGCTGGCTCTAAATACCTATTCTCTGAATTGAAAAACAAACCCAATAATTTTAAAGTGTAGCCGTTTTGAGGGACTGAAGAAGGAGGTGTGGGGATTAGTATATCAGGCCACCGAGTCCATCAAATGTCTCTTAGTACTAGAAAACACTTCCGAACTGCTGCGATTGCAAAGTGACACCAAGTACAAATAATTATAACAAAATCATTGTTTTTGCTTTCAGACAAAAATCTGAAACCTGGCCAATGTATCCATTAGCACGACAGGCTTCAGTCCAGGATTTCTCACCATCTCATTGGTGTTTCCCGGAGTTCCTTGACTCACAAATGTTAGTGCATTTATTATGACTAAAAACCGGCATGCTTCAAAATGTGAATATGTACATAAAACCTGACCTTATTGCGTGTACGACCAGACTGCACGGATTCATACTGCGCATCTGTGCAGTCTGATCAGGGTGCACGCTATTCGCAGACAGAATATTTAATGTTAATATATTATGTTACCGATCAGTATAGACTCTGATCAGACTGAGCATATGATCAGATTCTTCGCTGGTCATATACATATCGTAACGCTGTTTTCTATTTGGACAGGCTCACATCAGGTAAAATACGAACAGCAAAGTCCCAGATGAGCCTGCGTGTCAGCACAGTTTGATCGGGGTCTTTATCGCATGTCTTACCGATCAGACCGTGCTTCCAAACCTGATCTAGACCTTTGCTCCCCACATATGACTTGAAAACATTTTTGGCTGACACGGCTAAACTAAAGTGATGCAAATAAAACGAATTGTTTGGGTACACGTTTTTGTAGGTGTGTTTTTTGGCGACACTCGTTCTGTTTTTGGTTTTGTCCTACATTTCCCAGCAAACACACAACGTCCCAACAACGTCGTTACAACGTCGCTGCAACGTCGTGGGTTTTCGGTATTCGTGTGTTCAATAAAGGCAGATCCAGGAGAGTCAGTTAGTACATCATATTAAAATGTAGTCGTCTTTTGCATAAATAGTCCGACTATTTCTGTGATATATAAGTGCGAACACATGTTCTTCTCGCCCCCGCCTCCTCCCCCCCCCACACACACAACCACTCACCCACATCCTCCCCCCCCCCCCCCACCACCCCCGCCCACCCCCGGATGTTCTTCTGATACGATCTGGATTTACTATAAATATAAAATACGGGCTCAAACATGACGATTAGTCTGGCCCCAGACCCTTTCTTTATTTTTCTTTTCTTTCTTTTTTTTTTTTTTTTTTTTTTTTTTGAGGGGAAACAACGCTTGTATAGCTTGTAGAATTTTTGTTTACTTCAGTCCCTTGGCTAGCCATAGATAACTTGAAGTTGGATTAAAGAGGATCATGATAAAAAAATAAAGTAGAGAAAGAGAGAAATAGATATAAAACAAAAACGACTGGAGCCAGTCTACATGACGATATACAACTTAAATTATTAGGTCGTACGCAGACAGGGTAAAAATATTTTTTACAATGTCCGCTGTATTTTCAAGTTGTGTGAAAATAATCGTGATAAGTATAATTTACTTTTCCAGTTGTTCAAATTTCAAAATTACTGAATACAGTCAAACCTGTGTTAGTGGTCACCTCTATTAAGCAGCCAACCTGTATTAAGCAGCCAGAGGAAAGTTGCCCCAAAATTCGTAGACTTATATATTTGAACTGTATTAAGCAGCCACCTGCCTTCAGCAGCCACATTTTAAGCTTCCCATGGGTGGCTGCTTAAGACAGGTTTGTCTGTACTTCTTTTTAGCATTTTTAGGTGAACTTATTTGTAAGATAAACAGGTTAACAACAAACATATAGTAAATGGACTATTATACAACCCACTATCACCTCTTCCTGCTCCATCTCCACCCCACTAGATACAAAAAGCCCCCCCCCTCCCCCCCTCCTCCCCCCCCCCCCCCCCCCAGAAAAAAAAAAAAAAAAAAAAAAAAAAAAAAAACATGAAGATATCAATGGAACAGCTTACTATTGTATTTATATTGCAAATTTTCTTATGCGGCTTCCGGGAGGCCATTCTCAGCCCATTACTGATTGTCCATCGTGCAAGTCAGAAGGCTCCATTAATTATTCAGAGTGTGTTATTATCGTTTCGATTGGAGTCTACACTGTTTGAAAAGGTCTATTTTTTGGAGCACTCTAACGTTACTCACAACAAGGATACCTGCAGGACGTAGGAACATAGGTAAAAAGTTGTAGGCGTTTGTGTTTTCAATCTATTATTCATTGTTTCACTAATTTACTATAATTAGGCCCAGGCATTCAAAAACCGCCTTATCGCATATGCGAACAGCGAAGGTCCTGATCAGATTGCGCGTTCGCGCAGTCTGGTTAGGGCCTTCTCTGTTCGCCTTGAGAAAGCAGCTCTACTGTTAAAAGATTAAGGACCTTGCCATGCTGCGGGGAGGCGCATGCTAACCTGGAAGTGGGCCTGTGGACCCTGTCTGTGCGGTTAGATCTATTTACGGGATTTGGCTTAATATGATCTAATAATTGGAGAATAATTATCAGCAGACATACAAACGTCAATGAGCATTTGGGACACAATAATAATAATATAGTTATAACTGTGTCTCCGAGTCTGAGTGAAAAGAGTTCTTATATTATTTAGACCAATGCGCCGCACCCCCCCCCCCCCCCCACCACCCCCCCCCCCCCGACGCCCCTATGTATCTTCACTGTTTGACCTACATATACGTTGATTGTGACAATATATAAACAAACAAACAGAACAGAAGAACAAGAAAAATGAACGAAAAAACATACACGACCAGTTCTGTAATTAACGTTTAGCATGCTGGGTAAAACAAATCAGCAGAAGACATCTTGAAACATATTTCTCATTTTTCCCAGAAAATAGGCGTCGACATTTTATGCAAATTGTCTCCTTTGGAAACAATTTGCTTGAAAAGTCAAAGCTTATTTTCTGGGAAAATTGTGACATCAATTTGTCGTCTGCTGAATTTTGGAAACAGTTTGCTTGAAAAGTCAAAGCTTATTTTCTGGGGAAAATAAAATTAACATCAATTTGTCATCCGCTGAATTTTCCCAGAAGGTGGTAAAGGTTAATAGATGCTTTGTATTGCCAGCCTTGGTAGGCTCAGTTGGATAGGCATCCGACTGGTGAGGAGGTTGCGGGTTCGACCCGCAACATTTTTTCCTGGAGATTTGATCATGAAAAATTTTCTACGGTCATTCTCTTCCTTCCGCTGATTCAAGAAAGGCAATTGTAAGAACGTGCAAAATACAGGTTAACCGCTTAGCGGTCTAATTAAGCCTGCCCAGTAAAGGTGTGGTTAAGTAAACTGACCACGTTCGACATGACCCCATTGGGTTGACTGTGTCGTAAAACCTCAACGCAAACAAACAAATTCTTTGTACCGTGTTTGCTATTTGATTGACAATGAATTACAAAACAATATCCCGTGATTCATTCTCTCTCAAAGCTCCTTCTTTCGTAAGAAGACTTGACAATGTCGATTTTCCGCAATTTTACAAGGCAAACAACTTTTGTGACTTCTTGTTTGCTACTCTGCACATCACTCTGAAAAGGGGTCTAATCTAAAAGGAAAGAATTTGCTCCCAAGGGCAGCAAATTCTTTCCTTGTAGATAAGACCCCTTTTCAGAAGGGAAGCAAATAACTTTACTAGAATTACCTCCCCTGAAAATGCATCTGTTCTTAAATACTGAAAAGGTAAAATTCTTTTGACAGAATTGTCTTCCTTGAGTGTTCATTACCCGTAATTGTATATTTGATGGAACATGTAACATTTTCTCTAATGCCAAGGTCCAAATGTCAAGAATCCCTACCTTTTTCTGTTTTTTCTTGTTCTTCAACCCAACCGTTGTGTTAGCTGACAATCTCCTCGAGGCGATAACAAGCGAAACGTTCCGAGACATCTCAAATTCAAATCCTCTTCACTGACTTCCAAGATATTCCTCCGCCTAACACAGACGGTAAACCGGTTTTACCCCAAATATTCGGACGCCCTAATACCTTACCATTATTGTCCTAAAATCTGAACAAGTCCAGTTTACTACCTATAGTTATGTCCAAACATTGCTGGTTGAGTGGCAAACAGTGTAGACCCTGGTCAGACGCCGCGTTCTGTGGCGTCTGATCTGGGTCTACGCAGCTGCTCATGCGTGTCTGTCCAACAAAACTTAGGTATTCGTTTTTACCGCATTTATCCTAATAATTGGGACACCTTAACTCATTATAATTTGAACAAATCTATTTTACTACATGTACATATAAATGTGTCTAAAACTTACCGGATGAGTGACAAACAATGTAGACCCTGATCAGACGCCGCAGAATGCGGCGTCTGATCTGGATCTACACTGTTTGCACAGGTCTATTTGTCCGAATAACTGTGGTAAAATCGGTATATTTCTGAACATAACTGTCCTCTTACCAGATTCAGTTCTCTCTGATCAATGTATTCAAAGTAATGCAATAATTACTAAGTTCGACAACCTTATTAAATCAAGACTTCTTTTAAGCCCTAAACTTGGCACATATTTTTCCTACTTTACACAAGTATAGCTCAGTTCTTCAGGGTTTGTTTCGGGTGGCAAAAGAGTGCAATTTTAGAATTGTAAAGCTCGGACAGTTAGGAGTTAGGAAGGTAGGAAAACATTGAATTTAACCTTCAACTCTTTTTCGGTTAGTGTCCATACATCAGATATGCCAACAAAATCGACGTACATAGTAAAACAAATCACGTAGATTTTACGGTAAAACAACTGGCAAGCATCACTAAAACATGCCTATAAAATTTTGACCCCCTTAAACCCCAATTTTATATAGTAAAACTGGGGTTTACAGGGGTAATCATTATTTTTCTTATTTCTGGTCAAAACATAGATTGTGGTACTCGTTAGAACCGCCTCGTCGAGGCGGTTCTAACGAGTACCCACAATCTATGTTTTGACCAGAAGTATAAATTATATCAGGATTTTTTATCTGAAAAATTTCAATTTTGGGTGGTAAAATTTTCAGTATATTTGAATAGGCGTGTTTTCGTAATGAGTGGCTACCAACGTATTTACTGTTAATTATTACAGGCGCGCGTAGATTCGTTATTAACAGGAATCACCTCGCTAGGCAGGGCATAGTAGGTCAAAATACGTGACGTAGGGCAGAGTAGAGGTGTGAACTACCACACCGTATCTGAAGCCTACCCACACTTACCCCATTCTACGAGATAATTCCAGTAAAAATTCTACAGGTGCCCGTAAAAAAAAAAAAAAAAACGGTAAATGCACCAGCAGCCAGTTGCCAGTGACTTTGCCGTAAAACCTACGGGATGTTTTACAATGTAGGGCCGACTCTGCATTCTCGTATGCGATATGCGAAGGCCAACATCGACCTGTACATCAGTCATATCTAAACAAACGGTGTAGACCCAGATCAGATCAGATCAGACGCCACAGAACGTGGTTTCTGTTCAAGTTTACACTCCATATAATCCAGCAGTGTACCGGCAATCTAATGTTCGTGTTCAAATTTTAGGATAAGTATAGTTAGGGGTTATGGTTTCGAATACATTGTTTTTAATGTAAATGCAACAATTATAGTCTAACTATCGTCTGCTGCAAACCAATGTTTCTGTCCCATTACGTATACTTGGTCCAATTTGAGGTGTCTACGAGAGGATACGTTAACGCGTTTGTCCCAAATATTCGAACACATTACCGCCTTACCATACTGGTCCTAAAATTTGAACAAGTCATTGTTTTTTGCCTGTTGGTGAGTCTTAAAAACCCGCTGGATGAGTGGCAAACAGTGCAGACCCTGATTAGCCATTCTGCGGCTTCTGCTCTGCAGCTACACAATTTGCTCAGACTTTGTTGTTCGAATACTTATAGGGTAAATTTTTCATATTCAACGCCATTGAAAACGCTTCATCTATTTTAGATATACAAATTTCATAACGGTCGGTGTCACTGAATGCGTCTTATCATAAGAAACAACAATATATATGGTTTAGGGGTGGGGTCCTGAATAGTTCCTGGGATATTATATGAACCAGTGGGGATCCATGGTCGGTGTCGCAGGAAATATGTATATCTAAAATAGATTACGCGTTTTCAATGGCGTTAAGTATCTGTAAAGTTAGTTTCAGACACAAAAGAGCGACGTACCTTCAGAATTCTATATAAAATGACATCGTTAAAAAATTGTCAATCCATTGTTTCAATGAAAAGAAAAATCCTATTCATCAAACATATACCAACTATATGTTTACTAAGTAAATTCAGTTTAAAATTGCAAAGTGATCCTAAGTAACTTACATAGTCTGTGTCCAGTAATAATGAATAATTTGATAATCCCCAATTTTTAACCTTTACCGCTCTCTGGGCAAATTCAGCACATGACAAATTGGTGATTTTTTTTTCTCATTTTCCCAGAAAATAGACTGACATTTCATGGAAAATTGTATCCAAAGGAGACACTTTGCACGAAATGTGAAAGCATATTTAGTAGTCAGTTTACATGGACTATCAAAACCTATGTTCTGGAAAAAAATAAGAAAAATATTTCAAAATGTCTGCTAAAAATTTTACCCAGCATGCTAAGCGTTAAGAAGTATTATGGCTGTAGTTATGACGTAATGTACTTAGGTATTGCGTAACGGTATGTAATTTTGGTGGAATTAGTAGGTATATGTTTCTTTTTGCCATTAACTTAATCTCGATTTAATTGATAAGCTATTGCCTTACTTATCGTACGAGGGTTATTCAATAATTAGTTAGGTTGTGCCTATTATGGTTACATACCCTGGGACCACCTGCACTGAAGTATTTAGCTGAAACACTACAATAGTTCGTTACAATGATTATATAAAACTGACAGCAGTATTACTATTTCTGAAATAAGTATTTATTTCAGACAATATGTAATTTTACTCCAAAATGATGATTTCCTTCTTCTTGTTCTATTATTAGTATTCAGAATAGCCAAATTCTAGTCTTTTCCAAATGACCTCGTACAATCATTCCGATAGTAAATTTATCGAACTGTAGAGCAGCCTAGCTAAATTAGGAACAATTCATGTGGTTGAGGGTTAACCCAGTGCCTCACAATCATCCCGTGTGCTGTTGTGCAATTTACCATAAAAACAAAATTTTCAAAAAGCCCCTCTGAAGCCATCCACTCGAATAATTGTCTTTCACGTTGTTTTTCCTATCACAACACTTATCCCAGCAGGCACACAACGTTGAAACATCGTCGATTCAACGTTGATTCAACGTCGATTCAACGTCAAGACGTTGAATCAACGTTGAAACTCCGTTGTTTCAACGTAACGTCAAGAGGTTGAATCAACTTTTAATTGACGTTGTTTCAACTATGTGTGCCCGCTGGAATACTTTCTAAGAAACCATGGTTTTAAGGTGACTGGACCCACTTCGTAGATTTTTTTTGCTATTTCCGAAAAGGAAGAACTGCACACCAAGGCTCCTTTGAAAATGGGTCTATTCTAACAGGAAAACATTTTCTCCCCTTAGTCTACTCTAAAAGGAAATAATTTGGTCTCAAGGGAGCAAATTCTTTCCTTTGAAAGTAGATCCCTTTTAAGGAGGGAGGCTAACATTTTGAGAGGGTTCCTAGCGGGCACATGACGTTCATACAACGTCGTCTCAACGTCGATGCAACGTCATGACGTTGCATCGACGTTGAGGCGACGTTGTATATAGACGTCATGTGTCTGCTGGGTTGCCTCCCCTGAAAGTGTAGCTATTCACCTTAACACTTCGTAAATAGTCTACAGCAGTAAGCCGTCCGTTATGCTTGGTCGGCACTCAACACATTAACGTGTACGTTCCAACATTTATGCGATCGCCAGGCTTCCAACCTGTTTCGTGGGCTGGGTGGCCTAGCGGTTAGTGCACTCGACTTTCATGCGGGGTATCGTGGGTTCGAATCCCGCTCGGGTCGAGACAATTTTCAGACCATTAGTACGCCTAGCTCATACTCGACGTGCCCTGCGTTAAGTATAAAGTGGACAGGGCGACGCTTGGTGACAGATAGCGGCACTAAGTGTGTGACAGACAGCGGCACCAAGTGTGTATGGGTGATCCAAGAAAGCATGGCTGTACAAATACATGTACATAACAATCGCCGCTGCCTCCATGTGCCTCGGGTGCCTCGTAGCGTTAAAAATCCGCACAACAACAACAACAACAACCAACCTGTTTCAAGCAAATGGACATGATTATTATAGACACGTCTATTTACGTCTTTGTCGATTTGTTTTGCTTGGCGTCTAACATGTTCGTCGGGCTTCGTACTTTGCATATATCGCGGAGGTGTTTCTGAGTACACCTAACGCAAACGTTTAACAACACCCAACAGATCTGAAATCGTTTGAAATTTCGTTGCCAATTATTGAAAGTGGGGCCATTAGGCTAAATCATCAGATGAATATAAGCGAAATTTTTCAAAGAAAATTAGACTTGACATTTCGTTCAAATTATCATGTTTTATTTGCTGTGTAAATAAAAAAAAATATATATATATATTACATATCGTCTGCATTTATTTATAACCAGCAGGTTTCAGTTTAATATTTCGGAACCTCTCTAATGTGCGTGCACAAAGTTAGTCTCCGCCCTTTTTTTTCAATGGGCGATTTAATGAAGAAGAGTGTTCCCTTACGTCACAATAGAGCACTATTTTCTAGTCCTCCCATTTGAAAATTTATATGAGGTTCACTGATGTGGCATAGTTAGACGAAACTAGTTGATAGGGTGCAGATGTTATGGCCATTTCAGGAAGTTTCAGTTCTGTGTGTTTGTTCATTGCTCTTATGGGACATTCCATTCAGAATATATTCATTACTAAAACACGCCTATTCAAATATATAGAAAATTTCACCTCTAAAAACTGAAAATTATCAGATAAAAAATTCTAACATTTTTCATACTTCTGCTCAAAACATAGATCGTGGGTACTCGTTAGAACCGCCTCGGCGAGGCGGTTCTAACGAGTACCCACAAACTATGTTTTTGAGCAAAAATAAGAAAAATAATGTATACCCCTGTAAACCCCAGTTTTACAATAGAAAATTGGGGTTTAAGGGGTCAAAATTACATAAGCATATTTTCGTGATGTATCTTCTGTATAGCTGATGTTAGTGCCGTGTGGCGGTCGTAAAACGTCGTACAGTACACCAATATAGTGTGGGTTATATTTTCTGATAACAAAGATCACAGAACCCATTCCGGTATGTTTTTAAATCGATATGAGGGTCAATGATGAGACCCAATTAATCAAAACTAGCTAGTATGGTCTAGGAATCATGGACCCTTCAGGCATTTTCATCACGAAAACATACCTGTATAATTTTGACCCCCTTAATCCCCGCTTTTATATAGTAAAACTGGGGTTTACAGGGGTATACATTAATCTTCTTATTTCTACTCAAAAACATAGATTGTGGGTACTCATTAGAAACTACCAGAATTTTTCACCTGAAAGTTTTCATTTTTTTTTTTGTGGTAAAATTCTCAATATATTTAAATAGGCGTGATTTCGTAATGCAGTTCTCTCTCTCTCTCTCTCTCTCTCTCTCTCTCTCTCTCTCTCTCTCTCTGTGTGTGTGTGTGTGTGTGTGTGTGTGTGTGTGTGTGTGTGTGTGTGTTCATTGCTCTCAAGGGATATTTCCTTTAGACTCTATCCATATAATTCTGAGATTTTAAACATAATGAGGAATGCTTCATTCATTCAGAATTCAGATACGACCCGACCTATTTCACCACTTTATATGGTTAAAAGGGGGAATGGTAGCGGGGTCAAAAATTACGCGGGAACTTCACGTGATGCGGGTGAGGTTCATACAATTGTATGCTGTAGAAAAAGCCTTTCAAGGTTGTAGTTTTGTCTTCTTTGAAATTGCATTGACATTCGTACATTTGTAACTGAGCCCAGAGCATCTGTGGCAAAACATTTTGAAGGCCACACTAAGTAAGTTTAGTTGATTTAATAAAAGGCTTATGGAATAAGAACAAAACGGATTTTGCCTTGTTGACATGTTAAGTCTTTGACCTTAAGCGGGTAAAGTTAATCTGGATTCTACTTGTTTAATCGATAAAAACAAGGATAAGGAGTGCAAATGCACTTGTCACTCATTACCTCAGGCGTCCTAAGTATCGCACTGGTGTTTTGGCAATAAGTAAGACCTGACATTTCATTCAAAATATCACCCTTTAGCGGAATGGATATACGTTCAAGGGAGGGGAGGTAACTGTCAAATTGTTTTGTCTCCCTTTTGAAAAGGTCTCCCCTACAAGGAAAGGATTTGCTATGTAATATATGTTAATACACACTCAATTTAACAATACAGGAATACTTCCACCGACTTGCAAATAAACTCGTGCTAATGCTCTCGTTTGTTTATCAGATTTGCAAACCTCTCGGGAAATATTTCCTGTACAATAAACTCCGGATGCATTTACCTATATAATATACAATCGACTTTCTCCAAGTCCAAGGGAAACCCTGAAATACTTCGAGATATTCGTACCTCGACATATCAGACTTGCAGAATTGTGGGAAAAAAGAAATCGAACAACCACATTTCACAAACGAATATGTAAATTGACTCCTGAAGTTAAAGATATATAGAAAAATACTGTGGAAAAAAAGAAATTGCTCCTTAGGAGCAATATCTCCTCTTTTCCACAATATTTTGTTCCCTAGCTGTTGTTAGATTTCCATGTTAAAACAGGGAGCAGATTTTCACTTCGAGATAAGTGGTTATTCGAGATAAGCAAAGTCGAGATAACGAGAGTTTACTGCATCAACAAATAGTTCTTTCACATAAATGCAAGGATTGTTGGTAATAAGAATAACATGTTATCCAAATAGGCTCCATCCAACCACTGCAGATTTTATGACAGAACTGAAATTCTCTGCATCTGTATAACATGTAAAAGGTAAACAGTTGATAATAGGGACCATCAAACAAAACGTTTTATTTTTCTTCTGTCATTGACCGGCGCGCCACTGACCGGCGCGCGAATCGCGCCGGTCTCTTAATATAGCTTATGGAAGACTATTCGATTAGCTCATTAACGACGTTTTATATTTGCCGGAACGTCGGTTTGTGACGATCCCGGCAAATATAAAAAAAATAAAAACAAACTTTGTTATAAACAGATTAATGTCCGTTTTATTTTCATTTTAATAAAGAAATTTCATAAAGCTTAATAAAAGCACACGTTAACTCCTTCGGTGTCAAATTTCAAATTTCATTTTTAACAAATTATCACTTGAAAAGAAGCTTATACGTAAGTTGAAAGACTGAATGCCAAACAGCGTAAATCCAGATGAGACGTCTCATCTGGATCTATGCTGTTTGCAAAAGCCTATTATTATCGCCTGTGGCGGCGAAAGTTAAAGAATTACATTGTTGTTCGATTTTACCTGTTATACTGAAAATTTATTAGACTTTAGTATACCCTTGTCCCATATCTCTATGTAAACATGATCAAAATTTGCGCCGGTTCTTAGACGTTTACGTCTAAATATTTTGTCTTGTACTTAGTTGTTGTTGCTCAGTTTATACTTCAGTGCAGTGTGTGTGTGTGTGTGTGTGTGTGTGTGTGTGTGTGTGTGTGTGTGTGTGGAGGGAGGGTGGGGGGAGGTTCCAAGGTACGAAACCATAACAGGCACAACCACTGTCATAGTTAAGATAGTTATATCCCAATTTCATATCCCGCCACAAAATGTGGTGGTGTAATTTGTTTTCAAGCCGTACGTCCGTGTCAGTCCATCCGGCCGCCAGTATTTAGTTTCCGCATTTCCGCACGATAACGTTCTATTTCCGGGATTCCAATGTAATTTCGTGTGTGAATTGATATGTGAGATCTCGTAAGGGATTGTTAATAGGGTAATCTTGGTAATTATTTACGGAGTTGTGGTTCTTGATACATGTTGAATAACTTGGTTTCCATGGCATAACTTAGAGCGTTTGTCATGGGATTAAAATATGCGATGGCTTAATGACCAGTAAATTCAGTTTCAGTAGGAGTAAAAATACAAATGGTATTTTTCAATTAAGGGCAAATAATCATGGGATGATAACCTCCTACACGGATTCGTATGACTGGATAAAGAAAGAAAAAATCTCAAACTAAAATTGAGTTAGTGAAACACTATGCCTCCAACAATATGCGTGTCAATACAAAATGTCAAAAGGTGGAAAGGGGCATAACTCTTTTATCAGATTTGTTTAAACAAGAGGGCCATGATGGCCCTGTAACGCTCACCTGAGCAACATAGCACTTTGAAAACCTGATCTAGAACTGATCAAGGCAAACATTCTGATCAAAGTTCAAAATGATTATATTAACAAGACAATGTAGCATCTCTAATGGTTTGTTTGTGTTGAGGTTTTACGGTCCAGTCAGAAACTGACAACTGCCCTTCTTGAATCAGCGGAAGGGAGAGAATGACCGTAGAAAATATTTCATGATCAATCTCCACAAAAGAATGTTGCCGACCTCGGCGGGGGTTGAACCCGCGACTGGTCTCCAGTCGGACGGCGTATCCAACTGAGCCACCGAGGCCAGCATGTCTAATGGACTGTGAAATAAAGTTCAAGGTCAAATATGGATGACTGCACTCAAGAGGCCATGCTAAGATGTATGCATGTACAAAGTATCACTGGCTGTAGGAGCAATAGTTACTGAGAAACTGGCCTAAACACAAACACTTCACAAGTACCAAATATCACTCTGTAGGACCAATAATTACTGAGAAACTGAGCTAAACGGAAAAAACTTAGAGTCACTGGACAGAAAACTATACATCACCTTGAAATCATCAAGACAAACATTTTGAGCAAGATTCATGATGATCATGATGATCACTTCAAAAATGTGACCTCTAGAGCATCAACAAGGTTTTCCTTTGATTTGGCCAGGTGAACTAGTTTGATATCAAGTGACCCAGTTTTAAACTAGACCTAGAAATCATCAAGACAAACATTTTGAGCAATATTTATGATGATTATTTCAAAAACATGACCTCTGGAGTGTTAACAGTTTTCTGCTGATTTGGCCTGGTGTCCTAGTTTTTGACCCCATGTGACCCAGTTTCAAACTTGACCTGGAAATCATAAAGACAAACAGTTTGAGCAAGATTCATGATGATTGCTTCAAAAATGTGACCGCTAGAGTGTTAACAAGGTTTTCTGCTGATTTGGCCAGTTGACTTAGTTTTTGACCCAAAGTGACCCAGTTTCAAACTTGACCTAGAAATCACCAAGACAAACATTTTGAGCAAGATTCATTATGATTGCTTGAAAAATTCGACTTCTAGTGTGTTAACAAGGTTTTCCGCTGATCCGGCCAGGTGACCTAGTTTTTGACCCCAGGTGACCCAGTTTTGAACCTGACCTAAAAATCAAGACAAACATTTTGAGCAAAATTCATGATGATTGCTTAAAAAATGTGACCGCTAGAGTGTTAACAAAGTTTCTGCTGATTTGGCCCGGTGACCTAGTTTTTGACTCCAAGTGACCCAGTTTCGAACTTGACCTAAAAATCATCAAGACAAACATTTTGACCAAGATTTATGATGATTGCTTCAAAATGTGACCGCTAGAGTAATAAGATTTTCCACTGATTTGGCCAGGTGACCTAGTTTTTAACCCTAGGTGACCCAGTTTCAAACTTGACCTAGAAATCATTAAGACAAACATTTTGAGCAAGATTCATGATGACTGCTTCAAAAATGTGACCGCTAGAGTGTTAACAAGGTTTTCTGCTGATTTGGCCTGGTGACCTAGTTTTTGACCCCAAGTGACCCAGTTTCAAATTTGACCTAGAACTCATCAAGACAAACATTTTGAGCAAGATTCATGATGATTGCTTGAAAAATGTGACCGCTAGAGTGATAAGATTTTACACTGATTTGGCCCGGTAACCTAGTTTTTTGACCCCAGGTGTTCCAGTTTCGATCCTGACCTAGAACACATCAAGACAAACAATTTGAGCAAGATTCATGATGACTGCTTCAAAAATGTGACTGCTAGAGTGTGTACAAGATTTTCTGCTGATTTGGCCCGGTGACCTAGTTTTTTACCCCACGTGACCCAGTTTCAAACATAACCTAGAACTCATCAAGACAAACATTTTGATCAAGATTCATGATGATTGCTTAAAAAATATGACCGCTAGAGTGTTAAAAGGTTTTCTGCTGGTTTGGCCTGGTGACCTAGTTTTTGATCCCACGTGACCCAGTTTCAAACCTGACCTAGAACTCATCAAGACAAACATTTTGAGCAAAATTTTTTATGATTGCTTGAAAAATGTGACCGCTAGAGTGTTAACAAGGTTTTCTGCTGATTTGGCCCGGTGACCTAGTTTTTGACTACAAGTGACGCAGTTTTGAACTTGACCTAGAAATCATCAAGACAAACATTTTGAGCATGATTCATGATGATTACTTGAAAAATGTGACCATTAGAGTGTTAACAGTTTTCTGCTGATTTGGCCCGGTGACCTTGTTTTTGACTCCAAGTGACCCAGTTTCGAACTTTACCCAGAAATCATCAAGACAAACATATTGAGCAAGATTCATGATGATTGCTTGAAAAATGTGACCGCTAGAGTGTTAACAAGGTTTTCTTCTGATTTGGCCAGGTGACCTAGTTTTTAACCCCAAGTGACCCAGTTTCGAACTTTACCTAGAAATCATCAAGACAAACATATTGAGCAAGATTCATGATGATTGCTTGAAAAATGTGACCGCTAGAGTGTTAACAAGGTTTTCTGCTGATTTGGCCAGGTGACCTAGTTTTTAACCCCAAGTGACCCAGTTTCGAACTTGACCTAGATTTAATAGAGGAAAACATTTTGAGCAAGTTTCATCAAGATTGGGTCAAAACTATGACCTCTAGTGTTAAGTTTTTACTTTGATTTGACCTGGTGACCTAGTTTCTTACCCCAAGTAACCCAGTATCGAAATTGACCTAGATTTCATAGAGGCAAACATTGTGACCAAGTTTCATCAAGATTGGGTCAAAACTGTGACCTCTAGAGTGTTAACAAACTAATTGTTGACGACTGACGACGGACAGAGCGTGATGACAATAGCTCACCATGAGCTTTTGCTCAGGTGAGCTAAAAATTAATCAGGTGATCTTCTCATCATCACCAATATGCTCATCAAAGCCCTAAAATAGTTTTCGAGATATCCTGCTGACAAGTTTAAAATGCCAAAATTTTCAAAGAGCCATATCTCCGGAAAAATAAGGTGATTTTTTTTTTAATTTAATCAGGTAATCTACAAATCATCCCTATCAGCTGATCAAGCTTCAAGCTCCTACCTCAAATAGTTTCAAAGATACCTTGCTGATAAGTTAAAAAATGCTTAATTATTGAAAGGGCCATAACTCCAGAAAAACAATATGACTTTTTTTAATTTAACCAGATAATCTATTCATCATCTCCTATCAACTGACTATCTTTAAAGCCTCTAGCTCAAAGAGTTTCCAAGATATCTTGCTGACAAGTTTAAAATGCCAAAATTTTCAAAGAGCCAGGACTCTGAAAAATGAGTTTAAAAAAAAAATCCAGTCATCTACTCAGTTCCCCTATCAACTGACCAGTTTTCAATCACCTGGCTCAAATAGTTTTCGAGATATATTGCGGCCAAATTTTAAAAAGCCAAAATTTTCAAAGGGACACAACTCCGGAAAAATAAGGTGATTTTTAAAAGAAACAAGAATTCCGCGGAAGGCGTCATCGCACCTGCTGGCGCAAAAGTCATAGGAGCCACAATCAGAATGTGGTTATTAAATAAGTTTATTTCATTCTTAGCAGTGCTTACTTGGAAAACTGGGTTGAAAAAAATGTAGACAAAGTGCCTAGTGGGGCACATATATTCCAGGCGAGTCCCATTCCCCTCTAATGGCTATATCTTCAACACTGACTTTTCGTATCATACAGCCCAATGATAATGGAATGTTGACGTAAAATGTGTAAAAGTCACTGGAGCATGAAATATAGGTCAAGGTCACGGGTCAAGGTACCTGCTAATTCAGTACATCAAGAAGCACAATGCAAGGTATGGTGGTTGTAGACCTTTTAGTTGAGGAGTTATCAAACATCAACATAAAATGTGTCAAATATAGGTCAAGGTCACTGGGTCAAGGTACCTGCCAGGCCAGTGCAATGAGGTGAAGCACTATGCAAGGTTTAGTGGTTGTAGGTCTTATATTTGAGGAGATACCGAACATCAATATAAAATGTGTCAAAGCCACTGGAGTGCACAATATAGGTCAAGGTCACCAGGTCAAGGTACCTGTCGAGTCAGTACATCGAGAAGAAGTGCTATATAAGGTTTGGTGGTTGAAGGCCTTACAGTTGAGGACATATGGAAGGGTGACGTAAAAGGTGTAAAAGTCAATGGAGCATGAAATATAGGTCAAGGTCACCCAGTCTAGGTACCTGCAGAGTCCGTACATTGAGGAGAAGCACTATGCAAGGTTTGATGGTTGTAGGCCTTATAGTTCAGGAGATATTGAACGTTGACGTAAAATGTGTAAAAGGTACTGGAGCGCAAAATATAGGTCAAAGTCACTGGGTCAAGATACCTGCCAAGTCAGTACATATAGGAGAAGCATTATGCAAGGTTTGGTGGCTAGAGGTCTTACACTTGAGGAGATCTGGAACGTTGACGTAAATTATGTCAAAGTCACTGCAGCCAAAATATAGGTCAAGGTCACCAGGTCAAGGTATCTGCTAAGTCAGTACATTGAGGAGAAGCACTTTGCAAGGTTTGATGGTTGTAGGCCTTATAGTTGAGGAGATATCGAACGTCGATGCAAAATATGTCAAAGTCACTGGAGCGCAAAATATAGGTCAAGGTCACCGGGTCAAGGTACCTGCCAAGTCTGTACATCTAGGAGAAGCACTATGCAAGGTTTGGTAGTTGTACGCCTTATAGTTGAGAAGATCTGGAACGTCAACGTAAATTGTGTCAAAGTCAATGGAGCGCAAAATATAGGTCAAGGTCACTGGGTCAACATATCTGCCAAGTCAGGAGGTCAGGGAGATGTGTCATGCAAGGTATGATGGTTGTTGTAGAATTGTAGTTGATTAGAATACTAACTTTGACGTAAATGTCGAACTTCAACATAACAGAACTGTTAAGAGACAGACGGACGGACGAAAGGACAGATGAATGGAAAAGCGGGCACCTATGTCGCAAAGTCAGGAGGTCAGGGAGATATTTCATACAAGGTTTGATGGTTGTTTATTCTTGTAGTTGATTAGAACACTAACTTTGACATAGATGTCGAACTTCGACATAACAGAACTTAAGAGATGGACAGACGGACAGACGATCAGACAGACGAATGGAAAAGTGGGCACCTATGTCGCAAAGTCGGGAGGTCAGGGAGATGTTTTATGCAAGGTTTGATGGTTGTTTAGTCTTGTAGTTGATTAAAATACTTTGACATAAATGTCGAACTTCGACATAAATGTTGACAGACGGACGGACGAATGGACAGACATACGGAAAAGCAGACGCCTATGTTGCAAAGTCAGGAGGTCAGGGAGACGTTTCATGCAAGGTTTGATGGTTGTTTAGTCTTGTAGTTGATTAGAATACTAACTTTGACATAAATGTCGAACGTCAACATAAATGTTGACAGACGGACGGACGGACTGACAGAAAATCGGACACCTATATCGCACCCTGCTACAAGCAGGTGCGATAATAAATCATCATTCCTTATAAGCTGACCAAGTTTCATCCCCTAGCTCAAATACATTTGTAATTTTCGAGCCTAGCATGCACTGTTCATAAGATACGGCACTGCATGATTTCATTCAGTTCATATTCAAAGAGGCATAATTCCAGAAAGGGAGACAACTGGGGCAAAAAAAAAACAACAAAAAAACATGCGTCGACTATTTGTCCATTCACGGGGAATCCCTGTATGAAATTTCAAAACCCTAGCATGCACGGTTTTTGATGAACTGACGGACGAAGGCACAACCCGACACCAATATGCCCCGTCAACTTCTTCAAAGCTGGGGCATAATGAAAAGCAGGAAAACTGCATTATTTATTATCATAATTAGTCCATACATTTTGTTCATGACCATATAGATAGAAGGAACTCCTGGCTGATCAAATTCTGTTACGGTTGCATATGCCATAAGGCTGCTTTCCATGTGGAGTGGATCCCATCCAATATTCATGCACTGACAAAAACAACAAGTCTAAAGTGTTTTATGATTTTACTGTTATTGTCGCGTACATTTGTATTTTCTGACAAAATTAAGTGATTGCTATAAATACAAATATTAACATATGATAAAAGAATGACGATAAAAAAAGACACCCAATAAAATGAGGATCGGGTAATATTCACAGGGTAATAAGAGAGATGATAATAATTGCTTGTTTGGTCAAGTATATACATTTATATACACAGTATTTAGACAAATACAGTAATAACCCTAAGTATTTGGACAGACAGGCCCAAGCAAATAGTGTAGACCCAGATCAGATGCCGCAGAATGCGGCATCTGATCAGGGTCTACACTGTTTGCCACTCATCCAGCAGTTTATGCCACATCAACAGATAGTAAATGGACTTGGTTATAATTTTTGGAAATATATGTTAAGGGATCAATGTGTCTCATTATTTAGGATAAAGACGATAAACTAAGTAGTTGGACAGACAGGCCTGAGCAAACAGTGTAGACCAAGATGAGATGACACATTCAGTGAAGAGCCAGATTAGATGCCAGTAAATCAAAGTAAACCAACAACAAATGTTGCAAAGGGAGACAATTTAACTGCCTCTCTTGGCAAAACTGTTTACTTCCCTCAAAGAATTCTTGCGCTTTTTCTTGCCTGAAATTAAGGTTTTACTGCCATTTCTTACCATAAATATCCTAAAATTCAAACATCTATGCTAATTCAGATAGCATAGCAATGTGTTCATTTGATCTGAATTTGGAGTTTTATGGCACATTCAACACTGTTAAGGTCATGGTGAGCAAGTCAGTTAAGCTACTCACACTTTTCCTGGGTCAGGCTTAGTCCTCTAAGTGGGTAACCATAACTATGTGCATATACTTTTATCAATAACTGATAACTGCCCTTTTTGAATCAGCAGAAGGGGGACAATGACTGTAGAAATTATTATGTGATCAATCTCCACAAAAGTTGTGTGGCCAAGCTGGGATTTGAACTTGCGACTGCGACTCTGCTGTCAGATACCTTACCAACTATAATATGGAGCCTGGCACATTGTATTCAAAAGTGCAGACAGAATAGCATTCAAGAGCAGTTAGATCAGGTTCTACACTGTTTACTCAAGTATATTTATCCTGTTATTTAGGGTAACATGTAGAACCGATTGACCCTAAATTTTGGGACCCTAAATTTTAGTCTGGAAAGTCCCAAAAGGGTAACTAGCAAACAGTGCAGACCCAGATCAGATGCGGCATTCTGCCGCATCTGATCCGGGTCTACACTGTTTGCATTAAATACAGGAATCTCTATAAAACATATAAATAGTAAAAACACTCACCAGACACCATGCTATTGGAAATAGACCGCTCCAAAGAGTTGTGGTAGAAGAGTCCATTCGACCTAAATGGGTTAACAAAAGTTTATGGGAAAAATATCAAATTGGGAATTTCTGTCTCATCATGATAGGCATAAAAACATACTGGGTACATCTATTATAATTAAAGGCATGCAAGTTTCTATAATATTGTAATTGTCCTAAAATACTGTACACTAACTTTTCTGACAAAATGGCATAGGCAAACACTGCTGACCCAGAACAGAATTAATGTCAGAATAAATTTAAAAGGCAACATAAAAATACATAATATCTATGGGCGTTTTGTATTTGTGCATTCTAACACACAGCACAGTATGGGCAAATTTAGCAGAGGACAAATTGGTGATATTTTTCTTATTTTCTCAGAAAATAGGACTTTTACATTGCATGCAAATTGTCTCCTGAGGAGTCAATTTGTATGAAATGTAAAAATCCTATTTTCTGGGAAAAAGAAGAAAAATATTTCAAAATGTCATCTTTCAAATTTTTGCCAAGCATGTTATATGTTAACTTCATAGTTCGTAACTTCATACATAAAATGTAGTTCATCTATATGTGTAAAATAAAATTCACATTTTGCGGATAAAAGCCAATGGATATACAGTCGACTTTCATTATCTCAAAGTCCAAGGGACTCTCTGCTGAAATTCTTTGAGATATCCACACCTCGACATATCAACTTTGCAGAATTGAGAAAAATAAATCAAACAATCACATTTCACAAAAGAATATGTAATTTGACTCCTGAAGTAAGAGATATATTAAAAATACTGTGGAAAAGAGAAGAAATTGCTCCTTAGGAGCAATTTCTTCTCTTTTCCATAATATTTTGTTACCTGTTGTTAGATTTCCATGTTAAAACAGGGACCAGATTTTCACTTCCAGATAAGCGGTTATTCGAGATAAGCAAAGTCGAGATAAAGACAGTCGACTGTTGTCATATTTCTCCACAACAATACAGAATGTGGATTTTTGTTTGTGTAGAGATTTTACAGCCCAGTCAACCCAATAGGGTCACGTCAAATGCAGTCAGATTACCTAACCACACGTTTACTGGGCAGGCATAAGTCTTCTAAGCTGTTAACAAGTATTGTGCAAATTCTTTGGCTAGAAACTGACAACTGCCCTTCTTGAATCAGTGGAAGGGAGAGAATGACTGTAGAAAATATCTCGTGATCAACCTCCAAGAAAGAGTATTGTCGACCCGGCAGGGGTCGAACCCGCAACCTCCTGATCACCAGTTGGACGCGCATCCAAATGAGCCACCGAGGCCAGCACACAATGTGGAACAATTCTAATAATGCCCCACAAAATACCGAGAAAGAAAAAGTATTCAATTAACAGAAAATATTGACTGAGGAAGTAAAATATTCATTTGACCTCTGTTTATCTAAAGCTTTGAATGCGGGTACATGTATATATACAATGTATACAATGTAAGTTTGATATACAAATAAATAACACAGATGATTAGACTAGAATAGAACTCAGAAGCTGAGATTTAACCCTAAAAGCACCAGTCATAAAAGCAACCGGCGATATTCTAAAATATTTAAACTTTTCTGAGAAAATGTGGCTTGATCTTTCATGCGAATCATCTGCTAGGCAGATGATTCGCATGAAAGATCAAGCCACATTTTCTCAGATTTTCTAGGCAAATGATTCACATGAGCTGTCAAGTCAACTGCCTGAAAAATATTCAAAATACATGTATAAATAGAATATTGTCTGCTGCATTTTGCATGGCTCTTAATGGGTATGGGACATGCATAGCTAATAATAAGGGTGTCAAGTCAGCAGAATTAAAAACAAGAAATTTAGCCAAATGGCTATGTTGTGACTGCGAAACAGCGCTAAACACACATTGTTCAGCCAAGCATGAAAAGAAGGTCAAGGTCAATAGCAGTCAATGGCAGTGGGCAGGATGCATCATGGCAGATGTGTGTATGAAGTTTCATTAGCCTAGAAGCCTTGGTGTTTGAGCAATGGAGCTAAATGCCGTCAAAAAAGGATCCATCCCTATTTCGCTTCTACTTGCTACAGAAATCACAACAAAAAGTAGTAACATTTTGTGATCTGAACATACCCCTCTCTTGCATTACCAAGGATGTTTGTACTGTCATCTTTATGATTAACGGCTACATCTCCAAGGGAGATTACTTTAACCTGAAAGTATTTGTCCACCCCCCCTCCCAACCCCACTCCCACCTCAATTAGGGCTAACAAGCAGAAATGTGTCCCAAGGACACAGATATCCCCACCTGAAAAACATAAACACAAATTGCTAATGCCAGATGTGGATGGAGGTGGAAAGACAGACAGACTGACAGAGGTAACACTAAATGCCCTTTCCACCTTTCTTCGAATGGCGGAGGCGGAAAAAATGGCTCCCTGCTAGCCCTGGCCCCAGAGAGCAAATTCTTTCTATTAAGAGGAGCCCCTTTTGTGATAGGGGAGCAAATGTTTTCCTTTTAGAGTAGAGCCTTTTTCAGAAATGAGATAAAGACAATTTTGACAGAGTTGCTTTCCCTAAAAGTATATCATTTCCCAATAAAGGCTCGGGCCCAGTTGGTCAAAGCATCGTTAGCTTAACTAGTTCGTTAGTGGTCAAAATGTTAACTGTTCTAGTAAGTACAGTATCTAATTCACAGGTATTTTTGCTGAAAAAAAAATGCAAAAGCTACTCACATTTTTTCAGCAAAAATATTAGTGTACAAGCCATATTTAATGATCAAAGTTTTAACGATACATTAACTAAGAACATAGTTAGTTTTGAACAAATGGGCCCTGATTTTAGACTGTTTACATAAAGTGAAACCACCAATGGTCTCCCTAACAACCATTCTCATTATCTCAAACTGCAAGGGACCAGTGGTTTAGCCCTTGTCCTGCTGAACCTGGGTATATGTTGCCTTTGCAAACAGTGCTGATCCAGATCAGTTGGCTTCTGAAGAAGCCAACTGATCAGGATCTGCATTGTTTGGCATTAAGTATTTGAATTTGTATGAATAACTTGGATCAAGTAATCTGATTGGCTGAAAATTAGAAGTGGGTGTGGCATCTTAATTTATTCAGCATGACAAGGGTTAATAAAACAGTTGTTCAATATAAATGCAGTTGAAATGTAAGGAAAATATAGCAAACTAAACCAATATTGCCCTTTATCTAGTTTGACTTAAACCCCGTAGTTTGAGTTATCAGTGTTTGAGATAAAGAGAGTCAAAGTACTTAACCTCCCTACAATGGCCTCCTCCCTACAACAGCCAGTTATATTTGTTCCAAAGGGTGGCTGTTGGAGGGAGGTTGCACTGTACATAATACAGATGCTAATATGATACTACCGTAATAATCCTAAGTATTGGGACACATTACCTACTTACCATACATGTCCCAAAATTTGAAATAGTACATTCTACAACATCTTGATGTGTCTAAAATACTGCTGTATGTATGGCAAACTGTGTTGACCCTGATCAGATGCCGCATTCTGCGGCATCTGATCTGGGTCTACACTGTTTGCAAAGGCCTATCTGTCCAAATACTTGGGGTTATTACTGTAAATTGCTACCTGATTGGCCAAATGACTGGCAACCCTTGTCAGTTGTTCTTGAAGAGGAACATTAACACAGAAAATTAAGGCACATTCAAACACATAAAAAGAACAAAGGCGCCATCATGATTGACATGAAAAATCTGTCACTCAAGAGCAATGATAATTTGGTGAAAAACTGTTTTGAGATTTTTTTTGTTTGTTTTAAAATTAGCTTGTCCCATGACACAGCTTCAGATTGGGAACTAATTTCAACTGAAAAGGTATTGACATTTTTCTTATTTCTCTACGAAAATGTATGTTGTCGGTACTCATTAGAAGTGCCTCACAGAGGCACATCAAATGAGTACCCACAACATATGGTTTTGTGGTTAAATAAGAAAGATATTTAACCTTACACTCCTTTTACCTGGAGCTATGTCCCAAAATAACATTACAGGTGTATGAATGAGAAATGGTTTACATATACATACAAATATAAATATATGAAAAACAGTCACTAACAAATAACTAACATGCAAAACATTCAAACATAACAGTTGAGCTAAATCACAAGAAAACTTATCTTAATGGGACTGGATGCACACTGTCTATTTTTGCCATTTTTTAAACAAGGGAGACTACTTTTGCGACTTCCTATTTGTCTATTCTGTGCATCAAGCACCTTCTGAAGGATCCATTCTAAAAGGTAATTTGCTCCCAAGTGGAGCATTTGGGAGAAAATTCTTTCCTTTAAGTGCAGACCCCTGTTTTAAAGGGACAAAACAATGTGACAGAGTTGCCTCCCTGAAAGTGTATCCATTCCCCTTACACTTTTCAGAAAAGGGAATAAAACACAATTTTATCAGAGTTAACTTATAGCTCTAGATAAGAAGGGCTATCAGTTATACATTGTTTTTATTTCTCCATGAAAACAAACATTGTGGGTACTCATTAGAAGTGCCTCAGTGAGGCACTTCTAATGAGTACTCACAACATATGTTTTCATGGAGAAATAAGAACAATGTATAACTGTTGCTGGTTAGTATCATCACTGTTCATACTCTATTACTGCTACATGCACAAAATTTCAACTTCATCTATTGTGAATTAGGGAATAACTGCAGTTAAAATTTTCATTTTGGGTGGTATATCGTCGGTTTTATGGTCGGGAATTTCGTTTTACGGTGACGTGTCAGCAGAGCTTTAACATGAAATTTTAACCAGCTATATAGCTGAAATAAAACCAGCTATATAGCTCCCTAAATAAAAATTTTCATTACAGTTATCCCCTTACAAATGCACTTCATCAGCTTTAAAACCCCTGAGGAACCCCTAATGCTCGTTTTCTGTTTTGTTTTGTTAAAAAACTTGCACTATTTCAACAAAGCGGCAAGGGCTGTGAGCTGCATAAAGCAAATGCCAGCCAGTGAAAAGCACCCTTTAGTGATGACGTTGGGTTTCTGACAGTATATCGTAGAATACATATTCGCAAATGTTTGACGTTATCCAATCAGACGTCAGGTTACATACACAAGTGCATTAGAATGCCCTTTACCAAGTTAACCAGCACTTCAGGTGTAAGCATTCACTTTCAATTGACAAAAACAAGTTTTCTTATGATATAGCTCATTACATATTTCCAGGTAGATCTATTCAGCCATATTTACTTATAAAATAACTATTGCCATATACATTAATAACCAGCCACATCATTTAAAATACCACAGTTACTCCCAGTATTCATAGGCATGCCTGAGCAAACCATATAGACGCTGATCAAACTACTCCTTTTGGGGAACAGTTGAGTCTACACTGCTTGCTATGCCATCACAAAATTTAGGACACATCTTCAGGTTGTCAAATCAAAAAGTTCAAATTTCAGAAAAGGTACGGTAAGAAGTATCTGGCGATAATCACGGGATAATTTTCTCCAGTTCTTCATAAAAACATGTTGTGGGTACTCATTAGAAGCGCCTCAGTGAGGCGCTTCTAATGAGTACCCAAAACATATATTTTTAAGGAGGAATAAGAAAAATTATCCCAAATTATCACCAATTACTCCTCTTTAACTCCTTTGTGATAAGGACTTTAAAAATAAATAGACCCAGACCAAACACTGTAAAGCAGTTTGATCAGGGCCTACACTGTTTGCAAGAAACTGTCATTCCAGGCTCTAATCTGTTCACTTTTCCATCACAAAATTTAAGACATCTACCCAGCTAGCATTCTACATAAATCTACATCGGGCCGTCATCGGCCCGTCAGCTACCCTGACGGGCCGATGACGGTCCGATATAGATATACTTAGAATGCTGACTGGGTAATAAGGTAGTCACACTGTGAGGATTTTATGTCTCTTTAAACATAAAGTCATACTGAGATGATGAAGGAGTAATAATTAAAGGATCTCTGGAATGAAGCACTGTACAGTCATGAGTTGAACTCTGCCTCTACTGGAATTCAAACCTGGGACCTTGTGATCCAAACTCAGGAGTGCTAAATACTCAGCACCTGAAGGCTTCCATAGCTTGACAGTGCAATATCCAAAATAGCATTACAATGAATATACTCAGGCGCCAGGATATATGAAAAGTGCAGAAGCGGAGAAGGGAAGCTGTTTTTTTGTGTAGGATGGGGTGATCAGTTTTGTTCGATTCAAGACAGATGGAAGGCAGTATTTATAGCTATATATCTGGCTCGACCTATGGGTGAATGGGTATTCATTAGAGGTGAAATGGTGAGGCTTTTCTAATGAGTACCCACCTTGTTTTATTTCTCCATGAAAGCATGTGGTTACTCATTAGAAGCACCTCACTGAGACACTTCTTATGAGTACCACACAGTGCATTTTATTTCTTCATAAAACTATGCTTTGGGTACTCAGTGAGGCACATCTAATGAGAACCCACAACATGCTTTCAGGGAGAAATAAGAAAATTGTTCATTACTTCGGCTGAAAAGAGACTCTTATCTGGCTCTGTAGGAATAAATCACTGGTTATGAAATTACCCACAGACTTGCAGCAGACACTCTAAATGCTTAAAGGGATGAGGATAATCATATTTAAAAGATGAGTTTTGTTATTATTGTACAAAAATACATGAAGTGGGTATATATTAGAAAGGCCTCAAAGAGGCAAGTCTAAAAAATACCAACAATGCTATTTTTTTTGTGCAAAAAGTAACAACAAGAACTCTGTGGATGGCAGTGTCACACCTGTTGGTGTCAGTCAGTATTATAAACTAGTTATACACTAAATGGCGGTAACTGAACCGTGATATATAAGTCATGGTCACAAAATGAGACCAGAGTTTTGAGTCCCTGTTAAAAAGGAAGTGTACTAGGTTTGAAGATAGAAGATCAATTCTAATGCAGTCGCATATGTAACGCAACATCTGATTGGATAACGTCAAAAATCTGCGACGGTATATTCTGCGATATACTGTCGCAAATCCGACGTCATCACGTAACGTCGCTTCTCATTGGCTGGCATTTGGTTTTACGCAGCTCGAAGCACTTGTCGTTTTGTGCAAATAGTACATTTTTTCAACAGAAAAAATGAATAAATGCATTAGAATTGGGATAACTGCATCAAATTTGTCATTTGGGGAGGTAAATCGGCAGTTTTACGGTAGCAAATTACATTTTACGGCTCCGCTCACGCGTCGCCGTAAAACGAAATTTCCGACCGTAAAACCGCCGATTTACCTCCCCAAATGCCAAATTTGAAAGCAGTTATCCCCTAAATGGCTAATGAAAAAATGGAGCTAAATGCTATTATTAACCCTTGTCCTGAACCCAGATATGCCCTGCCTTTGCAAACAGTGTAGCTCTTGATTAGTTGGCTTCTAAAGAAACCAACTGATCTGGAACTGCACTGTTTGCCATTAAGAATTTGTATTTATATCAACAACCTGGATCAAGTAATCGGATTGGCTGAAAATTTGCACAGGTCAGGGTCAAGGGTCATAAAATAATACCACATTGTTTGAGTCCCTATTAGGCAAGAAGCTTTGCCAAGTTTGATGAAGGTAATACAGTTTATCATAAATGGAGCTAAATGCTAGGGTAGACATAACAAGGCCTGTTGCTAGACAGGACAGCTCATCTGAACTCGCGTTTGTCTATCAGATCTTAAAAACTTTGACACAAAACTTTAATATAAAATTTCTAAGTCTGTGACCTTGACCTCTAGGTCATAAGAAGGGATGTGGATAGTGCTCAATGAAATTTTGGACCAACATCTATAATCATACCAAATATAAACTAAATCCATCTGAGGATTAGATAATGTAAGGTCTTAAAATCTTTGATGTAAAACTTTAACATCTTTGTTAACGCCGCCACCAAGGCCAACGCCGATGCCGGGGGTAGTGCAATAGCTCTTTCTGTACTTTCTTACAGCTGATGCCAGACTGTGAAACAATCAGCCTTGGTAAAAACATCATATATTATGCTGCATTGTTTGAGTTCAAGCAAGGAGAAAGTGTGTACCATGTAACATAGCTCTCGATGAGATGTATTTTTCATTCCAAAAGTATTGATATTTTTCTTCTTTCTCCACAAAAATAACCTTGTGGGTACTCTTAGAAGCGCCTCGTTGAGGCGCTTCTTATGAGTACCCACAAGGTTGTTTGTCAATGAGGCGCTTCTAAGAGTATCCACAGCATATGTTTCTGTGGAGAAATAAGAAAATATTTACCTTATACCCACTCTTATCTAGAAGATGTAATGATTATTCTGAAATGGACTAGGGCTGAAGCAAATGCTGATGGAAGGCAAACAGACAGACAAACAAACAAATGGATGCCTATATCACACCTGCTTAACATGCTGGGTAAAATTTTCAGCAGACAATATTTTGTGATTTTTTTTTTAGATTTAACCCCAAAATAGGATTTGAAATTCCATGCAAATTTGAGGTGGGTGGGGGTGGGGGGGTGGGGGGGGGGGGGGGGCGGATTAATAAGAAAAATATCATCAATTCTTCATCTGCTGAATTCACCAATAGCATTTTAAGTGTTAGCAGGTTTGAAAAAGAAATTATCATAATATCTAGCACTCAGATATCACATTCCCTTGGTCACCATGGTTACAAAACACCATTGTACTCATTATTATGAATAAATGAAAAACATCAATTTGACAGCATTAACCTTTAGCACTCTCTAGGCAAATTCAGCAGATAACAAGTTGGTAATAATTTGTTTTTATTTTCCTTAGAAAAAAGGGGACAACATTCAATGTGGTTTCTTTATGAGATAACTTGCATGAAACAACAAATCCTATTTTCTTGGGAAAACAAGAAAACTATCACAGTTCTAGATAAGGCTCTTCTTTTGGAAAACATTTTTCTGATTCCTTTATGAAAACATATGCAATAGGAACAAATGAGTACCATATGTTTCTAAAATGAATTAAAGGCACTACCTTTAATGCGAAGACACTCAGCCACCTATTTGTTCTCATGTGTATAAGATCTGACAGCAGTTTGCTTGCAAAGTTGGCCTCATGCACCGGGTCAAATGAAATCACGTGACATAATAGGTAATTTTTTTTTTTAGTTGCATTTTTCGTAGTTTTTGTTTAACCTATTGTAGACTGAGTAGATTTTCCCACACTATATATTGGAAGAGTCCAATTTCATTTTTATGTACATCAGCTAAGAGATTTAGATATTCCTAGAGAAAAATGGTTAAGCTATTTGCAAACAATGGAGACCCTGATCAGATGCTGCATTCTTCGGCGTCTGATCTGGGTCTGCATTGTTTGCCAATTACCCTTTTTGGGGTATCCAGACTACAATGGGTTAAATTCAGAAGGGCTTATATTTATTCAAAAGCAACTTTAAACACGTTTTTCAATAGTTATTTCTCATTTTTGGCCTATCAATTATTTATTGGTCTGCATTCCGTGATACCAAATTAAAGATGGCAAACGAGATAAAATGAAATTTGATATGCGATTCCACACCAGATTTGGGTGCCTAAGTATGTTTCTCAGCCTCTCTACAGTAATGCAAACACTTTGTGTGTTTGCTATAATGAAAACTATTGATCTGGGCCCAGTTGTTCAAAACTAATGATGTCATTAGTTAACGATTCGTTAAAATTTAAATTGAGTGATACACAAATATGCTGAAATTTTTTGCTGAAAAAATGTGAGTAGCTTTTGCAGTGCAAAAGCTACTCACATTTTTTCAGCAAAAAATATCAGAATATTGTATATTGAATCTGCTAAAACAGTTAACGAAATGACCCTTAACGAGCTTGTTAAGCTAACGACGCTTTGAACAACTGGGCCCTGGATAATCCTCTTATCTAAAGACTATTTCAAAATGCCATCTGCTGAATTTTTACCCAGCATGCTAAGAACTGAATCTTGGCTAGAAAATGATGAGCAGGCTTCCATGATAATGAAGATAAAATATCTAACAGAAATCATTGAAACAAAGTCACTAATTGCTTGGCAGATTTGGCAATATCATAAGCACACTGGATCACTTGTTGTGTCTTTAAAGCAGGGTCAAAGGTCATTTCCTCTGAGTCCATGGGCACCTCATCACACTCGTGACACTCCTCTTGCAATCTTACGGCACTTGTAGTAAGTAAATGTAAAGCACATTTGACACTTTCTGAAACTGGATTCTGAAAAAACACCATGATAAGGTATAAAATTCACGTGCATGCTATATTTACAGCATCATAGCTACAGCTGGTCTGGATAAGAGTGAGTATCATGCAAATACGTTTCATATTTCTCCAAGAAAAGCTATGTTGTGGGTACTCATTAGAATCCCCTACAATGAGGTACTTCTAATAAGTACCCACAACATACATTTTTGTGGAGAAATCAGAAAAGTATCAATATTTTTGTACTGAAAAAAAAAAACAAAAAAAAAAACATCTTCTCAAGAGCTATGGATAAGGCATATTTTTTTTAACCAAAAATTGCCAATATTTTTCTTAGTTCTCAATGAAAACTCATCAGAAGCACCTCACACTCACAACATATGTTTTCATGGAGAAATAAGAAAAATATTAACCTGATACCCTTCTCATCTAGAGCTAGGCTCACCCTAAGTACTGGGACAGACAGGCCTGAACAAACAGTGCAGATCCAGATCAGATGTCACAGAATTGTGGCATCTGATCAGAGTCTACACTGTTTGCCACCTATCCAGCAGAGTTAAGGCATTTCAACAGGCAAAATTATTAAAATTTTGTTGCGATTTTAGGCCAAGTATGGTAAGAAATTTAGATGTCCCAATATTAAGGGGGAATATGGTACATGTATGTCTCATACATCTTATGCTAGTATCCTACAGCATGGACCATAGCTCTTGATAAAGTGCTTTTTTTCAATCCAGAAGTACATGTATTGATATTTTTCTTATTTCTCCACGAAAACTTATGTTGTGAGTACTCATTAGAAGTGCCTTGCCGAGGCGCTTCTAATGAGTACCCAAAATGTATGTTTTCATAGAGAAATAAGAAAAATATTTACCTGATACCCACTCTTATCTAGGCCTATGATGGACCATTGTAAAACGGAGCAGACTACAAGCAGTATAGTAAAACAGTCCGAAAGAGGTACGGATAGCAGTATAGTAAAACAGTCCGAAAGAGGTATGGATACACTTGGTATTTTTTTTTTTTTTTTTTTTGCCCTTGTTTTAAAAGGGAGACAACCTTTGTGACAGCCGGTTTAATTCCAAACCCCTTATGCAAGAGGGTCTACTCTAAAAGTAAAGGATTTACTCCCTTCAGGAGCAAATTCTATAGTTGAAGAGTAGACCCCTTTTCAAAAGCTGCCGGATTAATGACAGTGTAGATCCTGGACAGAATTGTGGCATCTGATCAGAGTCTACACTGTTTGCCACCTATCCAGCAGAGTTAAGGCATTTCAACAGGCAAAATTATTAAAATTTTGTTGCGATTTTAGGCCAAGTATGGTAAGAAATTTAGATGTCCCAATATTAAGGGGGAATATGGTACATGTATGTCTCATACATCTTATGCTAGTATCCTACAGCATGGACCATAGCTCTTGATAAAGTGCTTTTTTTCAATCCAGAAGTACATGTATTGATATTTTTCTTATTTCTCCACGAAAACTTATGTTGTGAGTACTCATTAGAAGTGCCTTGCCGAGGCGCTTCTAATGAGTACCCAAAATGTATGTTTTCATAGAGAAATAAGAAAAATATTTACCTGATACCCACTCTTATCTAGGCCTATGATGGACCATTGTAAAACGGAGCAGACTACAAGCAGTATAGTAAAACAGTCCGAAAGAGGTATGGATAGCAGTATAGTAAAACAGTCCGAAAGAGGTATGGATACACTTGGTATTTTTTTTTTTTTTTTTTTTTGCCCTTGTTTTAAAAGGGAGACAACCTTTGTGACAGCCGGTTTAATTCCAAACCCCTTATGCAAGAGGGTCTACTCTAAAAGTAAAGGATTTACTCCCTTCAGGAGCAAATTCTATAGTTGAAGAGTAGACCCCTTTTCAAAAGCTGCCGGATTAATGACAGTGTAGATCCTGGTCAGAAATCTTCAGCATCAGATCTGGGTTGTCACCATTTGCCATTCATGTCTGTCACAATACTTAGGGTAAATAAGGTATGTAAATATGTTGAGTCTGTTTTCAATCAGCCCAAATATTTTATGACTATCATTTCTATCTTGGAAAATTGAAACTCAAATCCTGCTGAAGTTTTTTTTTTTTTTTTGCATATAGAGGTACAAAAAAAAATAACTTTTTAGCCAACAGCAGACAACACTTATTAGACATCAAATGCATGATATTTCTTCTTAAGAAAACCTTGAAATATCCTTCATGATTAATAAGAAAAGGAAAATCTATAAAAGACCCTTGAAAACAAAGAATACATATAAGAATGTAAAATGGGAAACCTTGTTTAATAAAAAGGTTAAAATATAATACCCCCGCCATTATCTTGTCGTGGGCAGATAACTGTCAAAATTTGACAAAATTTGCCCATTAACAATCCCAAACCAGATCTCCACAATATCAATGCACAAACCAAGTTTGGTGAAAATCCATTAAGGTTTACTCAAGTTATCACCCAGAAACCAAAAACAGATGGACGGACGGAAGTTCAAACAATTCGGGTTTAGGGGCTATGTCCCATTGTAAATTTCCATAGGGTTTTAAGGGCTATAAGCTCCTTAACTGAACTGTTTATAATGTATCTTAACGGAATAAAGCATAATGACTTAACCGAATAAAGCATAAAGTGGTTGCAAAATTGAACCCCTTAACCCTAAATGTTGGCCCAGACAGACAGACACACGGACGTCCAACGCGAAAACATAATACCCTGCCACTATCATGTGGCAGGGTATAAAAAGGTGAAATGAGAAAAATATCAAACCTATGACAAAGGCTAAATTTGAAGACAACAAAAATGTGATATTATGCTTACTTTTCCCAGGAAACCTGGTTTGGCATTTTGTAAATCACTATTTTCAGAGAAAAATAAAACAAATTCTGCATGCAAAAGGTAAAAATCAATTATAGCAAAGTAATTTTAGTCAATGAATAGCAAGCAATTCACCTCTGGGAAGACAGCCACCATTTCTAATACTGCTGTATGGATGTTAT
The DNA here is from genome assembly GCA_964016985.1 of Anodontia alba. Taxonomy (NCBI): domain Eukaryota; kingdom Metazoa; phylum Mollusca; class Bivalvia; order Lucinida; family Lucinidae; genus Anodontia; species Anodontia alba. The sequence goes on along the minus strand of OZ024830.1, from coordinate 92,791,815 downwards.
CTGCACAGGGACCATAACTGCAAAATAACAAAATACATGTGATGAGATATGGGATTAGTGACCTTAGCATTTTAATGTAAACATACAAGGCCACAATCAGCCTGTTCAGCCAAACACTGAAGAAAAAAACGACTATTAACCCACTTAAGCCTAGCGTCCCATAAAAGGGACATTGGTAAACATTGTAGACCCTGATCAGATGCCAAAGAATGCGGCATCTGATCAGGGTCTACACTGTTTGCATTAAGTTCAGATAGTTCTACAAAACATGACAATTATAAAAATTAATCAGACATCCCTTATTTAGGAAATGAACTTAGTAGAAGAATCCACTTGGCATAAATGGGTTAATAAAAGCTATGCCATGCAAAAAAGTGTCTTTGGGGCATATGCCAAAAAAGAAGACACATTTTTCTATATAATCTATACATTTTTTATTTGAATATATTAAAATGACCATTTTATTAGCTACAATATTTTAGGTTATAATATATGTAACCATGCTACAATAGACCATGCTATTTAGAGTTCCTGTGAATTTATGTATGTAATATTGAAGATTTTCAAGCATATGCCCTAAAATTCTCACCTTGCAACATTGCGTTCCTGAGCTGATAAAAGGAGTTCTTGAATTTTTCGTGTGATTTGTTCAGTTTTCTGCATGAGCAATTCAAGGGTTGGTAAGCCCTCCATGTCCACATCTTCTAATGAACTGTGCCCACCAGAGGACGCTTCATAACTACTGTGGTCTCTACTACTATAGAAAGAGAAAAGAGAAAATGAGATGAAATATCCTGGAAGCATGTACAATTCTTAGGTTTTTACAATCATCGATAACAATATACATGAACAAATAATTTTCAAGGTATGAAAGGTTGGTACAGTCGACTCTCGTTATCTCTACTTCGCTTATTTCGAATAGCTGCTTATCTCGAAGTGAAAATCTGGTCCCTGTTTTAACATAGAAATCTAACAACAGGTAACAAAATATTGTGGAAAAGAGGAGAAATTGCTCCTAAGGAGCAATTTCACCTCTTTTCCACAATATTTTCAATACATCTCAAACTTCAGGAGACAAATTACATGTTAATTTGTAAAATTTGGTTGTTTAATTAATTTTTTCCTGAATTCTGCAAATCTGATATGCCGAGGTATGGATATCTCGAAGTATTTCAGAGAGTCCCTTGGGCTTCGAGATAATGAAAGTCGACTGTATTTTGAATCCATCAATGCCTAGCATGCTACAAAAGAGACTTAGTCAAACAGCCAAGACCCAGCTCAATCACTGCAAAACATGGCATGTGATTAGGGTTTAACCCTTTCGGCACTACAGATTTGAAGGAGGCTTTGCCAAAAGTGTAGATCCAGATGAGGAAGCTCATAAAGAGCAATTCTCATCAGATCCAAGAACATATGCTTGTGTTGAGGTTTTACAGCCCAGTCAACTCAATGGGGTCATATCGAGTGTGGTCAGTTTACCTAACCACACTTTTACTGGGCAGGCTTAGTCCTCTATGCAGTTAACCAGTATTGTGCACATTCTTTTGCCAGAAACTGACAATTGCCCTTCTTGAATCAGGGGAAGGGAGAGAATGACCATAGAAAATATTTCACGATCAAATCTCCATGAAAGAATGTTGCCGACACGGTGGGGGTCGAACCCACAACCTCCTGATCACCAGTCAAATGAGCATTCACCTGAGCCACCGAGGCCGGCTGAGATCCAAGAACATTATGGACTTGTAACACACAGACTGATGCAGCACACATGTATGTACACGCACACATTGGGAAACTTTTTTTTTATTCTTAATCCCCTATTAACTCTGGAAGTGCTAAGCAAGATTGTAGCAGATGACATTCTAAAATTGATATTGTTAGTTTTCAAAAAGAATATAAGACTTGATATTTCATGTGAATTGTCTGCCTTGCAAACAATTCACATGATATGTCAAGCCTTATTTTCTCTGAAAAATAAAAGAATGTATTTCAAAGTGTCATCTGCTGTAGTTGTAATCAGCATTTCAAGAATTAACTACTATAAGCCCAGTTACCTTATTGCACTTTGGTCTACCGGCAGGGATCTTGGATTATCATAATGTGACATAGGGTTATCATAGTGGCCCAGTGAATCATGATAGGGTCTAGAAAACCCTTCTGCACTCCCATGTGATGACGACCCTGAACCACTGGCACTTGTGTGAGCACTCTGTAAACATACATGTATACACATATGAAAAATGTAAATGGAAGAAGTCTAAGATGATTTGGAATTTGAAGGCTCCATATTTCTCAAAAATATACATTTTTTTATCCAAGAAAGGTTTAATAAATTGATATATGGTATTAATATGATTATAAAATGTGACATCTGACAGCCTGTAAAATTTCAGTTAGGCTCTTGTTTTTAAACTGGATAAATATGAAACAATTTTTTATCATATTTCTGAATTAATGTTGGTTACACTTAATTCAGAGATAGGATAAAAATCATTTATTTTTTATCCAGTTCAGGAATGAGAGACTAAATGAAATTTTACAGGCTGTCAGACGCCACATTTTATGATTCTATTAATACCATATATCTTTTTATTAAAACATTTTTCTTGAATAAGAAAAAGTCTATTTTTGAAAAATATGGAGCATTTAATGTCCATTTCAGCATTATTTATACACATAGCTGAAATGAAACCAAAAGTGGAGCCTGACTCACTAATCGCTTTATTGCCTCTACCTGGGGCTATGCAAAAGAGATCAAAGACCTGCCATACACAGTTGTAATGAGATCCCAGCAGTGGGTTGTTAAGAGGCCTTCTGAAGGATAATAAATTTTGTAGGAATATTGTTGTGCCCTGACTCATATCCTATTACCTTTGGCACAGACAAATAAGGCAGTACTAAATTCCCCTATTGGGCCTCTACCTAGCTATCCTTATCGACAGTATATTAGGTTTTATTGCGCCCAGTCTCTTATCAGTGATAAGACTAATGACCGAGAAGAATGTTATTTTTATGTCTTTAACCCTTAAAATGCCAAAGAAACCTGCATTTGAAAATGTCTTCTGTTTATGTCATCTGCTGAATATTCTTGCAAACTTTTCAAACCTATTTTTGCATACAGGCACACAGTATGGACTCTGATCAGACTGCTCCTAGACTGTGGTCCAAACTGTTTGCAAAAAAGACTTTTAAAGTAATCAGCAGAAGACAATGCAGACGACAAACTGTTGTAATTCATAGTTTAAGGGTTAAGTCATACCAAACTTATTGAAAGGTGACAGTGATAGGGATAGTATCTCTGCAATGAAGTCCAGCAGGATTCAAACCCAGGACCTGAGGATCCAAAGTCGAAAGAGCAACCCACTCAGCCGCCTAGACACAGCAAAATATTTAAGGGAACTGGATATACCTTCAGGAGGAAATAACTCTGACATGTAAATATTCACCGCCCTTCTCACTGGGGGGTATTTCTAAAGGGAAGAATTTGCTCCCTCCTGTAACTCTTGTCCTGCTGAATAAATTAAGATGCCACGCCCATTTCTATTTTTTAGCCAGGTATCTTGATCCAGATTGTTGCTATATATTCACATACTTGATGGCAAATAGTGCAGATCCAGATCTGTTGGCTTCTTCAGAAGCCAACTGATCTGGATCTACACTGTTTGCAAAGGCAGGGCATATCCGGGTTCAGCAAGACAAGGGTTAAGAATAGCTTTCATTCAAGGATTAGATGCTAGGGAACTGATTTTATGTCTGCAGTTGTTGTCTTCCTTTAAAACATGGTGGCAAAATCTCCAGATGTATCGACCACCTTCAAGTAAGCATGTAACAGGCCCCCTAGCCGTCTCTCTTAAAAATAAAGGCTTTTTATAAAGGCTATTTTCGGCCAAATAAAGGCTTTTCAGGATAAATTTTGTACAAAATATAGTGCATTCAATGGTTAAATTTCTTGGCAGATCCCAAGCAAAAGAACTCTTGAGTCATCGCCTCTCAAGCATAATAGGGAGAAAAATTGCAGAGAAAATATGATATTTTCATCTTTAAATGGTAATGACAATATTAACTTGCATTTCTTTTAGAAACATATGAATCTAAGTAACAGAACTATAATTTGTTGTTACCAAATGCTACATAGTTACTCCGTCCTTCTTTTGCCAAATATAAAGGTTTTCTCATCAAAATACAGGTTTTTACAGGTTTTTCAGCCAAATTAAAGGTTTTAAAGGATTTCAACAAAATTAAAGGTTTTTAAAGTTCCCCTAGGGGCCCTGATGTAAGTTCCAGATTGGCAATTGTTAAAGGTAAGCAAAATCCACTTATTAACATTATCAAATAATGTAATACTTTTAACAATAAATGAAAAAAAAAAAAAAAAAAAAAAAAATGTTGGACAGACTGATTCTGCACAATTTCCCTGGGTATCTTAACAAATCAATACACACCATGTACAGTTTCATGAAAAAAAAAATTCTACAAACAAATGCTGTTATCTATTTTTTTTTTTTTTTTTTTTTTTTTACAGACTATGTTTTACTTATAGGTTAACCAGATAGCCTATCCTGTGATTTTAGAAAATAAGGCTTGTCATTTCATGTTTGCTATCTGATGAGTCACATGAAATGTCAATAAAAAACCTCAATGGTTCCCTTTGGAAAAAAAAAGAACCAATTACAGATAAAAAATGGGAGTTTCGGTTTTATTGAGGCGCTTCATATGCAGTAATGAAGTTTGCAACACTGCCATGCCCTCTAGTGTATACAGGAAAAGAACTTCATTTTCAAAGATACCACAATGGGCCCAGTGATCACAAAGGAAATGAAAATATAATCTTTCAAGCCATACTTTCTCTGAAAAATAAAAGAGATAACAAATTTTGTTTGTTGTAGTTGTGATAAGGGATTAAGGATTAAGCTCCACTTACTTTTGTGTTTGTTTGATTAAATTCTGCAACAGCCTGAACTGGATACAAATCATCTTTGGACTGACTCTGAAATTATCAATACTCTATATAAGACTGAGGGACAATCAAAAAGTTCTCATGTTCTGAACAGTTTGTAGGGTATTTTAACTACTGATTCTATGCAGCTATTATACAGACCAATAACCGCCAAATTTTCAGAATTCATCTTCTGTTTTAATTTGCTAAGACTACCACTTACACCCCATACTCTGTAGTGTACATATCTGACCACCCACAACTTTTGTATAATCAAATGTTTGCATTGAAATTTTTGCCATGATATACAGAAGGACATTTCTGTAAGTGATGATATATTTATTTGTAGTTTAGGTCATTCAAAAATTCTAGGCACAAATTTAAATGCCAAGAATGGTGAATTTTTAGTAACTTGAGCAGAGAGTGCACACTCTGAAACCATAAAACCTATTGTGAATACCCAGGAATTTACAATATCAAAGTTTTTGTAAGATGCTAATGTTTATCTGTGTGGGAACATTTTCTTGGATTTATGCACAGAGTTTTCAATAAATGGATAAATATGATAGTTATTTTTAAATTTCAGGGGTACATACGTTAAGGGTTTACAGTAGTGATGATACATGTCAAAAATATCCTTTTTGTAATCAAACCATCAGTAAATTTGCTTTTACAACAAAAACAGAACATGAAAATCATGTTGTGTATGAGAAATGAAATGTCAAAGTAAAGGAAGACAATTAAATTCATAGACTTTAGATAGACTTTTAAAACATTGACAACCATTCTTCTGTTTGAGGGGCAATATAAGAAAAAAATTAACCAGAAGATTACGGAACTTTTTTTCAGAAATCTAGTGATAGACTCCTAATTACATTCATATTTAATTGGTATGCACAGATCCACCAGAAGTGTGTGTGTGTGTGTGTGTGTGTGTGTTTGTGTGTGTGTGTGGGGGGGGGGGGGGGAGGAACTTTTTTAATGGCCCTCATAGATAGGCTGGTTAATATTATTAAATAAAGAAGGTATGTGAAGAGAAAAGACCTTGGAATTCCCACAATTATGCAAAATGTTTGCAAAATGACAGGAAATTAATGTCAGAATATTTTAAAACAACTAGTAATGCGTGTTTACAAAACACTAACAGTGGCTCAGTTGGATGCGCTGTCCGACTGGAGACCAGGAGGTCGCGGATTCAACCCCCGCCGAGGTCAGCAACATTCTTTCGTGGAGACTGATCATGAAATATTTTCTATGGTCATTCTCTCCTTTCCACTGATTCGAAAAGGGCAGTTGTCAGTTTCTGGTGAAAGAATGTGCACAATACTGGTTAACCACTTAGAGGACTAAGCCTACCCAGTAAATGTGTAGTTAGGTAAACTGACTGCGCTCAACATGACCCAATTGGGTTGACTGGGCAGTAAAACCTCAACACAAACAAACAAACAAACAAAACACAATGCCATAATCTATATGCGTGTCTCTACAAAATGCAAAAGCTGAAAAGGGGTATCTCTCACAAATTTTTTCAGAAGTTATTCAGCTGATCTACTCCTCAGCCCCAGTTAGCTCATCAAGTTTCAAGGCCCTAGGTTAAATAAATCATAAATATAAATAAAACAACCAGAGGACCATTGGTCCTAAACCGCTCACCTGAGTGCTGAGTGTTTTTGAAATGAATCTGAAGGTCATTATAGAAGACTGTCCCATGGACCATTTATATGCTTATTGGAAGCCAGGCTTAAGTTACGGAGCTTTACATGTATGTCCTTCCTTAGGATCATGAACCCAGGGGTCTGTACCATGAGTTTATTTTAAATTCTGTGCTAAGGTCGAAGGTCAAGGAGTGACCTTGACCTCTGTTACTCATGTAGCTTCATTTACTCATTTAGTTGATTGCAAATACAAAATTAAAGTTCTCAGTCAACAATAGTTTCCAAAAAATTAACAAATTCCACCTTTTCCTATACAAAAGCAAATATGACCAAATTTGATCTTGATGTAAATTGGGTCAAGGTCAAGCCAGTCATCATTTAAATAAACTACGATGGGCCCTGAGACCCCAATACTACATACCAAATTTCAAGGCAATCGGTCCATTGATTCCGTAGAAGAAGGTTTTTTAAATGATTTTACAATATACAGGCATGACAGCCATATTTGTCATGAGACCAAACTCATATTTATTAATTTTCATTTCCTTGTTCCTAAAAGCTTTCCTATGAAATTGGTTTACAAATGGACCAGTGGTTTCTGAGAAAAACAAGTTTAAATTTTCATATCTGAATGACCTTGGGCTGAAGTTGAATACTCATGTAGTTTCATTAAATTATTTAGCTACCAGCATCTACAAAGTTTCAGATCACAGGCCGGAATAGTTTCTGAAAAATACACAGTTCTGACTTTTTCCCATACAAAAGCCTATGTGACCAAAGTTGATCTTGGCATAAAATAGGTCAAGGCCATCAAGGGTCATCATTTGAGTAAACTATGATTGGCTTGTCCCCAAATCTACATACCAAGTTTCAGGATAATCAGCCCACTGGTTCCTGAGAAGAAGACTTTTAATGGGTTTTGACCTTATATGGGCATGACGGCCATACTGGTCATGTGACCAAACTCATATTAATTGATTTTCATTTTCTTGTTCCTAAAAATTTTCATATGAAATTTGGTTACAAATGGCCCAGTAGTTTCTGAGAAAAAACAAGTTTAAATTTTCATATCTGAATGACCTTGGGCCAAAGCCAAGGTCAAGGATTGACCTTGACCTTGAATACTCATGTAGTTTCATTGCTCAATTAGCTCACTGCATCTACCAATTTTCAGACCACAGGCTGCAAACAGTTTCTGAAAAATACAAGTTTTGACTTTTTCCCATACAAAAGTCTATGTGAACGAATTTGACCTTGACCTAAAATAAGTCTAAGTCATCCAAGTGTCATCATTTGAACAAACTATGTTTGGCTCAAGTCCCCAATGCTACATACCAAATTTCAATTTTTGGCGAAGAAGATTTTTGAAGGGTTTTTACCTTATATGGGCATAGCGGCCACTTCGGTCAAGTGACCTGGACCCTGCGAACAAACTTTCGTCCCCCCATCGCATGGATGCTCCACATGAAATCTGACTTCAATCGGCCATGGTTACAGAGGAGAAGATGTTTGAAAATGTTGACAGACTACAGATGATGACAACAGAGGCTAGTCATACTATAAGCTCACCAGTGAGCTTTCGGCTCAGGTGAGCTAACTAGCAAATAAAAATAAACTATTGTATGGTATTTAAAAACTGCTTACTTTATTCAACTTTTGAGACAATTTTTCTTGATCCCTTGGCTCAAACATGGACTGTGGCCTTGCTCCTCCACTCCCTCGAGATGACCTTGAATGTATAGATGTATGACCTTTGTGACCTTCTAGTCCATTTGACATCTGACCTCTCTCGGAATAGAACTGCTGTTGTTGTTCCCGAAGCATGGCATTTTCATGAACCAGAGAATGGACCTATAGTTATAATATAAATTAAACTAAAAAAAAAATTCTTGAGACTTGTTAAAGAGTATTTTGTGACAATTCTGGGACAATTGTAATATTTTCCCACAAAAACATACTTTGTTGCTACTCATCAGAAACCCCTCAGTAAGCCTTAAGAAACAAAAATGGTTTACTTTTATATTCCATGGGTGTAAAAGAGAAAAATGTAGTTTCTACAAGTTAATTTGTTTTTACATTGAAGAAGGCTGTACATGCTGAAGCATTTAAACTAGAGTTGGTTTTTGATATAAAAAGTTAACTAAACCCCTCTGGGATGGATTTTAAGTGATAATAAAAACATGAAATGATAATACCCCGCCATTATCAAATCACGGGCAGAAAACTCTGTAAAAAATTGATGACATATACCCAATAGCAATCCAAAACCAGATCTCAACAATATCAATGCACATATCAAGTTTGGTGAAAATCCGTTGATATTTACTCATATTATTTTCCTGAAACGAAAATACGGATGTGTCACGGGCAGATAACTCTGTCAAAAATTGAAAAAATTTGCCCATTAGCAATCCCAAACCACAATCAATGCAAATACCAAGTCTGGTGAAAGTCCATTGATATTTACTCAAGTTATTGTCCGGAAATGAAAATATGGATGTCGTGGGCAGATAATTAAAAAATTTACGAAATTTGCCTATCAGCAACCCCAAACCAGATCTCCACAATATCAATGCACATACCAAGTTTAGTGAAAATCCATTGACATTCAATCAAGTTATCATCTGGAAACAAAAATACGGATGGACGGTCGTACAACAGAAGGACGGACAGACGGTCACAACAAATGGTCACAACCAATGTGAAACCATAATATCATGTGGCAGAGTATAAATATGGTTTAGCTTTAGAAAGCCAATTTTTTTTCTTTGCATTTTAGTGGTGAATAAAGACATGATACTTTTGGCTAGCCTACATGTGCCTCCTTTACAAATGGAAATGCATACAGGTCTTACAATAAAAATATATTAATTTTGGAACTTTGCAAAGTGGGACATTTACCATATTAACCCTAAATATTCGGATACCATAATTTCAAACCATAATACACTCAAATATCTGCAAGTCCATTTTACTACTGTTGACCTGTCTAAAAGCTGCTGGACTGAAAGGCAAACAGTGTAAACCTTGATTAGATGCTGTATTCTGCATTGCTTGCTCAAGCCTGTCTGTCACAATACTTGGAGTTATTTGCATTCAAAAATGGACATGCCTGTATTAAAATACTAATCCAATGAAAAATGGGCTTTGGCTACTTCCACTGGTGATAGCAGAATGATTATGATATAAAGTGGACAAGATTTTGTGTGACTCATTTTGCTAGGCAGATGATTCACATGAAACGGCAGGTCTTATTCTATCTGAAAAATATTAAGAGTATATTTTAGAATGTCTTCTGCTATAATTCTGAATGGTGCTTTGACCCTTGTCATGCTGAATAAATTACAATGCCACGCCCACTTCTAACAGTCAGCCAATCTGATTACTTGATCCAGATTGTTGACATAAATTCATATACTGAATGGCAAACAGTGCAGATTCAGATCGGTTGGCTTCTTCAGAAGCCAACAGATCTGGATCTACACTGTTTGCCATTGTCATGCTGAATAAATTACGATGCCATGCCCACTTCTAACTGTCAGCCAATCAGATTACTTGATCCAGATTGTTGACATAAATTCATATACTGAATGGCAAACAGTGCAGATTCAGATCGGATGGCTTCTTCAGAAGCTAACTGATCTGGATGTACACTGTTTGCCATTCATACACTGTTTGCCAAGGCAGGGTATATCTGGGTTCAGCAGGACAAGGGTTATGGGCACAGTTTTAATGGCTACGTCATCATATGTACCATATTATTAAGTCTTTCAACTTCTAGTTGGAGATTTTTGTTGGCTTGTATTAATTGCTGGACCTCAGACTGGGAGTGTAATAGAGCACGTCTCATGTTCTGGTATTCTTCAGCTGTTGGGAGATCAGGGGATGTTGTCTGAAATAAAACAGTTGATCTTTAATGAGTAACTACACCTATATATGCACCATATATTTTTTAGCAAAATGAAAACTCCCATAGACTTCCATGTATTTTCATGTTTGTCTTTTAATATATTATGACAAGTTATAAACATTCAGATAAACTGGTACTGTGTGAAAGAAAATGAATAAGGCAATAATGGAAATGAACCTGTTTAAAAGAGTTGCAGAGTCCATTTGGTATACTGGGTTACGGTAAATGTCCTAAGATTTCGAACACTTTATTCCATACTATTTTGGCCTAAATTTTGCTTTTAATGCACCTGTTGCATAACCTTAAAGCGCCAATCACAACTACAGCAGACAACAACATTTTTTTTTTTTCAGAGAAAACAAGTCTTGACATTTCATGTGAATCGTCTGCTTGGCAGACGGATTCACATAAAATGTCAAGACTTGTTTTCTCTGAAAAAAAAAAAAAAAATTTAGAATGTCGTCTGCTACAAATTTTGCTTGGCACTTTAAGAATTAAAATACTTAGTGGAATGGCAAACAGTGTAGACCCTGATCAGACTGCTCCTAGGAGCAGTCTGATCTGGGTCTGCACTGTTTGCATGTATCATTTTGTCAGACACTTTGGTGTTCGAAATTTTAGGACATTAATTTACCGTAATTACAAAAGCCTCACTTGTTTCAAACACTGATTTTGCTAAAGTTGAAATTAGTAGGTGACAAGTGAGTCATATTTGGCACTATTTGTTAAGTTGTAGATTCATACCCCAGCCAACAACATTTCAGTCATATCATGAAGTTACCTCTCAATCTGTGGGATTTTGTCATAGCTTTGCTGTCATCCTAAAGTGAGACACCTATTGTGACTTCCTTTTTAACTGTGGTATATCTACACCAGCACTTTTGAGTTTCATCCTTCCGCCAGTGTCACCATAAACAAATCAAAGTTTAGAAGTTTGTGTAAATATGAACTATTCTGTGATGTATTTTATATTTTAGTTAACTATGAATGAGAAACATTACCCTTCTGTCTGGAAAACATGCAGTTTTGATATATTAATGCTCTTAAATATTTTAAAATAGAAAGCATGAATTGTACGGTTCCATGAAAAATGGCCGGTTTCGCCATAAAATAAAGTCCGTCATTGATGAAACTGGACATTTTTTATGAAATAGTACAAGTAAAGATTTCGTTTTTAGACTTTAGAGCTTAAAACTATCAAAGTTTCATGGTTTCTGTAAATAACAATGAGTTTTTGTTCTCAACTTATTAAGAAAGTACAAAAGAAATCACAAAAGTAACCATATTTCCCAAATGTTCGAAGATAACATTTTTTTACTGTAACACCGGTGGAAGGACGAAATGAAAATTGCCGGTGTAGATAGACCACAGTGTTTTTGCTTTCCTACACACAAAACCCCTTCTGAAAAAAGGGGTCTTTTCTAAAGGGAAAGAATTTGTTCCTCGAGAGCAAATTGTTTCCTGTTATTGTAGAAGGAGACAAAACAGTTTTGACACAGTTGCCTTCTCGTTATTGTAGAAGGAGACGAAACAGTTTTGACAACAGTTACCTTCCCTGAAAATGCATCTACTCCCTTTAAATACAACTTTACTTACTCTTTGGTCTTGTGCTGGACCCATAGGTACAGGTGTAGATTCTTTGTCCTGTAAGAAATACAAAATATATGGCACTTTAACCATACGTCTAGAAAAAAGTGAGTACCAGGTAAATATTATTCTTATTTCTCCATGAAAACATATGTTGTGGGTACTCATTAGAAGTGCCTCGGCGAGGCGCTTCTAATGAGTACCCACAACATACATTTCCGTGGAGAAATAAGAAAAAATATCAATACTTTTGGATTGAAAAAAGCATCTTATCAAATGCTATGCTTTAACTTTTAGTCTACCACATTTATCACCAGAAATATTTTATGATGAAAAGATATATGTCCAAGGGAGATCATTTTGCTCTGATTTGCCTCTCTTCTCAAAGAGGAGCTACCACTGAAGGAAAGACTTTGCTCCCCCTATCATCAAAGTCTATCCTTCAAGAGTAGCCCCCTTTCAGAAGGCAATGCAACAAAGAAGCAACCTGTCTTCAGCTGAGTGGTCCCCCTTTGAAAAGGTAGACAAAACTTTCAGCTTAGAGTGCTCTCTTAGAGCTGTATTGATTGACCTTTAACCCTTGTCCTGCTGAACCTGGATACACCCTGCCTTTGCAAACATTGTAGATCCAGATCAGTTGGCTTCTGAAGAAGCCAACTGATCTGAATCTGCACTGTTTGCCATAAAGTATGTGAATTTATAGCAATAATCCAGATCAAGTAATCTGATTGGCAGAAAATTATAAGTGGGCTTGGCATCTTAATTTATTCAGCTGGACAAGGGTTAATTTTTTCTTTTTCTCCTCCAAAAACAAAACTCGTCTCATCTTCTTTCTCTTCCTAAGATCTAATGAATGTTCATTCTCTCTTTCACAAACCCACCCACATTCCCCATTAATTTTGATGGTCAAACACATTTATTAACCCTTGTCCTGCTGAATAAATTAAGATGCCACACCCATTTCTAATTTTCAGCCAATCAAATTACTTGATCTAGATTGTTGATATAAATTCACAAACTTAATGGCAAACAGTGCAGATCCAGATCAGTTGGCTTCTTCAGAAGCCAACTGATCTGGATCTACACTGTTTGCAAAGGCAGGGTATATCCGGGTTCAGCAGGACAAGGGTTAATACCTTTTTTTATGGGAAGAAGCTACAGCTGAGCTCTTGATGTGCGAAACAAAACTGCAGAAGACAACATTGTATTTTTTTTTTTTTTTCAGAGAAAATATGTCTTGGTATTTCATGCAAACTGTCTACCCAGCATATGATTCACATATGCCAAGCCTCATTTTCACTGAAAAAAAAAAAAAAATAAATAAAAATAATAATACTTTAGTATGTTGTCTGGTACTATTCTGCTTGGTGCTTTAAAGCTTAACTCTTTCACTGCCAAAGGCGAAGGTAATAGGCTTTTGCAAACAGCATAGAGCCAGATGAGACGGCTCATAATAAGCCATCTCATAAGGATCTATGCTGTTTGACATTCAGTCTTTCAACTTTACATACTTATTTCCAGTTGATAGTTTGTTAAAACAAAACAAGCAGATGACAAATGTCATCTGAAATTTGGCACCGAAAGAGTTAAAACTCTATAACAATAGGAATAACATTAAGTACCCATACAGTTAAAAAGCTGTCCATTTCTAATATTCCCTCTACACCACAACATAGTAAGTATATATGTTTCACAACTAATTGTTTCACAACTAATTGTTGTTCATAACTAATCCATTAGGCAAGAACTTGTTCACAGTATCACTTTCTTCACCTAAAAGTTCGAATACAATATTCCATACTTTTCAGCCTAAATTCTGCTTTTTAGGCAGTTGTTCCTTTAAAATACTTAGTTGAATGGCAAATAATGTAGACTCTCATCAGTGCTCCTTCAGGAGCAGTCTGATCTGGGTCTGCACTGTTTGCATATGCCATTTTGACAGAAAGTTTGGTGCACAAAATTTTAGGACATTAACCATTCTCACCTCAGTAGCTGGCATTCTGAGATCTGGTGCCGACCCGGATTTTTCGTCAGTTTTCATGTTTTGTAGACTAAGGTTATCCACGCTACTGTAATCTTCATCTGAAGCCACAGAGTCGTACAACGGCTCATCGTCACTGGCAAAACTGTTCACCATACGTCTAAGACTAGTAGGGGTTGCTGGGAGGCTTTCACGCTTTTCTGAAATGACATTAAATCAGAACTCCAGAGAAATTGCAAGTTTGGTGACATTTAACCCTTAAAGTGCCAAGCAAAATTTGTAGCAGACGACATTCTATTTTTTTTTTTTTTTTCATTTTTCAGAGAAAATAAGTCTTGACATATGTGAATCGTCTGCCAAGCAGACAATTCATATAATATGTCAAGACTTATTTTCTTCAAAAAAAAAAAAAAAAAAAATAATAATATTTGAAAATGTTGTCTGCTGTAGTTGTGATTAGTGCTTTAAGTGTTACTGTTTATGATATTTTTGCACCAAAGCAGATGATGTGGTTACTTAATACATGATGTTGTTTGGTGTTTTGTATCTCTTTTAGCCCTTAAACTGCCATTCACAACAATTGTCGTCTGCTTTGTCATCTGCTTGTGAATTTAAAAGTCATTTTTGCAAAGTGTGGACCCAGATCAGACTGCTCCTCTTGGAGCAGTCTGATCAGGGTCCACACTGTTTGCCTGTATGCAAAAATAGGTTTGAAAAGTTTGCAAGAATATTCAGCAGACGACATAAACAGACGACATTTTCAGATGCAGGTTTTCTTGGCATTTTAAGGGTTAACACATTATCAAGATGATGTAAGGGTGATAATGAAAAGCTCTGTGCAATGAAACACCATACAGACAATCATAAGATGAATTACGCCTCTAGTGGGATTCAGACCCCAAACCTTTTGATCTGATGTGAGACATGCTAACTGCTCGGCCACACAGATGCTTCACTAATTAGAACTGTTTTAGATCTGCTACAATGATTGTACAGCCATACAGGAGGTTTTTGGGGGTTTTTTTTGAGTTCTTGTTTAATGACATGTCTACCCTTGTTGGTCATTCTGTGTTTTCTCCCAAATAAAAGGCGAAAAGGGACAGAAGACATAGAAGACAAGAGGAAACAAAGATATAAATGTGGATGAGGGAAAAAGTGAACGCAAGTGCAGAAACAGAAGAAATATAGGCACCCTTCCCCCACCTGCTGCAAGTACAACTGGTTCTTACCACCACCCTACCCACCCCAAACCAACTGGAGGTACCGTAAAAATTCCAATAAACATGATCAATGCTCTAATATATCCCCATCCCCCAATCTGGGCCAGAAAATCAGTGATCTTTTTATCATTTTTTCTCAAAAATACCAGCCTCTAATAAACGCCCACAGTCAATTTAGAAAAAATATTGCTGCTACCTCCTGCAGTTAGTTTCAGAATCTACTGTTTAATAATGGAACAAACAAGTCCCTTTTCCTCTCTTGATCCAAATAAAAGATATGAACATGGGATTTCTAGTCCTCCCCCAGGTACTACGATTCTCCTAGAGAGGCTGACATGTCTTCTGTAATGCTAGTCTATACTTAACACGTCCATTGCAACGCTAATATATACTTCAGTTTCCGATATCAATATAGCGGTCATCACAGGAAAACTTGAATATTTCAAAGTCTTTCCAACTGTTATCAAACACTGTAGCTTCTAATAAATGCCCACCTCCCTCTTTATGAAAGATAATGATTCTAATAAACACCCAGGTGATAATTAGAATTTTTGCGGGGTACCTGCTGAATCCCAAGTTTTAATAGTACTATATAGGAAACATGGTAAAAGTGCAAATAAAAAATGGCAAATAATGCAGACCTATAGACAAAACCGCTATTTTA
The DNA here is from genome assembly GCA_964016985.1 of Anodontia alba. Taxonomy (NCBI): domain Eukaryota; kingdom Metazoa; phylum Mollusca; class Bivalvia; order Lucinida; family Lucinidae; genus Anodontia; species Anodontia alba. Next base: position 92,775,862 of record OZ024830.1, on the reverse strand, counting down.
GGAGCAGATTCATTTAGGTTTACCTTGTTAGTTAACTCAGGGCTGTTTGTCCAATATTTAGGGTAAATATGGTAAAAGAAGTGAAACTCAATAGTAGTTTTATTTTGTACAGCAGCAGGCTTTCAAAATAATCAAACAATCCAGTTAAAACTCAGAATATATCAAATGAACAATTTAAAGTCATAGCTGTAGGTAGCAATCCAGAATTTGAATTTACTTAGTTAGTTTATTAAATCCTTAAAGCATCATTTTCAAAAATTATTTGACAACATTTTACAATATTTTTTTTTTATTTTATTATTATTATTATTATTTTGTGAGAAATGAGGATTTAACATTTCATGTGATTCAACTCACCTGAAATGTCAAATCCTACTTTCTCTGAAAAACAAGATGAATATCACCAGTTTGTTGCCTGGTCAATTTTCCAGACAGTGCTATTTATAGGTTAATATATTCCAAATTATTGTAAAGAACCAGCCACACAAAAATAACATGAAAATTATTGTAGTAAAATGCCAAGATGACACCTGAAACACAGACAACTTACACTGTAATAGGTACCATAAAATCTCTAAGTACTGGGACAGACAGGCCTAAGCAAACCGTGTAGACCCAGATCAGATGCCGCATCATGCGGCATCTGATCTGGGTCTACACTGTTTGCCACTCATCTATAGTTTTAGACACATCAACAGGTAGTAAAATTTCTTGTTTAAATTTTAGGACAAGTATGGTTAGGAGTTAAGGTGACCCAATATTTAGAGTAAATATTGTAGTAATCATAAGAAAACGTGCCCAATACTCTTGATGAAGACCGCACATCCTGACCTGTCTGAATACATGTGCATACTGGCCAGACCTTGCACTGTTTTATATTTGAGATTCTGTAACATAAAGTCAAAGAATATGTACATGGATAGCTAAAGGGCTGACCAGACTACACTGAAGCACAAGCTGATCTGGGCTTCAGTTGTTCATACAATATTACAATATTATGGCATATGTCTAGTTTTCCCATGGCAAGTTTCATTTAAACTTTAACCTGCAAAACTACAATATTAGCAGACAACATTTCTAAACATTTTTATATTTGTTTTCAGTAAAAAAGGGGTTTAGCATTTCATTCATATTTAATATGTATGAAATGTAATGCCCTATTTTCTGAGAAAATTAGGAAAGGTCATTTTTCAAAATGTTGACTGTTAACTTTTGCCAAGGGTATGCTAAATGTTAAATAATGGACATACTATTATTATGACAGATTTAGGACAATAAACTAGAGAAAAACATGAAGAACCCACCACAGAAAAATCAACAGTTCCTCCCTCATACAACTCGTAAAGATCCAGACTGGACATGCAGCAATATACACAGTCTGATCATGGTCTCACAGTTAATAACCCTAAGTACTGGGACAGACAGGCCATAGCAAAATGTGGTATCTGATCTGGGTCTACACAGTTTGTCACTCATCAAGCATGGTTTTGTTTGTGTTGAGGTTTTACGGCCCAGTCAACCCAATGGAGTCATGTCCAGCGTGCATAGCTACAGATAAGGCGCTTTTTTTCATCCAAAAAATGCTGATATCTTTCTTATTTCTCAACAAAAACATATGTTGTGGGTACACATTAGAAGCGCCTCGACGAGGCGCTTCTAATGAGTACCCACAACATATGTTTTCATCGAGAAATAAGAAAAATATTATGTGGATCCCCACTCTTATCTATAGCTATAAGCGTGGTCAGTTTTTAACTAACCACACTTTTACTGGCAGGATTAGTACCAGTATTGTGCACTTTCTTTTGCCAGAAACTGACAACTGCCATTCTTGCATCAGAGGAAGGGAGAGAATGACTGTAGAAACAGCCAGCATTGTTTTAGACACATCAACATGTAATAAAAGGGACTTTTGTCAAATTTTAGGATAAGTACGGTAAGGGTTTTAGGTGTTGCAATAATTCTGGGCCTAGTTGTTCAAAGCATCTTTAGCTTAACAAACTCAATAGTGGTCAAAATGTTAACTTTCTAGTAAGTACAATATCTAATTCACAGGTATTTTTGCTGAAAAAATATGAGCAGCTTTTGCTACTCACATTTTTTCAGCAGAAATATTAGTGTATATACCATATTTAATGTTCAAATTTTAACCATATGTTAACTAACAACATCGTTAGTTTTGAACAACTGGGCCCTGGTATTTAACCCTTGTCCTGCTGAACCCGGATATACCCTGCCTATTCAAACAGTGTAGATCCAGATCAGTTGGCTTCTGAAGAAGCCAACTGATCTGGATCTGCACTGTTTGCCATTAAGTATATGAATTTATATAAAAAATCTGGATCAAGTAATCTGATTGGCTGAAAATTAGAAATGGGAGTGGCATCTTAATATATTCAGCAGGACAAGGGTTAAATATGGTATTCAATGATAACATTCTAAATTGTCAGGGCCCAGTTGTTCAAAGCTAACGATGTCGTTAGTTAACGATTCGTTAAAATTTTAATCGAGTGATACGCAAATATGCTGAAATTTTTTGCTGAAAAAATGTGAGTAGCTTTTGCAGTGCAAAAGCTACTCACATTTTTTCAGCAAAAAATATCAGAATACTGTGTATTAAATCCGCTAGAACAGTTAACGAAATGACCCTTAACGAGCTCGTTAAGCTAACGACGCTTTGAACAACCGGGCCCAGATATTGTGAAGTCTATGCCTGAAATCTACTGTTACCAGACTGTGCAGATGTGCAGGCAGGTCTGCAAATTTGGTGTCTGCATATGGGCAGAAGCAGGATATTCCTTTAAATTATTACACCTGGGTATAGCTGGAGCTTAGTAAACTGTCTCTCTTTTAACCCTGGTCCTGCTTAACCCGGACCTGTTCTGTCTTTTGAACTACTGTAGATCCAGATCATTTTGCTTCCAAAGAAGCCAACTGATCTGGATCTGCACTAATTTGTATCAACAACCTGGATCAAGTAATCTGACTGGCTAAAAATTAGAAGTGGGTGTGGCATCTTAATTTATTCAGTATGACAAGGGTTAAGAGAAACTGAGCAGGCAACAAACACATTCCCCAAAAGTAGTGTTTCACATTTCCTTAAATTGTCTAGATGGAAATGAAATTTTTGCCTTATTTGGAAAACAAGATGGCAAATTATTGAAGCAGTTGTCTGCTTAAGAAGACTGGATGCACGTGGTAGCTTTTCCATCATTTTTTACATGGGAGACAATTTTTGTGACTTTTTGCTTTCATGTACATCAATACCCTTCTGGAAAGGGGTCCACTCTAAAAGTAAAGAATTTGCTCCCAAGGTTTCAACAAATTCTTTCCTTTTAGATTGGATCCCTTTTCAGAAGGGAAATAAAAGAATTTTGGAAGAGTTGAGTCCCCTGAAAGAGTAACCAATCCCCTTAACTGAAATTCTGCATGTGAAGGGTTTCAATAAGCTGTAATTAACCTTTACTTATCTCTGGTACTGAGACAACTGATCATGAGTAATTACATGGAACACTAAACCCTACTTTCTGGGAAAGAGAAGAATCTAGAAATATGTCAATACGACATAGATGCCCCTGCCTGGGGGTCATCTTCACCCAGAAACAAGTATTTTGAAAAAAATATGAAGTTGGAAAAGGGCCATAACTCCCATAATAATTGGCAGATTTTACCCTGAATTGAACTTGACCTATATTTTATGATTATATACCTGTGTATAAAATACGAATCCAATACACTAATCTTTTCAAAAGGTATTGAATGGAAACCATTTTTCTTACATACGGTCAGGATGATGAAACTGAAAAAGGGCCATAATTCCAGTAATAAGTGGTGGATTTTACCCTAAATCAAACTTGACCTATGTTTCATGATTACATGTATATACCTGTGTATAAAATATGAATCCAATGCACTAATCTTTTCAAAAGAGATTGAACAGAAACCATTTATCCAAGTTGAAAAAGGGCCATAACTCCCATAATAATTGGTGGATTTTACCCTAAATCAAACTTGACCTATATATTATGAAAATACCTGGTTATAAAGTATGAATCCAATACGCTAATCTTTTTAAAAGATATTGAACATAAACCATTTTTCTTATGTACAGAAGAGAGGACGAGACAGATGGATGGGACATACGGACAGTATGTATGTATGGACAAGGGTGATACTATATGCAACCCCCCCCCCCCCCCCCCCAAACACACACACACTGAAAGTGGTTGGGGCATTACAAATCTCACAAGTTTGCCCTCAGCTGAATTTGCCAAGACAGTGTTTAAGGTTAACAAATTTATTATCTTTTTTCTTTTCTTATATTTCTCAGAAAACAGGGTCTGTCAATTCATGCATATTGCCTCCTAATGAGATAATGTGCATGAAATTTCAAACCCTATTTTCTGAGTAAAAATGAAAAACAAAAATCAACTACTGAAATTTTAATCCAAAATGCTTAGTGATAAAGAGAACAGTGAAAGCCTGACTGTTTGTTTTTGTTGAGGTTTTACGGCCCAATCAACCCATTGGAGTCATGTCAAATGCAATCAGTTTACTTCAACACACTTTTTCCTGCGTAGGCTTAGTCCCCTAAGCAAATAACCAGTACCTATGCACATTCTTTTGCCGGAGAAGGTTTGACTGTGCAAGATGCTCAAGACCTTAGCTGTTTATAAATGATGTAAGGTTATTTTTCTTGCAACAAGGGCCATAAGTTATAAGATCCCTTTGATGCTGACAGGGGTCATGAAATGAAAAATGTATGTTGGCTGAAGAGCAAACCTCCCAGTGGGAAAGTAAAAACATATCACCTATACCAGTGGACATTAATTATTAACACTTACCATGCTATGGGCAGAGTCAGCAGACAACAAACCGATGATATTTTTCTAAATCTTCCTAGATTTTGATTGCGTTGGGGATTAGCGACACCCCAACCCTTGTGGGTCATTTTGTGTTGTCTCCAAGAGAAAGGGAGATAAAAGAGGGAAGAGATAGTAGAGCAGAGATGAGAGAGAGACAGGGAAGAAAGAGGAAGAGGAATGAAAGTGAAAAAAACAGCCCTGTTCAACTGTAAGCCAATATCAGTTGGACGCCCCTAGGGAGACAATTTGCATGAAGTGTCAAATCCTATTTTTAGATAAACAAAAGAAAAATATTTCAAAATGTCGTCTGCTGAAATTTTTACCCAGCATGCAAAGTGTTAATTGTTTTGAAAATGAAAGTACCATATTTACCCTAAACCCATTGTAGTCGGGAGACCCGTAAAAGCGTAATTGGCAAAGAGTGCAGACCCAGATCAGACGCTGTAGAATGCGGTGTCTGATCAGGGCCTCCACTGTTTGCATATAGTTTAGCCATTTTTCTCTAGGAATATGTAAATCTCACAGCTGAACGTACCTAAAATTGAAATTGGACTCTTCTAATATAAAGTGTATGTGGACTCTTCTAATATAAAGTGTGGGATAGTCTATTCAGTATACAATGGGTTAATAGTTGGACAATTTAACCCCTTGCCCTATTTGTCCTTGAGTTTGAAATGAGTTCATTTTACCACCCGCCAATCTGCCCAAAAATTGAAACAGTGTAGGCCCTCATCAAATGCTGCAATGATTCTACATCATCTCATCTGGGTCTACACTGTTTGCTCAGGCCTGTCTGTCCCAATACTAAGTCTAAATATAGTACCTAAAAATCTGGACCCAGTCATTCAAAGCTTCATCAACTTAACACAGTCACTGAATTTACTGATGTAAAAGTTATTCACATTTGTGCAGCAAAAATATCAATGTATCTGAAAATACCTTAGCTACAAAAATTAACGAGTTTGTCATTAATGAGCTTCTCTAAACCCTTCTCATGCTGAATAAATTAAGATGCCACGCCCACTTCTAATTTCCAGCCAATCAGATTATTTGATCTGGGTTTTTGATAGAAATTCAAATATTTAATGACAAACAGTGCAGATCCAGATCAGTTGGCTTCTTCAGAAGCCAACTGATCTGGATCTATACTGTTTGCTAAAACAGGGCATGTCGTGTTCAGCAAGAGAAGGGTTAAACTAACGATGCTTTGAACAACTGGGCCCTGGCTACTCCTCTTATCTAGAACTCTAGGGTAACAGTGCTGCTGATGATGTGGTGTTATATGTCTTTCAACATTATTTAAGTCATATCAAGACGATGAAGGGATTTTAATGAAAGGCTCTATACAATGACATGCCATACAGTCAAGAGCTGAAAGTTTGGTTCCAGAGGGATTAAAACTTGGAACCTTCTGATCCAAAGTCAGATGAACAAACTGCTTGCCACAAAGAATACTTCTAAGGCTGACACCAGAGGATGTTAAGGAGGAGTATTTGGTGATAATTATGGGATAATTTTCTCCAGTTCTCCATAAAAACATATGTTGTGGGTACTCATTAGAAGCGCCTCGGCGAGGCGCTTCTAATGAGTACCCACAACATATGTTTTTATACAAAAATAAGAAAAATTATCCCAGAATTATCACCGAATACTCCTTAACAATTCCTCTGTGACACTGTGATTTATGGGGTGAAGTATGAGATTCACAAGGTGAGACAAAATGAGATTAATTGGACTATACAGTTAAACAGACAGCATTGGTCTGGTATAAGGGGGGATAATTCAGAATTTAGACATGTCAGAGTAATCATTCTTGTATGGATGGAGCAACTTGAAAGACTGAATTCATTTCCGTAGTGGCACTTTATTTCAATCAAAAAGTATTCATACTTTTTTTTATTTTTACATACAATGTACAAGTATGTTGTGGGTACTCCTTCGAGGAGCCTTCCTAAAGTGCTTCTAATGGGTGTCAACAACATACATTTCATGGAAAAATAAAAAAATATTTATCTTGCAACTCCACTTATCTAGAGGTATAGATGATGTGGGCTAGGGGTAAATGAGAAGATAGGCTTGAGGAAAGAAGTCTTTGTGGTGTGAATGCTTGCACTCTGATTCAAGACTTAAATGTGTTGTTATATACAGTGGAACCTCTACAAGCCATCACCTCTCTAAAACAGCCAGTATTTTGATTTCCCAAAGTGCTGTTTCACCATATATTTACCCTCTATACAAAAGCCGCCACCCTACAACAGCCAGTATTTTGATTTCCCACAGTGCTGTTATACTATATATTTAACCTCTCTACAACAGCAACCTCTCTACAAAAGCAAGTATTTTGATTTCCCAAAGTGCTGTTATACTATATATATACCCTCTCTACAACAGCAACCTCCCTACAACAGCCACTATTTTGATTTCCCAAAGTGCTGTTATACAATATATTTAACTTCTCCACAACAGCCACCTCCCTAAAACAGCCAGTGTTTTGATTTCCCAAAGTACTGTTTCACTATATATTTACCCTCTCTACAACAGCCACCTCCCTACAACAGCCACTATTTTGATCTCCCAAAATGCTCTTAAACTATATATTTAACCTCTCTACAACAGCCACCATCCTACAACAGCCAGTTTTTTGATCTCCCAAAGTGCTGTTATACTATAACCTCTCTACAACAGCAACCTCTCTACAATAGCCACTATTTTGATTTCCCAAAGTGATGTTATACTATATTTTTAATCTCTCTACAACAGCCATATCCCTACAACAGCTATTATTTTGATTTCCAAAAGTGCTGTTTTACTATGTAATTTTCCTTTCTACAACAACCATCTTCCTACAACAGCCAGTATTTTGATTTCCAAAAGTGCTATTTCACTATGTATTTAACCCCTCTACAACAGCCACCTCCGGCCACTATATTCCCTAAAGTGCTGTTTCATTATATATTTAATCTCCCTACAACAGCCACCTTCCTACAACAGCCAGTTTTTTTATTTTCCAAAGTGCTGTTTCACTATATGTTTTACCTCACTACAACAGCCACCTCCCTACAACAGCCACTATATTCCCCAATGTGCTGTTTCACTAAACAGTACAGCCTCAATGGCTGGAACATCTTTGGGACCATGGAAATTCATTCAAGACATAGGTAGTTCGAGCCACTAAGGGTTCATCGTGACGGTCAGGAAGCAAATGGTGATAATTTAGAGAAGTTTTTAAAACTGGTATGTTGTGTGTACTCATCAGAATCACCTCTATGAGGCAATTCTAATGAGTACACACAACATACAATTTCCTGATAAAATAAGAAAATTTCCCTTAATATTTGTTTTCTTGAGCTATCGGGAGAATTTCGTAGGGACTCAACGAGTTGGAAACATCCAAGGTAAACGAGCCATTGATGTTCGAGTCATTGAGATTTTACTCTATATTTAACCTCTCTATAACAGCCACTATTTTGATTTCCAAGGGTGCTGTTAAACAATATACTTAACCTCTCTAAAACATCCACCTCCCTACAATAGCCACTACTATGATTTTCCAAAGTGCCTTTTCACTATAATACATTTAACCTCTCTACAACAACCACCTCTCTATAACAGCCACTATTTTGATTTCTCAAAGTGCTGTTATACTATATACTTAACCTTTCTATAACAACCATGGCCCTACAACAGCCAGTATTTTGATTTCCCAAAGTGCTGTTTCATTATATATTTAATCTCTCTACAACAGCCACATCCAACAACAGCCACTATTTTGATTTCCCAAAGTGCTGTTTCACTATATATTTAATCTCTCTACAACAGCCACATCCAACATCAGCCAGTTTTATGTTCCCATTGTGGCTGTTGTAGGGAGATTGCACTGTAATCATTTGAGCCACAACATGAGAAAATGTAACTTTGGACTTGTGTGTCCAGTGAAGATTCAGATCAGCCTGAACATCTGCACAGTCTTGGCTAATTTGTACAAGTTGAGACTTAATGGCCCTATCCAAAAATATTTCAGTCATGTTGAGCTGTTTCCCAGACAGAGGGAGAAAAAACTAGTAGGACTAATGAAACAAGAGGCCCACGGGCCACGATTCGCTCACCTGAGTGACATAGCCACTGCAGACATGTAGATGTTATGCAACATTTATCCAATCCTATCATCGCAACTAATGAAAATATCATCATTTGAGCAGTTCTTAGTTTTGAAGAAGAATATATGGGCCTGACAGTCAATGGAGCATGATCATGAATAAACTATCAATCACATTTCAACAGAAGGATCAATGTGAAATTTCGTGGAAATTGGCTAAGTGGTTTCTGAAGAATCGTGATTTTATACATGTAAACAGCACAATGGCAGGGACATATTATAAATATAAATCAGATGATGGCCATCTTAGATTTCCAATCAGAACAATTTTAACTACTGTTGATCTACAAGTCACTTCGATACTTTCAATATAAATGTATATGGCCCACACAAATAGGGAAGCAAATTTGACCTTGGAGGTAAAAAGGTCAAATGTCAACATAAACCATCATTTGAGCAATTTTGGTAGATCTCCTGTCCCCTATAATTTGTGCAAAGATTAGGACCCAGGGCTTATTTGGTTATGGAGAAGAAGATTTTTAAAGGTTTTTACCATATATTGGCATGGCAGCCATTTTGATCAATGGACCATACCCATTTTAGCAATCTTTCATTCTCCTGCCCACGGAGGCTCCGCATGAAATTTGAGCAACACTGGCCCGGAGGCTTCTGAGGAAAAGCCATTTGAAATTATCAACATTTTTTCCATACAAATGTATGGCGCCCATACAAATGCATACAGAAGCAAACTTGACCTCGCCGTTAAAAGGTTAAATGTCAATGTATGACAATTATTTTAGCAACTTTGGTAGACCGCCCGTTCCAGATGATATATGCAAAGATTCAGCCACAAGCCATCCTCGGTTTTGGAGAATAAGATTTTTAAATGTTTTTTCCCATGCAAATGCATAAGGAAGCAACTTGACCTTGCCGTAAAAAGGTCAAATGTCAATGTATGACCATTATTTTAGCAACTTTGATAGACCCCCTGTCCCCGATGATTTATGCAAATATTCAGCTCCAAAGCATCCTCTGTTCTAGAGAAGAAGATTTATAAAGGTTTTTACCATATATGGGCATGGCGCCCATCTTGGTCAATGAACCGTGACCATTTTAGCAATCTTTTGTTCCCCCTGCCTAAGGAGGCTCCATATGAAATTTGAGCAAAATTGGCCCAGAGGCTCCAGAGAAGAAGTTGTTTGAAATTCTGAACATTTTTCCCATACAAATGCATAAGGAAGCAAAATTGACCTTAACGTAAAAAGGTCAAATGTCAATGTACGACCATTATTTTACCAATTATGGTAGCCCTCTTGTTCCCGAAGATATATGCAAAGATTCAGCCATAAGGCATGCTCAGTTTTGGAGAAGAAGATTTTTAAAGGTTTTTCCCATACAAATGCACAGGGAAGCAAACTTGACCTTGCCGTAAAAAGGTCAAACGTCAACGTACGACAATTCTTTTAGCAATGTTAGTAGACCTCCCGTCCTCGATGATTCCTGCCAAGGTTCAGCCCAAAGGCATTCTCGGTTCTGAAGGAGAAGATTTTTAAAGGTTTTTACCATATATGGGCGTGGCAGCCATCTTGGTCAACAGACCGTGACCATTTTAGCAATTTTTTGTTCCCCCACCCTAAGGAGGCTCCATATGAAATTTGAGCAAAATTGGCCCAGAGGCTCCAGAGAAGAAGTTGTTTGAAATTCTGAACATTTTTCCCATACAAATGCATAAGGAAGCAAAATTGACCTTAACGTAAAAAGGTCAAATGTCAATGTACGACCATTATTTTAGCAATTATGGTAGCCCTCTTGTTCCCGAAGATATATGCAAAGATTCAGCCATAAGGCATGCTCAGTTTTGGAGAAGAAGATTTTTAAAGGTTTTTCCCATACAAATGCACAGGGAAGCAAACTTGACCTTGCCGTAAAAAGGTCAAACGTCAACGTACGACAATTCTTTTAGCAATGTTAGTAGACCTCCCGTCCTCGATGATTCCTGCCAAGGTTCAGCCCAAAGGCATTCTCGGTTCTGAAGGAGAAGATTTTTAAAGGTTTTTACCATATATGGGCGTGGCAGCCATCTTGGTCAACAGACCGTGACCATTTTAGCAATTTTTTGTTCCCCCACCCTAAGGAGGCTCCATATGAAATTTGAGCAAAATTGGCCCAGAGGCTCCAGAGAAGAAGTTGTTTGAAATTCTGGTCATTTTTCCCATACAAATGCATAAGGAAGCAAAATTGACCTTAACGTAAAAAGGTCAAATGTCAATGTAGGACCATTATTTTAGCAATTTTGGTAGCTCTCCTGTTCCCAAAGATATATGCAAAGATTCAGCCATAAGGCATGCTCGGTTTTGGAGAAGAAGATTTTTAAAGGTTTTTCCCATACAAATGCATAGGGAAGCAAACTTGACCTTGCCGTAAAAAGGTCAAACGTCAACGTACGACAATTCTTTTAGCAATTTTGGTAGACCTCCCGTCCCCGATGATTCCTGTAAAGGTTCAGCCCCAAGGCATTCTCGGTTCTGGAGAAGAAGATTTTTAAAGGTTTTTACCATATATGGGCGTGGCGGCCATCTTGGTCAACGGACCGCGACCATTTTAGCAATTTTTCGTTCCCCCACCCTAAGGAGGCTCCATATGAAATTTGAGCAAAATTGGCTCAGCGGTTTCAGAGGAGAAGTCGTTTGAAAATGTTAACGGACGGACGGACGGACGGACGGACGACGGACGAAAAGTGATCACAATAGCTCATCCTGAGCAGAGCTCAGGTGAGCTAAAAATGTCCCCAATTTCTGAACTTGCTTCAAGTGACACAAGAACCTTCTTGCTAAAAACCAGTGATGGCAGGATCAAATCCTCTAAAAGTTTCAGCAGGAGGGTGTATCACCATCAGACCTCCAAATAAGAGGGAGAAATGGCTATTTCAGCATTGATTTTTTTGAAAATCGGCATTGAAAATGAAGCTGAGTGGGTAAAAATAGTCAATGAAATTTTGGATTTCAAATTTAGGGGTAAACATTTTCAGTGAACTTTACATCTTTATGAAACAGTTTTTTCATACATTCATTATTTTATTATGTTAGCAGTTTCAATACATCAAATCAGAATGGGTTTAATCCCTAAAGTACTGATGACAAAAACAGCAGACAGCATCCTGTTATATTTTGTCAGCGAAAATAAGGCTTGGCATTCCATGTCAATTGTCTGCTAGCAGACAATTCACACAAAATGCCAAGCCTTACTTTCTCTGAAAAAAAAAAAAATATATATATCAAAAAAAAATTCTATCCTACAGTTTTGCTTTCAGTATTAAGCTAACCCTTAAAGTGCCAATCACAACTGCAGCAGACGACATTTTGAAATATATTTTTTTAATTTTTCAAAGAAAACAAGTCTTTGAAAACAAGCCTCATTGAGGCACTTCTAATGAGTACCCACAACATACATTTTCATGGAGAAATAAAAAAAATATTTACCTGATACCCACTCTTACCTAGACCTATAGATAGACTATGTAGACTATGTATGCAAATCAAACTTTGCCAAAGGCACGTCTGATGATACTGTACATTGCACTAGTTAAGGCTCTTTTTTCAATCCAAAAGTATTGATATTTTTCTTATTTCTCCACAAAAACATACATTGTGGGTACTCATTAGAAGCGCCTCGCCGAGGCGCTTCTAATGAGTACCCACAACATATGTTTTCGTGGAGAAATAAGAAAAATATTTACCAGATACCCTCCCTTATCTAGAATTATGGATACATTATCTCATGTGGTGGCCTTTTTCATACTGATATTTTGATATAGACAAATGATACTGATTCTGAAATAGCAAAGGTTCTGATCAGATAAGCACTAGATATGGGTTGGGTTACTACCATTTCAATATGCTTCACAGATCCTTTTCCCACAGCCGAATTATTTTAATTGAACTAGATATACCAGGTAGATTTCCTGCCATTTATATGAGGGAGACAACTTTCTTAACTTCCTTCCCTTTTGCTTTCCTGCACACCAAACCCCTTCTGAAAAGGGGTTTACACTTAAAGACAGGAGTGCACTATAAAAAGAGGATTAAGTTCCACAGTGTCATTCTGTCTCTTGATCCCAAGGAGGTAAAATCTCGAGTCAACCAACAGAACTACCACGTAAGGTATTTCTAGTCCACTGATTGGCTAAAATAAATTCACACCTTTACATGTACAGGTAAAATATTTCTTGTAATGGGAACCAGACCCCCGGTTTGAAAATCCTGTCTTTAACCCATTGTAGTCTAGAGACCCCTAAAAGGGTAACTGGCTAACAGTGCAGACCCAGATCAGACACTGCCAAATGAGGTGTCTGATCAGGGTCTCCACTGTTTGCAAATAGTTTAACCAATTTTCTCTATCAAAACCAATACCCAAATCACATAGCCTTACATACCCAAAATCAAAATTAGAATCTTCCAAATAGTGTGAGGAAGTTCATTCAGTGTACAATGGGTTAAAGGGAAGAATTTGCACCCATGGGGAGGAATTCTAGTCCCTTTCTGAGAAGGGTTCTACTCTTAAAGGGAAGAAATTGCACCCAAAGGAAGAATTTTGGTCCCTACCTGAAAAGGCTTCTATTCTTTCCTTATAGAATAGACCCCTTTTCAGAAGGGGATTAGTGTGCAAAAAAAGCAAACAGGACACACAAAAGTTGTTTCCCTTGCAGAAAATGACAGCAAAATCTCCTGTAAATTCGTTCACTTTACATAGCTCGAGATATGGTGTGATTTTCATCTGAAAAGTAGTGATATTTTTCTTCTGTCTGGATGAAAACATATGTTGTGGGTACTCATTAGAAGCGCCTTAGCAAGGCACTTCTAATGAGTACCCACAACATATGTTTTTGTTCAGAAATAAGAAAAGTAATTATCTGGAGCTATGCTTTAAATATAATTTTAATTTTCCTACTCACCAAACTTTTCTTTTGTAGTAAGTGGTGGGGAACTAACACCGGTTTGTCTTCTTTTGGCATCACTTAAAATATCTATTATTAAGGTGGCAAACTCTCGGGCATTAAACCTGGCAAGTTTTTGCCTTCCCTGAAATTTAACAAGACATTGTCAAGAAAAATCAATCTATTCAAATGACAAGATACTTAAAATATCACAAATCAAACAGGTTTTATTCAAGACTTCTGCTGTAATACTGAAATGTAGTATTGTTGAATGTGAAAATCAGTTTCTCCTTTTATTATTAACCCTTAAAGCAATATTGCTACATATAACATTCCAATTTTTTAATATTTTTTTTTTTTTCAGAGAAAATAAGGCTTGGCATTTTCTGTGAATCGTCTGTCTGTTGAGCCTTATTTTCTCTGATAAAAAAAATAAATAAATAAAAAAAAGTAAAGTGTTGTCTCCTGGATATGTAATTAACACTTTAAAGATTCAAGAAGATAAACCTTCCCTATGTTAATTCAAATATCAATACTGAAAACTTTCATTAGTCTTTTTGTCTTATAATGAATGGATATATTTCAAAGAGAGAGAACTCTAAGCTGAAAGTTGTTGTCACTCTTCCCAAAGGGAAACCACTCCAGCAGAAGAAAAAGAAATAGCTTCAATTCCCTGTTAGATTAATTCCTTCTCAAAGGAGCTACTTTTTAGAAAGGTAAGAATCTGCTTCGAAGGAGGAGGGGGCAAATTTTTTCCCATTTAGAGTGGCCTTTTGTGATGGAATCAACGACTTTCAAGTCTATTTGTTTGTTTTATGTCACTTTCAACAATCTTCCAGTCATATTGCAATGGTGTCTGGATGTGGCAGGGAACCCAATGTTCACTTTTAGAGTGCTGCCTCACTGAAAAACCATGCCCCAGACATGACATGATATTCCACCCAGTCACATTATACTGGCACCAGGTTGAACAGTCCAAGCTCTACTTTCTTAACCCTTGTCCTGCTGAATAAATTAAGATGTCACGCCCACTTCTAATTTTCAGCCAATCAGATTACTTGATGCAAAACATTGATATAAATTCACATACAGAATAGCAAGCAGTGCAGATTCAGATCAGTTGGTTTCTTAGAAGCCAACTGATCTGGATTGACACTGTTTGCAAAGGCAGGGCATATCAAGGTTCAGCAGGACAAGGGTTAATGCTGAGTACCAAGCGAAAAAGCAGCTAGTACCATTTTTAAATTATTTGGTATGACTTGGCCAGGGATCAACCCCAACAACCTCCTAGTCGCAAAGCCGACGCTCTACCAATTCAGTCACTATGCTTGTACTTTCAAGGTCGAAGTGACCGCCCATTGAGGTTTATTAATTCCCTTTAACTATTACCACACTCTGGGCAAACAGACAACAAATTCATGATATTGTTTATTTTTATTTTCTGAAGAGACAATTTGCAAGGAATGTCAAAACTGTCAAAATCCTATTTTATGGAAAAAAAAAAAATTAAGAAAAAATATTTCAAAATGTCGTCTGCTGAAAATTTTACTCGGCATGCTAAGTAGTCCAGATTTTCTTTCTGACATTGTATGTATACAACTCAACAGTATGTCCTTACTGTTAAATAGACAGAAATAAATATAGTAATAACCATTACCACATATTCAGCAGAAGACATTACTGATAATATTTTTCTTATTTTCCCCAGCAAATAGGCTTTGACATTTCTTGCAAATTGTCTCCAAGGAGACAATTTGCAAGAAATGTCAAAGCCTATTTGCTGATAAAAAATAAAAAAATGTTTTGAAATGTTGTCTGTTGAAATTTTTACCCAATATGCTATGAGTTAACTGAAGGCCTGGAGAATGAAATGATGTCTGGTTCAACCTACCTGATTTCTAGTTGCTGAGAATTCTGGATTTACTGGTAAGAATGGGACTGCTTGTCTATCACTGACTATGGAGGTATGATCATGTGTAGATAACCAGACTGAAAAACACAAGATATATACTAACTTTTACCACTCTCTGGGCAAATTCAGCAACTTGCAAATTTAATGTTTTTAGTAAGTATAAATTTAAACTATTTTACTTTGATTCCACAGAAAACTCAGCTACTTTATAGATGTTTTCTCGAAGGCATGAATGTTGGTAACCTTCAACTATGGATGGGCAATGACTACCGGTACATTGTCACATGTCAGCACTGGGAAATGAAATTGAGTTGCAGCAGTAACAAGTGAGACATACCACTGCGCTATTAAGGATCCTTAAATGATGTTTTTCTTCATGATGTTTATCTATGTTTTCCAGAAGCATTGTGAAAAATTCAAATTAGATTCATCCTGAAAAGCTTCAAAAGCAACCTCTAAATACCCTGTTTATCAGTAATCTTGCAATCTCAAAACATAGCACCAGAAAAGGCATCTTTTTTTTTTCAACCAAAAATTGTTGATATTTTTCTTATTTCTCCCCAAAAACAATGTAGTGGGTACTCAAGAGAAGCACCTCATCAAGGCACTTCTATTGAGAACCACAACATTTTTTCCTTGGGAAATAAGAAAAATATTTTTCTGGCACCTCCTCTTATCTAGAGATATGTCAAAAGTCAACTTACCAGAATCATTTTCTCTCCTATCTACCTCATCATATACATCCATCGCTAATTCTTCAAATAAATGATTTGATAACTGGAATATAAAATTGATAAATAGATAACAGTTTGACAACAGATTAAAATTGATAACTTATTACATGGCAAACATCAGTTGTTGTACTTTGTTTCTTTTGGATAGTGAATTTTGGTTTCGGAAGACTGAGTCTAAAACAGTTTTGTTACATTTTTTGTCAGTCCTCCAAATGTTTAATCAAGGTCCTTTGCTGTGCAGCTACAGAAATGCTGGATATGTTTTAATATGTTGATGAAAAGAAAAGGTGATCTACATATCATCCCAAATAAGCTCATCAAGGCCCTAGCTCAGGTAGTTATTGAGATATTTTGCTGACAAGAAAAACGTGACAAACAAACAAATGGAGGAACAATCCAAAAGCAATATTCTCCTTCAATTCCTTCAAAGTTTGGGCATAATAAACTCCCTTTTCTCATACTTTGATATAAACATCCTTCAACTGAGCAATGCCCCTGAGTAAGTGCAGCTCAATCAACAGAAATTTACAACCTGGTAAGGTTAAATTTGGCATATTTGTTTGATTTGAGGCTTGACGGCCCAGTCAACCCAATGGGGTCATGTCAAGCACAGTCAGTTTACCAGACCGCACTTCTTAGTGCTCTAAGCAGTTAACCAGTATTTTGCACATTCTTTCACTAGAAACTGACAACTGCCCTTCTTGAATCAGCCGAAGGGAGAGAATGACCACAGAAAATATTTCACAATCAAACTCCACAAAAGAATGTTGCTGACCCGGCAGGGGTCAAAGCCTGATCACCAATCGGATGTGCAACCGAGCCAATGAAGCCAGCTAATTTAGCAAATACAGAATAATTTATTTTTTTGAGAACTGGGCAGCTGTTACATCTAGACAAGATTTTTGGACAGCCTGACTTTTCTTTCATGTTCAGCAAAATGAAACTATCACAGTTAATTGATTCCAATACACTTTAACTCTTAAAGTGCCAAGCAAAAAATTGTAGCAGACAATGATCTATTTTTTTTTTTCATAGAAAATGTGTTTTGACATTTCTGTGAATCATCTGCTTGGCATGAAATGTCAAGACATTTTCTATGAAAAATAAAAATATTAATAAATGTTGTCTGCTGCAGTTGAAATTGGTGCTTTATGGGTTACTAATAATAGGAAACAGTTCACATGAAAAATGCATCTTATTTTCATGAAAAATAAAAATAGAAAGGACTGCCTACATGCTAAGAGAGTTGTCATCCTTGTTTAGCTCAACGAGATAAAACAATCAGTGAAGTGAAATTAACTGTTAAGTTTTACGGTTTGTAGACTTCATTTAGTGTGGTTGCTAGGGTTGACCTACATACACAGACATTAAAACAGACATATGGATAGAAACTTGCATGCCAAAGTTGCCCACGATAACGCAGGTGTGACAATTAAAAAAATAAAAAAGAACTTTGTTGAAGTTCATGTCGCATCTGCAAACTAAAATGCGAAACTGTGCACCAAAAGAGTGAAAGATGTCATCCCTGTTTAGTTCAGTGAGATAAAACAATTGGTGAAATGAAACTAACTGTTAAGTTTTATAGTTTGTAGAATTCATTTAAGGTGAATGCTAAGGTGGTAGCTAGGGTACACGGACAAATGGATATGCAGAAAATTTCACGCCTAAGTTCATGGATGAACAGATGGAAGCTTGCAAGCCTACGTCACCCATGCTAACGCATGTGTGACAAAAATATTGAAAAATATTGACTGCTGCAATTGTGATTGCTGCTTTAAGGGTTAATAGGAAACAAGGGTAATATTTTGTATGCTTACCTGTTGTAATTTCCGTTTTGCTTGTTTTGCTAATTCTGACATATCTAGACTACTGTAAAAGAAAAGAAAAGGAAACCTACAATTTATATACACAATTTAATTAGAGTAATCTTTCCGACAAGAAAATGAAGAACACTGGCTATGGTACCAAACATTACAGCTCGGCATGAGACAAAATGGAATGTCAATATAAACATATGTTTTTATTCAGAAATATAAGTAAGAACAAATATGTCAGTATTTTTATCTCCAAAATTAAAACTTTGCTAGATTCAGAAAGTTTAATTACACTTCACATAAAACAAACAAAAAAAACAACAGCTTTTTCAGGACAGCTTAGCTAGTCTCAGTCGCACCTTGTCTAACTATGGTATGCTTAGTGAAAAGAACCCTTTTAATCAGCTTTTACAACCTATCTCAAAGGGTACAGGAATTATGGAGCATAAAAGATTCTTACCACATGAAAGTTGTAACAAAGGAATGAAGCATAGTTGAAAAAATTTCCTGCTGTTCGTGGGAAATGAACCCGGTCCTCCCAGATAAAAATCCAATGCTCTAAGCACTGAGCCAAAAAGTCGACTCTCTGACGCAGTTGTCAGAGATTGAAAATATACCTACAAGCCAAGTCAGATAATCAAAGGTAGGAGTGCTAGGTCATAACACTCTCCCTTTTCAAGGAAGTCATCATTTATGATAACGTGAAGCCATTTTTGGCTAAGTGAAGTCCAATCCCGGACAAGCCCCCATCTTATGACATGGCAGTCGTAACACAGGAATGAACCACAGCCCAAAAAAAAATTTTCCCGCCGATTATGGGAATTAAACCTGGTCCTCCCGGATAAAAATCCAATGCTCTAACCACTCAGCCAAAGAGTCAACTCTCTGACGCAGCTGTCCGAGATTGAATATATACCTACAAGCTATGTGTAATCTGCCTTATAATCAATGGTAGGAGTGCTAGGTCGTAACAAGATTCAAAATCAGTTAAAAGGGGAGGTAACTCAAACATTAAGGCAGTGGGAGTTACTTTTCTTGTATGCTACATGCCTCCTTGACCTGTCCTACAAACCTACCAAATATTATCAAACTATCACAGGTGGATAACTCTGTCAAAAATTCACGAAATTTCCCCATTAGCAATCCCAAACCAGATCTCAACAATATCAATGCACAAACCAAGTTTGGTGAAAATCCATTGTCATTTACTCAAGTGATTGTCTGGAAACAAAAATACAGACGGACAGATGGATGGATGTATGACAGATGGATGGACAGACACATGGACAACCAATGTGATACCATAATACCCTGCCACTATCGTGTAGTGGGGTATAAAAAACAATTTATGTCAATAAAAGCTTAATATCATACAATTTTTAGTTGATAAAAGCATAAAAGAAACAGAAAATTTGTTGTTGTTTTTCTTTTATCAATATAACATTAAATTTTATTTCATCTCATGAACACCTTAGAATGTTTTTACACCTCAGTCTTCTTTAACTCTTGTCCTGCTGAATAAATTAAGATACCATGCTCACTTCTAATTTTCAGCCAATCAACTTACTTGATCCAAATTGTTGTTATAAATTTGCATACTTGATGGCAAACAGTGCAGATCCAGATCAGAAGCCAACTGATCTGGATCTACACTGTTTGCAAAACAGGGTATATCCAGGTTCAGCAGGACAAGTTAATCCTAGTACCAACTACTTTTTAAACAATTTATTTAATGCCAGTCTAAGTCAAGCAATGTGAAGAAGTTCCAGACAATATCTTCCATCAAACATTTTCAAAGGCTCTGTTTATCACGTCCTTATAAAGCATAGCATATGGATTCAATATACCTACCTATCAGCCATTTCTGGTATTATGAAGTGTAAGCCTTTTTGATGGTCTGAAAATGAAAGTATAAGATTAATGCTTAGAGAGTTGGGTAAAAATTTCAGCTAACAAAATATTGATGTATTTTTTCTTATTTTTTCAGGAAATAGGCTTTGATAATTCATGCAAATTGTCTCCTTGACAATTTGCATGAAAGATCAAAATCTAATTTTTTGGGGAAAAAATAAGATTATATCAGCAGTTTGTATCATAAGATTTGCAGAGTTTGCAAAGAGATCAAGAAATACCTTTAGGAAGAAGGCAGATCCAGATGACATGGCATGTGCCAAGCCATTTCATCAGTATCTACCATATTTTATGCAATATTGGGATGCCCTAACTCCTTATCATACTTGTTTTAAAACTTGAACAAGTCCATTTTACCACCTACTGATATCTAAAACTGCTGGATTAGTGGCATCTGATCTGGGTCTTCACATCTACTGAGGCCTGTCTATCCAAACACTTACTTTCCTTTCGACATCTTTTTGAAATTCCTCTTTTGCCTGCTACTTTACACAGAAGAAGTAAATTTGCAAATTTTTAGCACAAATGCAAAACCATTTGTCATAACTATATATGTAGAAAATGTTCTATTTTAGTCAGTGGTTTTACAAAAATCAAATATTTTCATTTTTCCCAATGAAAAAAAAAAAAAAAGCTGCTTATTATGCAAAAATTGATAGGGTAGGTAGTTTGGATGCAGGCTTTCAACAAGTTCCCCTTGTTTGTTTGTGTTGAGGTTTTAAGGCCCAGTCAACCTAATGGGGTCATGTCGAGCGCGGTCAGTTTACCTAACCACACGCTTACTGGGCAGGCTTAGTCCTCTAAGCGGTTAACCAGTATTGTGCACATTATTTCCCCAGAAACTGACAACTGCCCTTCTTGAATCAGCGGAAGGGAGAGAATGACTGTAGAAAATATTTCATGATCAATCTCCTCCCCTTGTTCAAGATTTCTGAAATTTTCACATTATTGTTAAGGCACAAAAATAATTCAAAGTCAGTTTACTATAGAAATTGTATAGGTGTGACCAATGTTTGGCCATAAATTTAATTTTAGGATAAATATTTGAGAACAAAGCACTGAAACAGAAACAGAAAAGACAAATGGTTTCTGACAGGATATGCTCGATCAGAAGAAAATATTATTTTGACCCTAGTCATGCTGAGCCCTGACATGCAGTGTAGATCCAGATCAGTTGGCTTCTGAGAAGCCAACTGATCTGGATCTGCACAGTTTGTCATTATGTATATGAACTTGTATCAACAATCTGGATCAAGTGATCTGACTGGCAGAAAATTAGAAGTGGCCCTCATGGCCTTAATTTAGTCAGCATGACAAGGGTTAATTAAGATTAAAATGCAGTCAAAATCAGCTTTCCAAAGGATGTAGAAAGGACAGTAAATATAGTGCATTGTTTGCCGTTCTGTTTTTGAACTTCTGTTAATAGCAACAATGGATGTCCAAATTAAAAGCTGAAAGAGTCCACTTCAAACATGAGTTCTGTTTTTGAACTTCTGTTAATAGCAACAATGGATGTCCAAATTAAAAGCTGAAAGAGTCCACTTCAAACATGAGAAGTAAAGTGTTAAACTCAAATGATAAAGTTACCAAGATCTGTCGGATGACATCCTATCTTACCCGTAAGAAAACTTGAACCAATCATCTGAATGCTGAAATGTCACTTATGTCAGAATGATAGCAATAAGTCTTCCTGTAATTCCATACTGGGACTCTAAAATACTATTAAAAGTGTAAAAATCTGGCCAGTCTGATCAGGGCCAATGCTGTTCACTAACAGAATGTTTAAGGCTCATATATTATGGCTGGATGCACAGGCCAAGCTGAGTCTAGAAAAGGAGCATTTTTTCAAGCAAAAAAAAAAAGGAGCTATTTTTCTTATTCCTCCATGAAAACATATGTTGTGGGTACTCATCAGAAGTGCCTCGGCGAGGCGCTTCTGATGAGTACCCACAACATATGTTTTCATGGAGAAATAATAAAATTATTTACCTCATACATCCTCTTATCTAGAGCTATATAAGGATATTTTATCCTGCAAAGCTGAAACTGGAAGTGGAGAATAAAGTTACCTGGTTTCTTGCCACAGAGATAATAGGCCAGTCTGTCTGTGAGTTCATACTGACACTCTACCAGTCTGTCTGCTATCTCTTCATGGCCTTCCAACCTGCAATATATACAAATACTATGTCAGAGCACCAGATACAAATGAACTACACCATATTAAAGGAAAGGACTCTTTGTAACATACACAAACAGTAAAGCTCCAGATAAGGTTTTACGGCCCAGTTAACCCAATGGGGTCATATTGAGCTTGGTCAGTTCACCTAACCACACTTTTACTGGGCAGGCTTAATCCTCTAAACGGTTCACCAGTATTGTGCACATTCTTTCGCCAGAAACTGACAACTGCCCTTCTTGAATCAGTGGAAGGGAGAGAATGACCGTAGAAAATATTTCACGATCGAATCTCCATGAAAGAATGTTGCCGACCTGGTGTGGTCGAACCCGCAACCCACTGATCACCAGTCAGACGTGGGGATCAAACCCGCAACCTCCTGATCACCAATCGGACTCGCATCCAACTGAGCGTCGAGGCAGGCAGCACACAAATGCGACAATACCATGTGATGCCAGGCATACCTTTCACATAAATGTAGTCAGTTATCTGAATGGATAATATAATACCTAACTACATCACAACAATAACTTTTGTTTGAGTCCTAGTTTAGAATGAGAAATCATTTGACTCGAAGCATACATTTTCCACCAAGAAGTTTTGGGCAGTATCAATATCATCTTCATCAGGTGACGGGTTATGCATGGCTGATACCAGGCATACCTTTTACATGAATGTAGTCAGTTATCTGAGTGTATAATACCTACCGCATTTACCCTATTATTATCGTAAGTATTGGGACACCTTAACTCTTTAACATACTTGTCCTAAAGTTTGAAAACTTCTATTTTACTACCTGGTGATGTGTCTAAAATAGTGCTGGATGAGTGGTAAACAGTGTAGACCCTGATCTGATGCCACATTTTGCATTTGCGTTCTGCTGCATCTGATCTGGGTGTACACTGTTTCTTCAGGCCTGTCTGTCCCAATATTTAGGGTTATTACACTAACTATGAGATAACAAAAACCTTTTTTGTTTGATTCGTTGTTTAACTTATTTGTGCCTTGCATCCCATAAATGGGACATTGGCAAACAGTGTAGACCCAGATCAGACACCTTAGAATGTGACATCATTCTGCAGCATCTGATCAGGGTCTACACTGTTTGCATTAAGTTCAGCTATATCTACAAACCATGATAATCATAAAAACTAACCAGACACTCCTGATATAGGAAATGGGCCTGTCCAAAGAGTTAAGGCAGAAGAGTCGACTGCTTAAATGGGTTAATGACATGTCAACCTTTGTGGGTCATGTTGTTTCATTTCCCAAAGAAAGGAAGAGAAAAAGGATAGAAGAGGTAATGGAGGAGCAAAAAGAGAGATATAGAGATTGAGGGAAAAGCAAATGACAGTGCAGAAACAGACAAAATACTAACATACTGCTTCCCCCATTGCTGCAAGTACAACAGGCCCTTACCACCCAACAGCAACAACTTGACAAAATTTATTTGCATGCTGGGTAATTATGCATGCTTTTTTGTCGCCTGTCGTTTTTTTTTTAAAATTAACTTTTTCAAAAAAATCTTACAGGAATACAATCAGAGTGTCAAACAGTTTGGGTCCAGATCAGGCACAACATTTTGTCGGGCCTGATCTGGGTCAAAACTGTTTGCAATGGTTATCAGCAGATGACAAAAGTCGCCACTAGTGGGGAAACAGTTCAATCAAACAGCTGTGCCAACATGTCCATTTCCTCTACACACTATCACTTTCCTTTTCTCTCCATATACATACCTAGCATGGTCTATAGGTGTTTTACCATTCACATCCAGGGCCCCTGGATCAGCCCCATAAATGACTAGAAGTTCTATTTGCAACAGTTGCCCCGACCCTGCCGCCACATGAAGGGGACAGTTGCCCTTTTCTGGATGTAAGTAATTGGGATCAGCACCTTTTGATATTAACCTCAAAACTGTCTCCAGATTATTGGTACGAACACTTGAATGTAATTGCTGAAAAAAAAAAAAAAAGAATGTCACCGTGCAGTAAAATGCAATCATCACAGGAGTCATGCAAAGCAAGCACACTATATACGGTCGACTCTCGTTATCGCAACTTTGCTTATCTTGAATAACAGCTTATCTCGAAATGAAAATCTGGTTTCTGTTTTAACACTGAAATCTAACAACTGGTAACAAAATATTGTGGAAAAGAGGAGAAATTGCTCTTAAGGAGCAATTTCTCCCCTTTTTCACGACATTTTCAATATATCTCTAGTTCAGGAGTCAAATTACATACTCATTTGGGATATGTGGTTGTTTGATTTATTTTTTCCTCAATTTTGCAAATCTGATATGTCAAGGTATGGAAATCTTGAAGTATTTCAGAGGATCCCTTGAACTTTGAGATAACGAGAGTCGACTGTATGTGGACAGCAAAAGCTGAGCTGTAGGTCACTCTGTGGATTCTCACAGTCTGATCACAGCCTTTGCTATCCCCTTTAAGGGGACTGGATACATTTGGCAGTTTTATGCCCTTTTTTTTTTTTACAAAAGAGACAACTTTTGTGACTCTTGTTTGCTTTCCTGCAGAACAAGCCCCTTCTGAAAAGGTTCTATTCTAAAAGGGGAGCAAATTCTTTCCTTTTCTGAATGAACCACACACCACACACCACAAAATAAGTACCACTGAAAGCTGAATACTATGTCCCCTCACATTTCTTCCAAAAGGCGGGGGACAACAAATTTTGGTGTCATGTTACAATTTTGTTTGGCACTTTAACCCACTGAATACTGTAGACCCCTAAACAGGTAACTGGCAAACAGTGCAGACCCAGATCAGATGCTGCAGAATGTGGCATCTGATCATGGTCTCCACTGTTTGCAAATAGTTCAACCATTTTTCTTTAGGAACATCTACATCATATAGCCTGATAAACCTAAAGTCGATAATGGAACTCTTCCAATATATAGTGTGGGAGAGTTTATTCAGTCTTTAATGGGTTTAAGGGTTATGATAATATGATGTGGAGTGATAAGAACAATATAAACTTTTTCTTTAAAAAACAAAAGTGCCTTATTAGGAGCTAAGACTTTATCTATCTGGGCCCAGTTGTTCAAAGCATCGTTAGCTTAACGAGCTTGTTAAGGGTCATTTCGTTAACTGTTTTAGCCGATTCAATACATAATATTCTGATATTTTTTGCTGAAAAAATGTGAGTAGCTTTTGCACTGCAAAAGCTACTCACATTTTTTCAGCAAAAAATTTCAGCATATTTGCGTATCACTCGATGTAAATTTTAATGAATCGTTAACTAATGATATCCTTAGCTTTGAACAACTGATCCCTGGAGTGTTCAAAATGTTCAAATACCTTGTCTGGGATGGTATGTACAGCCAAACCTGTGTTAAACAAGCACCTATGGGAAAGCCTAAAACTGGTTGCTTAAGACAGGTGCTTGCTTAATACAGGTAGATTTCTACTTCTTTGCCTTTAATGGGATCTGAAATAGTGGCCTTTAAAGGCAGGTGATTGCTTAATACAGGTGGCCTTTAGGACAGGTTGGACTGTATGCATTCAGACCTGGAGTGATGTGTATGAACTAACCTGGCTTATGTCATCTACTGATGTTATATCTGTGTCCCTACTTTTGTTGAGAAAAGACAGAAACTGGTATTTGGCACGGATGAAATCAGCTTTAACTGGACTGAAAAACAACAGAAGTTTCACTTTATTCTTCATTGACATACTTGTTTACCATTATAACCCTAAATACAGCCAAACCTGTGTTAAGCAAGCACCTATGGGAAAGCCTAAAACTGGTTGCTTAAGACAACTGCTTGCTTAATACAGGTAGATTTCTACTTCTTTGCCTTTAATGGGATCTGAAATAGTGGCCTTTAAAGGCAGGTGGTTGCTTAATACAGGTGGCCTTTAGGACAGGTTGGACTGTATTGGGACACACAGGTCTGAGCAAACAATGTAGACCCAGGTAAGACGTCACAGTATATGGAGTCTGATCAAATGTCTACACTGTTTGCCACTCATCCAACACTATTTTATTCAGCAGGTTGTAAAACAGACTTTTTTTTTCAAATTTTGTTTGTGCTGAGTTTATGGCCCAGTCAGCTCAATGGAGTTATGTTGAGCACAGTCTGTTTACCTAATCAAACTTTTACTGGGCAGGCTTAGTCCTCTCAGAGGTTAACCAGTAATGTGCACATCCTTTTGCCTGAAACTGACAACTGCCCTTCTTGAATCAGCGGAAGGGAGAAAATATTTCATGATCAAATCTCCACGCAAGAGTGTTGCCGACCCGGTGAGGGTTGGACCCGCAACCTCCTGATCACCAGTCAGACACACATCCAAGCCACCGAGGCCAGCTGGATTTTGTCTTATGCAAAGTTTGATTACATTGGTCAATGTTAATCATGTGGACAACTACCTTAACCCTTAAAATGCCAAGAAAACCTGCATCTGAAAATGTCATCTGTTTATGTCATCTGCTGCATCTTCTTGCAAACTTTTCAAACCTACTTTTTGCATATAGGCAAACAGTGTGGACCCAGATCAGACTGCTCCTGGAGGAGCAGTCTGATCTGGGTCCACACTGTTTGCAACAATGACTTTTAAAGTAACCGGCAGATGACAAAGCAGACGACAATTTTGGCGTTTCTATACTATGGCTTGAGTGTAAACAACAGTGCCTTAGATAAGGTTTTAAGCAATTGGGTATTTTGGTCTATTTTTACCAAACTGTTTCTTATTGAATTGGGTATCAGGGTGTTTCTTTTGGGTACCCTGTTATATTAATGGGAGCAAAATTTACTGATTCATTGACTGTGTTGGGGTTTAATGACATGTCAACGTAATTAACCCTTGTATGTCATTGTGTCATCACCCAGAGAAAAGAGATAGAAGAGATAGCAGAGGAGATCATACAGAGAAGAACAGGGAAAAAAGAAGAACAGGAATGAAAGTGAAGAAACAGAAGAAATAATAACATTCCCCCTCTACCCTTACCTACTACAATGATAGCAGGCCTTGCCCAACTGTAAGCCAATATCAGTTGGACACCCTGGTGATGTAAAAATTTACTGATACTTGTGTATTTACCTCATAGGTTTAATTTGAATTGCTTTTTTCGAAATTTTAAAAAGCAGCTTATCTAAGGTGCTGAAACAATCCGCCCAAAAATCAATTATAAGGAAAATAACTCACTGGACTTGATCTCTAGGTGAAGGTTTCCGGCGGCCATGTTTCTGTGATGGGTCCCATAATGAATATTCCCATATATTGTTCGCACCATGGCTTGCAAGGTGCTTCACCATCTGAAATAGGAAATATATATGCAGTTAGGATTATGCACAGTGTAAACAGCAAGGTTTTACCTAGCCTGAATTTTAGGCCAGAGATTGGCCCCATTTTTTCCAGGTTAGAGACAAAAATTTCCGAAATCTATAGAAAATTCCCAGTTTTTCCTTTTTAACATTTAGAGTAAAATTAAAACCATCATTATAATAAGTTTATAAATTGCTAAGTACATGTACATGTAAATCTCCCGAGTTCAAATCAATGACAACATTGAAAAACACTGACTAAATTATGTTTTTAACCGAGTTGAAACAAATGTTGTTTTTTTTATTTCTTCTAATCCAGTTTTCCCAATTTTGTAGATTCACATTCTATATTTCTCCAAATTCAATGGCCCCTAGTTCAAAGGAGTAAGAAAATCCCTGAACATAAAAAACAAAAACAAAAAAAAAAAAATCACTTAATATTTTCAGGGAGCTCATATGACTGCTCCCATCCCACTAAAAGTTGTTCCAAAAATCATAAAATAGCACAGCTCTAGATAAGTTGCCTTTTTCAACCAAAAAATATTGATATTTTTTCTTATTTCTCCATGAAAACATATGTTGTGCGTACTCATTAGAAGTGCCCCAGCAAGGCACTTCTAATGAGTACCCACAACATGTTTTTGTGGAGAAATAAGAAAAATATTTACCTGATACCTCCTCTTATCTAGACTTATGAATATGCAGTGAAAACCAGTCCACTAACAGTTAACTTTTCAATTAAATTATGCACAAGAGGTTTCTCAGGCAAATAACAAAAACCTGATTGTTTTTACTATCTCTTAACCTACTGTTTGAAACTTTTTACACTTTCGTGGAGTAGGTCCACTTAAGTGCATCTCGGGACCTTCAGAATCAAGGCTTGTAACAAGGCTTATCCCTTAGTTCTAGGTTTTCCAACAGGGGAGGGGATGTGTTTGAACATAATCCTTTGTTTGTCCATTCAAGCCCAATCAATGAAATAATTCTCCAAAATCAGTCAGATTTCACTAATTACTTATTAGCTTTTTTTTTTGTCTCGCCCTATCTGATCAATTATGATCCTGTGCCAACCGCATGGACTCTACCTGAACAACTTCTGGTACCGTACACATGTACTAACTGTATATACAATGGTAGATGAATCAATGTAAGTAATCAATCTTTCCTGCAGTACCCACATTTGGTGCTAATTTCTTGAAGTTCTTTTTTTAAGTGTCTTAAACAAACACCAGTTTGTCACCTGACACTCTATCATGTGATGGTCACATGATCATGGCTAATCTGCTGATAACCAGCTTGTCTATTGATATATAATGTACATGTACATGTATGCATGTTGAAAAACAAGGGAAGTAACAGGCATTCAGTGGGTACTTCTGCTGACCCAGATCGGAAGAAAATGTAGGACAAGGGTTAAACATTATTTGTGTTCTGCCAGTACGTGGCATAGGAAAACAAACTAAACCAGGCAAGGTGTTCCCAGGTGACATGGGCGACATGCTAGCCTTTCTCCTGCAGACATTGCTCAGTTCATACAGAAGTGATGTTGAAGTCCCTTGATCAGTTTTTCAGCATGTATTGCCTATCCTGACCGATTAATTTATCAAAAATAAGGCACAGATGTCATGATCTTTCATCCCTTGAGGCTAGGATTATCGTCATACAGGTTCACTCATTAGTTATTTGACATTTCCCAGTAAAATCACATTCTTTACTTGCAGACAATCTGACCTACATTTTGACAGGTGCACAATCCACCCCTCCTCATTCTAACGGATGTGATTATTTTGTTGTTTCTTTTTTTTGTTGTTTTTGTATTTTTTTTCATTACTAAGTTTTCAGATGCCAAATTTTCATCAACTTGATCACAAATGCACAGTTACATTATAATGTTGAACTTTTCTTTTGAAAGAATACATGCGGTGACAAGCAAACTAGTACCTTTTCCTAGTATGCAAGATATCAGTCTGCCATGCTTTCTGCACATTAAGATAGTTACATGTATTTCTGTTGGCCAAAAACAATTTCTAAGTCCCAGAGAATGTGTCTATTAAACCTTGTGTAGATTCTCATAGGAAAGCTGAGATGCACACCAGGCCACGATTCCCTATTCTGGGATGATCATGTTTCCAGTACAAGTAATAAAACGTTTTCGCTTGCTCCCACATGAAGAAACCATGTGCTCATAACAGTGACATCATGTGAACTCCTGGAGGAAAACCACTCTGTGAGAAAAACAAACTTATTACCATGTAAAATCGCAGAGCCTTTTCTTGTAAATGCATTAGAAACATACACATATATTGAAAATAGACTCAAACTGCACCAATTATTTTTCTGCAAATTTTAGAAGATCGAAACTCCTGCAAGTAAAAAAGATGCAGACTTTTTTTCACAGCACATATTGATCGCAACAAAGTGCAAAGTAAACACTGAAATGATGTTTTGTGGGAAGCTCGACACAGAAGTCCATGATCAGAATGTGACATAAATAATTATTTGCAGTAACATGTAAGAGAGCATTAATTGGTTTTGATTGATAAATGTTTTACTTCACTAACAAAAACCCTCAATGTCAATAGCACTCAAGATGAAAAGATAACTGCAGACAGAAACAAATGTTTTGGGTGCAGTGGGGTACTGTATTAAAATGAAAGGCAATGGAGAAGGGGTGCCACTGCCAGGATTAGTTCAGTATTTCTTGAGAAATGCCCCTCAAATCATTTGCCAAAGAAACAACAAAAGATAAATACAAATGTATCTGCTCTACATGCAAAAAATAATGAGAGTTCATGTATTTTTACCACTGAAATAAAAAGTTGAAAAAAAAAAAATGCTAAAATCTTTTGATAAATTTAAAGTTTGGCGGCATTTACAGTGCAAGTTAAGTAGGCTGGGATTGTCAAATCTCCCTGATCATGGAACACATCTCCCTAATTTCCCATGAGGGAGATGTGATGTCTCCCTATTTTTCTGGGCCAGCTTCATGCCTGCTAAACATATCATTGCACAAAGGCACTGACTTTTACTTACTGCTAATTGTGTTGGACACCATTGTCCTTTCTTGAGTGACTTAACCTGTGAGATATGTCGTCCTAGACTCCGATGAACACTACAACACTCATCACAGATCAACACACCACGGTTGATGGAGGCCCAGCTGGGTTCTGAAACAAAGAAACAGAATGATGTCATTATAATTTAGGGTTTTAACCCTTGTCCTGCTGAACCCGGATATACCCTGCATTTGCAAACAGTGTAGATCCAGATCAGTTGGCTTCTTCAGAAGCCAACTGATCTGGATCTGCACTGTTTGTCATTAAGTATGTGAATTTATAGCAACAATCCAGATCAAGTAATCTGATTGGCTGAAAATTAGAAGTGGGCATGGCATCTAAATTTATTCAGCATGGCAAGGGTTAAGGGAACTCAATACACTTTCAGAGAAGGCAACTCAGTCAAAATTATTTTGTCTCCCTTCTCAAAAGGGGTCTGTTCTAAAAGGAAAGAATTTGCTCCCACTTACAGCAAATTCTTTCCTTCTGAAAAAGGGTTGACTCTAAAAGGAAAGAATAATTTGTTCCTCATTAGAGGACAGACATGTCTAAACAAATTGTGCAGACCCAGATCAGATGCTAGAGAATGCTTTGTCTGATCAGGATCTCCACTGTTTGCCATTCCATCACCAATTTTTAGATACACTCATTTTATGTAGTGAAAGATGGGCTTGTTATTGAATATTGTTTGTGTTGATGTTTTACAGCCCAGTCAACCCAATGGGGTCATGTCGAGTGCAGTCAGTTTACCTAACCACAATTTTACTGGGCAGGCTTAGTCCTCTAAGCGGTAAACCAGTATTGTGCACCTTCTTTCGCCAGAAACTGACAACTGCCCTTCTTGAATCAGCAGAAGGGAGAGAATGACCGTAGAAAATATTTCATGATCAATTTCCATGAATATTTTATGATCAATCTCCACGAAAGAATGTTGCCGACCTCAGTTTTAGAATAAGTAAAGTAAGGAGCTTAATAAGATGTCTGAATATTTAGGAGCATTATATTATGATGCAGCTTCTCAGAAGCTGCATCATAATATAATGCTCCTAAATATTCTGACATCTTATTAAGAGTTCTGATAAATGTCTAAATGTTATTGTTTGATGCGCAATGCACGAAAAAGGCCCTTATGTAATGTGCAGACAATGCAGGCCCAGTTGAGTCTGCCAAATATGCCCCCTTAACAACCTCACTCATGATTATGGATCAATATATATATACCTTATTTGACCTAATTATCACACATACCCCTATAAGAGCACAGTCAAACAATTCCTTAGTCTTCAAGTTACAGCCAGTGTACTTTTTTGTCTACTTCTTTACAAAGGCATACATGTATGTTGTGGGTACCCATCTGAATTGCATCGACTTGTCGATGCAATTCAAATGAGTACCAACAACATATGCTTTTATAAAGAAAATAAAAAAAAAATTGCATAAAACATCATCAAGTAAGTCTTTGGCTGATCATTTTTAAAAGTGTACTCTTAGTAGGTAGATACATATTTTACCTAAGTTTTACCAGCAATTTTGAAACACCGAAGAGACCAGTGCGGTAATTAGGTTGAATAAAGTATAATATTTGCAGATACTATAATAGCACAGCTGTATTCTGCAAGGATTCCACAATATCCGTAATAACCATTAGCATAATAGACATGCCTAAGGAAAAAATGCATACTTAGATCATGCAGAGTCTACACTGTTTGCCATTCAGTCAGTAATTTTTGGCCACACATTTCTATGTAGTGAGATTGGGGTGTTTTAATTTAAGAAAAAAGTACTCTAATGGGTGGAGCTTTGATAATTGGCTTTTTACACCTCTTTCAACATTATTTTGTCATACTGAGACAATGAAGAAGCGACAATGGAAGTCTTTGTGCAATGAACCACCCAATAATACAGTCATGCTCTGAATTCCACCTATAAATATAAGAAGCTTTGATCATTGATTTGGTATTTTAACGGCGCTTTCAACATTATTTAAGTCATATCAAGACAATGAAAAGGTGATAAAGAAAGTTTCTGTGCAATTAATTATAAGTGCTATGCAGTCATATCATATATCATAATCGGATTTTTGATTAACATGCAGGTACAGGGACAACATCTACATCAGTGGTCATCTGATCGGCAGTAATGAGGGGAACGCCAAATATTTAGGGGAATTACATAATAACCATTATCACTCTCTTGGCTAATTCAGCAGACAACAAATTGATGATATTTTTCTTATTTTTTTCCCAGAAAACAGGATTTGACATTTCATGCAAATTGTCTCCATTGGAGACAATTTGCATGAAATGTAAAATCCTGATTTCTGGGGAAAATAAGAAAAACATTTCAACTGAAAAATTTTACCCAGAGTGCTACAGCATTAAGGATCAATACCGGTGTATAGAATATTTGCTGATATCAGTTCATCTGTGATATGATGCACAAACATTCTGCAAGGATTCCCCAGGCACAAATTTACTGCATGCCTTCCCAAGAAAAACACTTGTTACAACTTGAGTGAGGCTGTGTTTAATTTACATTCCAAACACTAGATCTTATGAGCCAAGCAAAGTAAAAAGGTGTCTATGATGCCTAGCACCAGGCATCTGATCCTAGAGGGCGATTTGGGAGAAAAAGTCTCCCTAAGCTGGCTGACTTCTCCAAAAAAAAAATACCAATACTTTTTGACTGAAAAAAAAAAAATGTCTTATCTGCCAATATCTGGATCTAAAAGCACTGTGAGATAGTAATACAAGGTCCTTTTTATTCTCTGCTGATATTTTTATATAGAGTATTACCATAATAACCCTAAGTAATGGGTCAGACAGACCTTTGCAAACAGTGTAGACCCAGATCAGATGCTGCAAAATGTGGCATCTGATCAGGGTCTGCACTGTTTGCCATACATAAAGCAATATTTTAGACACATCAACAGGTACAATGTAGTATATGATGGAATATTTCAAATTTTAGGACAAGTATGGTAAGTAGATTAGGTGTCCCAATACTTATGGTAAATACGGTATAATAATTCTATACCTTATCTACATTATATAATCATTCAGTGACTGGACAGCAAAGGCCCTGGTAAGACCTCAAATGGGCTAAGGCTGACCTGTGTCTTCAATGTCTATGCATGCTCCACAGACATCTTTTCACTTGAAAATGGCCACTTATAAAGCCAGCAAAATATTGATATTACTACTGATTATTGGGAGTCCTGTTACAATAACATATCTTCAGATGCTACAGCAAATCTATTGCAAGTTGCAACTTGAAAACAAAACAATAAAACAAGTATGCTGATGTTGAAATTACCAGACAATAAATTTCAACCTCTTTATAACACGGTTCGTTATAACACGGTCTTGGATATAACACGGTTCAAAGATGGATCCCAAAAATGTATAGATAAATGGTCATTTTTCAATATAATCTATACATTTTTGTTTGGATATAACAGAGTTGTTTAACTAATACGGTTTATGCTATGGACCCCAACAATGGTGTTATAAAGAGGTTGTGGTGTAATTACGCTGGCCTTGGTGGCTCAGTCAGATGCTGGCGGGTCTGGATGGGGTTTATTGACAATTCTGATTAATGGCCTTATTTTTGGCCTAAAATATTTAGTGGCTACTGATCTTTGTGATGTACATGTAGAAGTTTAAAATGATTAGGCCAAAAACTCTAAAATATACCGATTTTTGTGAAAATAGCTTTATCAGTTACTGATTAAAGGGCTAAAATTTTAAAGATTAGTGATTTTTGATATCCCCCATCCAGACCCTAATTCATGTCTGACTGGTGACCAGGAGATTGCCCCGGGCCCAACAACATTCTTTAAAGGAGATTGATCATGAAATATTTTCTATGGTCTTTCTTTCCCTTCCACTGTTTCAAAAAGGGGAGTTAAAAAAAAATAGCACAAGTACTGGTTAACTGCTTAGAGGACCAAGCCTGCCCAGGAAAAGTGTGGTTATGTAAACTGACCGGCTCAAAATGACTTCAATAGTCTTGACAAAATGGGCTGTTTAACTCCAAATCAACCAACCAGACAATCATTGATTTTTGATCAATATTTCTGTTTGCTGAAAACAGAGCTCAACACTTCACATTTCATGCAAATGTTGTCTCCTAAAACAAGTATAAGAGGTAAGGGTTGATATACCCCAGAGGATAAAGTTTGATTGTAACTGAAGGCATTTGCTAAATTTGATCATATAAAAAATTTCACACATCAGTCTTTCATACATTATGAGAAAATGACTTTTCAACATTTTCCCAATATAAATGCACAGGGAAGATAATTTGACCCTTCCATAAAAAGGTAAAAGTCAACCTAGCATCATCTTTTGAAAAAAAATACCGGTACAGAATAAATTGTAGACCTTGCTTCCGCAAGATTGTTGTACCAAGATTCAGGCTCAAAGCTTTCTTGGTTGAGTGGACAAGAAGATTTTAAGTGCTTTTTGCTCAGTATAAATGGGCATGGAGGCCATCTAATGCTTGATGGAGCATGATCATTTGAACATTCATTCCCTCAGCAAATTTGAAATCTGATAAAAACTGGCACAGTGGCTTATAAAAGAAGTTGTTTAAAGAGACTGATGCCGGATGTCAGACACTGGACAACAGACAAAATTAGATGACAATATTTGCTCATCCTGTCCATTATTGCAAAAAGGGCTGCTAGGTAAGCAGTGTAGAGCCTGCTGAAAGGGCTAGTTTTGAGCGGTCTCATTTGCATCTACCCTATTTGCAAAGAGCTGAAATATGTACTGTACAAAATTAAACTACATGTACCATGTTTGCTTAAAAATTGGCACACTTTAACTTTTTACCACGCTTGTCCATTTCACTACAAACCTGCTGTAGACTGGCTCCAGTCTCCAGTGACTAAATATTTATTCTTGTAATCCTGTTTGATAATGCACTAAAATAAAACCTGAATAATATCATGACTATAAAGGCTGGTCACTAGTGATTGATTGATTGTGTTGGGGTTTAACAACACGTCAACCCTTGTGGGTCATTTTGTGTCGTCTCCCAGAGAAAGGGAGAAAAGTGATAGAAGAGATAGTAGAAGAGATTAAAGAGAGGGACAGGGAAGAAAGGAACAGGAATGAAAGTGAAGAAACAGAAGAAATAAAAATATTCCCCATCTACCCTTACCTGCTACAAGGATAGCAGGCCTTGCCCAACTGTAAGCCAATATCAGTTGGACGCCCCGGTGACATAAGATACACGACACCTTCGCACCACCCGACCACCCCAGCCTTTATAGTCATGATATTACATTGTTTTCATTTTAGGGAACAAACAGGATTATAAGAATAAATATTTACGGTAGTCACTGGAGACTAGAGCCAGTCTGTACCCGCTGATGTCCCAAAAAGATAGGTAGATATATGACAAACAGTGTTCTCAGTGCTTGCACTAACTGTCAAAATCAGGAAGTCCCAGGACTTCCTACAAAATGTAGCTCCAATATCTGGAAGTCCTGGTGATCAAATTTTTTCACTCACTTTCAGAAATTCAATATTCTTAAACTCTCATTTATGGAATAAACTGCCATTGTTAAGCTAAATAACACATAAATTCATTCTAAATTTTTGTTACAAACGACTAAATATCTTTAAAAGTTGGGAGTCCTAGACTTCTTGGCATTGATTTTTGGAAGTCCTAGGGCTATTTTTGGGAGCAAGCACTGGTTGACTGATCAGATGCCACATTTTGCAGCATCTGACTAGGTCGTCTACACTATTTGCTAAGGGCAGCATCTATCCCACTATTCAGGGTAAATACAGTCCGTTAATTTATATATGGGAAGCACCTGTAGAATTAGTTCATTCAGAATCTGGAGTAAAACTACAACAGCCACAGGAGGGGCATGTTGCCATGGTTATCAGACAAGAAGGGCTTATCAGCAGTTTTTATCACCATGTGGGTAAAAGATTAAAAACACTTGTATCATGGTATCTAGTTTTGAAAATCTGTCAGTGTTACATTGGTAGGAAGAAGTGCAAATTTATGAGTTGTTTTTTTTTGTCTAATCCTCAGCTCTAGAAAAGAGGACTTAATTTCCAGATGAATGTTTTCCATGTTTTCTCCATGGGAACATAAGTTGTGGGTACTCATCAAGCCTTGGTGAGGCCCTTCTTATGAGTACCACAATATAAATGAAGGTATAAGTAGAAATGTGTCAATATGACACAGATGCCCCTGCCCAGGGACAATCCTCACCCAGTAACAAGCATTTTGCAAAAAATGAACTTGGAATTGGCGGATTTTACCCGAAATCGGACTTGCCTATATTTTATGATTATAAACCTGTATATAAAATATGAACCCCATACACTTATGTTTTCATAAGACATCGACTGGAAACCATTTTTCGTACATACGTACTGTACGATAAATTTGAAAAAGGGCTATAACTCCCATAATATTTGGTGCAGTTTACCCTGAATCAAATTTGACCTATATTTTATGATTATATACCTGAGAATAAAATATACAATACAGCTGCTGCAAAGGTTTGATGGTTCGCGCTCGCGAGTGATGGGAGGAAACGCGTGGAAAAGATTGAGGTCCACACAAACCCCTACAAAATTCATGCGAAATTCACACAAAATTCCTGATCAGACGTCATATTTTGTGGCATCTGGTCTGGGTCTACACTGTTTATTCACTGTTTGCTCTGGCTTGTTCATTCCAAAACTTAAGAGTTTTTTAACAGTCAAAGTTAAACCCATTTTGCTGCCTGTTGACATAGCTCTATTTTCAATCAATAAGTACATGTATTGATATTTTTCTTATTTCTCCATGAAAACATATGTTGTGGGTACTCATTAGAAGCACTTCAGTGAGGCACTTCTAATGAGTACCCACAACATACGTTTGTGTGGAGAAATAAGAAAAACATTTACCTGATACCCCCTCTTATCTAGACCCATGCTGTTGATGGTCTTAACCCTTGTCCTGCTGAATAAATTAAGATGCCACACCAATTTCTAATTTCCAGCCAATCAGATTACTTGATCCAGGTTGTTGATATAAACTCACATACTCAATGGCAAACAATGCAGATCCAGATTAGTTGGCTTCTTCAGAAGCCAACTGATCTGGATCTACACTGTTTGCAAAGACAGGACATATCCGGGTTCAGCTGGACAAGGGTTAAAACTGCAGGATTACTGGCAAACAGTGCAGACCCTGATCAGAGGCCACATTCTGTGGTGTCTAACCTGGGTCTACACTGTTTGTTCATGCCTATCTATTCCAAGACTAGGGGTTATTACGTTTAATATAACCCATTTTACTACCTATTGATGGGTCTAAAAACTGTTGGATGAGTGGCAAACAATG
This sequence comes from Anodontia alba, assembly GCA_964016985.1. Lineage (NCBI taxonomy): Eukaryota > Metazoa > Mollusca > Bivalvia > Lucinida > Lucinidae > Anodontia > Anodontia alba. The sequence continues at coordinate 92,737,719 of OZ024830.1, read as the reverse complement.
TAGACCCTGATCAGATGCCACATTCTATGGCATCTGATCTGGGTCTATTGTTTGCTCAGGCCTGTCTGTCCCAGAACTTTGGGTTATTATGGTATTTGTTGGATAACAATTTTTATTGCCAAGGCAGGTGCAACTTCTGATAGCAAAAGTAATCAGAGGCTTATCTAACATTGCCAATGTAGGGGGAAGTAACCAATTTAGCAAAGGAGGCAATTAACCCTTGTCATGCTGAATAAATTAAGATGCCACGCTCATTTCCAATTTTCAGCCAATCAGATTACTTGATCCAGGTTGTTGATACAAATTCACATACTTAATGGCAAACAGTGCAGATCCAGATCAGTTGGCTTCTTCAGAAGCCAACTGATCTGGATCTACACTGTTTGCAAATGCAGGGTATATCCGGGCTCAGCAGGACAAGGGTTAATAATATATTGGTATTATTATTTTTATGGTGCTTTAATCACTGAAACAAGAGATTTAAAGCTACTGTTCAGACAGAAACATATCAGAAGTATAGCTCAAGATAAGAGGGAGTATAGCCACATGATACAGTATAACCTCAAAGGCTCGAACACGGATGGCTCGTTTACCATGGATGATCTGAACTCTTTTTTCATTCCCTACAAAATTCTTCAAATAGCTCAAGAAAACAAATATTTAGGGATGTTTTTCCTATTTTATCATAGAATTGTATGTTAATAATAATAAATAATAATAATAATAATCAACCTTATTTATAGAGGGTAACACATTTAGTAATCTAGTACTAATCTTCCATGTGGCCCTCTTTTTTCCTGGGTAGAAACCAGTACCAAGCAATGTGGATAAAGTCTCTTGCTCAAGGAAACAACACTTGCTGTTAGTGGGGATCGAACCCGGTACCTATTGATCTCGAGTCCAACGCTTTACCACTGCACCACAGCGCTCCACGTGTATTCATAAGGCAATTCTAATGAGTACACCCAACATACAATCATTGTGTAGAATATCGAAAAGATTTCCCTAAATTATCGCTATTTGCTTCCTGAACTGATGCCATGATTAAACCCTCAGTGGCTCGAACTACCCATGTTTCGAACGAATTTCCATGGTCCCATTAAACCCTCAGTGGCCCGAACTACCCATGTTTAGAACGAATTTCCATGGTCCCAAAGATGTTCAAGCCATTGAGGTTTGACTGTAGCTAGTTTTCTTATTTCTTCGTGAAAACATATGTTGTAGGTACTCATTAGAAGTGCTTCAGCAACGCACTTCTAATGATTACCACAACGTCTTTTTATGTATTTTTTCGGTTAGAAAAAGAAGCACCTTGTTTGAAACTATGAGGAAGTGCTTGCTGTGTTTTTCTCTATATTTTCTTAATATATCCAAACATTTTCAGATCTCATTAGACAAGTACTGTTTAACCACTTAGAGGACTACAAGCCTACCCAGTAAAAGTGTTGTGGTAAACTGACTGGCTCAACGTGACCTTAACCCTTGTCCTGCTGAACCCGGATATACCCTGTTTTTGCAAACAGTGTAGATCCAGATCAGTTGGCTTCTGAAGAAGCCAACTGATCTGGATCTGCACTGTTTGCCATTATGTATGTGAATTTATATCAACAAGCCGGATCAAGTAATCTGATTGGCTGAAAATTATAAGTGGGCATGGAATCTTAATTTATTCAGCAGGACAAGGGTTAATAGTGTTGACTGGGCTGTTAAACTACAAACCAATACATAACAATATTGGCATAACCAGACCCCAAAACCATAACTTCAGATGAGATGATTTTTTTTTTTATTTCTCCATGGGTATGTTACACAAGGCACCATAGATCCAGATAAGGCGCTTTTTTCATCCAAAAAATCTGATATCTTTCTTATTTCTCAACAAAAACATATGTTGTGGGTACTCATCAGAAGCGCCTTGATGAGGCATTTCTAATGAGTACCCGTAAAATATGTTTTCATCGAGAAATAAGAACAAGAGGCCCACGGGCCATGGTTCGCTCACCTGAGTGACATAGCCACTGCAGACATGCAGATGTTATGCAACATTTTTCCAATCCTATCATCGCAACTAATGAAAATATCATCATTTGAGCAGTTCTTAGTTTTGAAGAAGAATATATGGGCCTGACAGTCAATGGAGCATGATCATTTGAATAAACTATCAATCACATTTCAACAGAAGGATCAATGTGAAATTTGGTGGAAAATGGCTAAATGGTTTCTGAAGAATCATGATTTTATACATGTAAACAGCACAGTGGCAGGGAAATATTATAAATATAAACCAGATGACGGCCATCTTAGATTTCCAATCAGAACAATTTTAAATACTGTTGATCTACAAGTCACTTCGATACTTTCAATATAAATGTATATGACCCATACAAATGGGGAAGCAAATTTGACCTTGGAGGTAAAAAGGTCAAATGTCAACATAGAACCATCATTTTAGCAATTTTGGTAGATCTCCTGTCCCCCATAATTTGTGCAAAGATTAGGACCCAGGGCTTATTTGGTTATGGAGAAGAAGATTTTTAAAGGTTTTTACCATATATGGGCATGGCAGCCATTTTGATCAATGGACCATACCCATGTTAGCAATCTTTCATTCTCCTGCCACCGAGGCTCCACATGAAATTTGAGCAACACTGGCCCAGAGGCTTCAGAGGAAAAGCCATTTGAAATGATCAACATTTTTTCCATACAAATTTAAGGGCCCATACAAATGCATACAGAAGCAAACTTGACCTCGCCGTAAAAAGGTTAAATGTCAATGTATGACAATTATTTTAGCAACTTTGGTAGACCGCCCTTTCCAAATATATGCAAAGATTCAGCCACAAGCCATCCTCAGTTTTGGAGATAAGATTTTTAAATGTTTTTTCCCATACAAATGCATAAAGAAGCAAACTTGACCTTGCCGTAAAAAGGTCAAATGTCAATGAATGACCATTATTTTAGCAATTTTGGTAGACCCCCTGTCTCCAATGATTTATGCAAAGATTCTGCCCCAAAGCATCCTCAGTTCTAGAGAAGAAGATTTTTAAAGGTTTTTACCATATATGGGCATGGCGGCCATCTTGGTCACCGAACCGTGACCATTTTAGCAATCTTTTGTTCCCCCTACCTAAGGAGGCTCCATATGAAATTTGAGCAAAATTGGCCCAGAGGCTCCAGAGGAGAAGTTGTTTGAAATTCTGAACATTTTTCCCATACAAATGCATAAGGAAGCAAAATTGACCTTATGGTAAAAAGATCAAATGTCAATGTATGACCATTATTTTAGCAATTTTGGTAGCCCTCCCATTCCCGATGATATATGCAAAGATTCAGCCATAAGGCATGCTCGGTTTTGGAGAAGAAGATTTTTAAAGGTTTTTCCCATACAAATGCATAGGGAAGCAAACTTGACCTTGCCGTAAAAAGGTCAAACGTCAACATATGACAATTCTTTTAGCAATTTTGGTAGACCTCCTGTCCCTGATGATTCCTGCAAAGGTTCAGCCCCAAGGCATTCTCGGTTCTGGAGAAGAAGATTTTTAAAGGTTTTTACCATATATGGGCGTGGCGGCCATCTTAGTCAATGGACCGCGACCATTTTAGCAATTTTTCGTTCTCCCACCCTAAGGAGGCTCCATATGAAATTTGAGCAAAATTGGCTCAGCGGCTTCAGAGGAGAAGTCGTTTGGAAATGTTAATGGACGGACGGACGGAAGATGGACGAAAAGTGATCACAATAGCTCATCCTGAGCAGAGCTCAGGTGAGCTAAAAATATTATTTGGATACCACCTCTTATCTGTAGCTATGCTGTTACACAAGGCACCATAGATCCAGATAAGACACTTTTTTTTCAATCAAACAGTGTTGACATTTTTTCTTATTTTATGGCAAAAACATAGGTTGTGGATAGACTAGATGGATAAATATTTTTTTCTTATTTCTTGATGAAAACATATGTTGTGTGTACTCATTAGAAGCACCTTGCTGAGGTGTTTCTAATGAGTACCCACAACGTAAGTTTTTATCAAGAAATAAGAAAAATATTATGTGGATACCCTCTTCTGTAGCCTAAAGAGGTGCTTCTAAAGAATACCAAAAACATACCTAGTTTCGTTACTTTTACTTCTCTAGAAAAACATATTGTATTGGTGCTCATTAGAAGCACCCCAACAAGGCACTTCTAATGAGTACACACAACATATGTTTTCATCAAGAAATAAGAACAAGAGGCCCACGGGCCACAACTCGCTCACCTGAGTGAAACCGCCACTGCAGATATGCAGATGGCATGCAACATTTTTCCAATACTCTTATGGCAAGGCAATGGCTTAAACAATTTTTGAAATATTTTGTTTACAAGGTTAAAATGCTGAAATTTTCAAAACGTCACAAGTAAAACAAGTCACCCCCAATGCCTCCTACAAACTTTTGAGCCAACTGGCATTTCGGTGCAGTAGAAGAAGCAAAAAATTGATTTTCAAGATGGCTGCCATCTTGGATTTCCGATTGGAATGATTATAGCAATTTTTTGATTTACAAGTCACCCTGATGCTTCCTACTAAGTTTCAAGTCAATTGACTTTTTGGTTTAGGAGAAGAAGCGAAAAATAGATTTTCAAGATGGCTGTCATGGAGGCCATCTTGGATTTCCAATTGGCACGATTTTAGCTATTTTTGATGTACAAGTCATCTCGATGCTTCCTAGCAAGTTTGGAGTCAATTGGCCTTTCAGTTCAGGAGAAGAAGTGAAAAATAGCTTTTCAAGATGGCTGCCATGGTGGCCATCTTGGATTTCTAATCAGCACAATTTTAGCTATTTTTGATTTATAAGTCACCCAATGCTTCCTAACCAGTTTGGAGTCAATTGGCTTTTGGGTTTAGGAGTAGAAGTGAAAAATAGATTTTCAAGATGGCTGCCATGGCGGCCATCTTGGAATTTGGACCGACACGATTTTAGCTATATTTGATCTACAAGTCACCTTGATGCTTCCTAGCAAGTTTGGAGTCAATTGGCCTTTCGGTTCAGGAGAAGAAGCGAAAAAGATTTTCAAGATGGCGGCCATGGTGGCCATCTTGGATTTCTGATCGGAACGATTTTAGCTATTTTTTTATCTACATTTCACCCTAATGCTTCCTACCAAGTATCGAGTCAATTGGCCCTGGGGTGTAGGAAGAGTAGGCTTTTAAAGCAATTGTTCACGCCGCATGACGCACGCCGCATGACCCATGATGGACGATGGACATTGACTGACCACAATAGCTCACCATGCGCACTTTATGCTCAGGTGAGCTAAAAATCTGAGCAAATTTGGCTCAGTGGCTTCAGAGAAGTCGTCAAATTCTCAACAATTTCCCCATATAAATGTTATGGGGCTCATACAAATGCATAGGGAAGCAAACTTGACCTTGCCGTAAAAAGGTCAAATGTCAACGTACGATAATCTTTTTAGCAATTTTGGTAGATCTCCTGTACCTGATGATTTGTGCACAGATTTAGCCCCAAGGCATCCTCAGTTCTGAAGAAGAAGATTTTTAAAGGGTCTTACCATATATGGGCATGGTGGCCATCTTGGTCGACCTACCTAGACCATTTTAGCAATCTTTCGTTCCCCTGACTTAAGAAGGCACAATATGAAATTTGAGCAAATTTGGCTCAGTGGCTTCAGAGAAGAAGAAATTTAAAATTCTCAACAATTTTCCTATTCAAATGTATGGGGCTCATACAAATGCATAGGGAAGCAAACTTGACCCTGCCGTAAAAAGGTCAAATGTCAACGTACGACAATTCTTTTAGCAACTTTGGTAGACCTCTCGTTCCCGATGATTTGTGCAAAGATTCAGCCCCAAGGCATTCTCGGTTCTGGAGAAGAAGATTTTTAAAGGTTTTTACCATATATGGGCATGGCGGCCATCTTGGTCACAGACCGCGACAATTTTAGCAATCTTTTGTTTCCCCACACTAAGGTGGCTCCATATGAAATTTGAACAAAATTATCTCAGAGGCTTCAGAGGAGAAGTCGTTTGAAACTCTTAACAATTTTCCCATTCAAATGTATAGAGCTCATTCAAATGCATAGGGAAGCGAACTTGACCTTGCCGTAAAAAGGTCAAACGTCAACGTACGACAATTCTTTTAGCAACTTTGGTTGACCTCTCGTCCCCGATGATTCGTGCAAAGATTCAGCCCCAAGGCATCCTCGGTTATGGAGAGGAAGATTTTTAAAGGTTTTTACCATATATGGGCATTGCGGCCATCTTGGTCAACGGACCACGACAATTTTAGCAATCTTTTGTTTCCCCACCCTAAGGTGGCTCCATATGAAATTTGAACAAAATTAGCTCAGAGGCTTCAGAGGAGAAGTCGTTTGAAACTCTTAACAATTTTCCCATTCAAATGTATAGAGCTCATACAAATGCATAGGGAAACGAACTTGACCCTGCCGTAAAAAGGTCAAACGTCAACATACGACAATTCTTTTATCAACTTTGGTTGACCTCTTGTCCCCAATGATTCATGCAAAGATTCAGCCCCAAGGCATCCTCGGTTATGGAGAAGAAGATTTTTAAAGGTTTTTACCATATATGGGCATGGCAGCCATCTTGGTCAACGGACCGCGACAATTTTAGCAATCTTTTGTTTCCCCACCCTAAGGTGGCTCCATATGAAATTTGAACAAAATTATCTCAGAGGCTTCAGAGGAGAAGTCGTTTGAAACTCTTAACAATTTTCCCATTCAAATGTATAGAGCTCATACAAATGCATAGGGAAGCGAACTTGACCTTGCCGTAAAAAGGTCAAACGTCAACTTACGACAATTCTTTTAGCAACTTTGTTTGACCTCCCGTCCCCGATGATTCGTGCAAAGATTCAGCCCCAAGGCATCCTCGGTTATGGAGAAGAAGATTTTTAAAGGTTTTTACCATATATGGGCATGGCGGCCATCTTGGTTGACGGACCGCGACCATTTTAGCAATCTTTCGTTCCCCCACCCTAAGGAGGCTCCATATGAAATTTGAGCAAAATTGGCTCAGCGGCTTCAGAGAAGAAGTCGTTTGAAAATGTTAACGGATGGACGGACGGACGCACGGACGGACGACGGACGAAAAGTGATCACAATAGCTCATCCTGAGCAGAGCTCAGGTGAGCTAAAAAAATATTTATCCATCTAGTCTATTAATAGGCCCATCTCCAGATTAAGGGTATCATCTGGTTTATTTTAGTTTTGTGATTATTGTTTAAAAATAAAAATTGTTGTGTTTGATGCAAAATATGTGGATCCTGATTCATATCTCCAGATAAGGCATAGCTCTTGATAAGGCTCTTTTTCAACCAAAATGTATCTATATTTTTCTTATTCTGGACGAAAACATATGTTGTGGGTACTCATTAGAAGTGGCTTGCTGAGGTGCTTCTAATGAGTACCTGAAGTGCCTGAGGTGCTTCTCATGAGTACCCACATGTGTTCATCGAGAAATAAGAAAACTATTTACATTTTGCGGTCACACAAATCACCTAAATACCGGAATACTACCGAAATACCCGTGAAAAATATACATGCAGGTATACCTGTGACAAACACCAATATTAGCTTTAATTAATTAATTAATTTTATGTCAATCTAATGGAAAAGGGATAATATTTTAACCTAAAATATTTTGCAAATTGTCTTTGGTTTTGTTTTTTTTTAATTTGAAAACATTGCTGATAGTCCACTAAATCAGAGCCGGAATACGACCGGAATACCCGTGAAAACGTGAAAAACGTGAATTACCTGTACACTTCAAACGAAAAGTACATACGAATTTTTGTATAAAACATTTATCAATTGAGTGAATAATTTGTTCCGATTGATTTAGTTACATATGATGTATATATTAAAAAATATATGGCCAGTACTGAGTCTCAAACACGACACACCAAAAGTTTATCATTTATGCATGTTTGAAACCAGATTAAACAACCAATGCAGTCATGATGAAAAAAAACTTCAAAGACAATTTGCAAATTATTTGAGGTTAAAATATCATCCCTTTTCCATTAGGTTGACATTACTTAATTAATTAAGGCCAATACTTGTGTCTTCAATAGGCGTCTTTCACAGTTATATTTTTCAGAGGTATTTCAGTAGAATTCCGGTATTTCGGTGATTCGTGTGACCCACATTTTTGTACCTGATACCCACTCTTATCTAGATCCATGTAATGTACTCTTTTTTTTTTTTTTAAAGAAAAAATACTGATATTTTTCTTACGGTATTTGTCCACAAAAACATAGAATACATCAGAAGTGCCCTGGTGAGATACTTGGCAAAGCTCTTCTAATGAGTACTCATAGCATATGTTTTAGACTGGCTCCAGTCTCCAGTGACAAAATAGTTTTTTCTTATAATTATCCCCGCGCTTTTCGAAGAAAAAGCGGGGATATTGTTATACACCCCCGTCCATTCGTGTGTCTGTTATGTCACATCATTGCTCCTAGACCATTTAAGCTAGAATCTTAAAACTTTCACAGGCGACAGCCCTATGGATGAGGACTGGAGGAACACATTTGGAATTTTGATGTGCATGGAGATATGCGATGGCGCTGGTGCGGGGATATGCGATGGCTCTCCATTGACTTGCTTTAGTCCTGTTTGATAATCCACTAAAATAAAACCAACTAGTGACCAGCCTTTTAGTCATGATATTTTTTTGGTTTTATCTTAGTGGATTATCAAACAGGATTATGAGAGAAATATTTAGTCACTGGAGACTGGAGCCAGTCTACATATGTTTTTGTGGGCAAATAAGTAAAATATTATCTGGATACCACTCTTATCTGGAGCTATATTCATAGGTCTATATAAGAGTGGGTATCAGGTAAATAATTTTTCTTATTTCTCGACGAAAACATATGTTGTGGGTACTCATTAGAAGCGCCTCAATGTTGTGTGTACTCATTAGAAGCACCTTGTTGAGGCGCTTCTAATGAGTACCCACAACGTATGTTTTCGTCAAGAAATAAGAACAAGAATTCCGCGGAAGGCGTTATCGCACCTGCTAGCACAAAAGTCACAGGAGCCTCAATCAGAATGTGGTTATTAAATAAGTTTATTTCATTCTTAGCAGTGCTTACTTGGAAAACAGGGTTGAAAAAAATGTAGACAAAGTGCCTAGTGGGGCACATATATTCCAGGTCAGTCATCTTCAGCACTGACTTTTCGTATCATACAGCCAAATGATAATGGAACGTTGACGTAAAATGTGTAAAAGTCACTGGAGCATGAAATATAGGTCAAGGTCACAGGTCAAGGTACCTGCTAATTCAGTACATCAAGGAGAAGCACAATGCAAGGTATGGTGGTTGTAGGCCTTATAGTTGAGGAGTTATCAAACATCAACGTAAAATGTGTCAAATATAGGTCAAGGTCACTGGGTCAAGGTACCTGCCAAGCCAGGGCAATGAGGGCAATGAGGTGAAGCACAATGCAAGGTTTAGTGGTTGTAGGTCTTATATTTGAGGAGATACCGAACATCAATATAAAATGTGTCAATGTCACTGGAGTGCACAATATAGGTCAAGGTCACCAGGTCAAGGTACCTGTCGAGTCAGTACATCGAGAAGAAGTGCTATATAAGGTTTGGTGGTTGAAGGCCTTACAGTTGAGGACATATGGAAGGGTGACCTAAAAGGTGTAAAAGTCAATGGAGCGTAAAATATAGGTCAAGGTCATCCAGTCAAGATACTTGCAGTCCGTACATAGAGGAGAAGCACTTTGCAAGGTTTGATGGTTGTAGGCCTTATAGTTGAGGAGATATTGAACGTTGACGTAAAATGTGTAAAAGGCACTGGAGCTCAAAATATAGGTCAAGGTCACCAGGTCAAGATATCTGCCAAGTCAGTACATATAGGAAAAGCACTATGCAAGGCTTGGTGGCTAGAGGTCTTACACTTGAGGAGATCTGGAATGTTGATGTAAATTATGTCAAAGTCACTGCAGCCAAAATATAGGTCAAGGTCACCAGGTCAAGGTATTTGCTAAGTCAGTGCATTGAGGAGAAGCACTTTGCAAAGTTTGATGGTTGTAGGCCTTATAGTTGAGGAGATATCGAACTTCGACGCAAAATATGTCAAAGTCACTGGAGCGCAAAATATAGGTCAAGGTCACCGGGTCAAGGTACCTGCCAAGTCTGTACATCTAGAAGAAGCACTATGCAAGGTTTGGTAGTTGTATGCCTTATAGTTGAGAAGATCTGGAATGTCAACGTAAATTGTGTCAAAGTCAATGGAGCGCAAAATATAGGTCAAGGTCACTGGGTCAACATATCTGCCAAGTCAGGAGGTCAGGGAGATGTGTCGTGCAAGGAATGATGGTTGTTGTAGAATTGTAGTTGATCAGAATACTAACTTTGACGTAAATGTCGAACTTCGACATAACAGAACTGTTAAGAGACAGACGGACGGACGAATGGACAGACGAATGGAAAAGCGGGCACCTATGTCGCAAAGTCAGGAGGTCAGGGAGATATTTCATGCAAGGTTTGATGGTTGTTTAGTCTTGTAGTTGATTAGAATACTAACTTTGTCATAAATGTCGAACTTCGACATAACAGAACTGTTAAGAGACGGACAGACGGACAGATGAACAGACAGACGAATGGAAAAGTGGGCACCTGTGTCGCAAAGTCGGGAGGTCAGGAAGATGTTTCATGCAAGGTTTGATGGTTGTTTAGTCTTGTAGTTGATTAAAATACTAACTTTGACATAAATGTCGAACTTCGACATAAATGTTGACAGACGGACGGACGAATGGACACACATACGGTAAAGCGGACGCCTATGTTGCAAAGTCAGGAGGTCAGGGAGATGTTTCATGCAAGGTTTGATGGCTGTTTAGTCTTGTAGTTGATTAGAATACTAACTTTGACATAAATGTCGAACGTCGACATAAATGTTGACGGACGGACGGACAGAAAATCGGACGCCTATATCGCACCCTGCTACAAGCAGGTGCAATAAAAATATAGATACTTTTTGGTTGAAAAAAGCGCCTTATCAAGAGCTATGTATATTGACTTATTGGTTGGAAGCAAAGTGCCGATAGCTGGACACACAGACGAACAGACACAGGATATAACATCACCAATGCTGACGGTAGTGCAACAGCTTAGCCATGTTAACTGTACTTTTATATAGGCAAGCTAAAATTGCTTGTTATTGGGAATTCTGGGTTAACCATTGAGTCATGAAATTAATAGTTATTACATTATTGCTTGCAACCCTGGATTTAACAGTCTGGTGCCAATATAATGTAAGGAAAACAGATAAAACGGGATACTGGACCAAATTTATTTTCTTTTTTTTTTCTCTGTGAAAACATAACTCATTAGAACTGCCTCAGCAATGAAATTCTAAGAGTACAACGATATGTTGTGCAGAAAAAAAAAGAAAATATCCATTGTATTCAACTGTGAAATATCTTATTAATCTGAGGTTCTGAGTAGTACAGTGCCTTAACCCTTAAAATGCCAAGAAAACCTGCATCTGAAAATGTCGTCTGTTTATGTCGTCTGCTGCCTATTCTTGCAAACTTTTCAAACCTATTTTTACATACAAGCAAACAGTGTGGACCCTGATCAGACTGCTCCTAGAGGAGCAGTATTATCTGGGTCCACAATGTTTGCAAAAATGACTTTTAAAGTCACAAGCAGATGACTAAGCAGACGACTATTGTTGTGATTGGCAGTTTAAGGGTTAACCTTTACCAGTCTATGGGCAAATTTAGAAGATGACAAATTCATGATATTTTTTTAAAATTTCCTAGAAAATAGGCTTTGACATTTTGTGCAAATTATCTCCTTATCAGACAATTTGCATCAAATGTCAAATCTTATTTTCAGGGAAAAATAAGGAAAACATTTCAAAATGCTGTCTGCCCCTTTTTTTTCTCTCAGCATGCTAAGCCCTTAAACCTTATGAATCAAGCAGTGTATAGTAAACTATGGATATTTGGAAGATCTTTTGTCAGTCTTTAGTCTTTAACCCTTAAAGCGCCAAGAAAACCTATATCTGAAAATGTTGTCTGTTTATGTCATCTGCTGTATATTCTTGCAAACTTTTCAAACCTATTTTTGCATACAGGCAAACAGTGTGGACCCAGATCAGACTGCTCCTAAAGGAGCAGTCTGATCTGGGTCCACACTGTTTGCAGAAATGACTTTCAAAATCACAAACAGATGACAAAGCAGACAACAATTGTTGTGATTGGCAGTTTAAAGGTTAATGTGCCAACCATAAATGCAGCATATGACATCCTGAAATTTTCTTCCTTATTTTCTCAAAATATTAGGCTCAACATTTTACATGAACTGTCAAGCCTTATTTTCTCACAATATTACATAACTAGACATGTGTCTTTAGTACACAAATGCACTCCCCAACCCCCACTTTGCGCTTTTCCCATAGGGCAACAACTATATTTAGTATAATGTTCCAAATGCTCAATCTGACCTGTTATACATTCTGACCCCTAGCCTTATCCCAGGGCATGACCCAGAGGCAAGTCTAGCACAGTGTTAAAGGTGAGTAAGCAGGATACCAAATTTCAACTTCCTAGCATAAAAGGTCCCCAAGTTATGACCTCGGAAAAAAAAAAAAAAAAAAATACACGCACATTAATGGCAATGTAAAATCTGACCACTTTCAGGTCATACTGACTCATAATCCGTAAGTATGATGTTTATACATCAAATACTCTCCAAGATATAAGGCAGAATTACTAGACTGTGAAATGTAGGTTACTGTGACCTACATTTATTTTGAGGCCAAAGTGACTCATAATCAGAAGGTATGAGGTCAAAGTTCAGGTCATACTGACTCATAATCTTAAAGTATGATGTTTGTCCATCAAATACTCTTCAAGATAAAGAGCAAAATTACCGGACCATGAAATGTAGATCACTGTGATCTACATGTACATTAATTTTGAGGTCAAACTTGGATCATTCTGGCTCATATGGCAAAATCACTGGACCATGAAATATAGGTCACTGTGGCCTACATTTATTTTGAGGTCATAGTGACTCATAATCAGAAAGTATGGAATTTATATATGAAATACACACTTCAAGATATAAGGCAAAATCACTGGATGGAGAAAACTCTTAGGATATAAGGCAAAACTACTGACCTTCACTTCATGACCTACAAGTCAATGACACAAGGTTGACCGATGTCTGACCAAGTACCTGTTGTTTTCATAATAGAAAAGTGGAAGAAAAAAAAAAAAAAAAACCCACTTTTTACAGGTGCCCTAGATGATTTTGACCTTTAGCCCCTCCCCAGGGTATAGACTTTGGGGTTTATGTCATGTGGAATGTAAGCTGACCTTCCAGGTTACCTATGGTCCAAATATGAATGCTTTCTGATAAGGGGTGTTGAGGGATGAACTTTTGAAAAACTTGAACAAACCAGATATGTGTCCAAAGTACACAAATTAGTCTGCCCTTTGGACCCCTAGCTCCACTCCTGGGCATGACCAAGCAGCAACTCTAGCGCAGAGTTAAAGGTTAAGGTTTGGGTAAGTAGCATTTCAACTTCCTAGCATAAAAGGTACCCAAGTTCTGACCTCTAAGAGAAACAGGGACGTAAAGGTCAATGTAAAATCAGACCTGTTATACATTTTGACCCCTAGTCCAACCCCTGGGCATGACCAGAGGCAACTCTAGCATAGAGTTGACGTTTTAGGTCTCAGTGTAAGAAGTAAACCAAATTTCAACTTCCTAGCATAAAAAGTACCTCATTTTGTCCCTTAGCCCCACCCCAGGACACGACCCAGGAGCAACTGTAGCACAGAGCTGAAGGTTTAGATCTGGGTAAGTACACTTCAACCTCTTTATAACACGGTTCGATATAACACTGTTTTGGATATAACACAGTTCAAAGATGGATTCCAAAAATGTATAGATTATATTGAAAAATATTTCAATATAATCTATACATTTTTGTTTGGATATAACACGGTTGTTTAACGAACACGGTTTATCCTATGGACCCCAACAATAGTGTTATAGGTACCATCAGTACCTTAAATAAGCTGCTTCTCAGGGTACTTATCCAATTAAGATTCCTGAAAAAGCAATTCAAATTAAATTTATGGGGTAAATACCCAAATAACAGTATTTCTTGCACCCATTTACAAAACAGGGTGCCTAAAAGCAAAATCCTGATACCCAAATTCAATGTGAAATAGGTGGATAAATATAGCCCAAAGTACCCAACTTATCTAAGCACTGTAGCATACTAAATTTCAACTTCCTAGTGTACAAGGTATCCAAGCAATGACTTTTAGAATGTAGCATACCAAATTCAACTTCCTCGTATAAAAGGACCCATGTTTGACACTACATTTTTATCCCCAGCCCCAGCCCAGGGCAAGACCCATGGGCAACTCTAAGCACAGAGCTGAAGGTTTAGGTCTGGAAAAGTAGCTTTCCAAATTTCAACTTCCTAGTGTACAAGGTACTCAAGTTATGACCTCCAAGAAAAACATGGACATAAATGTCAATGTAAAGTTTAATGTAACATTAAACTAAACACTGACCCCTAGTCCCACCCCAGAGCATAAAAGGACCCAAGCCATGACTGGTTACAAATTTGATATACGCACTTATGGACTTACATCAGGGGTCAGGGCAAAATGCCTTCGGCAGGTGGGACAGAGGCATAAAAAATCATAGCAACAGATAAGGCGTTTTTTTCATCCGAAAAATGCTGATATCCTTCTTATTTCTGAATGAAAGCATATGGCACTTCTAATGAGTACCCACAACATAATTTTAATTCAGAAATAAGAAAAATATCATGTGAATACACCCTCTTATCTGTAGCTATGAAAATGATAAATAAAATGCCCCCTGATACAACTTTTGCATGGCACTTTAAGGCTTCATAAACGTATATGATGCATAATGCTGGAAAAAGTCCCTCATGTCATTAGCAGGCAATGTTGGCATGGACCAGACTGCTGATGTGGGCCTTAGTTTCTTGCTTGGGTGTCTACCAGTACTTTAGAATATTTTGAAGAATCAAGAAAGTTAGCCTGACCCCACACTATGAGTTTTAGTTTTCGAATCTAAGAAAGGTAAAATACTTCTCCTTAACTATGTTGTATACATATCATCACCCTTACCTGTCAGAAACTCAACTGATCAGCCAAATCAGACAGAAAGACATTCCAAAAGACAGGATTTTTGTAAAATATGCAGTGATTTTTTTACCTGTGCATCCCGAGTCCCATACTCACATTTTTTGCTTTGGGACTCTTATTTTAAATCTCAGCGAGTCCCAGGACTCACAAAGTTATAGTGGAAAATTCTGTAATGGACACAATGATTTTCTAGTAGGACTCACTTTATATAGCCCAAGCGAGTCCTGGGACGCATAGGTATAAAATTGTAAATAAATCACTGAATATGAATCATTTTTATGCTGATTCAAAATCAGTTAGATGGGTGTCAGAAGACCTGCATTAGACGGTTTGGATGTGCAGGCCTGCCTCGGTGACTCAGATGCGTCCAAATGGTGATCAGGAGGTTTCAGGTTTGATTCCTGTCGGGTCTGGCAACATTCTTTCATGGAGACTGATCATGAAATATTTTCTAGGTCTCCCTTCCACTCATTCAAGAAGGGCATTTTTCAGTTCCTGGTGAAACATAGCTACAGATAAGAGGGGGTATCCACATAAAAATTTTCTTATTTCTCAACGAAAACATATGTTGTGAGTACCCACAACATATGTTTTCATGGAGAAATAAGAAAGATATCATCATTTTTCGGATGAAAAAATGCCTTATCTGTTGCTATGGCAGTTTTCAGTTTCCGGTGAAAGAATGTGCACAAATACTTATAGGACTAAACCTGCAGAGGAAATGTGTGGTTAGGTAAACTGATCAGCTTGACATAACCTTAACAGTATTGACTGGTTGACTGGGCTGTTAAACTCCAAACCAAATAGGGTCCATCTGGACTTTTGGTTATGGCATGCGGGTGGTCAATCACAGTGAAATTAAGGCAGATTACTGTCCTTATTTAACTAACTATTCCTATCTATCTATCTTTTTATAATTCAAAACCATCTTTGTCAAGTATTATTTGGATGTAATTATTCCTTATAATAACATAATTCATTTTTGGAAGATGAAAAGTGGTGACAAGCCAAATCATTCCTCACCATTTTAAGTGATAGAGCAACTTGTGCGTGACAAGAATTCCGCGGATGGCGGTATCGCACCTGCTGGGGCAAAAATCACAGGAGCCACAATCAGAACGTGGTAAGTAATTAAGTTTATTACATTCTTAGCAGTGCTTGGTTGGAAAACTGGGTTAAAAGAAAATGCAGACAAAGTGCCCAGCGGGGCACATATATTCCCAGCCAGTGCCATTCCCTCTAATGGCTATATCTCCAGCACAGTAAGCTGCACAGACTTTTTGTATTACACAGCTCAATGATAATGCAACATCGATGTAAAATGTGTAGAAGTCACAGGAGCTTGAAATATAGGTCAAGGTCACCAGGTCAAGATACCAGCCAAGTCAGTACATCGAGGAAGCACTATGCAAGGTATGGTGGTTGTAGGCCTTGTAGTTGAGGAGATATCGAATGTCGACATAAAATGTGTCAAAGTCACTGGAGTGTGAAATATAGGTCATGGTTACCAGGTCAAGGTACCTGCCGATTTAGTACATGTACATCGAGGTGAAGCACTATAGATGCAAGGTTTGGTGGATGCAGGTCTTATAGTTGAGGAGATATCGAATGTTGACGTAAAATCGGTCAAAATCACTGCAGCGCAGTATATATAGGTCAAGGTCACCGGGTCAAGGTATCTTGAAGAAAAAGAAGCACTATGCAAGGTTTGGTGGTTGTAGGACTTATAGTTGAGGAGATACTGAACGTCGACGTAAAATGTGTCAAAGTCACTAGAGCATGAAATATAGGTCAAGGTCACCAGATCAATGTACATGTACCTGCAAAGTCCGTACACTGAGGAGGTCTATAAGCACTATGCAAGGTTTGGTGGTTGTAGGCCTTATAGTTGAGGAGATACCGAATGTGGACATAAAATGAGTCAAAGTCACTGCAGGTTATATAGGTCAAGGTCACCAGGTCAAAGAACCTGCTAAGTCAGTACATTGAGGAGAAGCACTATGCAAAGTTTGGTGGTTGTAGGCCTTATAGTTGAGGAGATACGGAACGTCGATGGAAAATGTATAAAAGTCACTGGAGCGGGAAATATAGGTCAAAGTCATCAGGTCAAGGTACCTGCAGAGTCCATACATTGAGGAGAAGCACTATGCAAGGTTTGGTGGTTGTAGGCCTTATAGTTGAGGAGATTTCGAATGTCGATGTAAAATGTGTCAAAGTGACTGGAGCGCAAAATATACGTCAAGATACCTTCCAAGTCATTACATCTAGGAGAAGCATTATGCAAGGTTTGGTGGTTGTAGGCCTTATGGTTGAGAAGATCTGGAATGTCAACGTAAATTGTGTCATGGTCACTAGAGCACTAAATATAGGTCAGTGTCACAAAGGTAAGGTACCTGCCAAGTCAGGGCGTAAGGGAGATGTTTCATGCAAGTTTGATGGTTGTTTAGTCTTGTAGTTGATTAGAATACTAACTTTGATGTAAATGTCAAATTTCAACATAAATGTTGACATGAACGGATGGACGAACGGAAAATCGGACGCCTATAATGCAAAGTCAGGAGGTCAGGGAGATGTTTCATGCAAGATTTGATAGTTGCTTAGTCTTGTAGTTGATTAAATTACTAACTTTGACACAAATGTCGAACTTCAACATAAATATTGACAGATGGATGGAAGAAGATATGGATAAACAGAAAAGCCGATGCCTATGTTGCAAATGTTGACAGATGGATGGACAAACTGACGGAAAAGCCAACGCCTATGTCGCAAAATCAGGAGCTCAGGGAGATATTTCATGCAAGGTTTGATGGTTGTTTAATCTTGTAGTTGATTAGAATTCTAACTTTGACATTAATGTCAAACTTCGACATAAATGTTGACAGATGGATGGACGAACGCACAGATGAATGGAAAAGCGGACGCCTGTGTAGCAAAGTCAGGAGGTCAGGGAGATGTTTCATGCAAGGTTTGATGGTTGTTTTGTCTTGCAGTTGATTAGAATACTAACTTTGACCTAAAAGTAGAACTTCGACATAAGAGTTGACAGATGGACGGACGGAAAAGCAGACACCAAGCAGGTAGACAAAAACTGTTGGTGCTTTTGCCCAAATACTTCTAAGCTCCATAGAATCTATTCAGTAAATACCTGATAGTAAACATGCATAGATTCTCAATGTACTGCACAGATGCACTGGCACGGTTCTCATTTCTAGTCTGTATGTGCATCCAGTAACTTACATTTCCTGCTTGTTCTGCAAGAATGTAACCTGCTTGTTCTGCATGAACGTAACAATAACGACATGAGACATCATGGTGGGAACCCTTTTGAAGCGAAAACTAACTTATTACGAAGTGAAATTTTAGAACCTTTTTCTAATCAGAAACAAATATGCAAAAGACAAATATTAAATGCAACTAAATTATCAACTGTATAAATCCTATATAATTATTTCAGAACGGTATAGACAATTCCGGGACATCTCGTCCCCTAACAAACTCGGGCCCCTAAAAATATTGTTTCATTTGGAGGATAGCTGCGCTGTATTTAAACACAAAGTGTTTTGCTTGGTTTTCATTCGATCCTGTTTCAAAATGTGCCATGACCATAGTCCAAAATGTCTGTATTCAACTGTTAATTATATTAGGAAACTTCATTTTTAGATCAAAAACGCACAAATAATGCAAGTTTTAAGGAAATACATACACATGAGCCTGCAAAGACACAATTAAGTGACTGTGCATGTTAGAGGCGGGTGAGACAAAGGTGTTGTGTCTTTTACGTCACCGGGGCGTCCGACTGATATTGGCTGACAGCTGGGCAAGGCCTGCTATCCTTGCAGCAGGTAAGGGTGGGTGGGCGGTGAGTGGGGGGGGGGGGAATGTTTTTATTTCTATTGCTTCTTCACTATGTTCACTGTCATTCATTTTCCTTCATCCCCTGTCTCACTCTACTATCTCTTCTATCTCTCTTCCTCCTTTCTCTGTAAGACGACACAAAATGACCCACAAGGGTTGAGATGTCGGTAAACCCCAACTCAGTCAGCCAGACTGCGCATGCCTATACAATAAGCATATGTGGCTGTGAAAATGAAAATGAAAAAAAAAAAAAAAAAAAAAACAGATAAAAATAAAATTAAATTGAATATACGCCAAGCAAAGATGCAGATCAGCCTGAACTTCAGAGCAGTTTATAAAAAGTCATTTAAGATGTATGTGGATTAAAAAGGTTTTTTTTTAAAGTATATTTTGTGGAAATGATTGTTATATCTACCTTGTAATATAAAAATTAAAGTAAATGTATTATATTAAAAATATATTAATTTGTAATAGGTCTATATAACTAATGAATGGGTTGATGGAAATACACAAAAAAGAATGTTTTATAAGGGAACTTTTTGAATTAACTATTATAGAAGATCTAACTTAAATTAACATTATACACTTAAGATATATGTCTTGTATTTAAAATATGCATAAAACATCATTAATACATATGTGGGGCCGAGTTGGTTAGTGGCCGACTTTGTTAGGGGCCGAGTTGTCCAGTATCCAAATAGACAAGCAACAACAAAACAAACAACATAACATTTTGAGAAATCTCACTGATCCTATACTGGCAAGAGAACAGGTATTAAATGTCTACAGGTATCAAAAACAGACAACAAAAAGTCTAGGTGTGATTATGTTCCAGAGGCAAAAGAGCAGGTAACAAATGATCCGTAAAAACATATTATAGGCTAAGAACGTATCCCACCCACCAAGAATAACATTATCTGAATGGTTTAATTAGCTTTATCTCTGCTCTAAAATTCAACAAAATATACGAACCAGTTGCCCCACAGTCTGCACACTGATCCCCAGCTGTCCTCACTTTCCCTCTAGACATGAGAACAATTTTGCTGGATCCGTAAACACTACGGAATTCAGCAGAAAATTATAACTCAATTCCCAAAATTGGTAATTGGCTACTCCATAAAAGGAATTGTAGTCGTATACTCGTATTTAAGGAAATATTAAGTTATTTGGGATCATTTAAGTTCGACTTTATTTTCATCAACAATGTTTTATTATAAAGCGAGTAAATTAATTATTGGAAAAAATATCATTAACTTTTATTTCATGGAATATTTGTAAATTAGTTTCGTATTTTAAATGTCGTAAATGTAATGGTAAAAGGAAAATACAAAAATGTTGTTACCTAAACAAAATGGGAACAAAATGGTTATTCAGAAAAGAAATACAAATCATTCCTCTCTTTGCTGGGTGTATAAACCATGTTATTAATTTATATTGAAACAAATGTACGACAGTCACAAATCGGCTGAAGAAAAATTGGGGAAATGAGTCAGATATAAACAAAATTAATCTGTCAAATTTCCACCCACACGGGTAGAGTTACAACACTTCAGATAGATATGTCATTATCTAAATTAAAGGAGGAATTTCCCATTCATCTCTTGGTTTGGGAAAACGACTCGGAAGAGCTTGACAAGCAGTTGAAGAGGGATGTGGTAAGGTTGCTGAATCTGGCAGAAATTTACCACACCTAAAGGAAGAAAAATAATATATCATATATTTATACCAATGCAGGGCCTGACAACAACATTTTGTCTACTTTTACATTCTGATCCTCATTTCTATAATATGAAAATAGGCTTAGCCTAAATGCGAGTACAGCACAGACCTATATCTGCACTCTTCAAATGTCCTTCGCAGCATCATTAAAGAATGAATATCAGTAGCCTGGAAACCCATAACTCCGTTCACCTAAGGTTGAGCAATCCTGCTATCATTTTTTATTGCAAGAATGGTTTTATGTGCATATATTTTATACATTTGACTAAATACCTATAAGAATATCAAGATTAAAGGAAATAAATATCACATCTTTAAATTCTACACTCTTCAGAATATGAAGGGGGTGTTTAGGGCATGATCTCATAACTCCGTTCACTCAAATTTCTTTGTTTATCACAGGCAACCAGATTCATTCTATGCATATTTTATATAATGAACATTTAATTTAGAGTATAACTGTTCTAAAATTGTTGATACTATTTGTATTCATTCACATGCTTGTCACTGGTTAGTGATTTTTTGAGGGTACCCCCTAAATATTTAGCATTTTGTGATAAATTTTGATTTTTATGCATAAAATTGTAAGCGATAACTGATTTTCTTGAAAATCAACTATAATGTTAGTTATTTCTTGTTAATTTTAATGTGGCATAAATTTAAGAAAGATTTTTTTTCATATTATTCTATGCAGAAGGTGAACGGAGTTATGGGGGTGAACGGAATTATGAGAACATGCCATATATAAAAATATGGAGATTGATCATGAAATATTTTCTACAGTCATTTTCTCCCTTCCGCTGCTTCAAGAAGGGCAGTTGTCAGTTTCTGGCAAAAGAATGTGCACAATACTGGTTAACCGCTTAGAGAACTAAGGTCCGGTATGAAACCCACCAACCGGAACCCCGTGATCGAGACCCGGCATAGACCAAAATTTCTATCCTGGATCGCAAGGCTAATATGTTTTTAACTGTGTTTATTTTGGGTTTATATTATGAGGTATTAAATATACATTATCAAACAAAAAGGAAATTTAGATCGGACCTGTAGTTATTTTTTAAACTCAGATTTATCATTTCAAGGGGTATGAAACATACAGACCATCCATTCTCCATTTTTTTTATTTTTTAAGTTTTTTCAATAATCTTCGATAAACAATCAATTTCTTTGTTACACAGGTCTTTCAAATACAGACCTAAATTATATATATATAGCTAGCTGAAGCTATAACAGAAATGTTAAAGCGTTGAATTTTACAATTTTCATATATTTATTATGTTTCTAAAAAAAGAACAGGTAGAAAATTGATAATAACCACAATGTCCCTTATCTACAGAAATGTACCGAATGGTAAACACCCATACAGTCAGTGCATACAAATGCAGAATAGGCTAATTGTGTTATATACAGAAATATAATGTTAGAAAATACGAACTAGGTTGAATTAAATAAAATTAATAATAATGATAAAAAATTGATTATTTCATAATCTATAATTTTACGTTTGGCATGTAATAAGAACAAAGAAATAGAAAAGCCTGCACATATGTGGAGACCAGGAGGTCACGGGTTCAACCCCCGCCCAGGTCGGCAACATTCTTTCGTGGAAATTGATCATGAAATATTTTCTACGTTCATCCTCTTCCTTCTGCTGATTCAAGGAGGGCAGTTGTCAGTTTCTGATGAAAGAATGTGCACAATACTGGTTAACTGCTTAGAGGACTAAGCCTGCCCAGTAAATGTGTGGTTAGGTAAACTGACCATGCTCGACATGACCCCATTGGGTTGACTGGGCCGTAAAACTTCAGCACAAACAAATAAAAATATCTAAATCAGTAATAAATAATAAAAATAATCAGCAAAATGTGTTCGTGACACTCATTGACACTCGTTTGGTCACTTCGTGAGGCTTATTAGTGAGACCCATAAGTCCTTCAACTTCTGGCGACAATTTCTGGGAAGAAAAAACGGAAGAAAATTGGTCTTAGCAATTACTGCTGAAAGTATATATCATTGTATGCAGGGCTCTGGAAATTTTGAAATCTGAATCGGTCCAGCCGATGACGATGATGTCATCAATGAGCCTATTTCAAAAAAAAAAAAATATATATATATATATATATATATCAGGGCTCTGGAAATTTTGAAATCTGAATCGGTCCAGCCGATGACGATGACGTCATCAATGAGCCCATTTCAAAAAAAAAAAAAAAATGTGTATATCACCTGTCACGAAAACTAATGACAATTGGCAGTCCTATAACTCCTTTTAAATAATACACCTCAACTCCGTTATATGACGGAAGTCCAGGTACAACGAGCATGATCAAAGCTGGCGTCATCAATAAATACAGTCAGGTATGTAAAAAAAAAAAAAAAAAAAAAAAGAAAAAAAGAAAAAAGGTTTTGTTGTTATTTCCACCTCCGCAGGGTTTTCCCAAACTATTTATAAACAACTGATTCCCGTCTTGTATAAGCGCGAAGACGGCGGGAAACAGGAGAGACGGAACGAAACGACTTTCATGGACCTAATTAGGTCCAATAAAAAAGGCATGCGCCACGGGCGGTTTTGCAGTTTTCAGTGTTTCAAGATTTAATCAGACTGCTTAAATTTTAAGCACTGACCAATCTTGCCTAGCGCAAGTGGTGCATTACTTATTTTTACTGTGAAATCTACCTTGAATTATACTCACGTGTTACGGCAATCAACAACAAAAAAAAAAAAAAAAAAGAAGCAATCAGTTATACCCAGATCAGACGCCGTTGTATGCGACATCTGATCAGGACGTACACGTTTTGGGAATTCATTAATCGAATCTGGGACCGACAAACCGTGTTGATCAAAACAAAAAAGAAGAGGAAGAAAACGGGTGCGTTCAAGCGGTGCATTCTTTTATCACTCTCAGTAAAGCGACCTTTGATCTTTTGGACACGCCGACTGCACATGGATGTTTTGCAGTCTCAGTGTATTCACACGTGTCACACAAACGGATTAATTATCAGACTACCGTTACTGATGATTCGTGTTAATCGCTTATTTACCGCACAAAGGTCAGTGAAGTGGTGATTTTTTGACAATGTTTGGATAATGACGTAATTAATTTGTGCTGCGGGTAGGTTGCCGTTATTCAGCTGTCTGTCCAATATACATGTCAAATGACCGTTTAGAGCCTTTTAACTACCATAATATCGCATTTAAAAGGTGCACGGACGTTGTCAGTTTGGAAAGACTTGACCGTTTGTGATTTTTTAGACATCATTGATTTGTGAAAATTGGTTGGTTGGGGAAAAATGGGGTTCAAGGCACATACCTGTTGGACCAATTTATTAGCGTTTTGGGGTGTTTGAAATTGGTCCAGAATTCTTAATTTTGGTCCAGACCGGCTATTTTTTCCGGTTTTCCGGAGCCCTGGTTGTATGTTACTTTTCCCTGATCATATTCTCTACTGTAGAGCTCACGTCATTCGCGAAGCACGTCACGAGTTGTGCTCGCTATAATATTCTATACAAATTTTGGCCACTTCAGTCTTTATAACTTATCCAGCCATGTAGTGTGTATTGCCCCATATACATCATAACAAGAATGATAGCTGGTAAAGTCAATGGTTTTCAAGTCAATGGTTTTGTTGATATCATTTCCTGGAATAACTAACAGGTCCAATACTGTTTAGCCTAGAGGCCTTGATCCTGGGTTCCCAGTCAAGACACCAGGACACTGGCATAGCTGTTTCTTTACAGGCTTTTCTACTTCAGAATAATGCATGAAATCATGACAAAAACAACATCTCTCAAGAAATTCCAGGAATTATTTTTCAAAAAAGCGGCCTTAGTGGCTCAGTTGGATACATGTCCGACTGGTGATCAGGAGGTTGCGGGTTCAACCCCGCCAGGTTGGCAGCATTCTTTCGTGGAGATTTTATCATGAAATATTTTCTAAGGTCATTATCTCTCTTCCTTTGATTCAAGAAGGGCTGTTGTCAGTTTCTGGTGAAAGAATATGCACAATACTGGTTAACTGCTTAGAGGACCAAGCCTGACCAAGACATGACCCCATTTGTTTGACTGGGCCATAAAACCTCAACACAAACAAACAAAAAAAGGTTCTCAAAAGTGGCATATATCATATATTTGGAAAGGTGACCCTGATCTAAAAAAAAAAAAAAAAAAAAAAAAAAAAATTGTCATGCTCAGACTTTTTTGAGGCATCTGAAGATATATGTTTTTATCAGTATCATGCATATTTTTATGCATTTTGCTGACACTTTCAAATTTCCAGTCATTTCTAGAAGCAAGACATTTATTTTTTGTCATCAAATATCATAATTATTGAGTATTAAAACACAAGTTCAGTTTTCCATTTGTCTGTCAATCCATCAACATTTGGGTCGATCATCCCTAACTTTGACTCTAATGTTCAAGTTCATTTTCCAAGAACTATAAAGGCTACAGTGAAGATACATGGTATACTCTTGCACTTATGGATGACAACTCAGACAGCAGTACCCATATTTGACCTTGACCCATATTTCACAGTTCACCAACTTTGTAAATTTGTGTGGCCTGACATTATTATAGCTGTCAGCAGAATTCTTGTTTATATAAACTATATTTTTTTGTTGTGATGCAAAACTTTCAAAGTCCACCTTTAAACCTTCTTATATCCAGTACCATCCTATTAAGTATCGCCTTATAAAGAAGTTCCAAATTATTGACAAACAGAGAAACACCTGATCAGGCTGATTGGTAAAGGCAGTTTCTCATTTATTTTCAGCATGATAAAGAAAAGTTAGATCCAAGGGGAAGAACTCCACTTCACCTGGCTGTTGCTCTTGGTTACTTGGAGAGTGCTAGGGTTCTTCTCAGGCATGGAGCAGATGCAAATGCAGAAAACAGGGGTTATTGGTCAGGTATGTAGCATATAATACCAGATATTACAGAGCTTCAGATAAGACACTATTTTTGACTGAAAATTATAGATATTTTCCTTTCTTCTCCACACAAATTGGAATCACCTCAACAAGCAGTTACAATGAGCACCCAAAACATATGAGCCAGCGCATGACAAAATCTACAATAAGACTGGTGCGACCAGCTAACAGATCAGCCTGTTTAGCTGTGCAGTCTGATCAGAGTCTTTGCTGATGGCATGTGCCGTCTACAGCCTCCAGGCTATCCAAAGAGGGATAAACAAGACCCTTGCCATACTGGATGGATGCACAGGCTGATATGTCAGAGTCTTTGCTAGTCACACGTTATTGTAGGTCTGGGGCGCCCAACTGATATTGGCTTACAGTTGGGCAAGGCCTGCTATCCTTGTAGCAGGTAAGGGTAGAGGGGGTGTTTTTATTTCTTCTGTTTCTTCACTTTCATCCCTGTTCCTCTTTCTTCCCTGTACCTCTCTTTATCTGCTCTACTATCTCTTTTCGCCCTTTCTCTGGGAGATGACACAAAATGACACACAAGGGTTGACATGTCGTTAAACCCCAACTCAATTAAAAAACTTATTGCAGGTTTTGTTGTGCACTGGCTCATATGTTTTTGTTGGAAATGAGGAAAATATTTATCTGGCTATCCCTCTCATTTAAAGGTATCAGATAAAAAATAAAATATGTTTACAGGGTTTTCCCTCAGGTTTAAACTGAGGGTCTGAGGGACTCCCTTTTCTGGAATAAAGGGGTCCTTTTATAAGATTTAGGGGTTTGTCATTTAAAGTGGTTAAACCTTAAAGTCCTAATTACAACTATAACAGAGGACACATTGAAGTACTTGTTTTATTTTCAGAAAAAATAAGATGACATTACATGTGACTTGTCTGCTAGGAGTGATTTAGGTGACCTTCAATGTCCACATAACAATTTTCCTGAAAACACTTTTTATTTTGATGAGGCTATCATTTATATGCTTTTGCTGTGTGAATAAAAGTTGCATCACGAAAACATGCCTATATAAATTTGACCCCCTTAAACCCCACTTTTATATAGTAAAACTGGGGTTTACAGGGGTATACATTATTTTTCTTATTTCTGCTCAAAACATAGATTATGGGTACTCGTTAGAACCGCCTCGTCGAGGCAGTTCTAACGAGTACCCACAATCTATGTTTTGAGCAGAAATATGAAAACTATGAGAAAATTTTAACTGATTTTTTTTTTTATTTTTGGGTGGTGAATTTTTCAGTATATTTGAATAGGCCTGTTTTCGTAATGCTTGCTTTACATTCCATAGTTCTTCATGAAGCTGTAGCCACAGGTGACCCAGAATTAGTTCAACTCATTCTGAAATACAGAGATCATCAGAGGTACACTAAACGCTCAGTTGGAGTGCCTGAATTGTTACAGAAACTTAAAGAGGTATGAACATGGAAGGATACTGTATTTACCCTAAATATTGGGACCTCCTTACCATACTTGTCCTAAAATTTGAACAGGTCCATTTTACCATCTGTTGATGTGTGTAAAACTGCTGGATGAGTGGCAAACAGTGTAGATCCTGATCAGATGCCGCAATCTGCGGCATCTGATCTGGGTCTATACTGTTTTCTCAGGCCTGTGTCCCAGTAGGGTAATTACGGTAGTTCTTCTTCTGATTTAAGCATTTATGCAGTGCTATACACAGGTCCTCATTAAAAATAGTACAGTCACTACATTGTGTTCAGAAGAGAATTGCTGAACTCTATAGCACAGAGGGTAGTGCATCTGACAGTATGTGCAGTCACTGCAGTGGGCGCAAATCTGAATCCCAGCCATATAACTTTCGTGGAGATTGATCATGAAATAATTTTGATGATCATTGCCCCTTCCCCCTTCTGCTGCCAGGTTTCTGGCAAAAGACATGCACAATACTGGTTAACCGCTTAGAGGACTAAGCCTGTCCAGTAAACGTGTGGTTAGGTTAACTGACCGCGCTCGACATGACCCGATTGGGTTGACCGGGCCGTAAAACTTCAACACAAACAATTGAAGAAAGGCAGTTGTCAGTTACTGACGAAAGTATGTGTACATTGTACTGGTTAATTGCTTAGAGGACTAGGCCTGTGCTCAGTTGGATGCGCCGTCCGACTGGAGACCAGGAGGTCGCGGGTTCAACCCCCGCTGAGGTCGGCAACATTCTTTCGTGGAGATTGATCATGAAATATTTTCTACGGTCATTCTCTCCCTTCCGCTGATTCAGGAAGGGCAGTTGTCAGTTTCTGGGGAAAGAATGTGCACAATACTGGTTAACCGCTTAGAGGACTAAGCCTGCCCAGTAAACGTGTGGTTAGGTAAACTGACCGCGCTCGACATGACCCCATTGGGTTGACTGGGCCGTAAAACCTCAACACAAACAAACAAAGGCCTGTGCAGCAAAAATGTGAGTAGGTAAACTGTCTGGTTCAGCATGACTTTTAACAGTGTTGACTTGGTCATTAAAATCCATCTCAGAATCAACCAGACATGCAGAACTCTAAACAAGACATTGTTTCAACCAGAAAGTGTTTTTGTTATTTCTCCACAAAAATGTATGTTATGGGCCCTCATTAAAAGCCTTTCATTAATGAATATCCATCACATACATTTTCATGGAGAAATAAAAAAAAAACAAACAAAAAAAAACAGACTTTTTCCTGAAAATAAATCCTGACCTGTCAAGATAATGTACATGAAATACTGAGCCCATTTTTGTGAAAAAAAAAAAAAAAAAAAAAAAAAAAGATTAACAAATGATGACAATTTGTCATCTATTAATTTATCTCAATAAATAATTCTTGCTATTTGAATCTTTACATTTATTTAAGTCATTACTATCATGACTATGTTTTTTTTTTGTTGTTTTTTTTCCAGTCTCCAGATTTTTATGTGGAAATGAAATGGGAATTCACAAGCTGGGGTAAGTTTTCAATTTATGGTTTATTTGAGCATTGCTAATCAAGATGGTTATCTTGCAGCATGAGAATAATAAAAATCCAGATCCACCGAGAGTATTTTAATTAACGTAAATATTCTGACACTATAACTTGTACCGTATTTATGCATAGGTCTGACACCGTATTTATGCATAGGTCTGACACCGTATTTATGCATAGGTCTAGATAAGAGTGGGTATCAGGTAAATAGTTTTCTTATTACTAGACGAAAACATATGTTGTGGGTACTCATTAGAAGTACCTCGGCGAGGCGCTTCTAATGAGAACCCACAACATATGTTTTCGTCCAGTAATAAGAAAAATATAGATACTTTTTGGTGGGAAAAAACGTCTTATCAAGAGCTATGGTATTTATGGTAAGTATTTGGACACCTCAACTTCTTACCATACTTGTTCTAAACTTTGAACAAATACAATTTACTACCCAATGTTGCGTCTAAAACTTGCTCGATGAGTGGCAAACAGTGTGGACCCTGATGAGATGCCGTGTTCTGCGGAATCTCATCTGGGTCTACACTGTTTGCTCAGGCCTGTCTGTCCGAATACATATGGTAAGTACGGTATATCATGCTTATCCTAAACCTCATTATATTAACAAATCTATTTTATATACACATCCCCAGGTTTCCCCCGTAATATATAGTGAAAATGGAAATATACAGGGGTACACATTATAATGTAAATTTTCAGAATTTTGTAAACGCAATCCTGCTTTTTTCCACAGAAGTTAAAAAATACTGACACTTTCGCGTGTAAGCTTGCTAGGTACTGACTACAGCCCAAATTAAGGGCCTGTAGTAGAATAAAACACCAAATAACCCATAAGGGTTGACATGTCATTAAAATGGTTCACTAACTTTTTTGATACCTAGTGTGTCAAGGCAGAGTAGGCAGGTGATTCTTGTTCTCAGTATAAAACCTATACAAATTTGTCAAAAATAGCAGGGGAAAATTGCCTGAGTAAAAGGGGAAAACCCCCATCCCCAACATCTTAATGAAACCCCTGCATTAAACAAGAACTAAACAAAAGATGTTTTTTTTCTTTTGCATTAGTAAAAACTTTTGACTAAACATGAATAGAATATGTGATACTTAATGCAAAAAGAGCCCTTATACTATATGA
This sequence comes from Anodontia alba, assembly GCA_964016985.1. NCBI lineage: Eukaryota > Metazoa > Mollusca > Bivalvia > Lucinida > Lucinidae > Anodontia > Anodontia alba. The sequence continues at coordinate 92,707,931 of OZ024830.1, read as the reverse complement.
AGTCACAGAGACTCAGATGGCCTTTTTTGACGATTACTGGTCAGGGCCCAGTTGTTCAAAACTAACGATGTCATTAGTTAATGTATCATTAAAACTTTGATCATTAAATATGGCATACATGTATATGCTAATATTTTTGCTGAGATACATCTAGTGTGTCAAGGCAGAGTAGGCAGGTGATTCTTGTTCTCAGTATAAAACCTATACAAATTTGTCAAAATTAGCAGGGGAAAATTGCCTGAGTAAAAGGGGAAAACCCCCATCCCCAACCTCTTAATGAAACCCCTGCATTAAACAAGAACTAAACAAAAGATGTTTTTTTCTTTTGCATTAGTAAAAACTTTTGAATAAACATGAATAGAATATGTTTTACTTAATGCAAAAAGAGCCCTTATACTATATGAAGTCACAGAGATTCAGATGGCCTTTTTTGACGATTACTGGTCAGGGCCCAGTTGTTCAAAACTAACGATGTCATTAGTTAATGTATCATTAAAACTTTGATCATTAAATATGGCATACATGTATATGCTAATATTTTTGCTGAGATACATCTAGTGTGTCAAGGCAGAGTAGGCAGGTGATTCTTGTTCTCAGTATAAAACCTATACAAATTTGTCAAAATTAGCAGGGGAAAATTGCCTGAGTAAAAGGGGAAAACCCCCATCCCCAACCTCTTAATGAAACCCCTGCATTAAACAAGAACTAAACAAAAGATGTTTTTTTCTTTGCATTAGTAAAAACTTTTGAATAAACATGAATAGAATATGTTTTACTTAATTCAAAAAGAGCCCTTATACTATATGAAGTCACAGAGATTCAGATGGCCTTTTTTGACGAATACTGGTCAGGGCCCAGTTGTTCAAAACTAACGATGTCATTAGTTAATGTATCATTAAAACTTTGATCATTAAATACCGCATATATGCTAATAATTTTACTGAAAAAATGTGAGTGGCTTTTGCATTTGCAAAAGCTACTCACATTTTTTCAGCAAAAATACCTGTGAAATAGATATTGTACTTACTAGAACAGTTAACATTTTGACCACTAACGAACTCGTTAAGCTAACAACTGGGCCCAGAGTGTTAAACACACAGAGAAGTTTCTGAGCAGATGGACTGTTCTTGCTCTTCACTGTTTACATGTGCTGTAAGGGCCTTTTTCTCAAGTTCAGCATCATATGTTTGAGAAAGTTACATGCTGTTTTGTTTATTTCAGTTCCACTTGTCTCAAGAATGTGTCCAAGTGATACCTACAGGGTCTGGAAAAGTGGTATGTATGGGTACATACTTTGGTTTAACGCTAAGCAATACTGTAGCAGATGACATTCCATTTTTTTTTTTAATTATTTTTGTTGAGAAAATAACACTTGGCATTTTGTGTGAATTGTCTACTTCTCATCAGACAATTCACATGAAATTTCAAGCCTTATCAAAATGTTGTCTGTTGCTGGTGTGATTAGTGTTTTGTGGGTTGAGGAGAATGGATACACTTTTCAATGGTGGTAACTTTTTCAGAATTTGTTTAGCTCCTTTCTGAAAAGGGGTCTAGTCTGTGGTAGCAAATGCTTTCCTTTTAGAGTAGACTCCCATACCTCTAGTAAAGGCACATTTTTCAATCCAAAAGTATTGATTTTTTCTTATTTCTCCACGAAAACATATATTATGGGTACTCATTAGAAGCGCCTCGCCGAGGCGCTTCTAATGAATACCCACAATATATGTTTTCATGGAGAAATAAGGAAAAATATTAACCTGATACCCACTCTTATATCTTGACCTATGGACTCCCCTTTCAGAAAGGTCTTTATATGCAGGAAAGCAAAGATTGTGTTACAAAAGTTGTCTGTCTTGTAAAAATGCCAAAAAATCTTCCAAGTGTATCAAGTCTCCATAGCTTTGTATATAACAGTCACAATAATTACCCTAAGTATTTGGACAGCTCAACTTCTTACCATACTTGTTCTAAAATTTGAACAAGTACATACAATTTGCTACCTGATATTGCAGTGTTAGAAATTAACTTTTTTTATAAGTAGCAAGTAGTTGCTACCTGGTCTAAAAGTAGGTAGCAAAATGCATCTACATGGCAGCAAAAGATGTTGCCCCCGTGTCATGGGTTAAACCTTCACAAGCTAAGCATATTTAGCAGACAGCATTTTCAAAGTATTTTTCTACTTCAGCAAAAATCAGGATTGACATACATGTGAACTGTCTGCTTAGCAGACAATTCACATGAAACAACAAGCCTAATTTGCACTGAGGACATTCACAACACAAAGTTGATAGTGTTCAGGGCACTATACCAGGTAGCAACTTTTTGCTACCAACAGTTTTACCAGGTAGCAAACTGAATTTTCAGGTAGCAAATTTGCTACTTGCTACTGTTAATTTCTAACCCTGTATTGTGTCTAAAAATTGCTGGATGAGTGACAAACAGTGTAGACCTTGATGAGACGCCGCATTCTGCGGCGTCTCATCTGGGTCTACACTGTTTGCTCAGACCTATCTGTCCGAATACATATGGTAGATACAGTACATCATGCTTATCCTAAATCTCATTATGTTAACAAAACTATATACACATCCCCTTGTTTCCCCATAATATATAGTGAAAATGGATACATGTAAAAGGTCTAGATAAGAGTGGGTATCAGGTAAATATTTTTCTTATTTTTCCATGAAAACATATGTTGTGGGTACTCATTAGAAGTGCCTTGCCTTGTTTTTGTGGAGAGGTAAGAAAAATATCAATACTTTCTGATTGAAAAAAGCATCCTATCAAGAGCTATACATGTTATGTGTAATTTATACAAAAGAGATGGCAAACAGTTCACATGAAATATCAAGTCTTCTTAAAAAAAAAAAAATTAATATCATCTGCTACAATTTTGAATGGCACTTTAAGGGTTAAGAGTTAAGCTGTTCACTGTATGTAGGTTAAAATCCAGCCTTGGCCCAGTTGTTCAAAGCATCATTAGCTTAACAAGTTAATTAATGACAAATTGGATAACTGTTGTAGCGAAGATATTATCAAAACATTGACATTTTTTCAGCAAAAAATGTCAATGTACTTGCCATATTTCAAGGTAGAAGAAGTTTTAACGTCATGTTAGCAAACAACTTTGTTATGATTTTAAAAACTGGGCTGAAGTATTGTGTGCAAGATGCCTTTACTGTATGTTCATAAGGTTAAAAAGGGTACCATGATTATACTAAATATTTGGACCTTGCAACTCCTTCCTGTTCTTATCCTGAAATTTAAACAACTGCATTTGGCTACCTACCCTGTTAATGTTTCTAAAATATATTGGCGGAATGGCAAACATGATAGACAATGATAAGAGAGTTAGATCTGAGTCTATACATAGGTCTAGATAAGAGTGGGAATCAGGTAAATAGTTTTCTTATTACTGGACGAAAACATATGTTTTCGTCCAGTAATATGAAATATATAGATACTTTTTGGTGGGAAAAAGCATCTTATCAAGAGCTATGGTCTATACTGTTTGCTTAGGCATATTTATCAGTTGGGGTGGTTGGGTGGTGCGAAGGTGCTGTGTATCTTACATCACCGGGGCGTCCAGCTGATATTGGCTTACAGTTGGGCAAGGCCTGCTATCCTAGTAGCAGGTAAGGGTAGAGGGGGAATGTTTTTATTTCTTCTGTTTCTTCACTTTCATTCCTGTTCCTCTTTCTTCCCTGGCCCCCTCTTTCATCTCCTCTACTATCTCTTCTATCTCTTTTCTCCCTTTCTCTGGGAGACGACACAAAATGACCCTCAAGGGTTGACGTGTCGTTAAACCCCAACACAACCAACCAACCATATTTATCAGAATAAATAAGGATATGTACATGTATCTCTGTTGTTTGTTGTAGGTTCAAATGTGAGAATAGACACAACACTTCTAGGCTTTGACAACACAAGTTGGCAGAGAGGAAGTAGAAGCTATATTTTTAAAGGTTCTGGTAAGTATCCTCTGTTTCTAGCTTGTACATTACAGGGAAGCCTATTGCAATTATTATGTATGTCAAAATGTAGCTGTGACAGCTGTGGTGCAAAAGTTTTTGTGTTTTTTTTGCGACCGCTCTTCTTGTAAGCTGGCTATCACTTTCTTATTTTCCTAGTGTTGTTACATGAGTGTAACCTATTTCTAGTTTACCATATTTATCCTAAATATTAGGACACCTTCGTAACAAATTCACTCTAACATTTGAACAACTCCATTTTACTACCTGTTAATGTATAAACTCAGTACAAGCCCTAAGTGACCATGAATGATGTACAGTCGACTCTCGTTATCTCGACCTTGCTTATCTCGAATAACCGCTTATCTGGAAGTGAAATTCTGGTTCCTGTTTTAACATGGAAATCTAAGAACAAGTCACAAAATATTGTGGAAAAGAGGAGAAATTGCTCCTAGGAGCAATTTCTTCTCTTTCCCACAATATTTCCACAATATTTTCGATATGTCTCTAACTTCTGGAGTCAAATTACGTATTCATTTGTTAAATGTGGTTGTTCGATTTATTGTTTTCCTCATTTCTGCAACTCTGATATTTCGAGGTACGGATATCTCGAAGTGTTTCAGAGGGTTCCTTGGAATTTGAGATTACGAGAGTCGACTGTAGTAATTTTTCATACAATGGGCAAGTTAGAAGAGCTACCCTGTCCTGCAACAGGTCTTATTCTGGTTTTGTGCACTTTGTTCTTTTTCCAGTTTTTCATTAATATGATCACACTGTCTGTTCCGTTTCAAATACTCACAAGTTGAGTATGTTTGCTTCCATTTTTTAATATCCAGCTGAAGTTTTAAGGTAGTTTTCTTATTTTTTCTTCTAGTAGGATTTGACCTTTCATTCAGATTGTCTGCTAGTTGACACTCTGAATAAAAGAAATACTGGAATCTTGTTTTCAAAAAGAATAAGAATGTTTTACTCATTTTTCAGCAGAAATCCCAAAAAAGTGACTAGGCTATAACTATTCTGGTTACTTTACTTTTGTAGATAATTCAGCTACATTAATGGAGGTGGACCATGATCAGAGAGAAGTGTTCTCAGAAACCATGCAGCTAGATAACGATCCTGTAGATATAGCTCTGATGCAGTCTTCACCCGAGTCGGTCGCTGCCAGACTCACAAACCCTATAGTTACTACATATCTAGATACTGATAAAATATCATTTGAGAGGTAAGCAGAGCCCAATAGAAGGTAATAATGGGGAATAGGGGTAATTTTTGTAATGGTATTTACCCTCAATATTGGGACACTTTAACCCCATATTGTACAGTTGAATCTCGTTATCTCGACCTCACATCTCGAATAACCGCTTATCTCGAAGTGAAAATCTTGTCCCTGCCTAAACATGAAAAGCTAACAACAGGTGAAAAATACTGTGGAAAAGAGGAGAAATTAAGAGCAATTTCTCCTCTTTTCCACAATATTTTACCTATATCTCTAACTTCAAGAGTCCAATTACATATAAATTTGTTAAATGTGGTTGTTTGAATTATTTTTTTTCTCAATACTGCAAATCTGATATGTCGAGGTACGGATATCTTGAAGTATTTCAGAGTCCCTTGGAATTCGAGATAACGGGAGTTGAATGTACTAGTCCTAAAATTTGAACAAGACTACCTGTTGATGTGTCTTAAAATGCTGGATGAGTTGCAAACAGTGTAGACCCAGATCAAACACTAGGATCTGGGTCTACACTGATTCCTGAGTCGTATGTGTCCCAATTCTTCTGGGTTATTACAGTGATGACATTTTTGTGTTTGAACATCCCATCAATGGATTTGAGTCATTTTGGGAGGGAAAGAGAAGGATTAACTATTACAGTAGATGTATATGTTTAGGCTATATGAATGATGGGTTGGTTTAAATGGTGCTAGAAACCAGACAATCAGCATGTGCAGCTTTCTCTCATGTGGTCATTATCACACCTGACACATCTTGAATCATATCTGTGAGCTTCTAGTAGTATGAAAACCATCACTTTAAATGGAACACCTACCATTCCCATAGCTCTTGATAAGGTGCTTTTTTCAACCCAAAAATATTGATATTTTTCTTATTATTCCATGAAAACATATGTTGTGGGTACTCATTAGAAGCACCTTGTCAAGGTGCTTATAATGAGTACCCACAACATATATCTTTGTGGGGAAATAAGAAAAATATTATCTGAATACCCACTCTTATCAAGGGCTATGAGTCCTCCAATCATTTTGTACATGTCAGAAAATTGTAAAGTACATTTTGTATGTCATATAAAATAGTCCTTGCAGTTTTGTTTAAGGTCATCCCCATTTATTGGTAAGCATGACCATACTGACAAACTGTTCCATATCTTTTCAAATATTCTAGGTGTCATGTACTGGGCACCCATCCACTCATGACACTGGAGCCAACACGGCAGTGTCACTCAGGTGAGTGAATTGTGGCCCATGGGCTTCTTGTCAAAACAGCAGCTGACTTTAATAGCTGGATACTGAGAAATTCTTTTCCCTTTTAATTTCAGAAATAAATCTGGTATATGGGGCTGGCGTAGTGATAGAACAGAAACAGTTAGTGGTAGAGAATCTAAGGTAATCCTTAATTATACCCCCGACATACGAAGTATGCCGAAGGGGTATATAGTTTTCGTCGGTTCCGTTTGCCTGTCCATCCTTCTGTCTGTCTTTCTGTTCATCCTTCCATCTGTCTGTCCGTCCGTGATTCCGTCCGTTAACCCTTTCTATAACCAAGTTTTACTTTGAAGTTTTTTTATTACTTATAACTCTGCAGCCACTGCTCAGAAACTTTTCATATTTGGTGTGCGAGTACCTGGGAGGGTTCTCTTCCATTCTACATCTATGAACCCTTGTCATGCCCCAGGGCAGGGCTAGAGGTCAGAAACTAGTACACCCCAACAAAGTAGTATATTGCAGTTTGTTTATACAAACAACTTCTTAATAAAGAAGGATGGGCATCAGACATGTTTATCACATCAACATTCAGCTTAATAAGGTCAAGGTCATTGTGACCTTATTTTCATTCTCCAGTGATTTTGCCTTATATTTTAAAGCCTATTTTATAGATTAATGCCTCCATAAAGTAGTATGTTGCAGTTTGTTAATACAAACAACTTCTTAATAAAGGATAGGCATCAGGCATGTTTATCATATCAACATTCAGTGTAATAAGGTCAAGGTCATTGTGATTGTATTTGCATGCGCCAGTGATTTTGCCTTATATCTTGAAGACTATTTCATGGATTAATGTGATATTTGGAATATTGGTTCTGTGTGACACCACGATTGACAGCATAACAAATGTAGTCACCTTGACCAATATTTCATGGTCCCGTAATTTTGCCTCATATCTTGAATGTTATTTGCTGTAAGAACATCATTATTTGGGATTATGAATCAGTATGATCCAACAGTTGACCTAAAAGTAAATTTAGGTCACTGCGACCTATATTTCATAGTCCAGAGATTTTATGTTACATCTTGAAGTCAATTTGATGTATTACTATCATATTTTGGGATTATGTGACCTATATTTCATAGCCCTGTGATTTTGTCTTATATCTCCCACTATTTGATACCTACATGTTATATTTACATATAATGACTTAGTCTGACCCAAACTTTAACCTCAAAGTAAATATAAATCAGAATGACCTATATTTCATGGTCTAGTGATTTTGCTTAATATCTTTTAGATTATTTAATGGATTAACATCATAGTTGGTATAATGGGTCAGTGTGACAATCAGATTAACTTCTCAAGTGTATGTAGGTCAGTGACCTATATTTTATGGCCGGGCAAATTTGCTTCATGTCTTGAAGACTATTTACTCCAGAAAAGTTGTACTTGGGATGATAGATCAGTGTCACTCAGAGCTTGACATTGTAAACTATATTTTGCCTTATATCATTGTCATTAACTTTAAAATATTTTATAATTAAGAAATGGCGTCGGCCGGGGGTATTGGTGACCCTCCAGACACGTGCCCTAGTTTAACACTGCATGCTGGGTAAAAATTTACTTATTTTGCAGAAAATAGGCCTATGAAGACAATTTTCTTGAAATGTCAGGGCCCATTTTCTGTGAAAAAAATTAAGAAATGTATTTAAAAAGTTCATCTGCTGAATGAGTGAGCGTGGGTTTCAGAGGATTTCTAAATATGGCCTACAATATATTTACTGTTTATTTGTTATAAGTTTATGTCATTTTGAATTTTTAAACACAACACTTGTAAAATCCTGAAGTTGTTTTTTTTTTTTATCTGTGAAATAGTTGCTATTCTAGAATCAGGTCACTTTTAAAATAATTTTGTATCCTTCTGTAGGTTTTTAGTGCTTCAAATGTAGAACTAGTCACAAAAACTAGAATGGAACATTTATCTGAGCAAGATAAGGAGAAGTCAAAGAAGAATAACAACAAGTCACCTATAGAATCATTCCTCGGAGTGGCTGAGGAGCACAGCAAAACACAGGGAGCATCAAATGGGGTAAGTTCAGAGGATTTATGATGACTATACACTTGGTAGATTTTCATGGGAGAGAACTCTAGTGATTTCATGTTTGCCTTCTTGTACACCAGTCCCCTTCTGAAAAGTGTCTACTCTTAAAGGAAAGAATTTGCTCCCAAAGGGAGCAAATTCTTTCCTTTTAGAATAGAGCCCTTTTTAGAAGGGAGGCAAAACTAATTAATTAGAGTTGTCTCCCTTGAAAATGTATCTGTTCCCCTTAAGGAGAAGTATTTGCTGAAGTGGGATAATTTTTTCCAGTTCTCCATGAAGAGCCGGCCTCAGTGGCTCAGTTGGATGTGCGTCCAACCTGTGATCAGGAGGTTGCAGGTTTAACCCCCGCTGGGTTGGCAACATTCTTTCATGGAGAATTGATCATGAAATATTTTCTAAGGTCATTCTCTCCCTGTTACTGATTCAGGAAGGGCAGTTGTCAGTTTCTGGTGAAAGTATGTGCACAATAATGGTTAACAGCTTAGAGGACTAAGCCTACCCAGTAGCTCGACATGACCCCATTGGGTTGACTGGGTTGTAAAACCTCAACACAGACAGACAAACAATGTTCTCCATGAAACTATACATTTTGGGTATTCATTGTGGGTATTTATTAGAAGCGTCTTGTTGAGGCATTTCTAGTAAGTACCAAATTCAGAGGCAGTGTCTCGGCATAACTGTGGCATTCTTGACTGGAAGGTTAAACTTCATCTGAGTGGAAAGTAGGGCAGTTAATTTCTTCCAAAACAGACTGTTCTTAACCCACACAAAGTGCCTGGGTGGCAGATTGTTTAGTGCTTTCAACTGCAGATCAGGATATCGCAAGTTTGTACTGTGTTAGAGACAGAATTTACCATAGGTCTAGATAAGAGTGGGTATCAGATAAATATTTTTCTTATTTCTCCACGAAAACATATGTATTGGTACTCATTAGAGTACCCACAATATATGTTTTCTGTTTATATACCCCACCACATAATAGTGGAGGGGTAATATGTTTTCGTACTGGATCCCTCCGTCTGTATTGAGGTGTTTAAAAATAGCTGGATGAGAGGCAAACAGTTTAGACTCTGATCAGATGCCACTGTCTTTGGCATCTGACCTCAGTCTGCACTATTTACTCAGGCCTATCTGTCCAAATACTTAGACTTAAAGTGGTATTTTTTTTATTTCAGGATCATTCTAGGATGTCCAATAATCCTTGTCATATAACTCCGGAGGAGTATTTTAATAATCTAGTCGATCTCGGAAATCGTGATATCGGTCGACCGTTAGACCAAACAGCAAAGACACAAAAATTCAAGGCCACGCTGTGGCTGTGTGAAACTTTTCCATTATCCCTACAAGAGCAGGTAGTGCCAATTATAGACTTGATGTCGGCAAGTAATGCACATTTTAAAAAGTTAAAGGACTTTATCACCTTGCAGATTCCTGCAGGATTTCCTATAAAAATAGGTAAGTTTAACATTTAGCATGCTAGATAAATTATTTTACTGGACAGTAATACAGTATTTTGAGGTATTTTTGCTCAGAAAATTGGATTTGACATTTTCATGTAAATTGTCTGCTAAGGAGGAGACAGTTTGCATGAAATGTCTAACCCTATTCTATGAGGAAATGTAAGAAAATCAAAATCATTAGAATAGGGTCATACAGTCAAACTTCTATGGCTCGAACATCTTTGAGACCATGAGATTTGGGTAGTTCAAGCCACTGAGAGTTTATCATGCTGCCAGGTCAGGAAGCAAATGGCCATAAATTAGGGAACATACAATTTCATGATAAAATAAAAAAAAAAATCCTTATAAATTTGTCTTCTTCAGCCATCGGAACAATTTAGGAGGGACTCAAAAATGAGTTCGAATTAGCCATGGTAAACAAGCCATCGGTGTTAGAGCTATTGAGGTTTGCCTGTATTTGTAATTTGGAGCTGCATATATTAAAAAAAAAAGAAGACCCAGATTAACCTGTGTTTTCAAAGAGTGAGCCAGGCACCATAGCCCGGTCAATAGCATGTCTGACTGTAGATCCAAGGTTTCAAGTTGGAATTCCAGCTCTGCCACATAACTTACATGGAGATCGATCATGATTTCATTTCTACAGTCATTCTTCCCTTCCACTGATTCATGAAGGGCAGCTGTCAGTTACTGGTGAAGGTATGTGCACAAATACTGGCTAACCACTTAAGAGAACTGAGCTTGTCCAGAAAAGATTTGAATAGTTTAACTCATCAGCCCAACATGACTTTAACAGTGTTGACTGGGCCATAAAACTCCAATCAACAACTCAAAACAATGATTGGGGCCATTGTTGTCTCTCATAAGGGCCTTTATCCCATGTTGGGCATCATATATATTTACCTTAAATGTTGGGACACACTTACCTCTAGCCTAACTTACACTATCCCTTCTCATGCTGAATAAATTAAGATACCACCCCCATTTCTAATTTCCAGCCAATCGGATTACTTGATCCGGGTTTTTGATAGAAATTCACATATTTAATGACAAACAGTGCAGATCCACATTAGTTGGCTTCTTCCAACTGATCTGGATCTACACTGTTTGCTAAAACAGGGCATGCCGTGTTCAGCAAGAGAAGGGTTAAACAAGTACATTCTACTACCTGTGCCAATGACAGGCCTGAGCGAACAGTTCAGAATGCTGATGAGAATCAACACTGTTTGCCACTCATATTTAGACACACTACTAGGTAGTAAAATGGACTTGTTGAAATTTTAGGATGAGTATGGTAAAGAGAGGTATCTGAATATATGTACTTTAGGTAAATACAATAAGAACTAGACCGCACCATGGATGTCACGCCATCGCCAAATCCCCTATCGCACACCCTTACCAGGTGGGGAAGTCATTTAGCAAGTTTGGTTAAATTCGTGATTAAATTCAGCCCAGTGGTTAAGGAGGAAATAACGTGATGGATGGACAGACTGACTGACGGAAAGAAGCATTCACATAATCCCCGCCGCTGATGTGTGGGGATAAATATCACCAATCTGTCATCTTTTTAATTTACCCAGAGTGTGCTTAAGGATAAATTATGGCATTGCATAGCTTCAGATAAGAAGGGGTATCCTTATAATATTTTTCTTGTTTTTCCACGAAAACTTGTTGTGGGTACTCATTAGAAGCGCCTCACCGAGGCGCTTCTAATGAGTACCCACAACAAGTTTTCTGAAAAAGTGCTGTATCTGCAGCAATTGCGTTGACACAATTTATTTATTTTGTTGTTTATTTTCAGAAATACCATTATTCCATGTGTTAAATGCTAGGATTACATTTGGTAACATTTTTGCCATGGATTCAAGTATAGAAGGGGTAGAAACAGTAGAAGAGGATGGACAGATGTTTTGTACGATAGATGAATCCTGTTTTGTTCCACCAGCAAGATATCTCAGATTGGGTAAATACTAACACCCATCCTGCCGAGTCTGACAACATTCTTTCATGGAGATTGATCGTGAAATATTTTCTATGGTCATTCTCTCCCTTCCGCTGGTTCAAGAAGGGCAGTTGTCAGTTTCTGGCAAATATGTGCACAAGTACTGGTTAACCATTTAGAGGACTAAGCCTGTCGAGGAAAAAATGTGGTTAGGTAAACTGAATGTGCTCGACATGATCCTAATGGGTTGACTGGGCCTTAAAACTGCAGCTCAAACACACTTTAAATCACACAAATTTATGAACGATCCCAGTGGCCGAGTGGTTAGCTCCCCTGACTTCGGAACATAAGGTCCCAGGTTTGGGTCCCGCTGGAGGCAGAATTCAACTCATGACTGTACCATGCTTCATTGCACAGAGTCTTTCATTATTACCCTTCCATTGTTTCGATATGATTTACCAAATTGATACCATATGACTGACATTGTTAATGTACACCAAATCATCATCATCATCCAGGGCCCAGTTGTTCAAAGCTTCGTTAGCTTAACAAGCTCATTAAGGGTCATTTCGTTAACTGTTTTAGCAGATTCAATATACAATATTCTAATATTTTTTGCTGAAAAAATGTGAGTAGCTTTTGCACTGCAAAAGCTACTCGCATTTTTTCAGCAAAAAATTTTAGTGTATTTGCGTATCACTCGATGTAAATTTTAACGAATCGCTAACTAACGACATCGTTAGCTTTGAACAACTGGGCCCAGGTAAATATTTTTTGTTGCACCTAGTTTAGTAGTCAGGTAACAGGTAATGGTGTGTTTTTCCCTGGGTCATCAACATTGGCAACAATCACACCATTTAGGTTCATTTCTGAATACAGTAAAACCTCAATGGCTCAAACATCTTTGGGACCATGGAAATTTATTCGAGACATGGGTAGTTCGAGCCACTGAGGGTTAATCATGGTGTCAGGTCAGGAAGCAAATGGTGATAATTTAGGGAAGTCTTTTTGATCTTCTATACAATAATGGTATGTTGAGTGTACTCATTAGAATTGCCTCGATGAGGCAATTCTAATGAGTACATACAACATGCATTTTCACGATAAAATATAAAAAGTTCCTGAAATATCCTTAAATATTTGTTTTCTTGGTCTTTTGGAAGAATTTCCTAAGGACTCAAAAACAAGTTTGAATTAGCCAGGGTAAACGAGTCATCAGTGTCTGAGTCATTGAAGTTTTACTGTAATTATTACACCCGTGATCATCTTTCCTGGCTGACCACTGTATTGAATTCAGGTTTGTATTGTCTGCTCAAATCTGTCTCTCCCAACACCTTGGGTAAACATGATAGTTTTTACCATTTTAAACTATTTTTTCACCAAAAATTCCACTAGCATGTTTTAAGCATTAACCTCTAATCACATATTCTACTTAGCCCCAAATTGAATGAACAAAAGCTCATATAGGAAGGGCTAGCTTTCTTTTGATTACCGGTATGCCAGCCTCGGTGGCTCAGTTGGATGCGGCCGAGGTCGGCAACATTCTTTCGTGGAGATTGATCATGAAATATTTTCTACGGTCATTCTCTCCCTTCCGCTGATTCAAGAAGGGCAGTTGTCAGTTTCTGGCGAAAGAATGTGCACAATACTGGTTAACCGCTTAGAGGACTAAGCCTGCCCAGTAAACGTGTGGTTAGGTAAACTGACCGCGCTCGACATGACCCCATTGGGTTGACTGGGCCGTAAAACCTCAACACAAACAAATCAGTTGGATGCGCCGTCCGACTGGAGACCAGGAGGTCGCGGGTTCATCCCCCGCCGAGGTCGGCAACATTCTTTCGTGGAGATTGATCGTGAAATATTTTCTACGGTCATTCTCTCCCTTCGCTGATTCAAGAAGGGCAGTTGTCAGTTTCTGGCAAAAGAATGTGCACAATACTGGTTAACCGCTTAGAGGACTAAGCCTGCCCAGTAAACGTGTGGTTAGGTAAACTGACCGTGCTCGACATGACCCCATTGGGTTGACTGGGCCGTAAAAACCTCAGCACAAACAATTGATTACCGGTAGTTGATTTTCTTTTGTCATAGGTGATGCTCACCATGAACGTCTCCGAGATGAGGATGATGAGTTGTTACAGTTTGCCATACAACAGAGTCTCATGGATTCTGGCACAGAGGGAGATCAGGTAATTTAAGGGGAATGGATTCTCTTTTAAGGGAAACAACTCTTTCAGAATTGTTTTGCCCCCTTCATAAAGGGGTCCACTCTAAAAGGAAAGAATTTGCTCCCCGTTTGGGGCAAATTCTTTCCCTTTAGAGTGGATCCCTAAAAAGGGGGCAAATTCTTTCCTTTTAGAGTGGATCCATAAAGGGACCAAATTCTTTCCTTTTAGAGTGAATCCCTAAATGGACCAAAAAAATTCTTTCCTTTTAGAGTGGATTGCTAAAGGGAGCAAATTCTTTCCCTTTATGGTGGATACCTACAGAGAGCAAAACAAAAGAATTAGCCCCCCCCCCCCCCTTCCCCCCTCCCCCCCTTTGGGAGCAAATTCTTTTTTTTTTCAGAGTGGACCCCTTTGTCTAAAAGGGAGCAGATTCTTTCCTTTTTTGAGTGAACCTCTTTTCAGAAGAGATTTGGTGTGTAGGTAACTAAACAGGAAGTCACAAAATCTCCGTTAAAAATTGCCAAAAAATCTGTCATATATCCGCTTTCCTTCAGTCATGTATACACAGGTTTTATTTCCTCTACTGCCCATTGGTACAGCTCTAGATAAGAGAAACATTTCCTGAGAAACATTTTTCCTGTTTCCTTCACAAAAATGTATGGTGAGGGTACTCATTAGAATTATCTCAGTGAGGCACTTCTAATGAAAACCCACAACATACATTTTTATGTTGAAATAAGAAAAATAATGACAAATCCAACAACAACCTCATGACAAATCCAACAAAATGGATGTGCACCCTAGCAAAGACTAGATCAGCCTGGACATCTGCTTAGTCTGATCAGTCTTCACTGTGCACTCATTGGGTAGCTAAGGACCCAAGCTTTCTTCATGGGGACAGCAAAGACTCTGATCAGATTGGGTGGATGCCCAGGCTGATCTGAGTCTTCACTGGGCGCACATGCCATTTTGTTGGTTTTGTCTTGAGGTGGCTTAAATGTTGGTACTTTTTTGTTAATATGTCTTATCCAGAGTTATGAGTTAGACAAAGAAGCTATTGGAAAATAAGATTCCGAAGAGCATGGCTGTATATTTTTCAAGAGACCCTTTCATGCCTGTGTATCTACCGGTAATTACCTAGCACTAGTTGGACTGAATAGACTCTCCCACACTATATATTGGAAGACTCCAATTTCAATTTTAGGTATGACCGGCTATGAGATTTACATATTCCTAGAAAAAATATGGCTAAACTATTTGCAAACAGTGGAGACCCTGATCAGACGCCACATTCTGCGGCATCTGATCTGGGTCTTCACTGTTTGCCTAGTACCCTTTTACGGGTCTCCCGACTACAATGGGTTAAGGCACTTTTTTCAGTCCAAAAGTATTGATATTTTTCTTCTCGACAAAAACATATGTTGTGGGTACTCATTTGAAGTGCCTTGGCGAGGCACTTTTAATGAGTACCCACAATATATGTTTTTGTCAAGAAATAAGAAAACTATTAATCTGATACCCACTCTTATCTAGACCTATGTAATGGACTTTTTCATATTTGAATTTGGACATTAATTATTACAAAGAGGGATTACAATCAAAATTTGGAACAGTGACAGTTATGAGCCATCTCATCTCAGCCTCTACTGTTTGCAAAGATGTTTGGTTTAGTCTTAGGCTGAAAGACTTAAGGAGCGTGGAAGCATCATAAATAATGAAAAAAAAAAATAAAGATAGTTTCCTTAAATTTGAACAATATCTTGGACATTAACTAGTGATATATCTAATATTTACTGACAGAACAAAAAAAAAAGAACAAACCTTGGTCAAATTGTTGCATGAGGAGGAGTTTGATACAGGTCTACACTGGTAGCTCAGGCCTGTCTGTGACCAGTCCGAGTGACTGGGTAGAGCATCAGGCTTTGCACAGTTTGTGGGTTTCATTCCCAGTTAGGACATACTTAAACATTTCTATAATTGGTACTAGCTACTCTTTTGCTTGATGCTCGGCGTGAAGGAAAAGAGTTAGTATTATTTGCACCGATGTCAGTGCATTGTGGTCTGATGCTTGATACTGCAGTAAAAAAGCACTGTTAAAAGGCATCAGTTCCCGTGGCCACATCCTGACACCCTCACCACATTACTGAAAGATTGTTGACAGTGACGTTAAATCTCAGCTCAAACAAACAAGCCTGTCTGAATGAATATTAGGGCTAACATGGTGCTGATTAGAATTACCTTAGCAAGGTGATTCTTATGAGCTCAAACATATGTCTTGACAAAAAAGGTGTTAACCCTTAAAGCGCCAATCACAACAATTGTCGTCTGCTTTGTCTTCTGCCGGTTACTTTAAAAGTCATTGTTGCAAACAGTGTGGACCCAGATCAGACTGCTCCTTTAGGAGCAGTCTGATCTGGGTCCACACTGTTTGCCTATATGCAAAATGTAAGTTTGAAAAGTTTGCAAGAAGATGCTGCAGACTGCATAAGCAGACGACATTTTCAGATGCAGATTTTCTTGGCGCTGTAAGGGTTAACATATGTAAGATATTAATAATTTCATTCTTTGTTCTATCTTTTTGAAGGTTACATTTTATGAAGCTCTCAATAAAACTCGACCAGTTCAGAATTCTCGAGCACGAGAAGAAGAAAGATTATTGCAGAGGTAGGATATTTCCAGTTTCCCTGATTAGTAGTTACAGAATTAGTTATTGGGGATCATACTCTTAAATTTTAGCCACTTTACAAAAAGGATGATTCTGGTCATTTTTATACCCCGCTACATGATAGTGGCAGGGTATTATGGTATCATGTTGATTGTCTGTGTGTCTGTCCATCCGGCCATCCATATTTTCATTTCCAGACCATAACTTGGGTAAATGTCTATGGATTTTTACCAAACTTGGTATGTGCATTGGTATTGTGGAGATGTAGTTTGGAATTGCTAATGGGCAAATTTCGTCAATTTATAACAGAGTTATCTGCCCGCAACAAGATAATGGCTGGGTATTATCATTTCAAAAACTTGTAGTGCCATTCAGAATTGCATCAGGGCCAGATCCAGGATTTTCAGCTTGTGGTGGTGGGGATTTGATTTGATCAAATTTCATATTTTGATCAAAATTTCCAATGTCATGAAAATCCAAAATTTGCTATGAAAATAAAATAATTTCAAAGATATGGGGCACGGGGGTAGGGTTTGACTTAATAAATCCCCAGTTCCCACCCTTCTCCTCTTGATCTGCCCCCATCACATCATAGGCCTACATTAACCCATGATATCTTGCATTACATCATACACAGATGAAGTGCACTGTGAGAAAAGGGCCTTTATGCCATATATGAACACTGAAGGCTTAGAACAGCCCACACATCATAGGTCTAGATAAGAGTGTTAATCTTGGCCCAATTGTTCTAAACTAACGATGTCATTAGTTAACGATTCGTTAAAATTTTAATCGAGAGATACGCAGATATGCTGAAATTTTTTGCTGAAAAAATGTGAGTAGCTTTTGCAGTGCAAAAGCTACTCACATTTTTTCAGCAAAAAATATCAGAATATTGTGTATTGAATCCGCTAAAGCAGTTACCGAAATGACCCTTAACGAGCTCGTTAAGCTAACGACACTTTGAACAACTGGGCCCAGGTTAATAGTTCTCTTATTTCTCAACAAAAACATATGTTGTGGGTACTCATTAGAAGCGCCTCGGTGAGATGCTTCTAATGAGTACCCACAACATATGTTTTGGTCGAGAAATAAGAAATATGCAGATACTTTTTGGTTGAAAAGAGCAACTTATCAAGAGCTATGCCACACATCCATGCAATCTGTTCCTTCTCTGTTCACTTTAATACAGAATTATTTAATGTAGACTATATCAATGAATGTTGCATATGGGCACTTTTTGTACATTTCTAATCATAAGAGGTACTCCAAATACAAAAGAGCTTTATGACGTTTGCAGCCATCTGGGCAGTCTGAATAGAGCCTACACTGGTCAGTACCATTATGTATGGACTTTAAAAAATCTTTAGATAAATAATGTAGCTCCCAATCAGAGTGTGTGAATGCACAGGCTGATATGGGTCAATGCCGGTCGCATCTGTCATGAGGTCATTTTCTATTCCAAGAAGCTTAATTTTATATAAACAGTTAGAAAACCCCTCTGTTGGTGTTTTGTAGAGCAATAGAAGAAAGTATTGCCTTACAATCCGGGAAGCCTCCCAATTCCTTACCGATACCAGAATACACAGAACAGCAAGAACGAATAGACACAACATGTCAGGACATGGATGAGCAGTTACGACTTGCTCTCGCTCTTTCACAACAGGAAGTGGAGGACTCGGAGAGACGGAGGAAACAGGAGGAAGAGGAGTTAGAAATGATCTTGAAATTATCCTTGACGGAGAAATAACGGAAATACTTGTAGTAGCTGTGGTGAAACATTGTTGTGAAACCATACGTGACTTAAAGAACAGAAGATCAAGGCTACAGATAAAAGGGGTATCCACACAATGTTTTTCTTATTTCTCAACAAAAACATATGTTGTGGGTACTCATTAGAAGTGCCTCGCCGAGGCACTTCTAATGAGTACCCACAACATATGTTTTTGACAAGACAAGAAATAAAATGTCAGTATTTTTTGGTTGAAAAAAGTGCCTTATCTGCAGCTATGGAAAATAAATATGTCTTATGGATGCACTAAAGCTGAATATGGCAATTATATGTGATTGGACTAGCAGGCAAATAGTTTGTTCTCTTCAATGGAAATTTAGCTTTTGCATTACAGTTTTTATTAATATTATGCATTCACTAGGAAAATTCAGTAGACGACGCAGTTGGTGACAGTTTTTATGCCCCATTCAAAGAAGAATTGTGGAAAGGGCATATAATGTTACCCCACTTCCGTCCGTCCGCATCTGAGATGGTGTTAGCAATTTGCATTTAAGTTTTTCAGGCGTTAGCAATTTGCGTTTAAGTTTTTTAGGCAGGGGCATCCGGGTCCTTTGGACAGATTTCTAGTATTATTTTTTTATTTTATTTTTTTTTTTTTTCAGAAAATAGGGTTTGACATTTTATGTCTATTGTTTCCATGGGAGACAGTTTGCATAAAATGTAAAGTCCTGTTTTCTGGAAAAAATATGAAAAATCTTCCAAAGTGTCCTCTGCTGATATTTTTTACCCAGCATGCTAAGTGTTAAACTTGCTGCTCCAGAAATGTAGATACATTCCCCCAACTAAGAAGATGGGGACATATTGTTTTTGGCCCAGATCCCATTGGCGTTGGTGTTGGCATTGGTGTGACACTTACTTGTCTGCACAATATCTTGCGAACCAGTGGTTGCATTCTTACTAAATTTTCATGATAATATAATTAGGACATAACATAGAACTGATTAGCTTTTGGTGACCTTGACCAAATTTTCACTATCACAGCAGTAGAAAACCCTGAAAATTCATATGTTGTTCACACTAAGTATTCTATGAATCCAAGACATTGTTGATGCAAAATGTAGACCCTGATTAGACATTGCAGTCTGCAGCGTCATATTAATTGTCATTTTCCTTGTCAAGACCCATTCTGTACCTGTCATCATTATTTAATGCCATGTGGACTTGAATCATTGTATGGTTACATCTTCATTTGGATCATAAATTCCCAGAACCTTACAGCATCAAACTTGTATACATGTACCGGTTCTAGATAAAGTGCTTTTTTTTCAACCAAACCATTATAAAAATACGCCTATTCAAATATTTTGAAAATTTCACTTTCAAAAACTGAAAATTTTCAGATAAAAATCTCTGATATTTTTCTTATTTCTGCTCAAAACATAGATTGTGGGTACTCGTTAGAACCACTTCGCCGAGGCGGTTCTAACGAGTACCCACAATCTATGTTTTGAGTAAAAATAAGAAAAATAATTTATACCCCTGTAAACCCCAGTTTTACTATATAAAAGTGGGGTTTAAGGGGGTCAGAATTATAAAGGCATGATTTCTCAATGAAACCATATGTTGTGGTACTCATTAGAAGCCCCTCACTGAGACATTTCTTATGAGTCCCACAACATATGTATTAGTGGAGAAATAAGAAAAATATATTAACTTGATACCCATCTCTTATCAAGACATATGCAGGTACTCTAAGTCAAGTTTTATTTGCAAGAATTTTACATCTCCTTATAAGCACAGATTAACATAGTATTGGGACAGACAGGCGCTTGCAAACAGCGTAGACCCAGATCAGATGCCACAGAATGTGGCTTCTGATCAGGGTCTGCATTGTTTTCCATACATTCAGTAATATTTTAGACACATTAAAAGGTAGAAGAATGGACTATTTCAAATTTTAGGACAAGTATGGCAAGTAGATAAGGTGTCCCAATACATAGGGTAAATATGGTACAGTCTTCACAGGTCAGACATAGCTACGGATAAGACTCTTTTTTCAGCCAAAAAGTATTGATATTTTTCTTATTTCTCCAAATAACTATATGTTGTGGGTACGTCCAACTGGAGACAGGAGGTCGCGGGTTCAACCCCTGCCAAGGTCGGCAACATTCTTTCGTGGAGATTGATCATGAAATATTTTCTATGGTCTTTCTCTTCCTTCCACTGATTCCAGTAAACGTGTGGTTAGGTAAACTGGCCGCACTCGACATGACCCCATTGGGTTGACTGGGCCGTAAAATCTCAACACAAACACCTTAGAAGTGTCTCACTGAGGTTCTTTTAATAAGTATGCACAACATATGTTTCCATGAAAACATAAGTACCTCAGTGAGGCACTTCTAATGAGTACCCACAATATATGGTTTCATGAAGAAACAAGGAATATATCTGGAAGGAATATATCCTTTATCTGGAAGAATGTGGTCAGTTTGTCTCAAGACACCATTCTCTGGCCCTAAGCTAATTTAGTTAACTTTGCATGAAAAAGCTGAGCAACCAATATAGGTGCCCAGTAGAGTCTCCAATTTTATCATAGGACATAATTTTTGTGACCTACTGTTTAGTTTCCCACTCACCAGACCTCTTCTGGAAAGGGGTCCAAAGTGTCCAGGGCCCATTTGTTCAAAACTTAACAAGTAGTTAGCTGAGTTGACGTTAAAATTTATGTCTTGAAATATGGCAAATACATTGATATTTTTTGCTGAAAAAATGTGAGTAGCTTTTGCTACTCACATTTTTGCAGCAAAAATATCAATATATTTGAAAATACCTTAGCTACAACATTTAACGAGTTTTTCATTAATGAGCTTGTTATGCTAACGATGCTTTGAACAAATGGGTCCAGGTAGCCAAGCGGTAATCACTTCTGACTTCTGATCATGAAGTCCCTGGTTCCAATCCTGCTGATGGTCAGAACTCATCTCGTGACTATATGGCACTTCATAGCACAGCCATTCATTATCATCTTTCCATCATCTCAATATGACTTAAATAATGTTGAAAGGGATGTAGTGAACCAAATCATCATCATTATCATCATCATTATCATTATCATCTTGTATACATTTTTACTAGTACTGAAATATATGTGTAACGAGGAGAGTGATTTCTTTTCAAAGGCCTTAACTTGTTGTTGCATGCTTTTTTACTTGATATAAATATGTTTTTGTGATGTCTTATTTACCCTAAGTATTGAGACAGACATGCCTAACTAAACAGTTTAGACACTGATGAGATACAACAGAATGATCAGGATCAGGTTCTGTTTACCACTCATCCAGCAATTTGTTGACACACCAGCAAGTGTAATATGGAGTTGTTCAAATATTAGGACAAGTATGGTAAGGAGTTATGGTGTCCCAATATTTAGGGTAAATGCAATAAATTATACAATTATTGAGTACTGAGTCACTGAATATGATGTGATATCCATGGAGAATACCAATATTGACCGAGGCTATAGCCGAGGTCAATATTGGTATTCTCCAGTGGATACTACATCATATTGAATGACTCAGTAGTCAAAAAATTGTTTTATTATATAACCAAAGAACAGACTGATAAAGAATTTCATATTTCATGACAAAATACATTCTTTCAAGTGATGTTCTAATTTTAGGTACACATATTCAATGGGAAAAACCCCCAATTCGGTGAACATCAGAAATATTCACTGGGCTGAAGGCAGCCCACAGCCAATGAAAGACAGTCTATTTTTAGGTTAAATAATAATGTTAGATATTTAATTGTTGTCAGAATTCTCAATATTTTACATATGCCACACTATGAAAAAAAAAGGATGTTTGGGGCATATGCAAAAAACCCAGGCCCTGAGATTATGACTTTTTTCATGCTCAACTCAGCTGAACATAAAATTTTCTCTGCTAATAAATATGAAAATGCCAACTATTAGTGGCATTTTTATATTTATTAGCGGAGAAAGTTGCATGCTCAACCGTGAAAGACTTTGCAAGAAAGACTTTGCAAGTGTTAGTAACTTGAGATTTATTAGCATGAAACATTTCATGCTCATCTGAGCTGAGCATGAAAAAAGTCTTATAACTTCGGGTTGGTCCAGATCAGCTAGTACATTCACTGAAGCCTCATTATAATGCTGTTTACTATACCCCCAACTTAAAAGAATTTTGAGGGGCATATTGCTTTTGGGCTGTTTGTGCATCCTTTCATCAGGCTTTTCTTGTGAGCAAATATAACTTACCATTATAGCTGTTTCAATACCAAACCAAGTTAATATACCATTTTGACACGAATGACCCACATGGGTTGACAAACCTGAACTCATCATCATCATCTTGTAAGCAAGCTATCTTGATAACTATGTGAGCTAGGGCCACAAAACATGGTGAGCTTATTGGAGCTGTGTGGAGTAGATCACCTGATTAACTTGTGAAAAAAAATCGGATTTGTCAGTTATGCCCAGTTACAACTTTGGCATTTTGTATGGACAAGCATATAGCTAGGAGTATAGTATTTTAAAAACACATTTCTAGTGATATACTTGGTATAACACTACAAAGCCTTTGGTCCCAAAGACACAGAAACCTTTTTATAACACAATTTGTTTTATGAGGTTTTGGATATAACATAGCTACAGATAAGGTGCTTTTTTTTTCTCGCCCAGTTTTGCTTGTATTTTTCTTATTTCTCCTCAAAAACATATGTTGTGGGTACTCATTAGAAGTGCCTCTGTGATTTGTTGAGAAATAAGAAAAATATTTTCCTGATACTCCTTCTTATCCAGAGCAGTTTAAAGGTGGACCCCCAAAATGATGTATCAAAACAAAAATGTATAGATTATATGGAAAAAGTGAACAACAAAGAATGGATGTACACTCTAATCTGAGCCTTCACTGTTAGCACTTATGCTATGATCCCCTCATACATGATGTGGTTTATTTATATTCTTGTACTCTTGTTGATATGTGATATATACATGTACATGTACCATTGGTATTTTTTATTTGATTTTTACTTCCAAATTCTATTAGAATTATTATTTATTTAATATGCAGAGAAAAAGTCAGCACACAACTGTTTATTTTTTGCAGAAAATACTGTGTAGAAAATACTGTGTAGGAGATGAAGTGTCTTTCTTAATTCTGGGAAAAGGAGGTATTTTCCTTCAGAAAACAATGTGTATTGAGTATCTCCATGTTTTCTTAGAAAAAGAAATATTTGTCTCAGAAAATACAATGTAGGATTTCTGAGTCATCTC
The DNA here is from genome assembly GCA_964016985.1 of Anodontia alba. Classification (NCBI taxonomy): domain Eukaryota; kingdom Metazoa; phylum Mollusca; class Bivalvia; order Lucinida; family Lucinidae; genus Anodontia; species Anodontia alba. The sequence continues at coordinate 92,684,156 of OZ024830.1, read as the reverse complement.
CCTGTTTTCTGGGAAAAGGAGGTATTTCCCCCAGTAAAATATGATGAAGGCCTTCTGAATTATCTTATTGTTTTTTGGGAAAAGGAGATTTATACCAATGCTAACTGTGTATGTGTGTGTGTGGGCAGTGGGGTGGGGGGGGAGGGGGTTGGGGGGGTACTTTTTACTGCCCAAAGGTTACAAAACTTTTTAGTGCTCAACTCAGCTGAGCATGAAATTTTCTCAACTAATAAATATCAAAATGCAGCAATAGTTGGCATTTTCATATTTATTAGCAGAGAAATTTTCATGCTCAGCTTTGTTTAGCAAGAAGGAATTTGCAATTGTTAGTAACTGGAGATTTATTAGCAGGACAAATTTAATGCTCAGCAAAGTTGAGCATGAAAAAAATTTAAAGCTTCAGGGCCAGGTTATGCTAAGATCAGCCCACAATCAAATTAGAGATACCTCTAGTTAAAGTGCTATTTTCATCAAAATATGTTCATACTTTTATTATTCCGCCACAAAAAACATACTCATTATTAAGCGACTTGTATTTTTCTTGTTTTTCCACAAAAGTGTGTATGGCAAGTGCCCTAAAATTTCGTAATGTCTGACAAAATAGCATATGCAAACAGTGCAGACCCAGACAGATCTGCTCCTGAAGATGCATTCTGACCAGGGTCTTCACTGGTTGCTATTCCACTATGTATTTTTAGAAACAACTGCATGGCAAGCAAAATGTAAAGGCTCCATATTCCTAAAAAGTAGACATTTTTTTTATCCTAGAAAGGTTTAATAAATTGATATATAGTATTATTATGATCACAAATGTGGCATCTGACAACCTGTAAAATTTCACTTAGTCTCTCATTTTTGAACTGGATAAAAAATGAAATTATTTTTATCATATCTCTGAATTAATGTTGGCAACATTAATTCAGGGATACGATAAAAAATCATTTCATTTCAAGAATGAGAGACTAACTGAAATTTTACAGGCTGTCAGGTGCCAAACTTTATGATTATATTAATTCCATATCTCAATTTATTAAAATATTTCTTGGATAGTAAAATGTCTATTTTTGAGGAATATGGAGCTTTTAAGTACAAAAGAAAGTATGGAATAAAATGCTCGAAATTTTAGGACATTCACTATATTGTGGGTAAATGTTGTAAAATTTCATACACCACAGTTCCTAACAAAATGACATGTGCAAACAGTGCAGACCCAGATCAGACTGCTCATGAAAGAGCAGTCTGATCCGGGACTACACTGTTTGACATTCCACTAAGTATATTAAGAAAAAAATGCATAAAAAGAAATAAAATTAGGCCAAAAACGTATGGAATAAAGTGTTCGAAATTTTAGAACATTCACTGTTATTCTTTGAATGTTTACGTGACACTCCTCTTCTTAAGAGCTATGTGTTTCCTAATGCTTATTTCATTTCTTTAAGATCATTAACCCTTGTCCTGCTGAATAAATTAAGATGCCACGCCCATTTCTAATTTTCAGCCAATCAGATTACTTGATCCAGATTGTTGATATAAATTCATATACTTAATGGCAAACAGTGCAGATCCAGATCAGTTGGCTTCTTCAGAAGCCAACTGATCTGGATCTGCACTGTTTGCAAAGGCAGGGTATATCCAGGCTCAGCAGTACAAGAGTTAAATTCTGACAAGATTACTTGATCCAGATTGTTGATATAAAAACATCTTTTCCTCTGACAGCTTAAATGGCAAATAGTGACACTATTGACAAGTATTGTAATCATAGAAATTATATAGCTATGAATATTGAATGATTAAAAAAGTGTGATAAAATCCAAAAAGCAAGCATGCAGACATTGCTCAATATCGGTATGTTTAGTTGATAAAGCCCGCTTCCTTGGATGTTTTCAAATATTACCATTGCATGAGGTTACTTCTGATGATGTCTCCAGACAATAAGGTCACATCAAATTTTGTCATGCTTTTGTGAAGGCTTTCAATTTTAGATAATAAAAAATTCTACTTTGAGGCTGCAAACATTTGAAAACAAGCAAAATATTTGTAGCTATGTAATAAAAGGGTTATTGCACTGACATTGTTTAATATTGCTGCTATATGGGATATCAAAGGACGCAAGCTTGTTGTGTGCAAGCTCACTTCCAATGATATCCTGACTTGGGACAGTACATATTCACTAATATCAGTGCTACCCTGTATCTGGATAATCTAGGTACGGTATAATGTCCTAAAATTTCGTACACCAAAGTTGCCAACAAAATGGCATATGCAAACAGTGCAGGCCCAAATCAGACTGCTCCTGAAGGAGCAGTCTGATCAGGGTCTACACTGTTTGCCTTTCCTCTAAGTATTTTAAGAAATAACTGTATAAAAAGTAAAATTTAGGCAAAAGCGGTATGGAGTAGTGTTTAAAATTTCAGGACATTAAAATTTTACTGTATCTGAATACTTCTGGTAAGTATGGTATGTCTCAGCTATGGGAAAAGGGTCTCTCACTTCTATTCTTTCTCTACTTGTAGAGAGTTGGGTGTGGAGTGGATGGACTGGGTACAAGTTGGATTGCATGAACGAAACGATATATTGTATACATAGCTATCATATTTAAGATCTGTCTATATTTACATTTATCTGCAAACTGAACATATCACATTTTGTTTTTATTTCACATTTCTTCCATTTGTGTTATTTTTTTCTTCCATTTGTGCTATTCTTCCATTTGTGCTATCCCCAATATTGCTACTGTTCCTGTAATCGCTATTGTTCCCATAATGGTCTGGCAACTAAGTCATCCAGCTTCACATGAATCAATACACTTGATAGATTTTTTGCTAGTTTTGGCAAGGGAGACAACTTTTGGGACTTCCTGTTCGAATTCTTGCACACAAATCTCCTCTTGAAAAGAGGTCTACTAGACTGATTTTCAGAAGGGAGCACAAAAAAGTTTTGATGGAGTTGTATGCATTGAAAGTATCATTGCCCCTAAAAATAGGTCACTTTGACATACCTAACAGCAAGTGTACCATTAGCACACTATAATTTTAGCATATGTTCATACCAGTATTTCTAACACTTATCATCAAATATGAATTGTAAGGAAATTAGATGCAAGGCATTGTTGACATTAACATGTTTGCATGTGATCATTTTCATTTTTTTTTTTTTTTTTTTTTTTTTTTTTTGTATTTTCTAACCTTGAAGTGCCATTCATATTTGAGCAAACCAGATTCATAAATATTTTGTTTTATTTTTCCAAAAAACAAGGCTCAACTAAAACAGTTCATGTGACAAATTGATAGTCTGCTGCAGCTTTGACAGGCAAATAAGGCAAAGACATTCCTTCATTGGCATGGTGCCATAGTCTTAGTTCCAGATAAAGCTACCAACATCACGAAAACATACCTATATAATTTTGACCCCCTTAAACCCCACTTTTAAATAGTAAACCTGGGGTTTACAGGGGTATACATTATTTTTGTTATTTCTGCTCAAAACATAGATTGTGGGTACTTGTTAGAACCACCTCGATGAGGCGGTTCTAACAAGTACCCACAATCTATGTTTTGAGCAGAAATATGAAAAATATCAGAATTTTTTATCTGAATAATTGCTATTTTTGGTGGTAAAATTTTCAGTGTATTTGAATAGGCTTGTTTTCGTAATGAAAAGTTTTGTTTTCTTTTTTTTTCCATGAAAACATACTGCCGGTACACGCATTAGAAGTGCTTCCGAGTCTTCTAATAAGTACCCGCTACATTTTTTTTTTAAGAAATAACAATGCTCATCTGACCTCAAGGTTATAAAACTCAACTCAGCTGAGCATGAAATTTGTCCTGCTAATAAATCTCAAATTACAAACAATTGCAAATTCCTTCTTGCTAAACATAGCTGAGCATGAAAATTTCTCTGCTAATAAACATGAAAAAGCCAACTGTTGTCGGCATTTTCACATTTTTTAGCAATGAAAATTTCATGCTCAGCTGAGTTGAGCTTGAAAAATGTTTTATGACTGTGAGACCCAAGTATGACTCTGATCTAGAGTAACGCTTACCCATTTTTATGCCCCTTCCTGCAGCAGTGGGGCATAGAGCATTTAGCCATGATGTTATGTCCGTATGTGTGTATGTCAAGCGACTCATGTTCGTAACTAGAGTCTAATCAAATGTTCAAGTTTACTTTCAAATTTACATTGACATTTACATCCGCATTTCTCTTGGAGATCATAACTTGGGTACCTTTTATGCTAGGAAGTTGAAATTTGGTATGCTGCTTGCTACTTACCCAGTCCTAAACCTTTGCTAGAGTTGTCCCTGGACCATACCCTGGGGTGGGGCTAGGGGTCAAAATGTATAACAGATCAGATTGAGCATTTGGAAAATAGTTGTTGAAATTTATTCATCCAGATGTTGTTACCATATGGGCAAAGACCAAAGAGTGGAGCCGGCCTCGGTGGCTCAGTTGGATGCGCCGTTCAACCCCCGCCAAGGTCGGCAACATTCTTTCGTGGAGATTGATCATGAAATATTTTCTACAGTCATTCTCTCCCTTCCGCTGATTCAAGAAGGGCAGTTGTCAGTTTCTGGTGAAAGAATGTGCGCAATACTGGTTAACCGCTTAGAGGACTAAGCCTGCCCAGTAAACGTGTGGTTAGGTAAGCTGACCGTGCTCCACATGACCCCATTGGGTTGACTGGGCCGTAAAACCTCAAAACAAACCAAAGAGTGGTGGCACTTGTGTTCTTTGGACACATATCTAGTACTTCATATAGTGTTCTAGTTAAGCATAACTGACTCCCATGTCTTTTACCTTTCCATTAAAAGTGCTTTCTCGTGTGATTTCATAGTTTTATTTTTAGGATGATATTGTGTGGCGATTGACCATTACAAATTCATTGCTCCAATTAAACCCCAAGTTTTCCCTTCCTGGACAGAACACATTAATCAAGATGATTCCTGCCAGATGCTGCAGCTGTTAATTTTGGGCTGCACCATGCAAAAATTTCTTCAGGCATATTCAGAAAGCGAACAGGCAGACCAGCCTGTGCATCCGCACTGTTTGATCAGGGCCTTCACTGCCCTCTAAAAGAATCATTGGACACTACAGAAGGTATTAACTAAGAACAAATACTCGGATAAGACTTTGGGCATGCATGGGATGAATCTATGCAATTTGCACATGCTGGAAGATGTATTTTTGCTGGCGCGGCCCATTTTACCCTTGTCATGCTGAATAAATTAAGATGCCACGCCCACTTCTAATTTCCAGCCAATCAAATTATTTGATCCAGGTTTTTTATAGAAATTCACATATTTAATGACAAACAGTGCAGATCCAGATCAGTTGGCTTCTTCAGAAGCCAACTGATCTGGATCTACACTGTTTGCTAAGACAGGGCACGTCGTGCTCAGCAAGAGAAGGGTTAATGGTACAGCATTAAGAGGATTTGATACTCTTTCTCAAGGGAGGCAACTTCAGAATTGTTTTACCAAGTGCTGCATTTAGAGTAGACCCCTTTTTGGAAGGGGCTAGGTGTGTAGGAAAGTAAACAGGAAGTCACAACCATTGTGTGCCCTACATCTCCTTTAACTCTTTCAGCCCTGAATAAATCAAATGAAGTTGCCCATCTTTGAATTTGAGTGAGTTTATTGTCTCAAATAGGGGTTTTATAGAAAAATTGAAAACAAAAGTCAATGTAGTGGAAAAACAAAACAAATACCTAAATGGTAAAGACAAACAGTGTAGACCTTGATGTAATGGACAGTTATAAACCTTCTCATCTGGTTGTACACTGTTTCAAAGGGTCTTTTTTCTGCTCTGTAGAATGAAAGAGTCAATAGAATTCCAACCCCAATTTTTAGAAAAAATACGAGAAAAAAAAAAAAAAGCAACAAAAAACAGTCATATGTTTGCCTTAAAAAGTTCTTGGATCACAATTCAAGGACACTGATTGTACAGTGGGGATATGCAAACTGACCTGGATCTTGGTTGTTTACATAATCGGGCACCATACATGTAGTTCCCAAAAAGAGAAATATCCAGAAAAGTTTTTCTTTTCTTATTTTTCCACAAAAACATATGTTGTATGTACTCATCAGAAGTGCCTCACTGAGGCACTTCTAATGAGTACCAACAACATATGTTTTACAGAAGAGATAAGAAAAATATCAATACTTTTTGATCTGGGGAAAAAAACATTCTGAAGCTATTATCAACATTACCCCTTCCTACTTGATAAGTCTCTGTGTTTAATGCTTCTTCCTACTGTTATCAAGGTTGCATTTATATTTGAGCCAGCACATGACAAAACCTACAATAAGACTTATGCAACCAGTGGACTCAGATCAGCCTGCACGTCTGCAGTCTGATCAGAGTCTTTGCTGATGGCATGTGCCTTCTACAACCTCCAGGCATCCAAAGAGGGATAAAAGAGAACACTTGCCATAATGAGTAGATGTACAGGTTGATAAGTCTTTGCTGGTCACACAGGTCACATTTTAAGTTTTGTTGTGTGCTGGCATATTTATGCTTCAGCCTGAGAGAATGTACCTTTAGACAAGTGTCCCGAACAAAGATTTTATTCAGCTTGCACACGTGTCCCTTACAGTGTATGTAGATCTTTGGCTATACACATTGTCCAGCAAAAAATCTTGGCCCAGTTGTTCAAAATTAATGATGTCATTAGTTAGCTTATCATTAAAACTTTGATCATTAAATGGCATATATGCTAATATTTTTGCTGAAAAAATGTGAGTAGCTTTTGCAAATGCAAAAGCTAGTCACATTTTTTCAGTAAAAATACCTGTGAATTAGACATTGAACTTACTAGATTAGGTAACATTTTGACCACTAACGAGCTTGTTAAGCTAACAATGCTTTGACTAACTGGGCCCTGATTGGACTGTAAAACATATCAGAAGGTACTTTTTCTCAGTTTGCGGCTGATTGAATTTTTTTTATTAACCTGGTCCCAGTTGTTCAAAGCTAACGACGTCGTTAGTTAACGATTCGTTAAAATTTACATCAAGTGATATGCAAATATGCTGAATTTTTTTGCTGAAAAAATGTGAGTAGCTTTAGCAGTGCAAAAGCTACTCACATTTTTTCAGCAAAAAATATCAGAATATTGTATATTGAATCCGCTAAAACAGTTAACGAAATGACCCTTAACGAGTTCGTTAAGCTAACGACGCTTTGAACAACTGGGCCCTGAAGTATGCCAATATGGAAATTAGCAGACAAAATAATCACATTTATTTTTCTCTGAAAAGGGTTTGATCATTCATTGGAGTTACCTCCAACAAAAGAGGTGATTTGCTTGAAATATCACCGTTTTTTTCAGGGAAAAATAAGAAAAATGTTGGCTATATTGGCCTTTGTTGATTATTATATATATGTCATAAGAGATATTTTCATGTGACATGCCTCTTTTTCATTCCTGCTTAAGTGATAATGGTGTATACATGTGAAATAAAAACTTAACAAATGTTACACTTGAAATTGTTTTTGATTTGTTCCCCACCCATCCTTTGGAGTGGAGTTGCAGAGTGAATACCCCATCCCATCCATCCATCCATCCGTCCAAGGTCCTCTCCAGAGCCTGTTTCCTGTACTCTATGACCTAGGTCAACCAAAATTGAAGATGGTATGTTCCATACCAAAACATAAGTACCTACCTCTGTCCTATGTCCAAATTACTGTCTAAAATTCTAGGCTTTAAATAAGCATACATTTTTTCCTGTTCCTAAGAGAATTTATAAATCGGCTCACTAAGATATTCTCAGCGAGACAGTTGCAACAGAGCCCTGCATCTCCTGTTTATACTGCAGTTGGAGATGAGGGAGTATTTTAGACCACAAATCATAAAGTCTGTTCATAGTGAGATGTCAACAATGCTACTACTAATTTTCAAATCTTATCAAAGCCTAAGCCCAGGGCCCAGTTGTTCAAAGCATTGTTAGCTTAACGAGCTCGTTAAGGGTCATTTCGTTAACTATTTTAGCGGATTCAATATACAATATTCTGATATTTTTGCTGAAAAAATGTGAGTAGCTTTTGCACTGCAAAAGCTACTCACATTTTTTCAGCAAAAAATTTCAGCACATTTGCGTATCACTCGATGTAAATTTAAACGAATCGTTAACTAACGACATCGTTAGCTTTGAACAAATGGGCCCAGTTGTTCAAAACTAACGATGTCGTAAGTTAACATATCGTTAAAACTTTGATCATTAAATACAGCATATATGCTAATATTTTTGCTGAAAAAATGTGAGTAGCTTTTCGCATTTTTTTTCAGCAAAAATACCTGTGAATTATTGTTCTTACTAGAACAGTTAACATACTGACCACTAATGAGCTTGTTAAGCTAACGGTGCTTTGAACAACTGGGTCCAGATTTGTACATTAGCGCTTCATGTAATATACAGTTGAACCTCAATGAGTCCCTAGGACATCCTAGACCACCATCCAGTGTTATATACTGTAACAACCCTAAATATTGGGACAGACATGCCTGAGCAAACGGTGTAGACCCAGATCAGATGCCACAGAATGTGGCGTCTGATCAGGCTCTACTGATTGTCTCATCCAGTACTGTTTTAGACACATCAACAGGTAGTAAAATAGACTTTTTCAAATTTTAGGACAAGTATGGTAATGAGTTGAGGTGTCCCAATACTACCATTTTTCCTTGTATACATTTCTGCAAATGTCCTGAAGACAATAGATTTTTGGTTTTCAGTTTCAATGGGTAAACACTAGGTACAGTATAACCTCAATAGCTTGAACACGGATGGCTTGTTTACTGTGGATGATTCAAACTCTTTTTTCAGTCCCTACAAAATTCTTCCAATAGCTCAAGAAAACAAATATATAATGATTTTTTCTTGTTTTATCATGGAATTGTATGTTGAGTGTACTCATTAGAATTGCCTCATCGAGGCAATTCTAATGAGTACACCCAACATACAATTATTGTATAGAAAATTGAAAAAAAATCCCTAAATTATCGCCATTTGCTTCCTGACTTGGCACCATAATTAACCCTCAGTGGCTTGAATCACCCATGTCTTGAACAGTTTTCTATGGTCCCAAAGATGTTCGTGCCATCGAAGTTCGACTGTATTTGCCTGACAGCAGTCCCTCTGAGATGTCCAAACTAAAAAGGGTAGGGTAGGTTTTGACATGTAAGAAGCTTTGGTGTCTTTGAAATCATTGGTCAAATACTGTTTACCAGATCTTATCCAGTATGTTGGCCAGATGACTTTATTTTGAAAGCAACATTGTAGACCTGCCTGAAGTATACATTTTGACAATTTCTGCCATCAAAATATTTAACAAAGACCCAGAAAGAGGTAAAAAATCTGGCATCCTTTATTATGTAACTACACACACAAAAAGAAACCTAACAGGTGTTACGTAAGATTTTGTAATGTATGACCCTAAATTCACCATCCTGTATATTGTGTTATAAAATTCTCAGGCTGACTATATATGTTTGTGTGTATGTACTTGTGCATATAAGTACCAAAATAGTATATGGGCAAGAAGCACATAATTGTTTATGCCTTGTATAAACCTGAACCAGAATTATGTCCCCCTACCAGATCCAGAGCTGAAGAGACATAAGCTGCTTTTGCACCTTTTATTTTGTGCTATACAGGAAAAAAAAAAAGCGTTAATGTACTTTCTATTATTAACTTTTAGCACTCTATTCATTGGATAAAAAACTAATAATTTTCCCAAGAGTATAGGGTTTGACATTTTATGCAAATTGTCTGCATTTTCTTGATTTATTGAGGGTGTGGGTAGGAGTAAGATAGTGAAAGGGAGAAAGAAGAAAACTAGAAACGTGTCAGTATGACACAGATGCCCCCGCCCAGGGCCATCCTCACCCACACGCAGGTATTTGGCAAAAAATGAAGTTGAAAAAAGGGCTATAACTCTCATAATAATTGGCAGATTTTATCCTAAATCAAACTTGACCATATTATATGATCATATACCTTGGTATAAAATATGAAGCCAATACACAAATCAATCTTTTTTAAAAAAATATCAGAAGGAAAACATCTTTTGAGGTTGAAAAAGGGCCATAACTCCCATAATAATGGGTTGATTTTACCCTAATTGGAACTTGACCTCTGTTTTATGATTATATACCTGTGTGTTAAATATGAATTCAGTACACTAATGTTTTCAAAAGATATCAAACTGAAACTATTTTTTCAACGTTGAAAAAGGGCTGTAACTCCAAAAATAATTGGTGGATTTTACCCTAAATCAAACTTGACCTATATTTTATAATTATATGCTTGTGTATAAAATGTGAATCCAATTCACTAATCTTTTCAAAAGTTATGGAATGGAAACCATTTTTCAAAGTTGAAAAAGGGCCATAACTAAAAATAATTGGTGGATTTTACCCTAAATCCAACTTGACCTACATTTTATGATTATATACCTGTATATACAATTTGAATCCAATACACTAATCTTTTCAAAAGGTATCAAACGGAAACCATTTTTCAACATTGATGAAAGGCCATAACTCCAAAAATAATTGGTGGATTTTACCCTAAATCAAACTTGACCTATATTTTATAATTATATGCTTGTGTATAAAATATGAATCCAACTCACTAATCTTTTCAAAAGTTATGGAACGGAAACCATTTTTCAAAGTTGAAAAAGGGCCATAACTCCAAAAATAATTGGTTGATTTTACCCTATATAGTACTTGACCTACATTTTATGATTATATACCTGTGTATAAAATTTGAATCCAATACACTAATCTTTTCAAAAGATATCGAACGGAAACCATTTCTCAACATTGATAATGGGCCGTAACTCCAAAAATAATTGGTGGATTTTACCCTAAATCAAACTTGACCTATATTTTATAATTATATGCTTGTGTATAAAATATGAATCCAATTCACTAATCTTTTCAAATGTTATGGAATGGAAACCATTTTTCAAAGTTGAAAAAGGGCCTCAACTCTCAAAATAATAGATGGACTTTATACTAAATCGAACTTGACCTACATTTTATGATTATATACCTGTGTACAAAATTTCAATCCAATACACCAATCCTTTCAAAAGATATCGCACGGAAACCAAAAGTGTTACGTATGGGATGGACGGGACGTACGTACGTATGGACAGCGGTGATACTATATGCACCCCCATTGAAAATGACGGGGACATAACAAAATCAAAACTGTTGTCCACTGAAAATTTTACCAGAATGCTAAACATAAATGATATGACACAATATACATGTATTTCATTGCTTTATTAAGTCAAAATGTGTACATTTCTATTAACATGTTTAACCTTTCAGCATATTGAATTTAAAAATATCAGAAAATGACATATTAATGCCTATGGATACACTTTAAAGGGAGGCAACTGTCAAAATTGTTTTTACCTCCCTTCTGAAAACAAACTTGATCTTAAACAGTCTCCGCGAAAAGTACAGGACTGCCTTACAAAACTGGCATTTTTTTCATTTTGTCCTGCAAGACTTTTTAGTCTGTCTCACAAATGCCCTGTGAATCTTAGCAAAGAAAATAATATTCTGACAACAAATATGCCTCCAGTCCTGCAAAAGATTACAGTCTGTCTGATAGCTGTCCTGCATCAGTAGAAAAGATTTCACAAAGACTGCTTAAAAGTTGCTAACAGAGTAATTTTGATATAACCTTACTTTTGTTGTCTGAAAATACTATTTCCAAATGAAATTAAGCTGCCCCAAGTTTGCTATAAAATGCTTCTGAGGACTGTGCAATATAGTATGGGAGACAAGAGGGCCATGGCATGCTCACCACAGTGAAATAGCCACTACAGATATACAGATGTTATACCATAGACTTAAAATGGGAAAAAGGTTAAATTGCATTAACCCTTAAACTTAAAGCATTAACCCTCAAAGCGCCAGTCACAACTATTGTCGTCTGCTTTGTCATCTGCTTGTGATTTTAATAGTCATTTTTGCAAACAGTGTGGACCCAGATCAGACTGTTCCTTTAGGAGCAGTCTGATCAGGGTCCACACTGTTTGCCTGTATGCAAAAATAGGTTTGAAAAGTCTGCAAGAATATTCAGCAGACGACATAAACAGACGACATTTTCAGATGGTTTTTCTTGGCGCTTTAAGGGTTAAGCAAAATTGTAGCAGACAACATATTAAATTTTTACACTTATTTTTTACAGAAAATAAGACTTGCCATTTTGTGTGAATAATCTGCCTAGCAGATGATTCACATGAAATGCCACTACTTATTTTCTCTGAAAATACAAAAAAAAAAGAAGAAGAAAAAATCAAAATGTCTGTTGCACTTAAGGATTAAAAAATTCACTTGCTAATACTTAAATTCAGTAGCTGAAAAATTAGCCTTGATTAAACAAACAGCAGCACTTCTCAGATTTCTCAAGACATCAATGTATCTATAATCTAGATATAGTACTGTTTTCAACTGAAAAAAAAAAAAAACAAACTTATTTTTCTTATTCCTCAACTAAAACAGGTCTTGTGGGTACGGTAAGTGTCCTAAAATTTCAAACACTTTATTCCATACTTTTTTGGCTTAAATCTTCATTTTTATACAGTTTTTCTTAAAATGCTTGGTGGAATGGTAAACAGTGTAGATCCTGATCAGACTGCTCCCTCAGGAGCAGTCTGATTTGGGTCTGCACTGTTATCATATGGCATTTTATCAGGAACTTTGGTGTTCAAAATTTCAGGACATCTACCAAACTTACATGTATCAGAAGTCCCTCACTGCAGTTCTCAAATGGTAAGTGCACACTTTTGTGGAGAAATGAGAAAAATCGTTACCCCTTTTATTTAGTGCTTTTTACAGCATCAAAGTGATTTCTATCATCACATAATAATGGCAAAGTTAAACCATCACATAATAATGGCAAAGTAAAAACCAGCAGACAGAAAGTGTTGTTGTTGTTTTTTTTTTTCTACATTTTTCATCTAAAATATAGGCCACTGGAATGTTTATTGATAAGCACATTCAAATATAAACAGCTTCAAATAATGGTACATTGTATATCACTTAAACATTTCCAATCAAAAAGTACTGACATATTTTTTTTTATTTCATTGTAAAAACATGTGATGGGTACCAACAACATATGTTTTTGTGGGAAAAAAAAATGATACTGTTGGGTTTTTAGTTCAACATCTCAAAACAAAAGCACTTTCACAGAACCTGCTAATGAGATACCATATTTTTTTCTGAATGAAAACCAAAAAACAAAAACACTTTTTTTTTTATCTAAAGAAAATAACACTTTATTATTAGTCCTGGAGTCTAAAACATGCTTTCAGAAGGTTGCAAAAACCTGTATTCTCTGCCCATCTGAAGCCCTTCAATACAGCTACAGTATACAAAATGATTTCTACTTGAAATATCTACACATAACAAGATCCTAGAATTTAGGGAGAACTGATACACTTTCAGGGGAGGTAACTGTCAAAATGGTTTCTGACTCCCTTCTGAAAAGGGATCTACTCTAAAAGGAAAGAATTGGCTCCCATAGGGAGCAAATCCTTCCTTTCAGAGTAGACCCCTTTCAAACGGGGCTTGGTGTGTAAGAAACCAAATAAGAAGTTACAAAAGTTGTCTCCCTTAGAAATAATGACAGATGTACCAAGTGTCTCCGGTCCCCTTAAAAACTGCAAAAGTTCCAGCAATGTTCTATCCCATAATGTCTGTTTTGATCATGAGAGCGAACACAATCCAAGCCACCACCAGTCCTACAGTAATTTGTCCATGTTGCTCTGAAGAGTTGATTTATTTCCTATTTATCTCCCTTGTTTACTGTCCTGGTGCAGATAAACTTTTATCCATGAACTTTCTTTTCACAAAGCATAGCCACCACTGAAAAAGGAAAAAAAAAAAAAAAAAAAAAAAAAAAAACACTTTAGCAAGCTATAACTGAAATCTTGTCTTTACCATTGCTCAAATTAAGGTGCTATTTTCACCCAAAAGTGTTGATATTTGTGGTACTCATTAGAAGCACCTCACACAGGCTCGTATGAGCACCCACAACATATATCTTCATGGAAAAATAAGAATTTCACAGAGAAGGTGGTGACGTACCTGTCAACACTATAATTCTAGCTTTTGACAATGGGTCATCAGGTAAATATTTTTGTTATTTCTCCATGAAAACATCTGTTATGGGTACTCATTAGAAGTGCCTCATTGATGCATGCAAACATGTTGTGGGTACTCATTAGAAGTGCCTCACTCAGGCACTTCTAATGAGTACCCACAACATATGTTTTCATGGAGGTTAATGACAGAAATTGTTTTACAACAAAAAAACTGGAGTGCAACCTGCCTACAACAGCCCCTTGAGAAAGAGTAAAACTGGCCATTGTAAAGTGGTGGCTGCTGGGAGGGTAAATATACTTGAGCATTCATATATGCTGTAAGAAAACCTTTACCCTAAAGGTTCAGATGAAAGTATGATTTTGAAACACCAAAGTAACTTACCTTGGAAGGTTTATCTGTTTCTGGGTCAAAGACTTTTTCACACATTCTTACACCAGTTTCTTGTCTTATTTGTTGTAAATAACCTCGCATAGTGTCTGAAAACAGAAATAGCAAATACAATTATGTAACATAAGTTCAGATGTTTAACAGAAATGGCAAATCTGACACTGTCAAACATAGGCTTAGTAAGAGGGTGTATTCTGAAGACAATTTTTTGTTATATTACACATCTGAAGCTATTCTCAGTAATTTCTGCAGGAAAAATAATTTATAATTCCCAAAAAGAAATATTTCCTTAAGATGATGTAACATCGCGAAGCATATTGACATCATTTAAAAGAGCAGAAAGAGAATCCGGAGAAAAAAAATTCATTTTACGCTATGTAATACAAACTGAGTTTAACCCTTGTCCTGCTGAATAAATTAAGATGCTAAGCACACTTCTAATTTTCATCCAATCAGAGTAATTGATCCAAGTTGTTAATACAAATTCATATGCTTACTGACAAACAGTGCAGGTCCAGATCAGTTGGCTTCTTCAGAAGCCAACTGATCTGGATCTACACTGCAAAGACAGGGGATATCCGGGTTCAGCAGGACAAGGGTTAATATACAGGAAATATTTCCCTCGAGAATTGCAAATCTTATAATCACACTCATTTGCTTTGGGTATTTGCAAATCTGTTGGGAAATATTTCCTGTATTTCAAAACTCAGGAATGCATTATAAATTATACCTAAACACGTCTTTTAGGTTTCATTGGCATTATCAGTCTATTTTTGCAAAATATACATATCTTGTGGGTACTCATTTGAACTGCCTCACTGAAGCAATTTCAATAAGTATCCACAAGATATATTTTGGGGCAAAAATAACAAAACAACTTCAAAATTATCACCTCAATTCTGGAGCTATATTGTCAACCCTCAGTAACTACAGAAAAATTCAGCTACTCAAAATTAAGATCACTCCACTACTGAGACCAGCTTTTGCCAGTCCCAAATATTTTATTTCTTATTACTGTAAATGTTCTTAAATAGTACGCCAAAGTCTCTGTAAAAATGGCATATGCGAACAGTGTAGGTCAGGGTCTATACTGTTTGCCACTCCACTAAGTATTTTACAAAAAAACTGTACAAAAAGCAAAATTTAGACCAAAAAAGTATGGAATAAAGTGTTTGAAATTTTTGGATAAATTACCATTTATTCTATATTATCATATGACCTCACTGTTATTCAGTGGACAACAATCATAAAAATCGTATGACCTCACATTACATAACACTTTGGCAGAAACAAATAATGTCATGACGACGTCCATGTCAACCATGCATTTACTGTTAAACAATTATTATCTTTAAAGGTGATAAAATCCAATTTAAAATGGTCATATGATAAACAAAACCTTACACTCATGGTCAATTTCAAATGAAATTTATGAAACGCGCCAAAGGCTCTTTTCATAAATTTCATATTGACCACTCGTGTAAGATCCTCTTTTTCAATATTAAGACCACACCACTAATAAGACCACTTTTAGACAGTCCCACAAGTGGTCTAAACCCAGTCACAACAATTGTTGTTTGCTTTGTCATCTGCTTGTGATTTTAAAAGTTATTTTTGCAAACAGTGTGGACCCAGATCAGACTGCTCCTCTAGGAGCAGTCTGATCAGGGTCCACACTGTTTGACTATGTGCAAAAATAGGTTTGAAAAGTTTGCAAGAATATTCAGCAGACAACATAAACAGACAACATTTTCAGACACTGGTTTTCTTGGCATTTTAAGGGTTAATAGCAGAATTTTACTGAATCTGACTAGCCTTATAAGAAGAAAAGATCTATTCCAAGGTGGTCCCTCTGTTGCAGTTCTTCTGTTGTATGTCAATTATTGCAATTGTTGTGTTATTATCATTGTTTGTCTCCCATCTTTTCTTTGGTGCCTTGAGAAGGTGTTTGTTTGTGTTTTACAGCCCAGTCAGCCCAATGGGGTCAACTTGAGCACGGTCAGTTTTACCTAACCACACGTTCACTAGGCAGGCTTATTCCTCTATGTGGTAATCAGTATTGTGCACATTCTTTTGCCAAAAACTGACAACTGCCCATCTTGAATCAGGGGAAGGGAGAATATGACTGTAGGAAATATTTCATGATCAATCTCCACGAAAGAATGTTGCTGATTGTCAAACCCGCAATCTTCTGATCACAGTTGCATGTGCATCCAACTGAGCCACCGAGGCCAGTTGAGAAGGGTGTGCTTCATGGCTGTGCCTTTCCTGGGTATCTCAACATTTATTTTTTACACACACACAAAAAAAAACCAAACAAAAAAAAAAAAAAACAAAAAAAAACAGATTACATACAAATGTCTGTGTACCATTTTCACCTTTTTGAAATTGTGTATAATGTTTAGTATAACTTTCAAGAAACATTTTTATGTATAAGTGAAATAAAATATGTGAATATTGTTGTTTAGCTCCTTATCCACAATACTTCGGTTATATCACAATAATTATTATTGTGTCTGGCTATGACACTGACAGATTATGCAGTGATGCATTACTGCAATATCAATTTTAACCTTTACAACTCTCTCGGGCAAATTCAGCAGAGGACAAATTGATGATATTTTTCTTATTTTTCCCAGAAAACAGGATTTGACATTTTGTCAAATCCTGTTTTGGGGGAAAAATAAGAAAAAATATTTCAAAATATCATCTCCTGAAAACTTTACCCTAAGTGCTAGGCATTAATGACACTTTTAAGAGTTAACTGGAACTATGTTCAAACTGCTTCCAAACTGTAAGCTAGCATACAGCATTCCTCACTTAAAAATGAAGGAATTTTTAACATATTTTGTCTCACACTCAATACAAACCTTCCTCATTTCTGTTGGCTGGCTTGGTAAACATTGCATTTAATGGAAATCTTGGCTCCCCAGGAATTGGAAAATTGGAAATTCCTAAAGTGTACATTTCCTTTTGACCTGCATTCTTTGATGAGCACTGGAGAGAGAGAAAAAAAAACAAGCACAAATTAACACCAGAAATCAAGCTGAGTAGTCAGATTTTATTTCTTAATCAAACTCTGTAACCTGGGTTCCTATTGGAATCAATGAAACCCCAGAACTCACCTTTATCTGAACATGTAAGTACTCACACAAATCAGTCTATATGAAATCTGTAGGACTGCCAGACATGTCAGACAACAATTTGTTTGGTACTGCAAAAATTCTAAGAATTTCACGTACATTTTAATCATCTGTCTAATTTGTGTCAGACACACTCTAGAAAGTTTCTTGTACTCTGAAAAATACAGCCAATCACTCTGCTGAACATGAAAAAAAAAAAAAAAAAATAACAAGATCAATCTGTCCAAAACTATTGTCTAGTTCTGCAGTTTTCAATAGTGATTTAGGCCAAATTTTACCCACAACATGTAGATTTCTATTATAGTCAACTCTCATTATCTCGGGAGTCCAACAGCCTCTCTGAAATACGTGAGATATCCGTACCTCGACATATCAGATTTGCAAAATCGAGGAAAAAAATAAATCAAGCAACCATATTTCACAAGTGAATACGTAAATTGAGTGCTGAAGATACATATTGAAAATATTGTGGAAAAGTGAAGAAATTGCTCTTTAGAAGCAATTTCTCCTCTTTTCCACAATATTTTGTCACCTATTGATAGATTTCCATGACGATATAGGGACCACATTCTCACTTCAAGATAAGCGTTTATTCGAAATAAGCAGTTATTGGAGACAATTGTTTGTTTGTTTGTGTTGAGGTTTTACGGCCCAGTCAACCCAATGGGGTCATGTCTAGCGCGGTCAGTTTACCTAACCACACGTTTACTGGACAGGCTTAGTCCTCTAAGCGGTTAACCAGTATTGTGCACATTCTTTCGCCAGAAACTGACAACTGCCCTTCTTGAATCAGCGGAAGGGAGAGAATGACCGTAGAAAATATTTCATGATCAATCTCCACAAAAGAATGTTGCTGACCTCGGCGGGGGTTGAACCCGCGACCTCCTGGTCTCCAGTCGGACAGCGCATCCAACTGAGCCACCGAGGCAGGCTATTGGAGACAATGAGGGTTGACTATACTTCTGTAATACTGATCACCATATCAAAGAACTGCACTGATTGTGACATCACTCCAGTAAAGTATCCCATTTACCATGTTTACCCTAAATATTTGGACATCTTATCTGAGTTATCTCCTTATTCAGCTTGTCCTAAAATTTGAACGTCAATTATGCTACAAGTTGATGTGTCTAAAAACTACTGGATGACTGGGAAACAATGTACTGTGGTGTCTGAACTGGATCTACACCATTTGCATCGACCTGCCTCTCTAAATGCTTAGTTTTTCATATGTTGTAGCCCAAGACAAGGTGGGTTGTAACTCCCATCACTCCTACGGCCACAAGGCTAAGGGACACTGTTAGCTTTTACGGTCATTTACATGACTATAAAGTATACACTACAACCTCCTTATAACACAGTTCGTTATAACACGGTTTTGGATATAACATGGTTCAAAGATGGATCTCAAAAATGTATACATTTTTGTTTTGATATAACACGGTTGTTTAACTAACACGCTTTATGCTTTGGACCCCCAACAATAGTGTTATAAAGAGGTTGTGGTGTATATACATATATGAGGGTTCCAATGTACTTACCTTCTGCAGTTTCTTGAGACATTCACTAATGTATAATGTGATATATATCAAAGTTCTATCAGCTTCACTCTGAAGAAGAAATTAGAACAGCAAACATTCAATATTATTTCCAAACCTAGACACAGCAATACTTATGGGGACTTAGTTGCTACACTTGGTAGATTTTCTGCCATTTACAATCAAGCCATAGTATACTAATGCCAAAATTTCTTTAAAGTAGTTGTCCACGTGATTATCACTGACCAATTTAATCAAACTACATGTACACGCTTGACGAAATCCAGGTAATGGTTATTTATAGCCACGCTATTCTTGTTGCTGTAATCATAGCTACAGATAAAAGGGGGTATCCACATAATATTCTTCTTATTTCTTGACGAATACATATGTTGTGGGTATTCATTAAAAGCGCCTCGCTGAGGCGCTTCTAATGAGTACCCACAAAATATGTTTTTTATTGAGAAATAAGAAAGGTATCAGCAGTTTTCAAATGAAAAAAGTGCCTTATCTGTTGCTATGCTGTAATGTCAAGAGTGCAATGTAAAAAGAGTTAGCTGTAAATCACTGGCAAACAGTGCAGACCCAGATCAGATGTCACAGAATGGGGCATCTTAACAGGTTCTGCACTGTTTGCTTAAATTACAGGAAGTTAAGGTATATTGTTAGTACACTACAACCTCTTTATAACACAATTCGTTATAACACTGTTTTGGATATAACGCGGTTCAAACATGGATCCCAAAAATGCATAGATTATATTGAAAAATGACCATAAATAGTCATTTTTCAATATAATCTATGCATTTTTGTTTGGAAATAACATGGTTGTTTAACTAACACGGTTTATGCTATGGACCCCAACAATAGTGTTATAAAGAGGTTGTGGTGTACTCATTTGAACTCCTCAGCCAGATACTTATGTTTTTTGTAGAAAAATAGGAAAATATAACTCTCAATACACCTCTTATCTACATGTATGATATTACTATATCAAGAAACAAGAGTAAAATCTTCTGTTATCCTGCAAAGAAATTTCCAAGCACTTGATTGGATAACAAGCCATAGACATATCCTATGTACATGTACATGCCTCCTCTCTAAAACATTGATGGCTGCCATGTTTATTTTTAGGGCTGACCATCATGTCAAATTATGACTATCACCATCTCCAAATCACACAGTATTTTATTGACTTCCGATTTTATAAAACTGGACTATCTGTAAAGATACCTAACATTACTGCCCTCTCAAATATCAGGTTTGCTATCATTTTGTTTTTACAAAACAGAAATCCTTTTTGTTCTCATACTTTGTGAATTTAGACAAAAAGGCTTCAGAATAGTTCTACAGAAGGAGAAAATCTACAGGAACAAAAACTATCAGAACTATTGACAGCTGAAGGGAATATCGGCGATAGTTATTGATAGTTGAAAACACTATCACAATAGCCCTATCATGGCAATCACTATCATGATGCATCGATATATCCATGTATTGTTACACGCCCTATTTATTTTTCACTGCATCAATGAACAACATTAAGCAAAAACTCATGGTTTTGTCTTTTATTTCAATTCAGTCAATTTCCAACTGTGTTAAACTTAAGTGTTATCTGCCTCTTTGTGCTTCAGAAGAAAACTAAACCAACTTCTAAGTGTTAGTTTATCATCTCAGCCAACACCTACCATTCTAATGTAAGTACAAGTCTGGGAAACATGACTTAACCATTACATTGTATCTTGCTGAATAATTTAATTAGCCACACCCATTTCTGATTATCAGTCAATCATATTATATCATATAATGTTTTCATTCAAATTCACAAAATGAATGACAAACAGGGTAGATCCTGATCAGATGGCTTCTTCAGAAGCCATCTGATCTGGATCTTCACTGTTTGCAAAGGTAGGGGTTGCCGTGAACAGCAGGATAAAGGTTAATGGTTGATGTTTTATGACATTATCAGGTTTTTTAGTGGCAGTACATGTATGTACTATTTGATGCCATTTTTCATCAGCAATTGGTAAAACTGTATATCACTTATGATAGCTCTCATAAAAACAATCTGCTAATTTGACAGGAGGCATCGTCCTATATTCCCTGTCTGAGAACTAATGTTCACCCTCACTTAATGGCTTGGTTGAACATAATTCTCAAGCAAGGAATATGATCCAAGTCCCTGACAAGAATCAAAATATTAATAAAGTACACATATAAACAACCTACCTTTATTTCATAGTTTCTAAAAAATATATTGGCCTTGAAGTAATATATAGCTTCATCTATAATGTCAAAATCTGAGGCTGGAAAGAAAAGATAAAATAGATCTAATTTTATTTTGAATATGACACAAAAAATGCTCATTCATGTTATGTCATTACTTGTATATACATGTACATGTAGTAATTATGCAGCTTACAAAATCATGATATAAATGACAAAAGACATTTGGAAACTCTGTCAGTCTGTGCACATTTTTAACAGAATGCCTCTGCAAAAATGAACAGAAGTCTGATTTACTGGACAAAACATGAACTTTTGAAAATATATCCATGCTCTTGGACTAAAAGCAATATCTCTTTACTCTATCAGAGGAATTGTTCCAGAAGAGTATTTGGTGATAATTTATTCTGGGATATTTTTTATTTCTGCATAAAAAAATATGCTGTGGGTACTCATTAGAAGCATAGAAGTTGATATAAATTCACATAGTTAATGGCAAACAGTGTAGATCCAGATCAGTTGGCTTCTGAAAATGCCAACTGATCTGGATCTACAGTGTTTGCAAAGGCAGAGTATATTCGGGTTCAGCAGGACTATGGTTAAGACACAAATGGTGCATATTTATTCTTATAAACTGAGAAACAGAACACCAAATACACTTAGAAATGCAGAGTTGTTTTTCAAACTTATTATCATTTTAATTTTGTTTCTAAACCATGTACAGTACTGGAAAGATCCTGAGATTTACACCACCCAGTAAACAGTCTGATCTACAACTGTCAGTCAAGACATCTGTAATATTATTTTATATATTTCATTTTTATTTGAAAAAAACTGCAGGCCCAAATAAGAATTTTTGATGCCCTTCCTTGATTTTGAGTGGAAAATCACGAGCAAAATATTTTGTCTCCTCTGAAAAGAAAAGAGTTCGCTCCACTTGAGAACTTCTTTCCTTTAACCCTTGTCATGCTGAATAAATTAAGATGCCACACTCATTTCTAATTTCCAGCCAATCCGATTACTTGATCTGGGTTTTTGATAAAAATCCACATATTTAATGACAAACTGTGCAGATCCAGATCAGTTGGCTTCTTCACTGTTTGCTTAGACTGGACATGTTGTGTTTAGCAAAAGAACGGTTAAGAGTAGAATCCTGAAATTCAGAAAGTGCTTGGTGTGCAGGCAAACAAACAGCAAAGAGTTTCTTGTGTAAAAAATAGCAAATGAGTACCAAACAACATATGCTTTTATAAAAGAAAATCAGAAACAAAATCGCATGAACATCATAAAATATGCTCCTCATAAAGTCCTCCACTGAGCTTTCTTGAAAGCGTACCCTTTATATGGGTGGATACATATTTTACCACAAGTTTTCCCTGAAATTTTGAAAAACCTAAGTGCATGGTGCGGTAATTAGGTTGAATATTCACAAAAACATATATTGTGTGTATTCATTAGAAGCACCTTGCCACAAAGGTTTCCTGGAGAAATCACCATCATCATCATCATAGGATTTTTTATTAATGTGCAGGTACAGGGGCAACATCCAAATCAGTGTGCCCCCCTTCCAGACAGCTGGCTTGCTGCATGCATGGCAGATCTCACACCAGATCTCCAGGTATGTCTATCATGAGGGTCGACATCTGAGAGCTTCTACTCTCTGCAATCTTTCTCTGTCAACTGCTTCCATGTCATCTTTCCATCAACCTGTATGTCACAGGCTGTCTTGACTACACCACTGGAGCATTCCACATGTCCATACCAGCATAGCCTTCTCTCCTTCAGAATGAGGTCCAGATCCTCAATACCAAACCGCACAAGTTACTTGAGGTAGCCATTGGATCTGACAGTGACAATGTCTTGCAGCTTGACATTGCAGATCTGTCAGAAATAATAAAAATATTTTCATGATACCCCATTTTATCTGAAGCTATTATTTAACTTACTGTCTTTTGGTGCAGGGCCTTTGTATGTAGTTCTAAGAGGTACAAGTGCCATGTTTCCCACCAACTTGGGCGGATCTGTGAATCTGGAATGATATGCCTGCAACAATAAAGAAACAGAAGCAATACAAATACAACTGTAGTTAATGAACTGAAAAATAACGAACTAGTTATACATGTTTTATAAATAATGACAAAATTCAATAACTGTTAGGAATTACACCATGAAATAAAGCATGTCTAATCTTGTTTTTAAAGCATACCTTTAGTAGGTGGATACATATTTTACTACAAGTTTTCCCAGTAATTCTGAAAAACCTAAGGGCACAGTGCAGTAATTAGGTCGAATACAGTATTAATATTCTGAGTTCATACAGATTAATGATGATTCTTTCCAATAAATTGTAATATCATTTGAAAAATAAACTGAACAAGAAAGACAATTAAATAAAATAACAACAAATTAAAACAACATATGATAACAGGACAAGATTCATGGATTTAAAGATTTTGTGTAAAAACTGTATTGTTTCAGAATCTTGCTACTGTTCCCATATTTATTATTGTTTCATATTACGTTCAGCTGTCATCTGCTTGATTCTGTATAAATTAAGGCCCAATTACTCCGGTCAAAAGACGACTTGTTACCTGAGATTATATATACGTGGCAAAAGAAATTAGGGATATTTGTAAGTACGGTGAAATAAAAGGAAACTAAGACATATCTGAAATCTGAAATCGATATATTTAATTACATCATTTCATTTACAGACAAAAATCCATCCGTTGGAGTCTGTAGCACGAGATGTGAATGAGAAAATTTGTATGGAAGATCACTAGGACCACCAATAAAACCTCACAAATCTGTCAATATCGCGTATGTCCACCTGTTGCATCTATGCAGGCCACACAACGACGACGCTTGGAGTGTTCTTGGTCTTGGAACTCTCTGTAGTACACGCTGGCCGAGAATGTCCCAAACATGCTCGATTGGCGACAAGTCAGGGGATGGAGCAGGCCAATCGAGATGATCCACATTGTTCTGCTGCAGGAACTACTGTACTATCCTTGCCCGATAAGGTCTTGTGTTGTCATCCTGCAGCACTACGTGGTGTTGTTGAACAAAAGGCAGAACAACCGGCTGCAGCACTTCATTGATGTAGCATTGGCCTGTCAGAGTTTTCTTAAGCACAAGCAGCTCTGTACGGGAATGAACAGATATGCCGCCCCATACCATAAGACTTCCTCCTCCATAGCGGTCATGTTCAACAATGGCGCAGTTCGCGTACCTCTCACCTCTGCGACGCCAAACGCAATGTCGTCTGTCAAGCATATCCAGCAGAAACCGTGACTCATCAGTAAAGAGTACAGGCGCCCATTGTTGGTTAGTCCATCGACGATGCTGCCTTGTCCATGCTAGTCTGGCTTGTCTATGTCTCTGGGAAAGTGGCATCCCAACGTAAGGTCGCCGAGCTCTAAGTACAGCGCTGTGAAGTCAATTCCGCATGGTAGACGTTCGCGCAGTTGTTCGTTGCTTACTGATCATGATCTCAAGGCTGACGTACGCAGGAACCGATCCTGGGCTTGCGACATAGACCTCGGGCCCCCACTTCGACGTCGATCTAACGTGCTGTTGGTTTGTGCCAACCGAGTTCGTAGGCAGATGATCACACTCTGTGAAACACCCAAACGTCTAGCAACTTCGACTTGCCTCATGCCAGCTTCGAGCATTCCAATAGCGCATAAGCCCGCGTCGTTTGGCAGATGTCGACGTTGTGGCATTTTAACGCTAGTAGAACAGATGTTGTCAATAGTAAAGCAATAGATTTGTTAACCAGAAATTTGTTCACTTTTGAAAAGATTAGCACTCAAATTCAGGTGATGAGCAAAGTTCACCGGTGAAAATTGAGCATTGTGTATTTGTGACATTTTTCACTCAACCCTACTGTTGTATTGTGCATGTTTTTTTTTTTCTGTACAAGAGAGTGAACTGATTTCAGTTCTAAAAAATTTATTGTTATTGAATAAACTTTATTATTACATCATAATATAATAGATTGGATTAATACCTGTTACACATTTCACTCAAGAATGAAAATATCCCTAACTTTTTTTGCCACGTATATGTTTTATTAATTTTTGTGACTGCATGGCCTAGACTCAAGCGTAGCAGTTCAGGTTCTTTGTTTCATAACATATAGGATCCCATTAGCATCAGTGGTAGCGATGATGTAAAACATAGCATCCTTTTTCTGATCCGGCAAATGAAATGTGAACCTGCACGTAATCCCAACGAGGGGGCAGTGCAGTACATGTATATAATAAAAGAAAACCCCTGTACAAAGGGAAACAGCACATGTGCACATTAAAGATTCCACATATTAAAGATCTCACTAGGTATATATAACACGCTTGTACTGCCTTGTGGTGTAAGCTGGCTTTTATAGTGTCACTGCAGAGTATACTACTTAGCCCAGTTAACTGGGTTTAATCCCCAGGTCCGATACTGGAGTATGCTTCCACATCATGAGCTTACACAGAAACAAAGAACCAGAAGATCGAGATGGTTCAATGCCGGGCAGCTAGACATGTAACAAATGACTACAGACGCACAAGCAGTGTCACTAGAATGTTGGAGAAACTCAACTGGGACACCCTGCAAAGACATATAGAACTAGCCTGATTCACAATGATCACATCGTACACCAGCTAGAAGACATCCCAGCTGAACCCAACTGATTCTATCCACTCAGACAAGCAGGACCAGTTCCCATGACAGACACTTTTATGAAATCCAGACAGTATCCACAGGATACCAGAATAGCTTTCCCAAGAACCATCATCCTATGGATTGGAACCAACATCCCCAATTAGCTATGAGCCAGACAATGCTGGAAGCCTTCCAGCGACAGCTGGCCAACTCACTCTAGATGCCACATTCTGTTTTTAGACATTTTAGACAACTTTTATTCATGCCGGGTGAGCAATACCCACCAAATTGCCAGAATACTCGTCTTTGAGGGAGGCATGCAATTACTGAAGATGATGATTAATGGCGATTTGCATTTTTTTTAACCTGTAACACAGACAAAAAACTGCTCCCAAGCAGTCCATCCTGCAAAACTAGCCCACTTCAAAGAATGGTTAAGTACCGACTTAGTGCAGCCAAGGAAAGGAAGAGAAAGAAAGAAGTAACTGAAAGTTTGAAACTGATGCACAGATGTCAACAGTGACCAGTTGACTGGCAGACCTACAGTTTGAAAACGTGACTGGCCTAATTTTTCTTGGTCTAACTTTTCCAAAACACTAAGTAAGTTTTATTGGCTAATATATTCTTACAGGCATTATTTAGGTATCCGATCTCACTGCGCCTGCTTGAAAGTATTTCTGGTTTCTTCCTCTCTTCCTACTTAGTTGATGAAAGTTGCTTCCGGGGTGTGCTTAAATCACGTGACCATTCCTTGCATCCATAACAATTATTATACAAGTAAAATGAATGGCTGTCACTGATCTGAAATAAGTACGACAGTTAGAATTCTATTCTGTATTTCAGTTATAATATAGTATATCATAAAAACTGATATACGACTTTTAATTTACTACTTTTATTTTTGTCGTTGATGGATGGGGCTTATGGAAAACCCAGAAAATTCAACGTGCTGCAGAAAAATAATATTATCTGAACGATTTTACTTATTCTTGAGCTACACTCATGCCTAGATACGCACAATTAGTTATGGGACCAGCTGGGAGTGGAAAGGTTTATCTCTTTTTCGAAACATTTTGCTACATTAAATATATTCTTTAGTGTCATTAGTTTTCGCGACTCTTTTTAACAGTAAGACTACAGGTAACCAACAAGACTGTCAAGTTGGTTCCGAGAGAGTACACCGACAAGACAGTTTACCAACACATATTTTGGAGACGCATACATAAATTCACTCGTTCGGGCGTAATCACCGAATCGGAGCAGATCAGACCAGAATTTTACCGCTTTTTAGCCTGGTTATGATAATTTCTTTTAGTGTAATTGTTTTATTTTGCAATAGCGGTAGTCTGTCTTAACAGATACATTACAGTAATATTTGAAATGATCATATGAAGCTGTAGCTCAAGAAATACCAGACAGGATTGGACTTGCAGCATCAGAGTCTGAACACAAAGTGCAAAGTTAAAGCAGTTGATTATTATAATTTTCACAAACACACATATAATAAAACAACAAATATCACAAACACATGAGCTGGGGCACAGCAATTCCAACTTTGTATAATTTACATGTGCATCCAGTGAAGAAACTGATTAGCCTTTGCATCCATGCAATCTAATCATACTGAGCCTTCATTGTGTGCGTTCTATGTATAGTTAAGCCTAATGTCGCTTTTTTTCTCATGCAGCCATTGAAGACTGATTACTGCAATTTATTTGTTAGACAGACTATCTATTCCAAAATAAAACATTAACACTCAAAGAAATTCTTATATTCAGGTTATAAACAGTAAAATCCGGCGATTATACCTGATCCGGTGAATTTACACACCTTGGAGACAGCTGACAGGCAAAATTTGAGACAGTTCACCAACATATTTGAAGACAATTCACCGACAAAATAATATTAGGGAAAATCAAAAATAGAGAAAGAATGACGGATATTAAATTGCCAAACATCCATAACAGAGGATTTGGACAGTTAGGACTTCTGCAATTACCCAAAATATTTAGACACATCAGCTTGTTGTACTTCCTAAAACTGAAAGTCCACCTGATGATTGTAAATGTGCTCAGTGACAAAAAAAGTGCAGATCTGATCAAAGTGCTTTTAGGAGCAGTTTGATCTGGGTCTATGCTGTGTGCTCAGACAAATAAGGTCCTCTAATTAGAGTGAATACAGTACGGTATTCGAAAAAAAAAATACAATAAAATGTATTTAGATATTCCTTTATAATGCAGTATTAACAAATAACAATGAAGGGTTTTCAGTTATATACATGTATGTATACATCAGTATTTCCTTTTTGAGCTGCCCTATTTGAAATTTTTTCTTCATATTCGAGCAGCAATTTCAGTTTTAACATGCACATCCGCATTATCTGACCAGTATAGTATTGTGTCTGCAGATTGATCAACTTTACTGTTTAAATAGCCAGACTACAATGTAGACAGAGTGAGACTTTGATCAGACTGCCCATATTTGCAGGCTGATCTGGGCCATTGCTACCTGCATATGCTTGGAAGATACCCACTTTCTGCACATGAATGTTGGTTATTAATTGAAAGTTATGCTGAACATTTCCTATTATGTCTAATGCTCTTACATTTGAAACATTTTACCAAAGTTATCTTAAGAAAGAAAATTCAAGACCAATTTGTACATAATATGTTTGTTGGTGAACTGCCTTCAAATATGTCAGTGAACTGTCTCCAATTTTATCGGTGAACTGTCTCCAAAATATGTGTCAGTGAACTGTCTTGTTGGTGAACTGTCACGGTCCCGTCAATTTTTAGAAGTCCACATGAATGAAGTCTGACATTTGTAATATTGCTACATCCCAGCCCTTTCCTTTTACCACTATTGCAGTCAGTCTCTTCAGCCATTATCCACAGAGACCCGGTTTGTCATGGTCTGAAGATATGCATGTGTTTTTGTATATTCCTAAAATTATTTTTTGTTACTTTTTTCTGCATTTTGATCTTAGTAATTTTTCGAGCTCAAATATTATAGATAGTGGGTACTTCTCTTACAGTTGTAGACGGATCTTTTTTGAAACTTTGCAGGTGTTTTTGTTATGGTTTTAAGATATGCGTGTGCTTTATTTGTATTCTTGAATTGATTTTTTATCACTTTTTCAGAGTTTTGAACTTAGTCATTTTTTACAGCGCAAATATTACAAGTGTGCATAGATGATTGGTACCTTGTGGACGCAACTCCTCTTACATATGTGGACAGTTCTTTTTAAAACTTTGCAGATGTTTTTGTCAATCTTTAAGTAAACTAACAAGGGAAAAGTGTGTCTGGGCGATGCAGAACTCTAACCCACAACCTCCTGCTTGCAAGTCAGGTGCTCTACCAACCTGACCTTACGAGGCCAACAGTCCTGCCAATCACCACACTCCTCCCCCTTTTAACTGTAAGTGCAAAGCATCAACTGAACATACTGTCAGTTTCTAACCTTTACCTACACTTACACACCAAACCCATAGGTTATTCACATTGGCACCATTATAGGAAACTAAGGATATAGGAGGAAAAAGTGTGCCTGATGCAGAACTCAGTCCTCAGTCAGCCCTATACAGAGGGTCGGGCCACCCCTCTTGCCCTTTCTTGCCGCCCCTTTGTCCTTTTTAAGCAGCCGTCTACCTTATGTTAACTCCAGACATAAAATCTTACACTTTGGTGAAAATTTCATGAAAGTCGGACCAAAGTTAAAAAAAAAAAAGTTATCAATATTTTACCTTTACCATTCTCTGGGCTAATTCAGCGGAAGACAGATTGATGATATTTTTCTTAGAAACGGGATTTGACATTTTGTGCAAATCATATCCATTAGAGACAATTTGCATGAAATGTCAACCTGTTTTCTGGGAAAATAAGAAACAATATACCTGAATGTCATCCGCTGAAAATATCAGCCAGAGTGCTAAGTATTAAGTATTAAAAGTCAGGGCCCAGTTGTTCAAAGCTAACGACATCGTTAGTTAACGATACGTTAAAATTTACATTGAGTGATACGCAAATATGCTGAAATTTTTTGCTGAAAAAATGCGAGTAGCTTTTGCAGTGCAAAAGCTACTCACATTTTTTCAGCAAAAAATATCAGAATATTGTATATTGGACCTGCTAAAACAGTTAATGAAATGACCCTTAATGATCTCGTTACGCTAACGACGCTTTGAACAACTGGGCCCAGTTTTACATTCTAGTTTGAGGCATTTGGTATGGAATATGGGATTATATTTTGTAACATGTCTTTATACTAAGCACATCACATGACACGTTTCCTCATTCTTGTCTGGCAGCATAAAAAGTGTCCTACCCGGCACCCCTCTGCCCTGAAATTCTAATGGAGCCCTGTACTTGAAAAAGGCAAGGGACAAAGAATTCTCTGTGGAGTTGGCTTGTTTCACGAGTTGTCCATTACGAAAACACACCTATTCAAATATATGGAATTTTTTTACAACCAAATAAAGGAAAAAAATAAGAAATAAGAAAAATAATGTATACCCCTGTAAACCCCAGTCTACTATATAAAAGTGGGGTTTAAGGGGCTCAAAATTATATAGGCGTGTTTTCGTGATGTAAATTTTTGTCTCTTTTCTTTTTCAGTCCACCTATTGCAGTAACATGGTGAAACACTGTGAAAATCTCAGAAGAACTGTTCATGTTGTCAACCTAGACCCAGCAGCTGAGCATTTTGATTATCCTGTCTTGGTTGGTAAGTTCTTAACCTTATACCTGCTGAATTTGAATATATTAGCAGACAACATTGAAGCTCAGGATAAGGTACTTTTTCAGCCAAAAGTAATGATATTTGTCTTCAAATTTCGTGCAACATGCTACATCCTGAGAGAGACAGTTGTTATCTAATGTTGTGAAAACATATCCAAATGGGTCCTTAGAAGTTGCTTAGCAGCTTGGAAAGACCTCATTGATGGTGAGTTATGGGGATTCTTATTTCTCCTCAGAAACAGATGTTTTTGTGAGGAAATAAGAAAAATAATCCTATAATTCCGTAAATGTCCTAAAATTTCGAACACTTTATTCCATACAATTTTGGCCTAAATTTTGCTTTTAATGCAGTTGTGTCGTACAATACCCAATGGAATGGCAAACAGTGTAGATCCTGATCAGACTACTCCTTCAGGAGCAGTCTGATCTGGGTCTGCACTGTTTGAATATGCCATTTTGTCAGCATCTTTGGTGTACGAAAATTAAGGACATTTACTGTATGTTTAAGTATGAAGTCCTTTTGTGGGTACACTGCTTCAAAAACACAAAATAATTATCTGACCAGTGAAGTTGCTCAGTCACTGTGGAGTGTGAGAAGGATAGTGGAGTCACTTCCCTTAATTGATACGGGGACTGTGGCAAACAAATTTCAATCAAATAGTACCTTTTGTCTTATTTGACCATGAAAACATATATTAACCCTTGTCCTGCTGAACCAGGATATACCCTGCCTTTGCAAACAGTGTAGATCCAGATCAGTTGGCTAGAAGCCAACTGATCTGGATCTACACTGGTTGCCATTAAGTATGCAAATTAATAGCAACAACCTGGATGTTGTAATCTGATTGGCTGAAAATTAGAAGTCAGCATGGCATCTTAATATATTCAGCAGGACAAGGGTTAACTAATAAGAATTCTGAGTATTTGTACCCACAAAGTATATTTTCGTAGAGAAATAAAAAGAAAAAAAAATATTTTTAGATACCCCTCAACTCCTTTCCCAACATTTCCTAACCTTTGAACAAGTTTATTTTACTATATTTTGATGTCTAAAAACTAACAGGTGAGCGGCAAACAATGTAAACTCTGATCAGATGCCGCAGCCTGTGGTGTCTGATCTATACATTTGCCCTACACTTATGGTATTTATTCTTTTTTTCTGGATGTTTGTGAATTGATCCGTCTAATATATTTGCCAATACTTGTGGTGCGGGCCCCCGTTGCCTAGTGGATAAAAGAGTTGACTCTTAATCCATTAGGTTTCTCACCCCTGTGGTTCGAGCCTAGCTCGGGTCATATGTGGGAAAGCCAAGTTCTGCTTACGGATGGTCAGGTGGTTTTTCACCGGGTACTCTGGTTTTCGCCCACCTTCGATGAACGATCGGCTCGATATAAGTGAAATAGTCTTGAAAGGGCGGTAAAACCCAAATCAAAAAAAAAAATACTTGTGGTATTTACTTTTTTTTTTCTCTAGATGTTCGTGAATTGATCCAAGTTGATGATGCTATGGAGGATGAGTCTTTAAGGTTCGGACCAAATGGAGGACTTGTCTTCTGTATGGAGTAAGTCAAATCTGCAGATTTATGCATGTTA
This sequence comes from Anodontia alba, assembly GCA_964016985.1. Lineage (NCBI taxonomy): Eukaryota > Metazoa > Mollusca > Bivalvia > Lucinida > Lucinidae > Anodontia > Anodontia alba. Next base: position 92,651,745 of record OZ024830.1, on the reverse strand, counting down.
CTTTGAACCAATTTTGGTTAAATTCCAGCTTTTTAATACAAGTTCATATATTATATGACAAACAGTGCAGATCCAGATCAGTTGGCTTCTTCAGAAGCCAACTGATCTAAATCTACACTGTTTGCAAGGGCAGGGTATATCCAGGCTCAGCAGGACAAGGGTAGCATAAGTAGCATTATATTATGAGGGGGTATCCACATAATGTTTTTCTTATTTCCCCGCCAAAACATACTGTTGATTGTTAGATTCAGCAACAGATATTAAAATAGAGTTGTTCAAATTTTAGGACATGTATGGTCAGGAATTAACGTAAGTTTATATTCTTTGGTGTCCCTGAGTCAGTAGTAGTGAACAGTCTTCCTCATTTAAAACTTTATCTGGAGTATGTGATCCTTAGGAGCAGTCTAATCTGTGTCTGCAATGTTTGCATATGCCATTTTGTTAGAAATTTTAGAATACTAAACTTTGATGTTAAGTCTTAGTCATATTACTGTAACAACTATATGTTCTTTAGGCATCTGTTACAGAACTGATAGGTTACACCAGAATATATTGTTGATATTTTCAGGTATTTGTCACAGAAATTTGATTGGTTACACTAGAATATATTGATGATATTTTCAGATATTTGTCACAGAAACAGGACTGGTTACATTTATATATATTGATGATATTTTCAGGTATTTATCACAGAACCGACTGGTTACAATAGAATATATTGATATATTTTCAAGTACTTGTCACAGAACATCGACTGGTTACATTAGAATGTATTGATATATTTTCAGGTAAATGTCACAGAATTTGACTTATTCCACAAGGATATAGTGATGTAATTTCAGGTATTTGTCACAGAACTTTGACTGGTTACACTAGAGTTTAATGATGTATTTTCAGGTACTTGTCACAGAACTTTGACTGGTTACACTGGAATATATTGATGGTATTTTCAGGTATTTGTCACAGAACTTTGACTGGTTACACTGGAATATATTGATGATATTTTCAGGTATTTGTCACAGAACTTTGACTGGTTACACTGGAATATATTGATGATATTTTCAGGTATTTGTCACAGAACTTTGACTGGTTACACTGGAATATATTGATGATATTTTCAGGTATTTGTCACAGAACTTTGACTGGTTACACTAGGGTTTAGTGATGTATTTTCAGGTACTTGTCACAGAACTTTGACTGGTTACACTGGAATATATTGATGATATTTTCAGGTATTTGTCACAGAACTTTGACTGGTTACACTAGGGTTTAGTGATGTATTTTCAGGTACTTGTCACAGAACTTTGACTGGTTACACTGGAATATATTGATGATATTTTCAGGTATTTGTCACAGAACTTTGACTGGTTACACCGGAATATAGTGATGTATTTTCAGGTACTTGTCACAGAACTTTGACTGGTTACACTGGAATATAGTGATGATATTTTCAGGTATTTGTCACAGAACTTTGACTGGTTACACTGGAATATAGTGATGATATTTTCAGGTATTTGTCACAGAACTTTGACTGGTTACACTGGAATATAGTGATGTATTTTCAGGTTCTTGTCACAGAACTTTGACTGGTTACACTGTAATATATTGATGATATTTTCAGGTATTTGTCACAGAACTTTGACTGGTTACACTGGAATATAGTGATGTATTTTCAGGTACTTGTCACAGAACTTTGACTGGTTACACTGGAATATAGTGATGATATTTTCAGGTATTTGTCACAGAACTTTGACTGGTTACACTAGGGTTTAGTGATGTATTTTCAGGTACTTGTCACAGAACTTTGACTGGTTACACTGGAATATATTGATGATATTTTCAGGTATTTGTCACAGAACTTTGACTGGTTACACTGGAATATAGTGATGTATTTTCAGGTACTTGTCACAGAACTTTGACTGGTTACACTGGAATATAGTGATGATATTTTCAGGTATTTGTCACAGAACTTTGACTGGTTACACTGGAATATAGCGATGTATTTTCAGGTACTTGTCACAGAACTTTGACTGGTTACACTGGAATATAGTGATGATATTTTCAGGTATTTGTCACAGAACTTTGACTGGTTACACTGGAATATAGTGATGTATTTTCAGGTACTTGTCACAGAACTTTGACTGGTTACACTGTAATATATTGATGATATTTTCAGGTATTTGTCACAGAACTTTGACTGGTTACACTGGAATATAGTGATGTATTTTCAGGTACTTGTCACAGAACTTTGACTGGTTACACTGGAATATAGTGATGATATTTTCAGGTATTTGTCACAGAACTTTGACTGGTTACACTGGAATATAGTGATGTATTTTCAGGTATTTGTCACAGAACTTTGACTGGTTACACTGTAATATATTGATGATATTTTCAGGTATTTGTCACAGAACTTTGACTGGTTACACTGTAATATATTGATGATATTTTCAGGTATTTGTCACAGAACTTTGACTGGTTACACTGGAATATAGTGATGTATTTTCAGGTACTTGTCACAGAACTTTGACTGGTTACACTGGAATATAGTGATGATATTTTCAGGTATTTGTCACAGAACTTTGACTGGTTACACTGTAATGTATTGATGATATTTTCAGGTATTTGTCACAGAACTTTGACTGGTTACACTGGAATATAGTGATGTATTTTCAGGTATTTGTCACAGAACTTTGACTGGTTACACTGTAATATATTGATGATATTTTCAGGTATTTGTCACAGAACTTTGACTGGTTACACTGGAATATAGTGATGTATTTTCAGTACTTGTCACAGAACTTTGACTGGTTACACTGGAATATAGTGATGATATTTTCAGGTATTTATCACTGAACTTTGACTTGTTCCACTAGAATATATTGATGTATTTTCAGGTACTTGTCACAGAACTTTGACTGGTTACAGGAACAGCTAGATGATATTGATGATGATTATATTCTCTTTGATTGTCCAGGTATCTCATTAATTATGGTTAATATCCTAAATTTTGAACACTTTATTCTCAGTTGTTTGCCCCAAATGGCATGGCCTCATGTAAAAGGGTACATTTGTCTAAAAAAGCAAACAAAGAACACATGAATCTAAGATAAGTCAAGATTTGATATACACATTATTACAACAGTAGAGTGATCTGACATTCTGTATGATGTCAGATTGATTTACCCAGATCACAGGATCTGACAAGATGCTTGCATCAAGTCTGATCCAGAGATATGGTAACATTCACGAGGCATGAGATAGAGCATGAGATCACATTATTATAGTAATAATGTATTTATTACATACCTTGATAATTAACCCTTAAAATGCCATTCACAACAGCAACGGGGGATATTCTGTAGGGGTGTGCAAAAATACCTGTATACCATGGTATTATTTGGCGTGGTATGTACCGCGGTACATTTGCCTGTACCGTGGTATTCTGATGATTCTGTTATTGTAGAAAACCATAAATCTCCAAAATTTTGAAACAGTTGAAGTTGAAACAGCTTCAAATGGTGTGCTTCAGTTATTGAATTTCATTTGCAAATGGTAAGCCTTCATGTCTTAGGCAATGGATGAGATGAAATAATTTTCACTGCAACTTTACTTGTTGTAAATACATGTATATTTAACAATACATGTTGATACTTTATACAAGTATAACAGTGGTTATAGGAATGTAAATAAGTATGCAGTTATAAAATTGATAATAAGCAGGAAGATATTACTAAAGCATTAAGTGCTGGAAACTGCTGACTTATGGTCCTACATGTATCTCCAATCTCCACTCTCCACTGCTAATTTTTAATTTAAAGTATAAATGTCTATTACAATATACAATGTAAATCAATATTTCATTGAAAATAAAACTCAGCACAGATAATTGAGGTGGTTTAAACTTAAAGACCATCAGATGTTGGCATACCAAGCAAATGGCCACTACTGCTGGCAATTTCACAGTGACCTCTGCAAAATTTAATACTGTTGCGGTATACCATGGTACATACCGCGGTACTCTGCTAAATATTGTGGTATACCATGGTATTTTATTTTTGGCGGTACCCAGCCCTAATATTCTGTTTATTTTTCTGATAAAATAAGGCCATAGTGCAGATTATATTTTCATTTCCTTAGGGATCATTGGGCCCATTGTTGTATCTTTGAAAATAGAGTTCTGCTCATGTATATGCTAGAGGGTGTAAGCAGTGTTGCAAACTTCATTACTGCTTATGAAGAGTCTCAATAAAACCGAGACTCCTATTTTCAATCTGCAATGTGTTCTTTGTTTCCAAAGGCAACCTTTTAGATTTTTATTGACATTTCATGTGAATGGCTTGCACAGCAAACAATTCATATGAAATGTCAAGCCTTATTTTCTTGTCATGACATCAACATAAACAAGTCCCATTTGAGAGGATGTGATATGGATCAGGAAACTTTGCTTATGATATCTCAAATCACCGCTTATCTTGAAGTAAAAATCTGGTCCCTGTTTTAACCCTTGTCCTGCTGAACCTGGATATACCCTGCCTTTGCAAACAGTGTAGATCCAGATCAGTTGGCTTCTGAAGAAGCCAACTGATCTGGATCTGCACTGTTTGCCATTCAGTATGTGAATTTATATCAATAATCAGGATCAAATAATCTGATTGGCTGAAAATTTGAAAAGGGCGTGGCATCTTAATTTATTCAGCAGGACAAGGGTTAACATGAAAATCTAACAACAGGTAACAAAATATTGTGGAAAAAAGGAGAAATTGCTCCTTTCTTCTCTTTTCCACAATATTTTCAATATATCTCTAACTTCAGGAGTCAAATTACATATTCATTTGTGAAATGAGGTTGTTAGATGTATTTTTTCCTCAATTCTGCAACTCTGATATGTCAAAGTACGGATATCTCAAAGTATTTCTGAGAGTCCCTTGGACTTCTAGATAACGAGAGTCGACTGTAGTTCCTCCAACTGATCTGGCTTTTCAGATCATACTGTAAGAATCTTAAATATTTGGAAGCAGTATAATTGTTAGTATATAATAAATATTTCAGATGATAGATTCAGTGAATCAAAGTTGCACAAAGTGATAATATACATGTATTTACATATATCTATTTATTTATTTTCCATTTTCTATATGTTAATTTTTGGTTATACTACTGTTGCTTGTATTTTAGGTCAAATAGAGCTGTTTACACATATACCAGTGATGAAACAATTGGTTGACACTTTACAGAACTGGAACTTCAGAATATGTAGTGTCTTCCTTATAGACTCGCAGTTCCTGATAGAGGCATCAAAATTTGTCTCAGGAGTTTTAACAGCATTGTCCACAATGGTGAATCTTGAAACTCCACATGTGAATGTGATGACAAAACTAGATCTTCTGAGTAAGAAAGACAAGAAAAGTCTAGAAAGGTAAGACTTACCTGGATTCTTTCTACTGAACAATGACTTGAGGGAACTGATGATACACTGGGAAGATTGTGGTACAGAAATACAGCCTTGACACTTGTGCAAACAGCAAAAGCCCCAATTTTCAGTCAGTGCTGAGTCTGATCAGGGCTCAAAGAAGACTGGGTACTATAGTATATCCTGGAGAAATGTGAAAACACTAATCAGACTAGACAGATAGATGTGCATGTTGATCTGTGGCTTCTTGTTTTGCAATAAATATTGACAGGGATGGGAAACTTCAGAATAATTCTGATATAGGCTTGATAACTTTCATTTTAAGCATGTAATTTCACTTTTACACTTGTTCACAAGACCATGCATTTTTGTGTCAAAAGTAGTTATTTGGGTTAAGATATGCCTGAAATAACTTTAAAAACTTGTTATTAAACTAATTATAAGTTGTATAGCTCCAGAGACATTATCCACATTATAATTTTCTTATTTCTCAATAAAAACATATGTTGTGGGTACGCTTTAGAAGCACCAACCCGAGTAATATGTTTTTATTGAGAATTAGAAAAAATGTTAGTAGTTTTTTAACTGAATTTTTAGATTTCAGGATTGATTATTAGCGACTATTCTCACCCCTGTAATGACCCTTTTCTGTATAAATGAATCTCAAGTGATTGTATCACATAAATATTGCTGTAGATAATGCACAAGTTTTAACCCTTGTCCTGCTGAGTAAATTAAGATGCCACGTCCACTTCTAATTTTCAGCCAATCAGATTACTTGATCCAGGTTGTTGATACAAATTTACATTCTTTATGACAAACAGTGCAGATCCAGATCAGTTGGCTTCTTCAGAAGCCAACTGATTGGATCTACACTGTTTGCAAAGGCAGGGTATATCCAGGTTCAGCAGGACTAGGCTAATTATCTGGGTTCATCTCTTACCTCAAGCTATTAGTAACTATATGCGTTTGATCATTTTCAGGTATCTAGAGCCAGATCTGCAAAATTTACTGTTTGAAGAATTTGAAGACAGTAAATTTAGCAAAAAATTCAAGAAATTAAACTCATCTATAGCTAAAATGGTAAGCATTAACTAATATGTATATAAGATTGGACATGATTTACCTCCATGTTTATTAAGACAAAAGATAGGAAGCATAGCTCACCCATTTTTTAGCTCACCTGAGCCAAAGGCTCCAGGTGAGCTTTTAAGAATGCCAGATGTCTGGCATCTGTCAGTCATTGGATATCAACATTTTGCATGTGTAGTGTTTAGCTGATTAGCTACATGACCAACAGTCATCATACCTGGCATAACCTTCCTCCCTAATTAGGATATAAACACTGAGGTATCACTTTGTGACCATGACCTACAGTTCGTGGTCTGTCGAGTTTGTCACTCTTTACATGACCTGTAGTGTTTTAGCCCTATTATAGAACTGACAGTCTCCTGCAGGTGTGACACAACCTTTCACAGAATTCTTGTTTTTAACCCATTTATGCCTAGCGTCCCATAAAAGGGACATTGGCAAACAATGTAGACCCAGATCAGATGCTGCAGAATGCAGCATCTGATCAGGGTTTACACTGTTTGCAATAAAAGCAGGAAGTTTTATAAAACATGCTATTTATAATATTAACCAGGCTCACCTTCTATTGTAAATGGACTAGTCCAAAGAGTTGAAGTAGAAGAGTCCACTTGGCTTAAATGGGTTTAAAGTAGTTTATCCATAGCTCCAGTTAAGAATATCTACATAATATTTTTCTTATTTCTCCACAAAAACATATGTTGTGGGTAATCATTAGAAGGGCCTTGGCGAAGCACTTCTAATGAATACCCACAACGAAAACATATAGTGGGTACTCATTAGAAGTGCTCAGTGAGGTGCTTTTAATGAGTACCAAAACATATGTTTTTGTGAAAAAATAAGAAGAATGTCATTGCTTTTGGTTGAAAAGGCACTTTGTTTGGAGCTGTGTTAACCCTGAAAATGTTGTCTGTTTATGTCATCTGCTGAATATTCTTGCTAACTTTTCAAACATATTTTTGCATACAGGCAAACAGTATGGACCCTGATCAGACTGCTCCTAGAGGAGCAGTCTGATCTGGGTCCACACTGTTTGCAAAAATGACTTTTAAAATCACAAGCAGATGACAAAGCAGATGACAATTGTTGTGATCGACAGTTTGAAGGTTAACTATCATTACTAGGTTGATGACTACAGTTTGGTGAAGTTTTTACCTCTCGACCAGACAGATGAAGATGCTGTTAATGATATATTGATGCAAATAGATACATGCTTGCAATATGGAGAAGATCAAGAACCAAGAGAAATGAGGGTAGGTGGCAGGGTTCTAATAAGAGAAGATTTTTTTCCTTTTTCTTTAGCACAAATACATTTGTTGTGGTGCTTATTAGAATTGCATCCACAGAGTTGGAGGACTTGTTAACCCTTAAAGCTCCAGTCACAACTATTGTTGTCTGCTTTGTCATCTGCTTGTGATTTTAAAAGTCATTTTTGCAAACAGTGTGGACCCCGATCAGACTGCTCCTAAAGGAGCAGTCTGATCAGGGTCCACACTGTTTGCCTGTATGCAAAAATAGGTTTGAAAAGTCTGCAAGAATATTCAGCAGACGACATAAACAGACGACATTTTCAGATGCAGTTTTTCTTGGTGCTTTAAGGGTTAAGGAGAGGTATCTGGTGATAATTCTGTGATATTTTTATGCCCCAACTCGCCCCAACTTCAAAGAAGTTGGAAAGTATATTTTCTTTCATCCATTCATCACATTTGACTTGTGAGCAAGATAATATGATAACTGTTTGAGCTACAGAAGGTGGACAAAAGTAGTCAACACATTGTGTTTAAATCAATGCATTTCCCAATTTTTTGTAAAATTAATTGTCATGCAGTTATTGAAGATACTTCTTCAAAATGCACAGGGATGATATTAAAGCAAATTGATAAAATAAATATACAATAAAATAATACGACAATACTCATTGTTTTTTTGTTTTTTTTTTGTAGTAACACAAGTTTGAATTGAATATAAAATTTTGAAAATCAAAATTCTCATTGACGTCAGTGATAAGCTACAAAATATCAATGTTTTGATTTTCATCTATGTCAAAATCATTGGTACAATTTCATGTAACTAAATTTTTATTTCATGTAACTATTGTTTATTGTGAAAAGCAGTTGTCTTTTAGCTTGTGGAATTTCCATGATGTTATGTGTCGAGGTATTTTGATGATAATTTTTACAAAATGCATTGCTTTAAATGGTAACATCACAACGTGACAGATACTTTTTTCCACATACTGTAGGTCCTTGAAACATGGTGAGCTTACTTGGGCTGGGGAGTAGATCACCTTATTCACTTTTGAAAAAAATCGGGATTGACTTTGTGAGAAATATGTCCTTTTTTAACTTTGTCGTTTTGTAGGGACAGGCGTATAGTTAGGGGTGTTGTGTTTTACAAACACATTTCTGGTTTCTTATTTCTCCATGAAAACATATAATGTGGGTACACATTAGAAACACCTCATTGAGGTGTTTTTAATGAGTACCCACAATATAAGTTTTCAGTACCCCACAACATAAGTTTTCATCCATGAAAACATATGTTGTAGGTACACATTAGAAACACCTCATTGATGTGCTTCTAATGAGTACCCACAACATAAGTTTTCATAGAGAAATAAGAAAATACCTACATTTTTTGATAAAATACTTCCTTATCTGGATCAATGGATACATTTGTTATGGTACTAAATAGAATTACTTAGACAGTGCTTCTGATTTATACATGTTGTACATTCTGAGTTTGGTTGAAAAAATAACCAATATTATCTTAACTCTTATCCTGCTATGAAAGTTACTGATCTGTGCCTTTGGGAGTGGTACTTTTACCTGAGCACAAGTTATTTCCCTCATTTTGCATTGATTTACTTCACATTTGCACATGTGATGTACCAGTGTATTGGCTAAATATTAGCATAATAGTCCTGATCGTGTGACGATCATGTGATAGTGGGTCACATTACAAACCAGAGTTTGCTGAATATACTTATAAAAAAGAATCCAAAAGACTAGTAGTGCCACATGTGGCCATTGCAGAAAAGATTTGACAACTTGCAATGATATGTCTACCATTTGTGTACATTTATCACTGGAAGTTGTTTGAGTAGAATTCATGTGGTTTGCACAGGGACCTATTTGATTGGATTGTAGTGAGACCAAAAAAAAATTAAAAAAAACAACAGAAAGTGGTGAAATGTGACTGTAATGTTGGAGAATTACTTCTCTGATTGGTCTTGAATACGGACAAAGGAAGGATTGTGGCAACATTTATTCAGAGATATGACAAAAAATCATTTCATTTTTCCACTTCAAAAAGTAGAGACTAACTGAAATTTTACAGGCTGTCAGATGCCACATTTTATGATTGTATTAATATCATATATCAATTTATTAAACCTTTCTTGGATAAAAAAATGTCTATTTTTTGAGGAATATTGGCACTTTAAGGGTTAATAATTCTTTTTTTTTTCAGGAATTTGAAGAGGATCCTGACAATGATAATTGTGATAGTGGATTTGATGGATGAGAATTCCTCTTATTTGGTGTATGGGACAAATCCCTCAAGAAACTGAGATCCGAGTGCAGAGGAAATCTATGAGCAGAGCTGTGATACCCCAAAGGAGGAAAATTCATACAGATTTAGTCCATATCTTTATTATTTACCACGCTCTGGGCTAAAATTTGATAATATTTTTTCTTATTTTTTGTTAGAAAACAGACTTTGATATTTCATACAAATTGTCTCCTAAGGAGTCAATTTTTCTATTTTCTGGGAAAAATAAGAAAAATATTTCAAAATACTGTCTGCTGAAAATTTTACACAATATGCTTAGAATTAAGCATTTTCTTTTCCATCATATGGTTAGAGAATCAGATACAACATTTAAGGTTCTACATACAGCTGTAAAGGACAGTTATTGATGCTGAATTTGCTTTAACATATACAGTTCATCAAGGAAATGTCTTTTAAATAGTGCGATAATATTCATCTGAACAGATGTGAAAGAATAAAAATGCAGGTTTAGAGTTTTTATTGTGGCGAGACAGTTGTGACTAAGAGATATTTTTCCAGCAACATTCTTTCGTGGAGATTTATCATGAAATTGAAAGGTCATTTTCTCCCTTCAACTAATTCAAGAAGGGCAGTTGTCAGTTTCTGGCAAAAGAATGTGCACAAGTACTGGTTAACTGCCAAGGAAAACACGTGGGCTTGACATGACCTAAAGGAGTTGACTAGGCTATAAAACCTCAACACAAACCAAGAGATATTTAGTATGAATAGTGACAACATTATCATTTCATCTCTTTCACTGCTATACCAAGCTCATATGTATATGCTGTTTTGACGCAAATGACTCTTATGGGTCTGGACTGTTTGCCAATTATCCTTTTGGGTCTCCAGACTACAATGGGTTAAAAGGAAAGAATTTGCCCCCACAGACCTTTTCAAAAGGGTGCCAAAATCAATTTGACAAAGTTGCCTCCTCCCCCCACCCCACACACACAAAAAATACATATATATATTTCCATTCACCTTAAGTTTATATCAGGCATGAGAAACTTCAGGATTACTCCTGATTTCAGGATTGAGAACTTTCATTTTAAGCATAAAATTTCGCTTTTATACTTGTTCACAAGACCATCCTTTTATATCAAAATTAGAGATATTTGGGTTAATATATGCCTGAAATAACTTTAAAAACTCAATATTGAACTAGATATTAGTTGCATAGCTCCAGATAAGAGGGAGTGTCCACATAATAATTTTCTTATTTCTCAATAAAAACATGTTTTGGGTACTCATTAGAATACCCACAACATATGTTTTTTATTGAGAAATAAGAAAAATATTAGTAGTTTTTGGACTTAATTTTTGGATTTCAGGATTGATTAAGTGGCTATTCTCACCCTTGTTATACTGAGGACAGATTTATTATGAATAGTGAACAAATGAGGTATTGGTTGAAAAAGATACTAGTTCAGCTTATGAAATGAACTACTAAAAGCCATATAGTTTTTTGTTATCATTTAAATGGTCACTGCTTTCAGTAGTACGATATCCTAAACAGTTGAAGATGGAGTGCAGGCCTTCACATATAGAAGAGGAGTCACATCACGAAAACATGCCTATATAATTTTGACCCCCTTAAACCCCACTTTTATATAGTAGCTCTGGGGTGTACAGGGGTATACATTATTTTTCTTATTTCTGCTCAAAACATAGATTGTGGGTACTCGTTAGAACTGCCTCGTCGAGGCGGTTCTAACGAGTACCCACAATCTATGTTTAGAGCAGAAATATGAAAATTACCAGAATTTTTCATTTCTGAAAATTTTCATTTTTTGGTGGTAAAACTTTCGGTATATTTGAATAGGCGTGTTTTCATAATGGTTTGCATCTTGAGGATCACATTCCCAGATTGTTGATCCCCCAGGGTATGCCTACCCTTTGTCCATTACTTTCTGTCCTTTTGACATCACTCGGAAAGACGTTTTTTGCTTGGCATTCTATTTTAAATGAAATTCTTTTGTTCTAAATAATCCTAACTATTGGGACACCTTATCTGCTTACATTACTTGTCCTAAAATTTTGAAATACAGACAAACCTCGATAGCTCGAACACTGATGGCTCGTTTACCAGGCTAATTCGAACTCAATTTTGAGTCCCTATGAAATTCTTCCGACAGCCTAAGAAAGCAAATATTTAGGGAAATTTTCTTATTTTATCACAAAAATGTATGTTGTGTGTACTCATTAGAATCGCCTCATCGAGGCGATTCTAATAAGTACACTCAACATACAATTAGTGTGTAGAAAATTGAAAAGATTTCCCAAAGTTATCGCTATTTGCTTCCTGACCTGGTGCCATGATTAACACTCAGTAGCTTGAACTACCCATATCTCGAACAAATTTCCACGGTCCCAAAGATGTTCGAGCCATTGAAGTTTGACTGTAGTCCTTTCTCCTAGCTCTTGATGTGTCTGAAATATTGCTGTTTGTATGGCAAACAGTGTAGACCCTGATCAGACACTACATTCTGTGATGTCTGATCTGGGTCTATACCATTTGCAAAGGTTTATCTGTCCTTATACTTAGGGTTATTACAGTATATTGCACATGTGGCAGAATATCTCTAGATAAAATGTGTGTGTTCTCAAACAATAAGGTGCTGTTTTCTACCAAACCTATTGATATATTTCTCATCTCTCAGTGAAAATATACATAGCAGGTGTACATTAGAAGCAACTTGGCAAACTATTATGTCACTTTATTGATATGTATCATAGGTTTAACAATGATGTCCTGAAAAATTGGAACACTTTTTTTTTCTCAATATCCACTTGTTTTGAGATGAATATTGTTCAGAAGTCTAAGTGTTTGTATAAAACATTGGTCCTCTTTCATATTACATTAACAGCACTTTTACAGTCGGCTAACTTCACCCGCTAACTTTACTGTGGATCCTGATGCTACTCTTAATACAGAAATGCATAAATATTTGGTTCACACAATGGCTCCCAACTCAGTTGATACATCATAGCGAAAACAAAAATCAAATAAATCACTATGATAAACAAGGACGAGTACTGATCAAGTCTGTGTAATCTGCATTCCCCATAATATAAAGAGAAAACAGAGGCATGTAGAGGTCAATATTATAAGAATTTTAGATCTGTCTTAATGTACTCAGTAACCAAACTATTTCTCATTACCCATATTATATGGTGAAAATTTCATGGCTTACAAAGCTCTAGGTACAAGGACTACAAAAGTACATATTTTCATATGTTTCCAAAACATTTTGAAAAAATGTCAGTATTTTTGGTTAAAAATAATGGCTTAACTAAAGCTATGGCTCAGAAGTGTACCTGGTAAAAGTAATCTGATTGGCTGAAAATTAAAAGTGGGCGTGGCATTTTAATTTATTCAGCATGGCCAGGGTTAAATTAGAAGTGGGCAAGGCATCTTTATTCAGCATGGCAAGGGTTGCCATGCTGAATAAATTAAGATGCCATGCCCACTTCTAATTAGAAGTGGGCAGGGCATCTTTATTCAGTATGGCAAGGGTTGCCATGCTGAATAAATTAAGATGCCATGCCCACTTCTAATTTTCAGCCAATCAGATTACTTGATCCAGGTTATTGATACAGATTCAAATACTTAATGGCAAACAGTGCAGATCCAGATCAGTTGGCTTCTTCAGAAGCCAACTGATCTGGAGCTACACAGTTTGCAAAGGAAAAGCATATCTGGGTTCAGCAGGACCAGGGTTAATGTAATGATTTGTTCAGCGTTTATAAATTTTTCTTCATATATTCAGTAAACAGGACACAATCTTGAATCTTTCTCATCTGAGACGATCTCACTTCCATAAAGTAGTCCCACAGAATATTGGCCATCTGCTGACATACCATGTTCTGGAGAGTTTTGAGCATTTTCCTGAAAATACAAAGAATAAACCCTAACCATTACAATGCTGTGCATGACATACTGAAAAATAAAAATCTGAGAAAATAAGGCTTAACATTTCATTACTGGCTGCAGGTATTATAAACCAATCACATTAATGAGATTGATCAAGGTAGTTATACATTTTGTGACCACAAGTACTATATTCAACCTCATTACCACACATACCCCTATAAGCGCACAGTCAAGCAATTTCAGTCTTCAGATTGCAGCCATTGTTTTTTTTGACTACTTCTTTATAAAGGCATATGTTGTGGGTGCCTATCTGAATTGCATCGACTTGTCGATGCAATTCAAATGAGAACTACAACATATATTTTCATAAAAAAAAATAGAAAAAGTCACAAAAATGTCGCATAACACCATTAGATAAGTCATTTGCTGATCTTGTTTTTAAAGCGTACTAGCTGGATACATATTTTACTTCAAGTTTTTCCAGTAATTTAGAAAAATCTTAGCACCCAGTGAGATGATTAGGTTGAATTGCATCGACAAGTCGAAGCAATTCAAATGAGAACCACAACATATATTTTCATATAAAAAAAATCACAAAAATGTTGCATAACACCATTAGATAAGTCATTTGCTGATCTTGTTTTTAAAGCGTAATAGCTGGATACATATTTTACTTCAAGTTTTTCCAGTAATTTTGAAGATCTTAGCACCCAGTGAGATAATTAGTTGAATATGAAAAAGCAGATTAAATTTGATAGCAGTGTGTAGAAAAACCTGTATTGATGAAAAAGCTGTACAATTTGTTCATTTTGGATGTAAAGAACCTTTATAAAAAGAACTTTGTGTTTGAAAATATGCCACTAGGAAGCCTTCCTGATGGACTGGTACACCTTAATTCAGAATGCAAGGAGTTATGTATGGCTTCAACACAGTCCAGAATTGGATTGTTCAAAACATTAAGATCTGTTGTACTGGGCCCAATTGATCAAAACTTAACGAAGTTGTTAGCTAACGTGACATTAAAATTTCTGTCTTGAAATATGGCAAATACATTGATGTTTTTGCTGAAAAAATATGTGAGTAGCTTTTGCATTGCAAAAGCTACTCACATTTTTGCAGCAAAAATATAAATATATGAAAATACCTTAGCTACAACAATAAGTTTGTCATTAAGAAGCTTGTTAAACTGATGATGCTTTGAACAACTGGGCCCTGGTAAATGGAAAATACATGGGAGAAAATTCAGCCATATAGCTGCTAAAACACCAACCACCTGAAAGACTGGTCAAACTATGTAGATGTGGATATGTATGCTTTTCTGTATTTGCCTGTTATGTTTTTACTCAGAGGCCCAACTTTACTTTTACTCAGAGGCCCAACTTTACTGACATGCCTTGTGTAGTGTTTGAACAATACCTTACCTTTATGAAGTTCACAACCCTGTTGTATTGAGAAGCATCTATTACATTGAAGTGACTCAGAAGTAAGCCATGGTGATAGGCTAGCACAGCAAAGGGCTGGAAGAAAAAATGGCAAATAAGTCATAGCATAAAACAAGCACCTCTAATCAGTGTCCACAACATGTGAGCCGCAACGTCAGAAAACGTACCTTCAGACACGTCTGAAGGTACGTTTTCTGACGTTGCAGCTGGTGTGTTTTCATGTCGAAATATCTTTTTGGATTTGCAGGCTCTTTGGGATTTTCACTCAAAACATTGCATTAGCACACGTATATGAAATGTATTCCTCTAAACCATAGCTGTAGATAAGGCACTGACTTTTATGCCCCACCATTTTCAATTTGGTGGGGAGGAAGTGGGGTAGCATATAGTATCACCACTCCCCATACATCCATCCTTCCATATGTCCGGTACATATGAAAAATGGTTTCCTTTGGATATCTTTCGAAAAGAGTAGTGTATTGGATTCATATTTTAGTTTATACACAGGTATATAATTATAAAATATAGGTCAAAGTTCGATTTAGGGTAAAATCCACCAATTATTATGGCCCTTTTTCAACGTCATGGTCGGGCATAAAAATGATTTCCGTACAATATCTTTTGAAAAGATTTGCGTATTGGATTCATATTTTATACACCGGTATATACTCATAAAATATAGGTCCGGTTTGATTTAGGGTAAAATCCACCAATTAGTATGGGAGTTATGGCCCTTTTTCAACTTCACCTTCGGATATAAAAATGGTTTCAGTTTGATATTATTTGAAAAGATTCATGTATTGGATTCATATTTCATACACAGGTATATAGTCATAAAATATAGGTCAAGTTCAATTTAGGGTAAAATTTGCCAATAATTACAGGAGTAATGGCCCTTTTTCAACTTCATTTTTTGCAAAATGCTTGTTTCCAGGTGAGGATGACCCCTGAGCAGGGGCATCTGTGACATATTGACACATTTCTAGTTTCTGTCATTGACATTTTTTCTCTATTTAAAATGAGTACTGTAATAGCCCTAAGTATTGGGACAGAATGTGGCATCTGATCAGTGTCTACATTGTTTGCCACACATACAGCAATATTTAAGACTCATTAAGAGGTAGTAGAAGAGACTATTTTAAATCTTAGGACAAGTATGGTAAGTAGGTAAGGTGACAGTACTTAGGGTTTTACGGTACTCACAACATATGTTTTTATGGATAAATGTGAACAAAAATATCTGTCTGCATACCTCTAACATCAGTTCTGAGGAATACTAAGGCAGTACAATTTTAAGATACATAGACATCTTAACAAATGAGCCAGCGCACAACAAAAACTACAATAAGAACTGTGTGACCATCAAAGACTCAGATCAGCCTCTGCATCTGCACAGTATGGCAAGGGTTCTCATTTATCCCTCCGGATAACCCAGAGGCTGTAGAAGGCACATGCAATCAGTGAAGACTGATTAGACTGCACAGATGTGCAGGCTGATCTGAGCCTCTGCTGGTCACACAGGTCTTATTGTGGGTTTTGTCATGCACTGTCTTAAATATTTAAGAAAAAAAGTTAAAAAAAAAAATAAATACAAATTCTTTAAAAAAAAAATGTATACCCCTGTTTTGCTATAAATTGGTGGTTGCATGGCCAAGCAGTTATTGTTCCTGACTGTGGGACAAAAGGTCTTGCATTCAAATCCTGCTGAAGGCAAATTTCAACTAATGACTTTATTTATTTTTTATTTATTCATTTACAGTATTTTAAGAGGGTAAAAACACATTTAGTACATTGGCTATTCTACCACCTGGCCCTCTATAAAACATATATGTACAAATTGTAATAAATTTACTTTGTAGCATTTATTTATCACACATTCATATATTAAAGGCTCCACATTCCTCAAAAATAGACATTTTTTTATCCTAGAAAGGTTAAAAAATTTGATATACGGTATTAATACGATCATAAAATACGACACCTGACAGCCTGTAAAATTTCAGTTAGTCTCTCGTTCTTGAAATGAAATACCAACATGAATTCAGAGATACTCGTATGTTAAAAAAAAATCATTTCATTTTTTATCCAATTCAAAAACGAGAGACTAACTGAAATTTTACAGGCTGTCAGATGCCAAATTTTATGATTGTATTGATACTGTATATCAATTTATTAAACCTTTCTTTGATAAAGAATGTCTATTTTTGAGGAATATGGAGCCTTTAAGGGGAAATAAGGGGGTACATATTGTATACATAGATCTTTTAACTTAATGAGATCCATATCTTAGATTCCTTTTTGCTGGTGTCTGACCCATTTTGATCTGCTACAAAGGCTAGATAAGCTGAAATGAACAGATACTCCTGAAAGCTTTATCTGCAGTTTGCAGACAAAAGGTTGCTTCCCTAATGTGTGAAACCTTTCAAAAATGGGGGCTTCTCTTCAAGGAAAGAATTTGCTCCCACAGGGAGCAAATTCTTCCCTTGAAGAGAAACCCCAATGAGAAGGGAGACAATTTCATGTGAAAGTTATTGCCCTTCGAAGTATATCTATTCTCCATAACCTTTACCACACTCTGGGCTAATTCAGCAGACGACAAATTGGTGATATTTTTTCTTATTTTTCCCAGAAAACAGGCTTTTGCATGCCATGCAAATTGTCTTCCATGACATGTCATAGCCAATTTAGTGGCAAAAATAAGAAAATTATTTCAAATTGTCGTCTGCTGAAATTTTCATCCGGCATGCTTAGCATTAAGGAGTAAGAAAAGAAAAGAATTTACATGTGATATTTACATGTGAATTTGGCAATTTCCTATAAGGTGTGATTATATGTTTCATCAAACAGCCCCGTACAATCTGTTTCAAGTTTTCCACGTCATCACTTCCTGCCGTACATGGATGATATAATAAGACCACAGCTCCCATCTGAAAAAAAAAATGTGGGATCCCATAAGCCTTAAATTTATGATGCTGAATTTAGCTTAAAGTATCAGTCAACAACATATTTTTATACAATAACTAGAAATATGTGTTTGTAAAACACTATGCCCCAGCTGTATGCATGTCCCTACAAAATGCCACAATTGAACAGGGCATAGCATATCTTTCGTAGAAATGATCTGCTTTTTTATTCAAATGGGAATCAGATTATCTATCCTCAGCCCCAGTAAATCTGCCAAATATCAAAGCCCTAGCTGAATTACTTTCTGAGACATCTTGTATGCAAAGGCAAGTGTGACATTTTTAGAGAAAATAAGGTTTGACATTCATGTGAATTGTCTGCTATATTGTCTGCATAGCAGACAATTCACATGAAATGTTAAACCTTATTTGATTTGAAAAATAGCCAGCCCAGGTGGCTCAGTTTGATGTGTGTTTGACTGGTGATCAGGAGGTTGCGAGGTCGAGCCCTGCTGGGTTGGCAACATTCTTTTGTGGAGATTGATCATGAAATATTTTCTATGGTCATTCTCTCCCTACCTCCGATTCAAGAAGGGCAGTTGTCAGTTTCTGGCAAAAGAATGTGCACAATACTGTTTAACCGCTTAGACGACTAAGCCTACCCAGTTAACTTGTGGTTAGGTAATTGACTTTGCTCAACATGACCTCATTGGGTTGACTGGGCCGTAAAATCTCAACACAAAAAAAAACACGAAATTCTCTGAAAAATAAAAAAAAGTAGAAAGTTGTCTGCTATTGTTTGTTTGTTCCTTAAAGGGTAATGGATAAGTTAGAAAGATTTTTTTTAATGTGACTCTACATATGTAAGTTTAAAGCAGTATGGAAAGTTTCTGGCAGGGGTGAGACAAATACCTCAATGGAATGTACCCATCTTTGTGGTGGTAGATAGACATATTCTCCGTACATTGGCCACAGTGGACGATGATCACCACTGAAATAATAACGATTATAGGTGTATTAATATAATCTATGAACAGAGAGAGAGAGAGAAAAAGAGATAGAGAGGACAGAATTTTCAGATATGATATAAAATAAAAACAGTCACACAATAAAATTATTCAAGATTCATTTAAAATGTGTTCTTTAAACTTGAACATGTTGAATAGAAGTACCATATTGTATAGTAGGAAATTTTTCTTGGCTTTATTTTCTGTGTATTTCTTCCATTTTTCTTGGAAAGGCAAACTAAAATCACAGCCTGTCTTGAATAATTTTAACCCTTAAAATGCCAAGAAAATCTGCATCTGAAAATGTCGTCTGTTTATGTCGTCTGCTGAATATTCTTGCAACCTTTTCAAACCTGTTTTTGCATACAGGCAAACAGTGTGGACCCTGATCAGAGGAGCAGTCTGATCTGGGTCCACACTGTTTGCAAAAACGACTTTAAAAATCACAAGCAGATGACAATTGTTGTGATTGGCAGTTTAAGGGTTAAAATGATACATACACAAGCTAGTGCTTATTCCTTTTAGCCCTCTGGGCCAAAACTGATACCTTTGTAAACCAAGCGAGGCCCCGGATGAGGCCGCTTGCGTCCCATCAGCATCAATGTCTTTTGCCTTTCAATTTTTATTCATGTATTTAGTCATTACAATATGTGCTTTTCTTTTGTCAGATACCCTGTAATGGGAAATTCTATGAGATAGTAACAGTTCCTTATTCGTATTGGCGCATGAATATATAAGTTCATTTAGGTTAATACATAATGGTACAAGGGACTCTCTGAAATACTTCGAGATATTCCTACCTTGGCATATCAGATTTGCAAAACTGAGAAAAAAATAAATCAAACAATCACATTTCTCCTGAAGATAGAGATATATTGAAAATAATGTGGAAAAGGGGAGAAATTGTTCCTTAGGAGTAATTTCTCCTCTTTTCCACAATACTTTGTGTTTTGTTGTTTGATTTCCCTGTATAACAGTGACCAGATTTTCACTCCAAGATAGGTGGTTATTCGAGATAAGCGAAGTCAAGATAACGAGAGTCGATTGTACAGCATTAAATTTTGGCAATGGGTATGTACTTACCCTAATGGTAGAGGGCTGTCGTAATGTATATGTTTGTTCAAGCAAACATGGTAAATCTGTTGGGAGAAAGAAATTATTATCCTTGTTAAGGGGACCAGATACACTTGGTAGATTTTCAACCCTCTTCTACAAGGGAGACAACTTTGTGATTTCCCTTTTGCTTTCCCATAGTTTAAGTCCCTTTTAAAAAGGGTCTGCTCTAAAAAGAAAGAATTTGCTCCCTCTCGGAGCAAATTCTTTCTTTTTATAGTAGACCCATTTCCAGAAGGGAGGCTAAACAACTTTGACAGAGTTGCCTCCTTGAAAGTACATTCATTCCCCTGAAATATACCTAAGTAAACTTAATATCAGATGTTGCAGGAAGGTGGAGGTGAATGAATAGAGGATGCAACAAGGTTTTGGTTTTTTTATCAGGATTTCAGTTACTGAGTATACCTAGTTAGAATTATAGAACTTTGAAAACAACAACTGCAAAAACAACAGTGAGCTGCGTTTTTCCGCATTTTTCGACATTGTCCGGCATTTTTCGGCCATTTGGTGATTCACTTTTCTATAGAAATTTCATTGGTCAGACCAATTTTTTTTGTCCTTAAATCCTGTAAAGACTCAGATCAGCCTGGGCATCCGTCCAGTCTGACCAGAGTCTTCACTGTCCGCATGAAGAAACCTTGGGTCTTTAGCTACCCACTGAGCGGCCAGCGAATACTCTGATCAGACTGGGCGGATGTCCATGCTGATATGGGTATTCGCTGGGCGCACATGCCATTTTGTTGGTTTTGTCATGCACTGGCCCATTAATGGTTTCTGATTATATTGGCTCAGTCAGAACAAAACATTTTCATTTAAAATTAAATGCCAAGCAGAAGAACGTCTTTTCAAGTGATACCGAAAGGGCGGTAATCTAAGACTGTCATGATCTAATGTTGACACAGAATTGATTGTTACTCATTAATTATTGCATAAATAATGGATCGAGGTTTGAGACTTGAAATCAATTCCAATTTGTTTATCAGCACTATGAAAATAGTTTCTACGTATTACAGACTTTGTACAATGAAAATGTTCCATAAAGTGTAAAGAGGAATCCTTTGGAAGATAAGAGTACATCACATGGTCGGATCTAGGATGATTTCTGAGGGGGTTAGATATTAAATTAGCGAAAAGACCAGCCAGAGCAAAGAGTGTAGAACCAGATCAAATGCCACAGAACACGGCGTCTGATCAAGGTCTACACTGTTTCCCACTCATCCAGCAATTTTATACATATTCATAGGGAATAAAAATGGACTTGTTGGTGAGAAGTATAAGGTAAAAAATCCTCCGACTCCCCTCTGAACCGCCACTGCTAAATTGAAAATAGCAGTCTCGTGATTTTGTAAAACAACAGTAATGTACAATTCAACATCATGAGTGCGCTATCCACATTTTTGACAGAACTCTGTTTTGCACATGCAATTTTGCTCCTGACTGTTTCTAAAACTATGAAGAAAAGTAGATAGCGATCTTATAAAGTTTGTTTCATGTATATACTCACAGGTTTATTGGAATCTTCCTCAAAGATTTCTTCGGGAGGCGCCGTGTTCTGAAAAATAAACAATAAAAACTTGACAATGTAAACATTTTAAGATAAATGGTTTGCACTGTTCGCCACCCATCTCTCAGTTTTTCGGCACATCAGCAAAAAGTAAAATGGACTTGTTCTGAATGTTAGGTAATGAGTTTAGGTGGTAAACAGATCTGCAAATACTGTAGACCCAGATCAGACACCGAAGAAGCAGCGTCTGATCAGTGTAAACAGTTTGCCATTCAACAGGCCAGTAGATTTCAGGTAGATCAACAGGTAGTATTTGTTTTGTTTGTGTTGAGGTTTTATTGCCCAGTCAACCCAATGGGGTCATGTCGAGCGCAGTCAGTTTACCTAACCACACTTTTACTGGGCAGGCTTAGTCCTCTAAGTGGTTAACCAGTATTGTGCACATTCTTTCGCCAGAAACTGACAACTGCCCTTCTTGAATCAGCGTAAAGGAGAGAATGACCGTAGAAAATATTCCATGATTAATTTCCACGAAAGAATGTTGCAAACCGGCGGGGGTCGAACTCACAACCTCCTGATCACCAGTCGGACGCGCATCCATCTGAGCCACCGAGGCCGGCTCAACAGGTAGTAAATGAACTTGTTCAATTTTAGGGTAAGTATGGTAATGAGTTTAAGATGTTCCAATATTTAAGGTAATTATGGTAAGATATACCTATGCAAACAGTGAAGACCCAGATCAGACGCCGCGTTCTGCGGCGTCTGATCTGGGTCTACGCTGTTTGCTACTTATCCAGCAGCTTCATCAAGAGGTGGTAAAATGAATCTGTTCAAATTTTAAGACAAGTATGGTAATGTATTTAGGGTGTCCCAATATTAAGGGTAAATACGGTATATGTGAGACAGGCATGTGCAAATAGTATAGACCCAGATCAGACGCTGCAGAACGCGGCGTCTGATCAGGGTCTAAACTGTTTGCCACTCATCCATTTATTTCTAGGCTCATCAGCAGATAGTCATGGACTTGTTAAATGTTTCTGGACATTAAGTAAGGTAAGGCGTTTATGATGTCTCAGTATTTAGGTTAAATATGGTAGTTTTGAATGAATATACGCACCATGATATTGTCTGTGGGGAAACAGCTGTATTCCTCTGAGCTTGATGGATTCCAGTCGGTCTCAATTCCATGCTGCAAGAAAGGAAATGATATTTAAAATATTTTAATGCCCGACTGATTAGTTGAGTTCATTTTTCAGATTTTTTTTATCTTCATTAGAGGATTAATAGTGATATCGATTAAATGCAAAGGATACAATTTCAGGGAGGTAACTATCATTTATTGCCTCACTTCTAAAACGAGGTCTACTTTTAAGGGAAGGAACTTGTTACCCACTGGAAGCAAATTCTTTGATAAAATACGCAAGAATGAAATTCATTCTGTATTGATAATGATTTCAGTGGCCATTGCCCATCAGAACACTCTAGACTGTGCTCCGTCCGACTATCGACAGAGAAATAAACAATTCACTGACGGTACTGGTGGGTCGATTGTCTCGGGAGTGTAGGCTGGGAAAATGGTCCTGAGCGGGGACTTTAGACTGTTTCATTTAACCCTTAACTACCTGTAATTTAAGCAAACAGTGAAGAGCCTGTTCAGACGCCGCGTTCTGCGGCGTCTAGTCTGGGCCTGCACTGTTTGCCAATGTCCAAGTCCAGGTTTTACAGATAGCCCTCTATCAACAGCACTCTGACGTCACAGCAACAAGAATAGCGCGGTTATAAATAACCGTTACTCGGATTTCGTCTAACGTGCGGTTTGATTACATTGGTCAATGATAATCACGTGAACAACTACTTAAGGAAATTTTGACGTTTGTATACTATGGCGCGATTGTAAACAGTCGACCCAAAATGAACAGCAATCTTATCTTAACTACTCGACTCTCGTTATCTCGAAGTCAAAGGGACTCTCCGAAACACTTCGAAATATCCGTACCTCGACACAGATTTGCTGAACTGAGGAAAACATTAAATCGAACAACCACATTTAACACAATGAATATGTAATTTAACTCCTGAAGTTAGAGATACATTGAAAATATTGTGGAAAAGAGGAGAAATTGCTCCTTAGAAGCAATTTCTCCTCTTTTCCACAATATTTTATTGGCTGTTGTTAGATTTCCATTTTAAAACAGGGACCATATTTTCACTTCGAGATAAGCGGTTATTCGAGATAAGCGAGGTCGAGGTAATGAGAGTCGACTGTATATCCTATCT
This sequence comes from Anodontia alba, assembly GCA_964016985.1. Taxonomy (NCBI): domain Eukaryota; kingdom Metazoa; phylum Mollusca; class Bivalvia; order Lucinida; family Lucinidae; genus Anodontia; species Anodontia alba. Next base: position 92,627,571 of record OZ024830.1, on the reverse strand, counting down.
AAACAATATGCCTACCTTTCCGTCGTCACAGTTTCTCTGCGGGATACCCATGGGTGGTCCCAGATGTTTAGCCTCATAATGCTTCGGACGACCTTTACTCATAGCGCCTCCAAACTTATCTGTATTAAACACGAAAAAAAAAAAGCTGTGGGTGCGGGAGAGTGGAGCATGTATATACGACTAACCGATGTATTTTCATTCATTAAGCAACATATTTTAGATGAGTGTACAAGCATACACTCATCTAGCATTATGTTCTTTAATGAATTATTATGTCAACCTCAGTAAATAAAGACTTTAACCCTTGTCCTGCTGAATCCGGATATACCTTGCCTTTGCAAACAGTGTAGATCCAGATCAGTTGGCTTCTAAAGAAGCCAACTGATCTGATCTGGATCTGCACTGTTTGCCATTAAGTATGTGCATTTATAGCAACAATCTGGATCAAGTAATCTGATTAGCTGAAAATTAGAAGTAGGCATGGCATCTTAATTTATTCAGCAGGACAAGGGTTAATAACGCTTAACGTGCTGGGTAAAAAATTCACCTGATGAAATGTTGAAATATTTTATTTTTCCCACAAAATAGCATTCGACATTTATTCTAGGAGACAATTTGCATAAAATGCCAAATCCTATTTCCTGGGCAAAAAAAAAATAAGAGAAAACGTCATCAATTTTTGTCTAATCTTGCAGTAGGCCTTCTAATAGATAGAGGGGTGGGGTCATAAACGGTACTGAAGATTGGTGATGTTTTACTTCATTTTCTAGTCAGATGCGTGCTTGTCTGGACTGCTAATTATCAGAAAAGGGAGACAGACAGACAGAGAATATATTAAATCATCACAAAACAGTGCTTAAGATTAGTGTGGATGTAACTATCTTTTTTTTCTTCTTCATTTTCTGCCTATGCGAAAGCTTCACGTAGTCAGAAATGTGCTTGACTGGACGGCGAATTAAGAGGAAAGGGAGACGAAGACAGACAGAGAATATATTATCTAGTGTTAATAAAATCATCACAAAACAGTGCTTGTCTGTACGGCCGATTAACAGAAAAGGCAGACGGAGAACGACAGAGAATATATTACCTAGCGTTAATAAAATCATCACAAAACAACGCTTGTTACCTCGTAACGACAAGCAAAATTAAATCAGGAGAGCAATTAATTCTGCTGAAAAAAGAAGAGACCGGACGTTTAACCATTACCACTCTCTGGCCAAATTCAGCAGACGACAAATAGGTGATATTTTCTGAATTATTTCCCAGAAAATAGGCTCTGATATTTCATGCAAACTGTCTCCTTACGAGACAATTAACATCAAATGTCAAAGCCTATATTTTTTGGGGGAAAAAAAACAACAAATTGTCGTCTGCTGAAAATTTTACCCTGTATGCCAAGCGTTAATACCAATATAGTCTGCCGTGTACAAGAAATCGGATCAAAATCAGTCTGAAACGTGAAATGAAGATTTTCGACTTTTCCCTTTCGTATCAAACAAAAGCAGTTAACGGGTACAAAAATTAATACTCTGTATAGGACGAACTTGACACGGGAAATAATGTAAAACGAACAACTCAGGAATGTTAAAATTTAGGAACCCTCGCCCTTCGTCATTATTCAAATGCCTTTCAATGCAAAGTGCACACGACAGAATTTGAACTTGTAAAATCGAGTTCCGGTGCTAGGTGTGTATGCCGTTCTGCAGACGACTTTATTGCCAATGAAACCGATTTTCATCACGAAAACATACCTATATAATTTTGACCCCCTTAAATCCCACTTTTATATAGTAAAACTGGGGTTTACAGGGGTATACATTATTTTTCTTAATTCTGCTGAAAACATAGATTGTGGGTACTCGTTAGAACCGCCTCGCCGAGGCGGTTCTAACGAGTGCCCACAATCTATATTTTGAGCAGAAATAGGAAAAATATCAGATTTATTTAATTTTTTTTTTTCCTTTTTTGGTTATAAAATTTTCAATATATTTGAACAGTCGTGTTTTCGTAATGTATTCTTTAATGTATTCGGCGTTTCCGAGGGCAACATTTATACACAGGTGCTTGGGGTTAGGTGAGCGTTCAGGCTATAAATGGAACATGCCTGATAGTGACTGACGATGTTTAGAAACTTCTAGACAAAGTTTAAAAAAGAAAAAAGAAAAAAAAAATTAAACGTCTTTTTTCAAACAAATAAAACGTCTTTTTCACTATCAAGTCTAACAATAAATATTTAAAAAAAAAAATGCATTTTGCTATAATTGGAACATGCCTGATGTGACTGAAGATGTTTAGAAACTTCTAGACAAAGTTTTAAACAAGAGGTAACGGCCTCTGAAATCGCTCACCTGAGACTATCTGCTTTAATTTCAAGAGTTGATATTGATATTTAAATGCCGTAGTCTTGGCACAGAATGATCGATCCATTGCAATGTAGATCTCAAGACATTACTGGACATCCAAAGAACAATCGAATGAAGTTTGTTTGAAATTGTTAAAGGTTTTTTCCCTTTTTTGCTCTGGTGATTTTATAGTTTCATAGTGTGCCGGGTCCCTATGAATTACAGAGAAATTGTTTGAATTTTTTCTGTTTTTAGCATTGATGGTTATTTTGTTCAGCAGAACAGAACAGTTTGAGCAATTTTCGTGGAGGACCTCCCAAAGAATTATCCTAACAAGTTTGGTTGAAATCCGCCCAGTGGTTACGAAGGAGATGTCGTTTGAAGGTTGTTTATTTTTTTTTTCTGTTTTAGCTCTGGCAGCCACTTTGTGCAGCGAAGTGGAACAATTTGAACATTTTTTGTAGAGGGTCTCCAAAGGAACAGTCCTATCAAGTTAAATTCAAATCCGCTAAGTGGTCATGGAGGAGATATTGTTTGAATTTTTTTTACTTTTAGCTCTGGCCGCCATTTTGTGCAGTGGAGCCAACAATTTTGGTAGAGGACCTCCCAAGGAACAATCCTATCAAGTTTGGTTGAAATCGGCTTAGGGGTTATGGAGGATATGCTGTTTGAATTTTTTTTATAGCTGTAGCTCTGGCCACCATTTTGTGCACTGAAGTGGAACGGTTTGTGCAATTTTTATAGGGAACTTCCCTAGGAACAATCCTATCAAGTGAAGTTGAAACCCACCAAGTGGTTAAGTATATGTCACTTGAAATTTTTCTATTATTTTGCCCTGGTCTCTATTTGTGCAGTGGAGCGGGACGATTTGAGCAATTTTGATAGAGGACCCCAAGGAACAATTAAAGTTTTGTTGAAATCAATCAAGTACTTCTGAAGGAGATGTTGTTTAAAGTTTTTTTTGTTTGTTTTTTTGTTGTTGTTGTTGTTTTTATTTTTAGCTCTGATCACCATTTTGTGCAGCAGAGAGAAACAGTTTGAACAATTTTGATAGAGGACCTCCAAAGGACTAACCTATCAAGCTGGTTGAAGTCCGCCTAGTGGTTACAGAGGAGATGTTGTTTAGAGGTTGTTGTTGTTTTTTTGTTTTGTTTGTTTTGTTTTTGTTATTATTATTTTTAGCTCTGGCGGCCATTTTGTGCAGTGGAGCAGAAAGGTTTGGGCAATTTTGATAGAGAACCTCCAAAGAAACAATCCTGTCAAATTTGGTTGAAATCTGCATAGTAACGGCGGATATGTCGTTTGAAGTTTTTCTATTTTTAGCTTTGACAGCCATTTTGTGCAGCGGAGCAGAACAATTTGAGCAATTTTGGTAGAGGACCTCCTAAGGAACAATCCAATGAATTTTGGTTGAAATCCACCCAGTGGTTACAGAGGAGATGTCATTTGAAGTTTATTCTATTTTAGGTCTGACGGCCAATTTGGTGCAGCTGAGAGTAACAATTTGAGCAATTTTGTTAGGGGAACTCCAAAGGAAAAATCCTAGCAAGTTTGGTTGAAATCCGTCCAGTGGTTACGGAGAAGATGTCATTTGAAGTTTGTTTTTTTCTATTTTTAGCTCAAGTGGCCATTTTATGCAGCGGATGAAAACGATTTGAGCAATTTTGATAGAGGACCTCCCAAGGAACAATCCTGCCATGTTTGATTGAAATCCGTCTAGCAGTTACAGAGGAGATGTCGTTTGAAGTATTTTATATTTTTAGCTCTGGCGGCCATTTGTGCAGCAGAGCGGAACGGTTCGAGCAATTTTGGTAGAAGACCTCCCAAAAAAACAATCTTTTTAATAAGCGTCAAAAAGATTGCCTTTGGAAACAAAGAACACACTACAGATAAGAAAATGGGAGTCTCGGTTTTATTGAGATTCTTCATAAGCAGCAATGAAGTTTGCAACACTGCTTAAGTTTGGTTGAAATCCGCCCAGTGGTTACAGAGGAGATGTCGTTTGAAGTTTTTTTTTTTTGTTGTTTTTTTTTTCTATTTTAAGCTCTGGCGGCCATTTTGAGCAGCTAAGCGGAACGATTTGAGCAATTTTGCTTGAGGATCTCCAAAGGAACAATCCTATCAAGTTTAGTTGAAATCCATCTACTGTCCTTTCGACATCTCTTGGAAAGACGTTTGTTGCTTGGCGTTTTATTTTAAATGAAAATATTTTGTTCTGGTTGACCATATCTTATCAGAAACCATTTGTCTTTCCTGTTTCTGTGTTTTGTTCACAAATATTTACACTAAAATTAAACTTACAGCCAAAAGTTGGTATGTCCTATGCAATTTCTAAAATGATTTTTGGGAATTTTTGTCTTAGAAAATATGTTTTACTTTTCTTTGCTGAATTTAAATAATTGATGTTTTACAACAATGTTGTGACAATTTCAGCAAAATTGAACAAGTGGAACTTGTTAAAAAGTTTGCTTCAAAATACCTACCCTACAGGTTTCTGCATGATTTGCTTCATTTTTACTATGGGAAAAGTGAAAATATTTGATTTTTTTAAAACCAATGACTAGAATAAAAATTTTGTATATAGGTAGTTACGACAAATGGTTTTGCATTAAATCACGACAAAATTTTGCAAATTTACTTCTTCTATGTAAAGCGTCAAGAAAAAAATCGACTTTCTTAAAGATGTCGAAAGCACAGTAGTTATTACGGAGAAAATGTAATTTGATGTTGTTGTTTTTTTGTTGTTTTTTTTCTATTTTTAGCTCTGGTGGCCATTTTGTGCAGCGAGGCAGAACGATTTGAGCCATTTTGGTAGAGGAGCTCCCAAGAAACAATCCTATTATGTTTGATTGAAATCCTCCAAGTAGTTACAGAGGAGATGTCGTTTGAAGTTTATTCTAGCTTTAGCTCTGGCGGCCATTACGTGCAGCGGAGCGGAATGGTTTGAGCAATTTTGTAGATCTCGTAAGGAACTGTCCTAGCAAATTTGGTTGAAATCTGCCCAGTGGTTACGGAGGAGATGTTGTTTGAAGTTGTTGTTTTGTGACTCGGTTATATTTCAGGACATTGTTATATTTTTTTTTCTATTCTTAGCTCTGGCGGCCATTTTGTGCTAGAGGACCTCCAAAGGAACAATCCTATCAGCTTTGGTTGAAATCCGTCCAGTCGTTGCGGAGGAGATGTCATTTGAAGCAAATTGTGGACGACGGACGACGGACACAGGGCGATCACAAAAGCTCACCCAGAGCACGTTGTGCTCAGGTGATCTAAAAACGACGTGATAGTGAAAACGACGTTGTTTTTTTTTTTTTAAATTGTCTAGAAGTTTCTAAACATCGTCAGAAAAAAAACTTGATAGTAAAAAAAATATTTATGCGAAAATAAATAAATAAATATATTTATGCAAGAGACCAGTTTGGGCCTGAATGCTCACCTGACCCCAAGCATTTGGGCATTTATATATTTTAATTGTTTATAAATACCTTTTAAACGCTCCTGCAGCATTGTTAGATCTTCGTCATACGTAGAACAATAAACAACAGATAGATACGCACAGAAAGACAGTGACAGCGCACAAACGTCATACGAAAGGAAATACTTCATCTGAAATAATAATACAGTTGACTCTCGTTATCTCGACCTCGCTTATCTCGAATAACCGCTTATCTCGAAGTGAAAATCTGGTCCCTGCCTATACATGAAAACCTAACAACAGATGGAAAATATTGTAGAAAAGAGGAGAAATTGCTCCTAAGGAGCAATTTCTCCTCTTTTCCACAATATTTTCAATATATCTCTAACTTCAAAAGTCCAGTTACCTATCAGTTTGTTAAATGTGGTTAATCAAATTATTTTTTCCTCAATTCTGCAAACCTGATATGTCGAACTACGGATATCTCGAAGTATTTCAGAGAGTCCCTTGGAATTCGAGATAACGAGAGTCGACTGTAATAAGTAATGATTACTACTACTACTACTATTACTACTACTACTACTACTACTATTACTACTACTACTAAAAGACACTTCATCTGAAATTCTGGTACTACCGTCATATTGTATATCAGGTCATATATTATGCTGCCCTTCAGACGAAGCAGTGCATATCCCTTTACACTTCATCGCCTCCCCTCCCATCCACGTCCCACCCCGCAGCGAACTACAAAAATGACTAATAATCTCAAACCTTTGACACAACTGACTATTACATTACGTAAAAAATCTAAACAAGAGGCCCATGGGCCATGATTTGCTCATCAGAGTAAAGCCGTCATATGCATATCTGCAGATGCCATTCCAGTATTGCCACAACAACTAGGATACAAATCTGACCGTGGCGAAGAAATGGTCAGTGGTCATCGTAGGATCATCATTTGAACAAACTCGGTAGACCTTGAGTCCCCACTGCTATAGACTTCAAAGCTTTCTTGGTTTTGGAAAAGAATTTTAAGCTTTTTTTACCATGTACAGTCGACTCTCTTTATCTCGAATTCCAAGGGACTCACTGAAACACTTCGAGATATCCGTACCTCGACATATCAGAGTTGAGAGAGTGAGGAAAACAATAAATTGAACTACCACATTTAACAAATGAATATGTAATTTGACTCCTGAAGTTAGAAATATATATATAAAATAATGTGGAAAAGAGGAGAAATTGCTCCTCCTTAGGAGCAATTTCTCCTCTTTTCCACATTATTTTGTTACCTGTTGTCATAGTTTCATGTTAAAACGGACCAGATTTTCACTTCGAGATAAGCAGTAATTCTAAATATGCGAGTTCGAGATAACGAGGTTCGGCTGTATAAGCATGGCGGCTATCTTGTTCAGTGGTGTCGAACCATTTGAATACATTGTCGATACACCTTTGACAGAAGGTGCCATGTGATATTCTGGTGAAAATTGGTCAAGCGATTTCAGAGTAGAAGACGCAAATTTGACCTTGCTATAAAAGGATCAAAAAGGTCAACATACGATCATCATTTGAACAAACTTGGTAGACATTGAGTACCCATTGCTATATACGAACATTCATCCTCAAAGCTTTTTTGGGTTATGGAGAAGAAGATGTATAAGTGTTTTTAACATATATGGACATGGCGGCCATCTTGTTCAGTGGTGTGGAACCATTTGAACAAATTGTCAATAACCCTTTGACAGAAGGCCCCATGTGAAATATGGTGAAATTAGTCATGTGGTTTCAGAAAAGAAGACATTTAAAGATTACACAATTTTATTCATGTATACAGCCCAGGGCACGGGCAGATAACCCCTGGGGAAAAAAGTTTGATTGTAACGAAAATGTTTTACTATTTTAATCATAAATTGTAACTTTCAGCCATTAGTCTTTAACACATTTTTTGAAAATGATTTTTCAATATTTTCCCCATACAATTGTATGGAGACGCAAATTTGACCTTGCCATAAAAAGGTCAAAGGTCAACCTACGATCATCATTTGAACAGATTTGATAGGCCTTGAGTCTCCGATGCTATATACCAAGATTTTGCCTTTAAGTTTTCTTGGTTCTGGAGAAGATTTTTAAATATTTTTACCATATATGGACACGAAAGCCATCTTCATGACCATTTGTACAATTTTTTTAATCCTCTAATACGGTACAAGATGAATATATTTCTCATTTCTCCTTGAAAATATACAAAGCGGGCACATGCCGTTTATACAAAGTCCCATCAATGTCGATGCAACATTAAGATGTTGCATCGACGTTGTTGCGATGTTGTCTCATTGTTGTGTGCCCGCTGGGTTGTTGTGTGTACTGGACGCTAAAATGCCATGTTAGATACCATAAAAGATTCAATTTCATAACAGAGTAAACATGGTTAAACGTGACAGATAACATTTTGTGCGTGCAGACGTGACAAACTGATGAAACTTCTTCATTCAATATGTTATGCAAATGTATGAACTTGGCTTGGAGTCTGGAGTTTGGAGTATGACATGTTACAAATTTGGTATTGAGTCTTAAGCCTGGTTTCAATCCCAATCTTGTATCTAGCCCCAAGTTAAGCATTCAATCTCAACTGTTTCGAGTAACGTAAAGGAGTGTGTGAAGTTGGCATTGGAAAGTTAAGTGTGAGGTTTTCGAGGGATTTATGGCTTGAAATTCGCAACACAACCGGTCCATGAAAGTGAACATGTGCAGCTCGAGATTCCTGGGGCCTGTAGAACTGGCTGACTCCAAACTGCAATCCAACTTCACATGGCATTTCTGTGAGACAGTGCTCTGAATGCGAAGACTGGATTCCCTGTGATAATCAGACGCTGTCATGATATAAATTAAACATTTTTTGAAAGCCCTTAAATTAAAAACACCTACCACACACGACATTTATAATAATAATAATAATAATAATAATAATTATAATAATTATTATTATTATTATTAATTATAATAATTATTATTATTATTATTATTATTATTATTATTATTATTATCATTATTATAACAATATTGTTGTTATCATTATTATTATCATCATTATTATTATTATTATTATTGCCGAATAACGAAATGTTTAAGTGCAATACATAGAACCTTTCACTCGTCTGCAAGAATATCTTTCAGATAATGTCAAAAAGAGAAAATATTTACTCCCTCTAAGGTTGAAGCTTTACTTACCATTATACTTTCATCGAAATGTTGGTTTCAGGCTAAATGTTACGTTTCTCTCTAATCCATCCGTCGACAGCTTTGCTAAAATCACACAAAACTAGTCCTTTTAAGCCTTTATCCCGTGTGCGAATGAATTATCTTCATATAAACATCTGACTGCATATAGTTCTTGGGTCTTATTGGAATGAAATTATTGAGCGATGCATAGAGTCGTAGAAATTACGTAAACAAGCATACGTGAAGTCTGGCAGTGCCTTCGATCCATTCTTCGATCTAAATTCACACCCACAATTTTGGCCGTGTCATATCAAATGGTCTTTATTTCATATAGGATAGAAAAAGTCTAGATTATCTATTCAATGTATTCCCCAGCATACTAGGTTGGCAATGGTTCTGTCAGCGTTCAACTAAAATTACGTAAGCGGTCAACTAAGGTTGCGAATGTGCAGGCTGATCTAGGCCTTCGTTGTCCGCATGTGTGATAAATTCACGTTTAACACGAGAGGGTTAAATTATACTTTAATCAATCTTCTAGTGGCAGTGAAAGTTCTATTATTCCTTTTATCTCTTGCGTCCCCGAAAAAGGGACATTTGTAAACAGTGTAGACCCAGATCAGACGCCGCATTATGCGGCGTCTGATCTGGGTCTGCACTGTTTGCCATGAAATCTGCAATTTTCAGCCACGAAAACAGTAAAACAAATTTCTATATAACACCACTTTAATTAAATAATACAAAGTAGCTCCTTGCAACATTCATGATGTGCGGATTTTTAACGCTACCAGGCACCCGGGGCACATAGAGGCAGCGACGTTTGTTATGTACATGTATTTGTATAGCCTTGTTTTCATGGACCACCCAAGCACACTTGGAGCCGCTGTCTGTCACCAAGTGTCGCACTGCACACTTTATACTCAACCCAGGGCACGTCCCCAGGGCACGTCCCTAAGGCACGTCGGGTATGAACTAGGCTTACTAATGGTCTGAAAATTGTCTCGACCCGAATGGGAATTGAAACCACGATAGTCCGCTTGATAGTCGAGTGCGCTAACCACTGGGCCACCCAGCCCACCCAACATTCATGATGGACGTGTTCATTAAATATATTCAGACATTGGTTTAAAGGGGCTGGATATACTTGGCAGTTCACAAGGGAGACAACCTTTGTGACTTCCTTTTTGCTTTCCTGCACACCCTTTTAAAAAGGGGTCTACTCTAAAAGGAAAGAATTTGCTCCCAGAGGGGAGCAAATTCTTTCCTTTTAGAGAAGACCCCTTTTCAGAAGGGAACAAAATACTTTTGACACAGTCGTCTCCTTGAAAGTGTATCCATTTTCCTTAATTGGTTAAAAAGAGATATAGGCTGGGTTTGTCTATTGCTTTCAGTTTATGGCATTACGAAGACACTTTTCCAGAGCGTGGGACCCTATTTATTAATTTTAACATGAACAGATCACAAACTGACAGCACTTTAAACTGTGGTGTCAAGGATATTTCATTGAAACGTGAGCTTGTCCTAATCGTCCACAAAGGTTTGGCTGGCACGCTACGGATGCTTGGAAATCAATACGCGTGATATTTTTATCGCAGGAATTGACAGGTTCAGTATGGAGGCCATTTGCTGCCGTGCAGTACTCCTGTACTTAACAGTAGTCCGTAAATGGCAAACTATGTTTGGAATTAAGCAAATGAAACAAGTATTACCGTGTTTACCATAAGTACAGTCGACTCTAACTATCTTGACTTCGCTTACCTCGAATAATTGCTTATCTTGAAGTGAAACTCTGCTCTCTGTTTTAACATGGAAATCTAACAACTGGTAACAAAATATTGTGGAAAAGCGGAGAAATTGCTCCTAAGGAGCGATTTCTCCTTTTTTCCACAATGTTTTTAAATATGTCTCCCGCTTCAGGAGTCAGATTATATATTCGTTGTATGTTGTGTTTGTTCGATTTACGTTTTCAATCAGTTCTGAAAATCTGATATGACGAGGTACGGATATCTTGAAGTATTTCAGCGAGCCCCTTGGATTTCGAGATAACGAGAGTCGACTGTTTTGAAAAAAAGGCCTTAGCAAACAGTGTAGATCCTGATCAACGCCGCATAACGTCGCTTCTGTTGTTGTTCTCTCCGTTTACTAGGCTTTACGACAAACGGGATGACTTCAATTTTCCCATTGTTAACTTTCCATTCCTGAACAATAATATCCTTTCTGCACCAGCATACGGCGCTTACGTTTCACAGTTAATCCGTTATGTCAGAACCTGGGATGAGTTGCATAAGGCGAGCGTTACAGAGCGCTTCGTAGCGCTTCACTGTGCAACGGTACGTTACCAAAAAGCGCTTTGTGGCGCTTCGTAACTGTGTTTGGAGCTGACTCGCTGTCTGAAACAGAACGTTGCATAGCAACCAGACAAAACAAAATGGCGGCGCCCGACGTAGTCAGTGCCCGTTTTAAGAAATTAAATATTTTCTTCTTGTTGTTCTTGTTCTTGGACGAAATGCATTGTGCATAAATGACCATAGAACACAAAACCAATCGCTGAAGCAAGCACCGCTAGCTTTTTACGAGAAATTCCCAGTTTGAAAATCGTGTCATTTTGGCAGACCTTTTAAAAAGCGCTCCCATCAAACGGACCGTTGCATAGCAAGAACAAATCGTTACAGAGCGCTATCTGAAAGCGCTTTCCTTATGCAACTCACCCCTGTTCAAATTATCAGGACTTCATGGAGCGTGGGAAAGTTCTCACTACAAAGTTGTTGAGCCAGGGGTATCAAAAAACCAAACTGGTAGCAACACTTAAAAAGTTCTATGGGAGACATCATGATCTGGTCAATCCCTACAATGTGGCAGTTTCCAGAATTGTTTCTGATGTTTTTGCCAGTGACGCACTATAAGTAGACTTCCCGAATCCCGGATATACGCTTCTCCCGTTATTTCCTTCGTTCAGGCCTATGGGCATGGTGGGCGAAGCTTGCTTACCAAGTAATGCTTACTATCCGCGGACGCCTGATTATATCCTTTATTCTGGGATCCATGTCTGTTGGTCTGAACATTCTGATTCGTCATTCGTTTATGGATTTATGAGTTTGGATTACGGTATAGGTACCATGACCGCAACTACTTATATGTTCTGTCTTCGTCCGTTGTTTGTGCCATTGGTGTCTATTTTTTTTTTTTTACTTTTAGTGTAAGTGCCTTAACCCATTATAGTCGGGATACCCGTAAAAAGGGTACTTGGCAAACAGTGCAGACCCAGATCAGACGCCGCAGAACGCGGCGTCTGATCAGGGTCTCCACTGTTTGCAAATAGTTTAGCCATTTTTCTCTAGGAATATGTAAATCTCATAGCCTCACCTCCCTAATATTGAAATTTGAGCCTTCCAATATATAGTATGGAGAGTCAATTTAGTCTACAATGGGTTAAGTGCAATATTTGTTGTTGGTGCTGCGTTGCCTTTGGTGCTGCAACATCAGCTCTTTTTTTTAAAGCCACTGTTTTACCCCTAAACCATACTGTATAAACCTGAGGATTGGTTGTCAGCTCTGTCACTGTTTTACCCCTAAACCATACTGTATAAACCTGAGGATTGGTTGTCAGCTCTGTCACTGTTTTACCCCTAAACCATACTGTATAAACCTGAGGATTGGTTGTTTTACCCCTAAACCATACTGTATAAACCTGAGGATTGGTTGTCAGCTCTGTCACTGTTTTACCCCTAAACCATACTGTATAAACCTGAGGATTGGTTGTCAGCTCTGTCACTGTTTTACCCCTAAACCATACTGTATAAACCTGAGGATTGGTTGTCAGCTCTGTCACTGTTTTACCCCTAAACCATACTGTATAAACCTGAGGATTGGTTGTCAGCTCTGTCACTGTTTTACCCCTAAACCATACTGTATAAACCTGAGGATTGGTTGTCAGCTCTGTCACTGTTTTACCCCTAAACCATACTGTATAAATCTGAGGATTGGTTGTCAGCTCTGTCACTGTTTTACCCCTAAACCATACTTTATAAACCTGAGGATTGGTTGTCAGCTCTGCCACTGTTTTATCCCTAAACCATACTGTATAAACCTGAGGATTGGTTGTCAGCTCTGTCACTGTTTTACCCCTAAACCATACTGTATAAACCTGAGGATTGGTTGTCAGCTCTGTCACTGTTTTACCCCTAAACCATACTGTATAAACCTGAGGATTGGTTGTCAGCTCTGTCACTGTTTTACCCCTAAACCATACTGTATAAACCTGAGGATTGGTTGTCAGCTCTGTCACTGTTTTACTCCTAAACCATACTGTATAAACCTGAGAATTGGTTGTCAGCTCTGTCACTGTTTTACCCCTAAACTATACTGTATAAACCTGAGGATTGATTGATTAATTTTTTACGCCTAAAATCAATATCTATACATTGCTATTTGTATAGGTAAACCTGCCAAGTGGCGAGAAATCTCTGGCTTGTTGTCTATGAGATATTTCGGTCCAATCGAAATCGGCTACCGGTATAAATTCAGTAAACATGAATGCCTCCCATCTCCATCTACAAAATGAAACAATTCTTACAAACTAGGTTTAGATCGCTTCAATAGTATTTTAGAGATGTCGTTTTAAATGTTAACGGTCGTATGGACGGACGGACGGACGGGCGGAGGAGGCATGAAATATAATCTCCATAGCTCAGTTTGAGCAAAGCAAACCCATTCTGAAAAAAAAAATCAAAGCACTGACAGCACTGGGGGTCGATTGTCTCTGAGCATAGGCTGGGAACTTAAGACTGTTTCATTTAACCCTTAACTTCCTGTAATTTAAGCAAACCGTGCAGGATCTGATCAGACGCCGCGTTCTGCGGCGTCTGATCTGCGTCTGCATTGTTTGCCTTGGCTCGATTGTAATCAATCGACCCAAAAGTCCTGCCGAAAATAGCTTATGTCTATGTTGCCCTTGAGGGGAATTAATACACTTGGTAGTTTTCTCTGCCACTTTTACAAGGAAGACACCTTTTGTGACTTCCTGCTCCTTCATACAAAGCCCCTTCTGAAAGGAGATCAACTCTTAAAGGAGAGAATTTGCTCCCAAATGCTTTCCTTTCATAACAGACACCTTTTCAGAAACGGGTAAACCATTTTGACAGAGTTGCTTCCGCCGAATGTGTATTCATTCGCCTGAACACAACAATGAGAGTGCACAAGGGTGTTAAAACCGGAAATTGTTTCATTTCAGATAATAAAGCTAGAACATGTCTGTAATTTCCTACTTTGCATCATTTATGACCAGTATGATGACTGGACGAATGACGGAAATGCGTAAACAACCTTTTAACCGTTGAAGTGCTAATTTGTAACTACAGCTGGGATGACGATTCACATGAAATGTCAAGCATTATCTTTTCAAAAAAAAAAAAAAAAAGAAGGTTAAATCGTCCTAGTCAGACATGACAGTAGCGAACACACACTATTCAAAGCATGCAGTCACTTTAACCTTTATCATTCTAATTCTGCTGAGATTTTTCTCATTTTCCCAGTGAATAGGATTTGACATGTCATATAAATTGGAGATAATTTGCATGAAATGTCAAACCTGTTTTCTGGGAAAAAGAAGAAATTGTTGTTTTTTTTTAAATGTCGTCTGCTGAAAATTTTACCCAGAGAGCTAAGCGTTAAATCCACACCGTTAATCCTTAAAGCGCCAAGAAAAACTACATCTGAAAATATCGTCTGTTTATGTCGTCTGCTGAATATTCTTGCAGACTTTTCAAACCTATTTTTGCATACCGGCAAACAGTATGGACCCATCTGGGTCCACACTGTTTGCAAAAATGACTTTTAAAATCACAAGCAGATGACAAAGCAGACGACAATAGTTGTGATTGGCGCTTTAAGGGTTAAGTAGAAGCGATACGCTTCGTACAACTTCCGCCTTTTTTGACAAGGAAGACAACTTTTGTGTTTTATTTCCCTTTTTTTTTGAAAACGAATCCCCTTCTAAAAGGGGGTTTTACTCTAAAAGGAAAGAATGTGCTCCCAAGGGGAGTATACCCCTTTTACGAAGGGAATCAAAAATAAATTTAAAAGAGTTGTCTTCCCTAAACGTGTACCATTTCCCTACAAGACAGAAGTAGTATTCAGAACATAATTATTGTAGCCTGTGTAAATATTGGGAAACCCAGATCAAACTGTTTTAAAATAACCAGTTTAGTCATGACATTCTTTCAAATCATTTGGACACATCAACTGGTAGTCAACAGCATTTTGTCTCCAAAATACCTTTTTTATCTGGATAGTTGTGAAATATACAAACGACGGTCATATTTTACTATCATTTAATAAAACCTTCACCACTTGACGTTTGGTAGTGTGATTGTCATTATCGTAATTAACAATCATAAATGTAGTGGACGACATTCTAAAATATTATTTAATATTTATGTTTTCAGAGAAAATAGGGCTTGACGTTTCATGTGAATCTTCAGACGTAAAATTTCAAGCCGTCTGTTCTCTGAAAATAAATCAATAGATCAAACAGTAACGACAAAGCACACAAAACTCAACAACAACAACAACAATAACAGAATTTCGTCTATTACAAGGTTGCATGACGTTTTGTGGGTTAACCGTAACCATTTAACCCATTGTAGTCTGGAGACCCCTAAAAGGGTAATTGGCAAACAGTGCAGACCCAGATCAGACGCCGCAGAACGCGGCGTCTGATCAGGGTCTCCATTGTTTTCTAATGGTCCAGTCAGTTTTCTCTCGGAACATCTAGATTATATAGCCTGACATATCTAAAATCGAAATTAGACTCTTCCAATATATAGTGTGGGGGAGTTCATTCAGTCTACAATGGGTGAACACTAACTCCTTATCATGCGTATAATAATATATAACTACCTTATTTTCCCTCAGTATTCGGACAGAAGTAAATACCAGAGCAAACAGTGTAGACCCAGGTTAGAAGCCACAGAAGGTGGCATCTGATCAAGCTCTACACTGTTTGCCACTCATCCAGTAAGTTATAGATATAGCAACGGTTGTAAATCAAAGCACTGAGAGTGTTGATGGGACGGTTACACGAAAAATCTTCTTTTCAGTGTCAAAAGTCATATGTTAATTGTAATATCATATTTATAAAGTCCTTTTCGGTGGAAAATGTCCTTTTCGATGTTTAATAGGACCGCGACTCGGGTTACACTTTTTACCCAACGCTCTATATTTGGTGGATTTTACTGCATTATTCATATACGTCCGCCCATATTGTACTCAATGTGTACTTATTTCTTCAAAAGTTTGAAGTTTTCTTTGGTTGTGTGCATTTATTCGCTATTTATCAACGTCCGCAGGTAACTATGTATTAGGTAGCTATTTGGTTGGTAGTAACAGGAAAATGGATTGTCGAAATGTGGTACAGTAAATCTGGTGGCGGTTTGGCAACCGCCCCAAAAATGGACTCGGTTATATTTCAGGACATTGTTATATGGTGTCCAAAACATATCCAAGTAATCAATGTAAGGCCCATTTCTTGTTTTGTTTCTGCTTCTACAATTATGTTTAGAAATGGGGACATAGTTCCGAATCGTTCTCATCTGACACAATCTCACTTTCATAAAGTAGTCCCACAGAATACTGACCATCTTCTGCAACTCGGTGTTCTGGAGATTTTTGAGCATATCTCTGAAAATGGAGAAAATTGATATGTTAAAACAAAATTCTATCGCACTACCATATTTAAAACAGCGTTTTTGTTTTATTTTTCTTGGACAATAGGGTTTGACATTTTAAGTGAATCATTTCCAGATCCTGGTTAAGTTTTCCTCTATTCTGCAGAAGGGAGACAACTTTTGCAAACGAGAAGTTGCCTCCAAAGTATTTGAACCATGGCTATGTTTAAATCGTTTAAATCAAAGTATTCCTTTTCTTTAAGAGTGATAACGAAAGAGAAGGGCAGCAAAACATTTCATATCTCAGTTATTTCCTTTGTAAGTACAGTCGAACCTCGTTATCTCGAACTCGCTTATTTCGAATTACCGCTTATCTCGAAGTGAAAATCTGGTCCCTGTTTTAACATGAAACTATGACAACAGGTAACTAAGGAGCAATTTCTCCACTTTTCCACATTATTTTATATATATATATATTTAACTTCAGGAGTCAAATTACATATTCATTTGTTAAATGTGGTTGTTCAATTTATTGTTTTCCTCACTTTCTCAACTCTGATATGTCGAAGTACGGATATCTCGAAGTGTTCCATTGAGTCCCTTGGAATTCGAGATAACGAGAGTCGACTGTATAACGACTTTCCTCCAGAAGTCAATTATTCAAGAGTAATTCCTCAAGAATTTAATAAGACGTGTTAGCAGGTCCAAATTGTCTGTAAATGAATGCAAATTGTCGGTTAACCAGCCCCAACTGTCGGATAACCGGTCCAAAATGTCGACTGATTGCTTCTTCATGAAATATTATCTTACCATTATAAAATCCACAACTCTGTTGTACTGAGAGGCGTCACTTACATCAAAATGACTCAGCAGTAATCCATGGTGATAGGTTAACACAGCTAGTGGCTGGAGAAATAAAGAACACATTAATGGCACTTAGAGAAAAGGTTTTTGTGTGTGTGGGCGGGGGGGGGGGTGGTCTTCTTGAGAACAGGGAGTCATGGTTCAGCTTTCATATCTGTACAGAGCCAGTAGATGGTGTAGCTTATATCATTTAACACACACACACACACACACACACACACGCACGCACGCACGCGCGCGCGCGCGCGCGCGCAAATACAAGCGTGCGCACGCACGCACACTACAAAAAAAAAACAAAGACCATTATCAGACTAAGCAAACGAATAGCACAACTTGATCTTTGTGCCATGAATATACCATTTGAGCCAGCGCACGTCAACACCTACAATAAGACGTGCGACCAGCGAAGACACAGATCAGCCTGCGCATTCGCGCAGTCTGATCAGAGTCTTCAATGATCGCATGCGCCTTCTACAACCTCCAGGCTACTCAAAGAGTTATAAACGAGAACCCTCGGCATACAGGGTGGATGTACAGGCTGATCTAAGTCTTTGCTGATTACACACGTCCTTTTGTAGGTTTTGTCCTGCTGGTTCAATTTTCTAATAGCATGCTTCATAATTTGAGCCGTCTCAAATGAAAAATGCGTCCCTCAGTCTGATCAATGCATTCGCAGTTCCCCAGCTCAGTCATTAGATACAGTAGCATACTTGGTTGGACAGCAACAGACCTGATGAGACTGCGCATGCTCAATATTTAAGAGACGAATCTGTACATTTTGCATAAGCTAAAAACTATTTTTCATTGATGCAAACTTTTAAAACTCTATAAGTGAGCTCATATGGCATTTATGAAATATGTTCCTGTAATTATGAGCGTCTCTTTTCTTTTCTTTTATCTCTTTTTATTTTCTTCTATTATACTGACCCAAAAAAGAAACGTCGCCTTATAACAATCATGACTTTAAATGCATTTTCAGTGATAATGATTGTTATCCTAAAAGCATGGTTTGGAAACCTACAAGAACTAGACAAGCTGATCCTGAATAATATGAGTCAGCGCATGACAAAACCAACAAAATGGCATGTACGCCCAGCGAATACTCAGATCAGACTGGGCATCCGCCCAGTCTGACCAGAGTCTTCGCTGTACGCTCTATGGGTAGCTAAGGACCCAAGCTTTCTTCATGCGGACAACGAAGACTCTGATCAGGCTGATCTGAGTATTCGCTGGTCGCACATGTCATTTTGTAGGTTATGTCATGCGCTGGCTCATTTTCTAGTAGAAGTTAAACATTGATAATTCTCATGAAATTTCAAGACGACGTTTCTTTTTTGGGTCAGTATATATCATTATTAATTAAATTGAGTCTGGATGCGGATCACTGAAATTAAATAAAATGGATCGATACTTCTGGAAGACCTTGTCGTCGATTTGCAAAGGGAGGCACCTTTTGCAGACAGGAATTTGCCTCAAGAGTGTTGCATTGACTGTGTTGGGAGCCGTTATGCGAACCGAATCCTCATGTATTTCTGTATTAAGTGCAGCATTGGGATGCAGGGTGAAGTTGGCTGGCCGTAAAAGTGCTTTAAACCCCGGTGCTTTACTCGACTGACCGTTCTAAGGCTGTGGTCCCGGTGTTAGTCTTACTCTTTGTTGCTTTGTGGTTTATACTACGAGGCGATTTGTTTAAAGTCTTGCCTTGTGTTAATTTGTTCTTGTATTTTTCAGTCCTTTTAGCATTACGGTTACCTCGCTTGGGGAAGAGAGAGCTAATCTTAGTGTTATCGTACATTTGTCTATTTCCGCTTGTTTGGTTTTGTCTGTTTCATCTTCCTCTTCGTGTCTGGGAAGGGCTGCGGTTTGTAATTGTGGCTCTCCCTGGACTTTTCTATCACTATTTTTAAAAAAATATATATATATGGAGGAGACTCTAAACTGTTTTTCTGAGTTTTTCCTCAGAGATAGGGTTGATATTTCTTGGCAGTCGTCTTCTGGGGATTTGATTCACATGAAAGTTCAACAAGCCCTGTCTTCTGTGTAAAATGATGGATTTATCGAATGCTGACTTCGTGTTAAGCAATTTACGATGTACCCCTTTCATCCCTGACTTTCTGAAATGAACTCTTCCATCCCTGAATGTTGACATATACATTGATGCATACGTTAGTCAAAATGAATGTCAAACAGTACAGTTCCTGATAAGATAGCTACCCAGCTAGCATTCTGCTTAATTTATATCGGACCGTTATCGGCCCGACAGGATTCCGACAGGATTCCTGTCGGGCCGATAACGGTCCGATATAGATTTAAGCAGAATGCTAAGTAAGTAACGACCCATCTGATCTGACTCTAAATTGTATGCAAACATATTTATTTTATCTGCAGGGCTGAACGAGAAAAAACAATAAAAGACTAAACATAGATCAATATATACAGTACAAAAGTAACTTACATGTGAATCTAGCAGTTTTCTATAAGGTGTGATAATATGTTTCCTCAAACAGCCTCTGACAATCTGTTTCAAGTTCTCTGCGTCATCACTTCCTGCCATACAGGGGTGATATAATAAAACCACTGCTCCATGCTGAAAAGAGACAATGACCCACGTGAACAATTAGATATAAGATTAACAGATGGTTCAAAGAGAGAGCATTCTAAAGTGAAAGGGTGTGCTTGTCTTTTCGAAAGAACAACACTTCATCAGAAAATCTGAGCTGAGCCAGCGCATGACAAAACCTACAAAATGACATGTCCGCCCAGTGAAGACTCAGATCCGCCCAGTCTGATTAGAGTCTTTGCTTTGCGCTCATTGGGGAGCTAGGGACCCAAACTTTCTTCATGCGGACAGTGAAGACTCTGATCAGACTGGGTGGATGCCCAGGCTGATCTGAGTCTTCGCTGGGCGCACATGACATTTTGTCAGTTTTGTCATGCGCTTCTAACGACGGAGGACTCTGTTAGAATTTACTCCTGCGAATGGGAAACGAATTCCTTCATTAAAGAAGGCTGCTTTTAAAGGAAACAGATTAAACAAAGGAGAGCATTTCTTTTCGTTTAAGAGTAGTGTGTCTGGAAAGGGAGGTAAATAAATGTTTTTCGGTTCAGAATGATGTCCCATGACGTAGTACAATCTGATCCGAGCACCCCCAATTTAATGTTTGTCATGATTTACGCAGTTTGGTCTGACAAACTCTGATATGCATTTAAGAAAAGAATTGTTATTATTTGATGCATTCCGATTTTACCATGCTAGATCACATATTCATTTCTGATGCGACTATGCCCAAGTGACGTATGCATTTAAGAACGAGTTTGTAATGATTTGATGAGTACTGATACGAGCTTGCCCAGTTAACGTATGCATTGAAAACGAGTTTGTTATGTTTTAATGTATTCTGACATGAGCATGCCCGGATCAGGTATCTGTTTAAGTAAGATGATGTAAAGATTTAGTATATTTTGATTTAAGCATGCCCGGTTCCAATTTGCATTAAGGAAAAAAAAACAATGACCTGAATCATTCTGATGTGAGTATGTGCGGTTCATATATATGCATTAAGGAAAGATTTTGTAATGGTTTGATGCATTCTGTTTGGAGCATGCCTAGTTTACGTATGCATTAACCCTTAAAGCGCCAAGAAAACCTGCATCTGAAAATGTCGTCTGTTTATGTCGTCTGCTGAATATTCTTGCAAACTTTTCAAACCTATTTTTTGCATACAGGCAAACAGTGTGGACCCAGATCAGACTTCTCCTAAGGAGCAGTCTGATCTGGGTCCACACTGTTTGCAAAAATGACTTTTAAAATCACAAGCAGATGCCAAAGCAGACGGCAATAGTTGTGACTGGCGCTTTAAGGGTTAAGGAAATGTTTTGCAATGATTTGATGTATACTGATACGAGCATGTCCAGTACTATGTACATAATGGAAAGATTTTTGATTTGATGCAATCTGATTCCAGCAAGCCCAGTTCACGTATGTATTATGGAAATATTTTGTAATGATTAAATTGTATACTGATACGAGCATGGCCAGTTCACATATGCATTCAAGAAAGATTTTGTAATGATTTGATGTATGCTGATTCGAGCATCCCCGGTTAAATTATGCATTCAAGAAAGAATTTGTAGTGATTTGATGTATTTTGGTTTGAGCATGTCCGTTCAAATATGCTTTGAGGAAAGATTTTGTAATGATTTCATACATTCTGATTTCAGCATGCCCAATTCAAATTTGCATTATGGAAATATTTTTTAATGATTTGATGTAATCTGATTCGAAAAAGCCCAGTTCAAGTACATGCTTTAACTTAAGATTTTATAATGATTTGATGCATTCTAGTTCGAGCATGCCATGTTTACGTATGCATTCAGGGAAAATTTTGTAACGGCTTCATGCATTCTGATTCTGTTCACTATTCATTAAGGAAATATATTGTAATGCTTCGGTGTATTCTGGTTTGAGCATGCCTAGTTTACGTATAAGGAAATATTTTTTAATGGTTTGATGCATTCTGATTCGAGCATACCCAGTTTATATATACGCTAACGGAATACAGATGAAATGTAATACAGGAATTTTTCTGGAAGTTGTGCGACAATTACCTCTAAGGAGTGTACCCATCTTTGCGGTGGTGCATAAATATATTCTCCATACTTTGGCCACAATGGACGATGATTACCACTGAAATAATAAAAGAACGATGTATAGTTCGGATCATGGCATATATCTGAAGGCATATATTGTTATGATCCGACACTATAGCATAGTAGCATCATAAATCATATACGAATAGCGAAGGTCAAGGACACTTGAGGATGCTATGTTGTCTAACGAGGATCTTCATTGTTCGATTATGTATTCTGCAGTATTCAATGATTCTGTAACTGGGCATTGAGTGGATGTGTAACTTGCGGGCAACGAAGGCCCTGATCAGCCTGCGCATAAGCTCAGGCTGATCTGGGCCTTCGTTGTCCGCTTACAGAATCAGTGGATACTGTAGTATATATCGATGATCAGAAAATGCAAAGATCAGACTACACAGATGCGCACGCTGATCTGGACCTACGTTGTCGGAAAATTGCATAAGGGCCCATTTTGTGCGTTGAGCATCATTTGTCTTCCGCAGAGGCGAAATGGCCCCTTTCGCATGTTGTGACACATGTTAATACACATTAGCAACACACTGAAGGAGATGCACAAACGTTTAAGAGAGAGAGAGCACAAACGGATTCCACACGATAACATTAACCCTGATCTGACTGAACATGGATATGCCCTGCCTTTGCAAACAGTGTAGACCCAGATCAGTTATAATGTTGCGTCATTTAGTGTGTGAATTTGTTTCAACAACACTGATCAAGCAGACTGATTGGCTGATAATTAGAAGTGTGTTTGGCATGTTAATTTACTCGACAAGGGTTAACTAGAGCTGTCAGAAGATCTGACTATAGCCCCGCTGCAGCGCTATCAGAGGAAAAAAATACCCACAGTGTTGAAACATTTTTAATTCTTGCTTACCAGATACATTACTGAAGGACATGGTAACACGACAACGTAATATCTATCAAGGGATTTAACTACATGAGTTATGGGCCCTTGGCCCTGATTCTGGTATACATCATACATCAACCCACTCTCCATGAGTGTACCAGGCTTCAATTTTGTTACCCTTACAGTTCTTGAGAAAAGTGTGACAAAAATGTTTCATTAATGGAAATTTGTTAAACCTATCAAGGGATGTAACTCAAAGTTATAGGCCCTTGGCCTTGATTCTGATAAACACAATACAACAGCCTACTGTGCATTTGGTACCAAGTTTCAACTTTAGAGCTTTCAAAGCTCCTGAGAAATCTGTAATGAAAATTTTCTATTTATGGCAAATTGTAAAACATATCAAGGGATTTAACTTGCCTCTATGTGACTCAATTGTCTGGCAGCGTTAAAAATCTGAAAAAACTGAAACTGGTACACAGATGGACAGTAGGCTGACGTATTGTGTATACCAGAATCAGCGCTAAGAGCCCATAACTCTTAGAGTTAAATCCCTTGATACCTGGTACTATTTTTTACCTATAAATATGTATAAGATTGCTGGA
This sequence comes from Anodontia alba, assembly GCA_964016985.1. NCBI lineage: Eukaryota > Metazoa > Mollusca > Bivalvia > Lucinida > Lucinidae > Anodontia > Anodontia alba. Next base: position 92,603,968 of record OZ024830.1, on the reverse strand, counting down.
TGAGTGGCAAGTAGTGTAGACCCTGATCAAACGCCGCGTTCTGCAGTGTCTGATCTGGGACTACACTGTTTGCTCAGGCCTGTCTTTCCGAATACGTCGAGTAAGTACACTAATTTAATTTGATTGAATCCTCTCAGAAATCAATCTAGATCCGACCCTGCCAGTGAAGATTTTGATCAGACCGCGCGAAGCGAATGCGCACACGTCTGACGTTGTGGTTCACTTACCTCAGTGGTAAAGGCGTCTTATAATGTATGTGTTTGTCCAAACAAATATGGTACACCTGTTGAGAATAAAGTGTATAATCAAAGCACTGACAGCACTGATGGTCGATTGTCTCTGAGTGTAGGCTGTGGAAATCGTCCTAAACGGGGTTTTAAGACTGTTGCATTTAACCTTTAACTTCCTGTAATTTGAGCAAACAGTGTAGACCCTGACCAGACGCCGCGTTCAGCGGCGTCGGATCTGGGTCTACACTATTTGCCAATGTCCCAAATGTCCAAATCCAGGGTTTACAGATAACCCTCTATCAAACAGCACTCTGACGTCACAGCGACAAGAATAGCGCGGCTATAAATAACCATTACCTGGATTTTGTCTGACGTAGTTTAGTTACAATGGTCAATGATAATCACGTGGACGAACACCTCAAGGACATTTGGAGTTTGTATACTATGGCTCGATTGTAAACAATCGACCCAATAAAATCTGTTGTAAAGAATTTTTCAACAGTTGCCCCTTTTAATATATAGGTGCAGCCGCTACTCCTAGTCATTTTGGAATATTTTCATTTTCCCCCTTAAGCTTAAAGACAAAACACTGTTGGTGAAGAATGTATCTGAGATGAATGTTGCTGTTTAATTCCTAGACATTGCTTTTATGAAGTAATTATAATAGCAAATGAAATGAATAAAGAATATCTGAGGAAATGTGGTCCGCTTTCAGACTAGATCATCTTGATGGTAAATTTCTACAAGATGTCTCATTTGCACGAGTATTTACGTTTTGAATATATGGAAATTGAGCTTAATCAACTACAGTCGAATCTCAATAACTCGGACGTCTTTGGGACTTTATATATAAATTTGTTCTAGACACGGGTAGTTCGAGCCACTGAGGGTTTATCAAAACGCCAGGTCAGAAGGCAAATGAATATAATTTAGGGATTTTTTTTTCGGTCTTCTATATAATAATAGTATGTTATGTGTACTCAAATCGCCTCGATGAGGCGATTCTAATGGGTACACATAGTATACATTTTCATGCTAGAATATGAAAAAATCCAATCCTAAATATCCCTAAATATTTGTTTTCTTGAGCTGTCGGAAGAATTTCCTAGGGACAAAAACGAATTCGAATTAACCACGGTAAACCAGTCATCGGTGTTCGAGTCATTGAGGTCTTATTGTATTTGTATATGGTTATCGAGGCAAAATGATATGCCTTAGGAGATTTGACTTTATTTTAACTATTATTGGAATGGTATCTCTTTTTTAAAAACAACATAATCGTGCAAGTCGCATCTGAAGTATTGCATCTCGTTTTAACTGATTTCGGTGGGAAAAAACATAGTTCTTTGTCTTGATTGAACTATTGTGCGAGTTGTGCATACGAGCGTATACATGTACTTACTGAACCACTGGAATCTTTCTCATGGATTTCTTTGGGAAAAGCTGTATTCTGAAAAATAAAAATATAACTTTCAAAGGCCTGACAGCGAATTAGCCCTGAACAATAAAACTCATATCCTGATTAGCACATATATCAACACAGTCTGAAAGAAGACCCTGATCAGACGCCGCGTTCTAAGGCGCCTGATCTAGGTATGCACTGTTCACCAATGCCCCAAATGTCCCAGTCCAGGTTTTACAGATAACCCTCTATCAACAGCATTCTGACGTCACAGTGACAAGAACAGCGCGGCTATAAATAACCGTTACCTGGATTTCGTCTAACACGTGGTTTGATTACATTGGTCAATGATAATCACGTGGACAACTACCTTAAGGAAATTTTTGCGTTTGTAAAATATGGCTTCATTGTAAACAACCGACCCAAAAATAAACCAAATTGACCTCAGTGGAGCCAAAGGACCAGAACATATCAACTAGGCTACACTTAAGAGAAATATTGGGAGACGTTTTACAATATAGCACTCAACATCAACTTTAGTGAAGATAAATTAAGTCTCAAAGGAGGCACTGTGACGAAATTGGGGTAGGATATACAACGTCTTTGAATTCAAGAGTCAACAGACAGTCGCCGGCCTCGGTGGCTCAGTTGGATGCGCCGTCCGACTGGAGACCAGGAGGTCGCGGGTTCAACCCCCGCCGAGGTCGGCAACATTCTTTCGTGGAGATTGATCATGAAATATTTTCTATGGTCATTCTCTCCCTTCCGCTGATTCAAGAAGGGCAGTAGTCAGTTTCTGGCGAAAGAATGTGCACAATACTGGTTAACCGCTTAGAGGACTAAGCCTGCCCAGTAAACGTGTGGTTAGGTAAACTGACCGCGCTCGACATGACCCCATTGGGTTGACTGGGCCGTAAAACCTCAACACAAACAAATCAACAGACAGTCTGTTTTAATTGATTTTGATACATACTGTTTTCATTTCCATCCAATGTGAAACTTACATACCATTCTGACTTTTTGCCAGAAGGTAGTCGAACATAAAGGTTGCATGGGAGCGAGGTCACAGCTAGGGTATTTTGATGTTTGACGTCTCAGACAGACGTGACGCTGCTTTGAAAAAGAGATCTATTTGATGAAATGTTCAGAAAAATAAACTCACAGATACCAAATTAAATATGCGAAAGGTACACATGATTAATATTGAATTTCATCAGTAACAGTAACCTCTAAAAGCTAGTTTGCAAACATTTTTCAAAACAATTGTTTTAACCCTGGTCCTGCTGATCCCGGATATACCCTGCCTTTGCAAACAGTGTAGATCCAGATCAGTTGGCTTCTGAAGAAGCCAACTGATCTGGATCTGCACTGTTTGTCATTTAAGATGTGAATTTGTATCAACAACCTGGATCGTAACCCGATTGGCTGAAAATTAGAAGTGGGCGTGGCATCTTAGACATTACAGGAGTTAATACAGTCCACTCTCGTTATCTCGAATTCCAAGGGACTCTGAAATGCTTCAAGATATCCGTATATCGACATATCAGAATTGCAGAATTGAGGAAAAAATAAATCAAACAACCACATTTAACAAATATATATGTAATTGGACTCTTGAAGTTAGAGATATATTGAAAATATTGTGGAAAAGAGGAGAAATTGCTCCTTTTTTCCACAATATTTTGTTATCTGTTATTAGATTTTCATCTTTAGGCAGGGACCATATTTTCATTTCGTGATAAGCGGTTATTCGAGATAAGCGAGGTCGAGATAACGAGAGTCTACTGTATATAAATGAAGTTATACAGGAAAGGCTACAATCACTAAGCCTAGTCTTCCTGAGGAACCGAAAGAAGAGATGAGGAATAAACAATGATGAGACACAACGCCACAGTTGCAATAACCAACATACAAAACAAAACAGAACTGAAACATTGTAATTTAAGCAAACAGTGCAGACTCTGATCAGACGCTGCGTTCTGCAGCTTCTCTGGGTCATCACTGTTTGTAAACTGACCCAATTTTGGAGATCTTGCAGTTATCTCCCTTTGAAATTTTGTCCTCCATCCTTCTGTGCTTATTACACTGTATGGAGAAAATCACAGAAGGTAGCAGTAATTTATAATTTTGTGAAAGAAAATGCTCGAAGAGTTATATGATGTATAATGCAATAACTATCGTCCAGCCATGTAGGTTACATGAGCAAATTTGTTGAAAACATAAAATAGCGTATTTTCTTAGATTTTCCCTAGCGCTGCCTAAAGCTGTACTATGCAGTCCAGAATGGTGGACTAGCTTTATAAGGGAAGCAACTCCAACTCTTTCAGAAATGGGTCTATATCCCAAATGTCCGTGTCCAGGTTTACATCCTCTATCAATAGCATTCTGACGTCACAGCGACAAGAATAGCCTTGGAATAGTCACCATTTTAACATGCCGCATAAAAGTGTTTTGTTTTCTGTGTAAAATGTATATGCGTTATAACATACCATAACACTGTCCATCGCCGTCCGACTGGAGACCAGGAGGTCGCGGGTTCAACCCCCGCCGAGGTCGGCAACATTCTTTCGTGGAGATTGATCATGAAATATTTTCTACGGTCATTCTCTCCCTTCCGCTGATTCAAGAAGGGCAGTTGTCAGTTTCTGGCGAAAGAATATGCACAATACTGGTTAACCGCTTAGAGGACTAAGCCTGCCCAGTAAACGTGTGGTTAGGTAAACTGACCGCGCTCGACATGATCCCATTGGGTCGACTGGGCCGTAAAACCTCAACACAAACAAACAAACACTGTCCATCGGCAAAATAAATAAGTGAACTCAGGAACTGACACAATCAGATCCACATCAAGCCATCAACATCAAAGGAAAGACAGAAAAACACAATAAAGCAGCCACTAAATAAACAGATGACAAGCGGAGTTGGCAACTCTTTCCCAAAAAGGTGGGAACTCTGTTACCAAAACTTAAAGGGATATATACCCAGTCAGCATTCTACGTAAATCTACATCGGGCCGTCATCGGCCCGTCAGCTACCCTGAATCATTACGAGCAACAGATAAATCATAGATACGGCCTATAATGAAGCAGCAAGCAGCTGTACGTGCAAATCACAGAGTCAGACTCTGAAAGGGCAGAGGAACTAATTGGTCAGTTCAGTGATGCGTTCAACAAAACTGAATACAATGCGGTTCCGTTAACTGGAAGATCGGCCCCTTTCATGGATATATTATTGTGGTGTCGTCGTGGGGAGTGATCAAGTGACTGGCTTGAATCCTTCAAAAACTTTAGGACCTGATGAGCTTCATCCTTCATCACAGTTGTGAAACTCGGCTGACCACTCTCATAAATAATTTGGAAAAATATTGGACAAAGGAGGATAAGTTAACACGTTTATTCTGGACTTCGAGAATGCTTATTTTTATTTTGACACACGCCTTCATGAATTACTTAAAAGCAAATCATTTGATTATGCATTGGAGGAATGACACTCAGGTCACAAGTTGAGGATATATTCCTTTCTTTGTTATAGAAAATAACGAGTTCTTGTTGTTGTTAATGGTGAAACTTCGGAGTGGGTTCCAGTTATGTCTGGTGTCCTGCAAGGGGCCGTTCTCGGTACATTGTTGTTCTCTCGATACATTAATGATATTTCTACAGACACTGACTCAGAAATAAGACTTTTCGCAGATGACTGTGTTTGCTATCGTGAATTTAGAGATGCAGAGAACTCACTGAAACTTCAGAAGGATATGATTTGATTATGATGTTGGGCTAGAAAATGGGGTATGAGGTTTCAGCCTGTAAAATGCAATATAATGCAGACAACCAGGAAGAGAACAAATAAAACCCAGGCTTCTTACACTTTAAAGGGAATGGTCCTTGAAAATCTGGATTCGATTAAATACCTAGGAGTGACTCAAGATTGAATATACGTAGTGGCATCATGTGTGCTAAGGCAAATAGAACACTTGGTTTCCTGAGACGAAATCTTTATCAGTGTCCTCAGGATGTTAAAGGGGCAGTATATAAAGGACTTGTTCGCTCGGTTTTGGAATATGACAATTGTATTTGGGATCCCCACGTAGTTCTTCAAGAAGAAATTGAAAAAGTTCAGAATAAGGCTGCTAGGTTTGTAACTAGCAATTATTACTTTGAAACTGGTAGAATAACTGAAATACAAGACAAAAAATAAGATGGCATTCTCTAAAGAAAAGGAGGAGAGAAGTAAACTTATACTCTTGTAAAAAGGTCTCTCAAGGGTGCTGCCAGCATTCCATATGACCTTATCACCCCACCCCCCCCCCCCCCCCCCTCAAAAAAAAAAATTAGCCGCGGTAGAAATCATTACATTGATTTATCATTACATTGATTTTTCAGACCTCCACTGCAAGAATTGACTTTTACAAGGGCTCATTCTTCCCTGAAACCATTAGAGATTTGAATGCCCTTCCAGATTCAATTATTGCCTCCGCTGAGGGTGCAGAAGATGGTGTGGCTTGGTTTACCTCTTTGATGAGAGCTAGGGACTAACTTTACATATCACAGGTCCTAGTGAATGGATGTCATTAGACGTATCACCAGTAAAAATTCTGATTCTGATACTCGAATTATTTTGGTTTGCATACGCACCTGTATTCTATCTGTCGGGTAGCAGGTGTATTCTTTTGTACTCAAAGGATTCCAGTCTGTCTCAATTCCATGCTGCAAGAAAAGAAATTATTTCAATACTCCACCGATAACTCAAGCTTTTTATTGTTGGTTTCTTTACATATTACAGTAGAATTGTTTTCAGTATTCTGTGTAGTTAGATACGTATAATTATCTTTGATCAAATACGATATACTCTATCTTCTTTTTTTTTATACAAAACAGGACACCAGTATTTACGGAAGGTCTTGTCAAATACATCGTTAAAATTCTTTTACAGTCTAAAATATATCACTTAGTGGTACTAATTTGAAATAACATACAAAAAAAAAAAAAAACACAAAAAAAACGTAATTTATGTATTTTGTAATTTAAAACTTGACATATCGGTGTTTATTGGCATAGAATTCGATAACTCACCAGTGTGCGGACACGCACTATGTCTTGTTCCTTGCCTGAACGCACTTGACAGATACTAAATATTTTTGTTCAGCTGCTTACCTTTCCGTCGTCACAGTTTCTCTGTGGGATACCCATGGGTGGTCCGAAATGGTGAGGATGATGTTTGCTGATAGAATCTCCAAACTCATCTGAAATAAAGAAAAATCCTATTTACGGTAAATGAAGGTTTTGCAGCCATTTTGAAAAGGAAGATCACTTTTGTAGAAATGGTATTGCCGGCACTTGTTTCAAAACCTTCCAAATTCATGCTGCTACGAAAGGAAGGAATTCGCACCCAGGAGAGGCAAATTATTTTGCTCCCATGAGGCGAAAATTCATTTCTTTAAGAGTAGAGCCCAGTAAGAACGAAGGCTAATACATTCATTTCAGTCATTTTACTTGGACATACATTCTTTAAGATAACTATGGTGTGTGTAATGTTTCCTTTTTCTTTAAAAATTTTATTTCTTATTACAGAACTCGAAATATCTCTTAATATCTACTTAATTCCTAAATATACGATGGTATATCATTTTTTAGCCTGATATATGTAGCCAAGAGATTTGTGTTGAATCTTTTTTATACTTAATTGTTGAATTATCCTTTTTATTTTACAAGTTTTACAAAATTTCAGTATAACTGTTATCAAGGTTTTTAAGTGCTTGTTGTGTCACCCTAATTAACAGTAAAATGGACAAAAATGATAGAGAGCACTGGTATTAGTGTTTGATGCTAGAAAACAAACCAATATCCAAAACTAACATGTTTGCTTGCTATATATCCCAGTCAGCATTCTGATTAAATCTATATCGGACCGTTATCAGCCCGACAGGTATCCTGTCGGGCCGAATACGGTCCGATGTAGATTTAAGCAGAATGCTAGCGGGGTATATATGGTGAATCGTCTACATTTTATGCTAATGTGAAATTATACCCAAGGAAGTTTCATTGTGGTAGGATTTTGTTTGTGTTGAGGTTTTACGGCCCAGTCAACCCAATAGGGTCATGTCGAGCGCGGTCAGTTTACCTAACCACACGTTTACTGGACAGGCTTAGTCCTCTAAGCGGTTAACCAGTAGTGTGCACATTCTTTCGCCAGAAACTGACAACTGCCCTTCTTGAATCAGCGGAAGGGAGAGAATGACCGTAGAAAATATTTCATGATCAATCTCCACGAAAGAATGTTGCCGACCTCGGCGGGGGTTGAACCCGCGGCCTCCTGGTCTCCAGTCGGACGGCGCATCCAACTGAGCCACCGAGGCCGGCTCATTGTGGTAGGAAGGAGTCCTCAAGATGACACTCGTTCTGTACGACCATGAATCAGTAAAACCCAAGAAAATAGTAAGACTGTGCTAATTCTTTGCAAAAAGCGTATCGAAATTTATGAGCTAGAGGAGATTAATGGTATCTCATATGATTCCACAGAAAGTATATTTCATGCTCATTTATATATGTCAAAGGTCTGTACATGATGGATGCCCAAAATGATCACATCGGACATGACATCACGAAAACATGCCTATATAATTTTGACCCCCTTAAACCCCACTTTTATATAGTAAAACTGGGTTTACACGGGTATACATTATTTTTCTCATAGGTCAAGGTCACCAGGTCAAGGTACCTGCCAAGCCAGTGCAATGAGGTGAAGCACTATGCAAGGTTTAGTGGTTGTAGGTCTTATATTTGAGGAGATACCAAACATCAACGTAAAATGTGTCAAAGTCACTGGAGTGCAAAATATAGGTCAAGGTCACCAGGTCAAGGTACCTGCCGAGTCAGTACATCGAGAAGAAGCACTATAAAAGGTTTGGTGGTTAAAGGCCTTACAGTTGAGGACATATGGAAGGGCGACGTAAAAGGTGTAAAAGTCAATGGAGCGCGAAAAATAGGTCAAGGTCACCATTCAATGTATTTATGGAGTCCGTACATTGAGGAGAAGCACTATGCAAGGTTTGAAGGTTGTAGGCCTTATAGTTGAGGAGATATTGAACGTCGACGTAAAATGTGTAATAGGCACTGGAGCACAAAATATAGGTCAAGATCACCGAGTCAAGATACCTGCCGAGTCAGTACATCTAGGAGAAGCACTATGCAAGGTTTGGTGGCTAGAGGTCTTAAACTTGAGGAGATCTGGAACGTTGAAGTAAATTATGTCAGTCACTGCAGCCAAAATATAGGCCAAGGTCATCAGGTCAAGGTATCTGCAGAGTCATCTGCAGAGTACATTGAGAAGAAGCACTTTGCACGGTTTGACGGTTGTTCGCCTTATAGTTGAGGAGATATTAAACGTCGACACAAAATGTGTCAAAGTCACTGGAGCGCAAAATATAGGTCAAGGTCACCGGGTCAAGGTACCTGCCGAGTCAGTACATCTAGGAGAAGCACTATGCAAGGTTTGGTAGTTGTACGCCTTATAGTTGAGAAGATCTGGAACGTCGACTTAAATTGTGTCAAAGTCAATGGAGCAGAAAATATAGGTCAAGGTCACTGGGTCAATGTACCTGCCAAGTCAGGAGGTCAGGGAGATGTGTCATGCAAGGTATGATGGTTGTTGTAGAATAGTAGTTGATTAGAATACTAACTTTGACATAAATGTCGAACTTGGACATAACAGAACTGTTAACAGACAGACAGACAAACGGACGAACGGACAGACGAATGGAAAATTGGGCACCGTTGTCGCAAAGTCGGGAGGCCAGGGAGATGTTTCATGCAAGTTTTGATGGTTGTTTAGTCTTGTAGTTGATTAGAATACTAACTTTGACATAAATGTCGAACTTCGACATAAATGTTGACAGACGGACGGACGGACGGAAAATCGGACGCCTATATCGCACCCTGCTACAAGCAGGTGCGATAAAAAATAATATAATCAAGGGGCATCGACACACTTACTAGGGAAACACTCTGTCTAATTTTTTTTTCTCTCACCTCTGAAAATAGATCTACTCTAAAAGGAAATATTTTACTACAAAAAGGAGAAATTCTTTTCTTGTAGAGTAGACATCTTTTAGCGGCCTTATCAAAAGGGACTGGGCGTGCAGGAAAGCATACAGGAGGCCCCATGTAAAAAACCCTCAAAATTCAACAGACGACAAATGCATTATATTCTTTCTTATTCTTCCCAGAAAATAGGACTTGACATTTCAGGAAAATTATCTCCTGAAGAGACAATCTACTAGTAATGTCAAAACCTATTTTCTAGGAAAAATAAGAAGCAATATTTTCAAACTACCATCTGCTGAAAATTTTACCCAGCATACTCAGCATAGTTCATACAAGGGCCTAATCTCTGTCAAAACGAGAATAATTTTACTAAATGGAATCAAATTGCAAGGCCTACCTAGATCTGAAATTCTAAATTCTTCAGAAATACCTTTTAAATGCTTTTGTAACGTTCTTACATCATTGTCGTATGTGGAACCATAAACAGCAGACAGGTACGTGCACATACAGAAATACAGCGACAGCGAACTGACCTCACCCGAAAGGAACCGCTTCATCTGAAACAGAACAGAAATATCTATAAATAATTCTAATTCCTCATCTTTATACATATTTCACGCAAGTAAACTTCAAAAAGTCATATTTCACGCAAGTAAACTTCAATAAAGTCATATTTCATGCAAGTAAACTTCAATAAAGTCATATTTCACGCAGGTAAACTTCAATAAAGTCATATTTCACGCAAGTAAACTTCAATAAAGTCATATTTCACGCAAGTAAACTTCAATAAAGTTAAAAGCAGGAATCCGCCTTTATGTTATGTTCCACTATTTTGTTTGCAAAAGCTTATTATTATCGCCTGTGCACGCAGTGAAAGAGCTAACAGAAAACCTGAAAATACATGGACAAACCGTAGACAGTTTTATCATATACAGTCAACCCTCTTTATACCGACATTCGATACAATGACAAAATTCGTTATAATGACAATTTGAATATTCACGAAACATTCACTCAAGAAGTGACGGTTAATGAGAAATTATGCTAAAACATTGCATAAAATCTTCAAGCAACATATGTTTCGGATATTTGTTAGAATCGCCTCAGAGAGGCGATTCTAACAAATATCCAAAACATATGTTCTATGATGAAATAAGAATAAAACAAGACCGTCCTTACATATCATTCTGTCCATTAAGGATTCTTTAAAACAGCAAATTCATTATAATGGCATTATTTTTGGGAACAAGTGCTGTCGTTGTAACGAGGGTTCACTGTACACTATGCGCGTATAGCCCACGTCAAGCGAAACTGTGCCTTCGAACATGCGCAAAATGCGTAGAGTTAGATCATCCTACGCATGCGCAAAGTATCATCCGGGCCTTTGCTCTCCATTCATACATTCTGTAGTGTCCAATGATTCTGTCAGTGGACAGTGAAGGCCCTGATCAGACTGTGCAGATGCGCAGGCTGATCTAGGCCTGCGCTGTCCGCATATGCACGAAGACACGTTTTCACAGTGCCTGGTTTTATATTTGGCATGTTGTGTGGATTATTGACACTGTACTTTTCAACATCACTCGAAAAGACGTTTTGTTTTGCTTGGCGTTTTATTTGTCATGTTAGTATGACAATATTTTGTTCTGACTGACCATATTTTATTAGAAACCATTTGTCTTTTCTTTTTCTGTGTTTTGTTCTCAAATATTTACCCTAAAATTAAATTTACGGCCATAAATTGGTCTGACCTATGCAGTTTCTATTGTAAAGTGTTTGTTTGTTGTAGTTGTTTTTTGTTGTTTTTTTGTTTTTTTTTTTTTTTTTTTTTTAATTTTTGTCTGAGAAAATATTATTTTTTTTTACTTTTCTTTGCTTGATTTGAATTATTGACGTTTCACAACAATATCGTGAAAATTAAAAAAAGAAAAAAAACGAACAAGCGAAACTTGTTGAAAATCTGCCTTCAAGTTACCTACCCTACATATTTCGTTACCTACCCTACACATTTCTGCATAATGCGCATTCATTTTCAGTATAGGAAAACGTGAAAATATTTGATCTTTTAAAAACAAATGACTCGAATAAAACTTTTTGTGCATGGGTAGTTACGACAAATGGGTTTGCATTAAATCATAACAAAAGTTTGCAAATTTACTTCTTCTGTGTAAAGCGCCAAGCGAAAAACGACTCTCTGAAAGATAAGACGTCGAAAGCACGTAATTTTACACGTTTAATAAATGGCATTTGGAAAAACGATGCGATGTTTATGTCAAACTTTCCTATTGTGAGTTAAAGGACATACACATCATAAGTGCAGGTTATCTTGGGGAACCCCGAGAATGTAGTATATTAGAGCAAAATATTTGCTGAATGGACTCTTCTATCACATCACGAAAACTTGCCTATATAATTTTGACCCCCTTATACCCCACTTTTATATAGTAAAACGGGGGTTTACAGGGGTATACATTATTTTCTTATTTCTTTAAAAAACATAAATTGTGGGTACTCGTTAGAACCGCCTCGCCGAGGCGGTTCTAATGAATACCCACAATCTATGATTTTAGCAGAAATATGAAAAATATCAGAGTTTTTTTATCTGAAAATTTTCAGTTATTGGAGGTAAAGTCTTCTATATATATTGAATAGGCAAGTTTTCGTAATGATAACTCTTTGGACACGTTCATTTCAATTTAAGGAATGACTGGTTGGTTTTTATCATGTTTATTGCTATCATGTTTTATAGAAATTGCTGTCCTAATTGCAAAACAGTGTAGACATTGATCAGACGCCGCAACCAGCGGCGTCTGATCAGAGTCTACACTGTTTTCCAATGTCCCTTTTATGGGACTCTAGGCATATACGGGTTATGTCCCTTCATGCAATATATACAGTCCGTCCCCTCCCCCAGTATGCACACGTATATTTGATGCTCGAGTCATGGCTTTCCCTAAGACAAGGTGTCAGTCCCACATGTTGTCAAAGAACTACTACTACCACTACTACTTTTACTACTACTACTATTACTATTACTACTACTACTACTACAACAAAATAGCGACAATAATATGACACTAATATTGCAGTTCAGTACTAAATATGAAACCATGCTTTTGGGTACACTTAAGAATCGGCAACTTGAGTTGGGTATGTCACCAGTCTCACCCCCAACTTCACCCGCCCTCATAGAACAAGTCCTAAGAGTCTACTTTGTTTGGTGAACATGCGTTCGTGCGTTTCATCACACAGGCTTTTTAGAGCCAATGGATTTTTATGTGATGCAGTAAGACCACGAGAGAGAGAGAGAGAGAGAGAGAGAGAGAGAGAGAGAGAGAGAGAGAGAGAGAGAGAGATCCTGCGAACACAAGCAAATAACATTTTGATAAGCAAATTGTTCTCATAACATTTTGCATCATGGCAATTATCTTTCTTTGCCTTACAGAGGAAGATTATTTTATTTTAATTACTTAACTAAACTAAACTTTTATAATGAAAAAAAAAAATACTTACATAGATTTTTACTCACCATAAGACCTTTATTGAAATGTTGGTTTTAACCCGTGCTGAATAAATTAAGAAGCCACACCAATTTCTAATTTTCAGCCAAACAGATTACTTCATCAAGGTTGTTGATATAGATTCACATACTGAATGGCAAACAGTGCAGATCCAGATCAGTTGGCTTCTTCAGAAGCCAACTGATCTGGATCTACACTGTTTGCAAAGGCAGGGTATATCCAGGTTCAGCAGGACAAGGGTTAAGCATCGATTGTATGTTTGATAATAATCCATCCGTGGCTCCCCAACTAATACTTCCTGTCCTAAAACATCCCACTTTTAATCCTGTACGCTTAGCACTCTACGTAAACTTCTCAGCAGACGACATATTGAAATATTTTTCTTATTTTGCCCAGAAAACAGGTTTTAACATTTCATGCAAATTGTCTTCAATGGAGACAATTCGCAGGAAATGCCAAATCCTGTTTTCTGGAAAAAAAAATATAAAAAAAAAAATAAGAAAAATATCATCAATTTGTCGTCTGCTGAATTAGCCAAGAGAGTGGTAAAGGTTAAAGTTCCAGTCATAACATAGCAGCGAGATCCGACAATATTCATCAGAGAAAATATGACTTGATATTTGAGGGTAAAAAGACACTTGGCGCTAATCAAAATTAATGTTTTCATTCAAACGTAGAATCTTATTGAATGAGACACTGGAAAACTTTCCAAAATGTTCCGCAAAAAGATCTTGATGTTTAGCTCACTCTCTTTAACTCAACAGACGACAGATTGAGGTTATTTTTCTCAGAAAATGGGCTTTGGCATTTCATGCAAATTATCTCCTCAGAAATTAATTTACATGAAATATCAAAGCCTATTTTCTGGGAAAAATAGGGGAAAATCATCAATTTGTCGTCTGCTGAACTGGCCGAGAGAATCATAAAGATTAAATAATTTTGCCTGAAGCCTGCCAATCTGAGGCCTGCCAGGTCTTCGATATACATAAACAAGAGGACCATGACGGTCCTATATCGCTCACCTGAGCAAACAGATTTGCATACTTACTGTTGACGTCTCAGCCAAGTTCACTGCTCTGAATTTTATAGCCCTGCACCCACCCCACCACCCTATCCCCCATTTTTTTTTTCTTTTTTAATGCATCATGACAACTTGAACTAAATCTTGAAAGAGGGTAACCAAAGGAACATTTCTGCCAAGTTATATTGAAATTGGTTAAGTGTTTTCTGACAAAAAGATTTTTAAAGTGTTTTATATAGCTATAAAGCCCTAACCCCTAACGGCCATTTTTTTAAGAATCATGACAGCTTGAACAAACATGGTAGAGGGTCACCAAAGGAACATTCCTGCCAAGTTAAATTGAAATCGGTTCAGTGTTTTCTGACAAGAAGATTTTCAAAGTTTTCTATCTAGATATATAGGCAAAATAAGCCCCACCCCCTAGCAGCCATGTTTTTTTACAAATCAGGATTGCTTGAATATTCTTGGTAGAGGGTCACAAAAGCAACATTGAAATCGTTGTGGGGGTATTTGACAAGAAAAAATTCAAAGTTTTCTATACAGATATATATGGAAAATAAGCCCCGACCCCCTGGGGGCCATGTTTTTTGACGTATCATGAAGGCTTGAACAATCTTAGTAGAAGGTCACCGAAACAACATTCCTGCCAAATAACATTAAACTCGGTCCAACGGTTTCTTACGAGAAGATTTTTAAAGTTTTTTTATATAGATAAACAGGGGAAAAAAGCCCCGCCCCCTAGTGGCAATGTTTTTGACGAACCATGACAGCTTGAACAACCTTGGTAGAGGGTCACCAACGAAACATTCCTGCCAGGTTATATTGAAATCGGTCTAGTGGTTTCTGACAAAAAGATTATTAAAGTTTTCTAAATAGATATATAGGGAAAATAAGCCCCACCCGCTAGCGGCCATGTTTTTTGACAAATCTTGATTACTTGAAAAATCTTGGTAGACGGTCACCAAGGAAATATTTTTGCCAAGTTATATTGAAATCGGTCCAATGGCTTATGACAAGAAATTTTTTTAAAAGTTTTCTATATAGATATATAGGGAAAATAAGCCCCGCCCACTGGGAGCCATGTGTTTTGACGAATCATGACGGCTTGAACAATCGTGATAGAGGGTTACATAAGACACATTCCTGCAATGTTATATTTAAATCAGTCCAGTGGTTTCTGACAAGAAGATCATTTAAGTTTTCTATATAGATATATATGGGAAATAAGACCCACCCATAGCAGCCATATGTTTTGACAAATCATGACGGCATGAACAATCTTGGTACAGAGTCACCAAGGAAACATGTCTGCCAAGTTATATTGAAACTGGTCCAGTGGTTTCTGACAAGAAGATTTTTTTCGAGTTTTCTATATAGATATATAGGGAAAATAAGCCCCGCCCCTTTGCAGCAATATTTTTTGACGAATCATGACGGCTTGAATAACCTAAGTAGAGGGTGACCAAAGAAACATTCTTGCCAAGTTATATTGAAATCGGTCCATTGGTTTCTGACAAGAAGATGTTTAAAGTTTTCTATATAGATATACAGGGAAAATAAGCCCCTACCCCTAGTGGCCATGTTTTTGAAGAATCACGATTATTTGAACAATCATGTTAGAGGGTCACCAAGGAAACACTTTTGGCAAGTTATAATGAAATCGGTCCAATGGTTTCTGACAAAAAGATTTTTAAAGTTGTCTATACAGATATATAGGGAAAATAAGCCACGCTCCATGGCGGCCATGTTTTCTGACAAATCCAAATGGCTTGAACAATCTTGGTAGAGGATCATCAAAGGAACATTTCTGCAAAATTATATTGCAATTGGTCCCGTAGTTTCTGACAAGAAGATTTGTAAAGTTTTCTATATAGATATATAGGGAAAATAAGCCCCGCCATCTGGCGGCCATGTTCTTTGATGAATCTAAATGGCTCGAACAATCTTGGTAGAGGATCACCAAAGGAACAATTCTGCAAAATTATATGGAAATCGGTCCAGTGGTTTCTGACAAGAAGGTTTTTAAAGTTTTCTATATAGATATATAATGAAAATAAGCCCCGCCCCCCTGGTGGCCATGTTTTTTGACGAATCCAAATGGCTTGTCAATCTTGGTAGAGGATTACCAAAGGAACATTTCTACCAAATTATATCGCAATCTGTCCAGTGGTTTCTGACAAGAAGATTTTTAAAGTTTTCTATATAGATATATAGGCAAAATAAGCCCCGCCCCCTGGCGGCCATGTTTTTTGACAAATCCAAATGGCTTGAACAATCTTAGTAGGGGATCACCAAAGGAACATTTCTGCCAAATTATATTGCAATTGGTCCAGTGGTTTCTGACAAGAAGATTAAATTTTCTATATAGATAATTAGGGAAAATAAGCCCCGCCCCCCCTGGCGACTATGTTTTTTGACGACTCCAAATGGCTTGAACAATCTTGGTAGAGGATCACCAAAGAAACATTTCTGCAAAATTATCTGGAAATCAGTCCAGTGGTTTCTGACAAGAAGATTTTGAAAGTTTTCTGTATCGATATATTGGGAAGATAAGCCCCGCCCCCTGGCGGCCATGTTTTTTGACAAATCCAAATGGCTTGTACAATCTTGGTAGAGGATCACCAAAGAAACGTTTCTACCAAATTATATCGCAATCGGTCCAGTGGTTTCTGACAAGAAGATTTTTTAAGTTTTCTATATAGTTATATAGGGAAAATAAGCCTCGCCCCCCTGGCGGCCACGTTTTTTGACGAATCCGAATGGTTTGAACAATCTTGGTAGAGGATGACCAAAGGAACATTTCTGCAAAATTATATGGAAATCGGTCCAGTGGTTTCTGACAAGAAGATTTTTAAAGTTTTCTATATGGATATATAGGGAAAATAAGCTCCGCCCTCTGGCGGACATAATTTTTGACGAATCATGACAGCTTGAACAACCTTGGTAGAGGGTCACCAACGAAACATTCCTGCCAGGTTATATTGAAATTGGTCTAGTGGTTTCTGACAAAAAGATTATTAAAATTTTCTAAATAGATATATAGGGAAAATAAGCCCCACCCGCTAGCGGCCATGTTTTTGACAAATCTCGATTACTTGAAAAATCTTGGTAGACGGTCACCAAGGAAAATTTTTGCCAAGTTATATTGAAATCGGTCCAATGGCTTATGACAAGAAATTTTTTAAAGTTTTCTATATAGATATATAGGGAAAATAAGCCCCGCCCACTGGGAGCCATGTTTTTTGACGAATCATGACGGCTTGAACAATCGTGATGGAGGGTTACATAAGACACCTTCCTGCAATGTTATATTTAAATCAGTCCAGTGGTTTCTGACAAGAAGATCATTAAAGTTTTCTATATAGATATATATGGGAAATAAGCCCCACCCGTAGCAGCCATATGTTTTGACAAATCATGACGGCATGAACAATCTTGGTACAGGGTCACCAAGGAAACATATCTGCCAAGTTATATTGAAATTGGTCCAGTGGTTTCTGACAAGAAGATTTTTTCAAGTTTGTTATATAGATATACAGGGAAAATAAGCCCCGCCCCCTAGCAGCCATGTTTTTTTGACAAATCATGACGGCTTGAACAATCTTGGTAAAGGGTCAGAAAGGAAACATTTCTGCCAAGTTATACTGAAATCGGTCCATTGGTTTCTGACAAGAAGATTTTTTTCAAGTTTTCTATATAGATATATAGGGAAAATAAGCCCGCTGCCTTGCAGCCATATTTTTTGACGAATCATGACGACTTGAATAACCTTGGTAGAGGGTGACCAAAGAAACATTCTTGTCAAGTTATATTGAAATCGGTCCATTGGTTTCTGACAAGAAGACTTTTAAAGTTTTCTATACAGATATACAGGGAAAATAAGCCCCTACCCCTAGCGGCCATGTTTTTTGAAGAATCACGATTATTTGAACAATCATGTTAGAGGGTCACCAAGAAAACACTTTTGCCAAGTTATAATGAAATCGGTCCAATGGTTTCTGACGATTTTTAAAGTTGTCTATACAGATATATAGGGAAAATAAGCCACGCTCCATGGCGGCCATGTTTTCTGAGATATCCAAATGGCTTGAACAATCTTGGTAGAGGATCACCAAAGGAACATTTCTGCAAAATTATATTGCAATTGGTCCCGTAGTTTCTGACAAGAAGATTTGTAAAGTTTTCTATATAGATATATAGGGAAAATAAGCCCCGCCCCCTGGCGGCCATGTTTTTTGATGAATCCAAATGGCTCGAACAATCTTGGTAGAGGATCACTAAAGGAACAATTCTGCAAAATTATATGGAAATCGGTCTAGTGGTTTCTGACAAGAAGATTTTTAAAGTTTTCTATATAGATATTTTCACACCCCCCCCCCCCCCCCCCCCCCCCACTGGTGGCCATGTTTTTTGACGAATCCAAATGGCTTGACAATCTTGGTAGAGGATCACCAAAGGAACATTTCTACCAAATTATATCGCAATCTGTCCAGTGGTTTCTGACAAGAAGATTTTTTAAGTTTTCTATATAGATATATAGGGAAAATAAGCCCCGGCCCCTGGCTGCCATGTTTTTCGACAAATCCAAATGGCTTGAACAATCTTAGTAGGGGATCACCAAAGGAACATTTCTGCCAAATTATATTGCAATTGGTCCAGTGGTTTCTGACAAGAAGATTAAATTTTCTGTATAGATAGATAGGGAAAATAAGCCCCGCCCCCTGGCGGCCATGTTTTTTGACGAATCCAAATGGCTTGAACAATCTTGGTAGAGGATCACAAAAGAAACATTTCTGCAAAATTATATGGAAATCAGTCCAGTGGTTTCTGACAAGAAGATTTTGAAAGTTTTCTGTATCGATATATAGGGAAAATAAGCCCCGCCCCCTGGCGGCCATGTTTTTTGACAAATCCAAATGGCTTGAACAATCTTGGTAGAGGATCACCAAAGGAACATTTCTGCCAAATTATATCGCAATCGGTCCAACGGTTTCTGACAAGAAGATTTTTTAAATTTTCTATATAGATATATAGGGAAAATAAGCCCCGCCCCCTTGCGGCCACGTTTTTTGACGAATCCTAATGGTTTGAACAATCTTGGTAGAGGATCAACAAAGGAACATTTCTGCAAAATTATATGGAAATCGGTCCAGTGGTTTCTGACAAGAAGAGTTTTAAAGTTTTCTATATGGATATATAGTGAAAATAAGCTCCGCCCCCTGGCAGCCATGTTTTTTGACGAATCCAAATGGCTTGAACAATCTTGGTAGAGTATCACCAAAGGAACATTTTTGCAACATTATATTGAAATCAGTCCAGTGGTTTCGGACAAGAAGAATTTTAAATTTTTAGTTAAAAATATATTTTTAGCTCCTGTGACTTAGATATGCAATGGACCGGAACCATTTGAACAACTTTGAAAGAGGACCAACCAAGGATCATTCCTGTGAAGTTTGGTCAAATTCCAACCAGTGATTAAGGAGGAAATGTTGTTTAAAGATTGTGGACGGACGGACGGACATACGGACGACGACGACGACGAACGGTGAGTGATCACAATAGGTCACCTTGAGCCTTCGGCTCAGTTGAGCTGAAAAAAGCACAGAACACCAGCAAATTGTGGGATTCATTAATAACTGTCCTATATTGTGCACAGGAGAGGTTTGTTTTAACCGACAGACGGTATCACATGTCGAAAATCAATATGCGCAGTATGTTGGTCCCTGAATGACCAGTCATTTCTGACAGCTAAAATCGAATGCTTGACATAAAAATAACAAGAATAACAACAATAATAACTACTTCTAGAATAATTTGTCTATCTGAGGCGCTTCTAATGAGTAGCCATAATATGCGTTTGTGAAATTCGAAAATATTCATCTTGGTACCCCTCTGATCTATAGCCACGTAAACTGTGTCATTTTCACTATATAATATAGGAAATGGGAACATAGATTGGCAGAGGCTTATAATTCTACTAAGGGGGCTATGATCCCTGAATTGACTTACAGGAGGAAAGTGCCATTTCACTGGCTAATTGGCTTTAGCAGTGATTGGCAGTAATGTGTTTGTATAACCCTTGCTGCAATTTAAGAAGATCAGGTTAAGAAATGATTTCAATTTTCATTACCTTTTCTGTGGTCTTTTGAACTTTACCACTCTTTTGGGCAAATTCAGCAAATTCAGCAAAAGGCGTTCAATAATATTTTTTTCTATTTTTTCTCCAGGAATATGGGGTTTGACATTTAATGCAAACTGTCCGAGTAATACATAAAAGTAAGTGTAAGTTGTCCGGATACACTTGATAGGTTTCGACATTATTTACATGGGAGACAACTTTTGGAACCTCTATTGCCTTTCCTGCACACCAAGCCCCTTTTGAAAAGGGGTCTACTCTAAAAGGAAAGAATTTGCTCCCAACGGGAGCAAATTCTTTTCTTTTAGAGTAGAACCAATTTCAGAAGGGAAATAAAAATATTCTGACAGAGTTAATTCCCCCCAAATAGCGTATCAATTCCTTCAATATAATCATAAGTATACTTTGATGTGTCCAGAAATGCCCCTGTGAATTCTTGACCTTTGGTAACCAATGATTAATTATCTTTATACACCGCCAGTGACAGGGAGACACGTGGTGCCAGGTGACAGATGGTCAGTCAGAAAGAATAACTTTTTATTTATTGTCAGTGTGTATATCATATGTGTATGACTTTTTGTATGACTTTAGTATCTGCATTGATATATAGATGTTTTTGTCAATATTAAATGACATAAGAAAGGTGGTCAAGCTGAGACAACAGCTACAAAAACAACCACAACACTAATAATAACTGATGTTGTTACAAACCTGGTAAATTTCTTTTTTATAATAATAATAATAACTAAAATGCGCACTCGATGGCCAAAGCACTTTTTGTTACCCACATATGCCGAATGGACGAGTTTGCTTAAATTAAAGGAAAAGGATTAAATGAAACAGTCTTACGTTCCCGTTCAGGACCATTTTCCCTGCCTACACTCAGAGATAATCGACCCACCAGTGCTGTCAGCGCTTTGATTAGCAAATAATATTGACAGTTTTCATTATTTCTCTACAAAAGCATACGTTGTGGATAGTCATTAGAATAAGTATCAAACATACGCACTTGTGTTAAAATAAAAAAAATCGGATTCACTGTCAAATAGCTCAACAACGTTTAAATGGCTGTTTACAGTCATTGAGCCCATTGCTTTGTTACGACCCCAACTACATGTAGAAGTTGTAGGGACATATTGATTTTGGATCGTTCGTCCGTCCGCCCGTTCGTTCGTCACTCTTTGATATTGTCAGCAATATACCTCGATAACTATTTGAGCTAGGGCCTTGAAACTTGGTGAATTCATTGCGAATACGGAGTAAATCGCTGATTAACTTTTTTTTTTTTTAAATCAGATTAGAGTCGAACCTCAATAGCTCGAATACCGATGGCTCGTTTATCATGGCTAATTTGAACTCGTTTTTGAGTCCCTTCGAAATTCTTCTGACCGCTCAAGAAAACAAATAATTAAGGAAATTTTCTTACTTTATCATGAAATTGTATGTTGTGTGTACTCATTAGAATCGCCTCGAGGCGACTCTAATGAGTACACTCAACATAACATTATTGTCTTGAAGATCGAAAAACAATCCCTAATCCCTAAGTTATCGTCATTTGCCTCCTGGCCTGGCGCTATGATTTGCCCTCAGTGGCTCGAACTACCCATACCTCGAACAAATTTCCATGGTCCCAAGAGGTTCGACTGATTGAGGTTCGACTGTAATTTGTACGCGTTACGAATGCCCCTTTCCAACTTTGGCATTTTGCAGAGACAAGCATATGGTTGGGGGGCGGGGCGGGTAATTTTACAAAAAAAAAACCCCGCTTTTTCTAGCTCCATCATTGTGTTTGTGATGTATCAAAGATGAAATAGAGGAGACCTACCGTAATCGACCTAATTACCGCTCATGCTCCTATAAGCGCACAGTAAAGCAATTTAGTAGTCTTTATATTACAGGCAATGTACTTTTATCTTCTTCTTTATGGAAACATATGTTGTTGGTACTCATTTGAATTGCCTCGACAAGTCGAGGCAATTCATATGAGTACCAACAACATATGCTTTTCTGAAGAAAATCAGAAAAAAAATTGCGTAAGTATCATTAAATACGCCCCTCATGAAGTTCTCTGCTGATCTTTCTTTAAGTGTACCCGTATAAGCAGGCCATTTTACTACAAGTTTTTCTAGTAATTTTGAAAAAAAAAAACTTAAGCGCACAGTGCGGTAATTAGAGCGAATACGGTATGTGTACCGAACATTTGTTTGTTATTTGAAGCTGCATCAGAATTAAGGGCGAGGTATCGCGACAGTTAAACTGGTTTTACACCCCCCCCCCCCCCGCTCCCACCCCACGCCCCGCCCCTCTCCCAGGAGTTTTTCAACGGTCCTTTCAAAGGCGGTTCCTCCGTTGTAATTCACCTTATTTTCGTGCGTCCATGGTTTCATTTGTCATTGTTTGTTCATCTCTCCTTCGTTTTGGTGCCTCGGAAAGGCTGAGCTTCATGACTGCGGCATGTCCTAACTATCATCTCTTATATTTTTGATACCGTTCTTATCTAGATCAATGTAAGCAATCCTACTTTCACAATCATATAATATAACAAGGAGCCCACCATTACAGTGAAAGGTCAAAGATTGCAAGTGGTAGACAAGTTCACCTACCTTGGAAGCACATTGTCAAGAGTCGTCGTGCACATTGATGATGAAGTCAGTGCCAAGATTGCCAAAGCTAGTGCAGCATTTGGCCGACTACGTGGTAGTGTTTGGGATCGAAATGGAATCAGGCTTGACACAAAGCTGAAATTCTACAAAGCTGTGGTGCTGCCAACACTATTGTATGCATGCGAAACGTGGACAGTTTACCAACGGCATGCCAAAAGAATGAACCACTTCCATACAAGCTGTCTTAGAAAACGTTTAAAGATCAAGTGGCAAGACAGGATTCCAGACACAGAAGTCCTGAAAAGGGCAGGGATGCAGAGTGTACATACTCTTCTGAAACCGGCACAGTTAAGATGGACAAGCCATGTTACCATAATGCATGAGGAACGTTTGCCAGTACAATCCTCTTTGGAGAACTAGAAATGGGCAAACGCTCCCATGGTGGTCAGAAGAAGCGATACAAAGACACC
The DNA here is from genome assembly GCA_964016985.1 of Anodontia alba. NCBI lineage: Eukaryota > Metazoa > Mollusca > Bivalvia > Lucinida > Lucinidae > Anodontia > Anodontia alba. The sequence goes on along the minus strand of OZ024830.1, from coordinate 92,580,549 downwards.
CTCAAAGCCTCCCTCAAGATTTCAACATGGTCGCGGGAACAAATTGCACAGGACCGAGCAAAAAGACGAGGTCTCATCAGAAGAGGTGCTAGTGAATATGAGGCAAAAAGAATCAGCGAAGCCGAGCAGAAACGTGTACAGCGCAAAGCCAGAGCTAAGACATCACCAACAGAGCTGCCTTGCTCTGACCTTCCATCTGCAACAGACAGTTTAGAGCTAGAATTGGTCTAATCAGCCATCTTAGAACACACAAACAGTAGCATTTCTCGCATGTGACTAAGATTAGTCATTGTCAGTAATGACAGACGAACTATTATTAGTAGTAGTAATCAGGAAAAGAGGAAGATTTTCGTTATAAGCATATTAAGACACATTTATGTTGTAATATGTCGCGGGCAAATCTCTTTCAGAAAAAAGGCAGATCTCTTTCACAAAACGACGAAATTTGACCATTAGTAATCCCAAACCAGACCTCCACAATCAATGCATAAACCAGGTTTGGTGAAAGTCTTTTGACATTTACTCAAGTTATCGTCCGGAAACGAAAATATGGACGTGTTTCGGACAGATAACTCTGTCAAAAATTGAAATTTGCCCATTAGCATTCCCAAACCAGTTCTCCACAATATAAATGTACATACCAAGTTTAGTGAATACCTATTGATATTTACTCAAGTTATCATCCGGAAAATACGGACGGACGTCCGGATGGACAGGCACACGGACGTCCAACGTGAAACGACAATACCCCGCCACTAACATGTGGCGGGGTAAAAAAAAAGAAAAGAAAAAGAAAACAAGAGGCCCAAGGGGCACGGCTCGCTCACCTGAGTGACATAACCACTGCAGATATACAGATGTTATGCAACATTTTTCCAGTCCTATCATCACAAAAGTAGGATCAATGCGAAATTTGGGGAAATTGGCTAAGTGGTTTCTGAAGAATCATGATTTTATACATGTAAACAGCACAGGGGCAGGGAAATATAATAAATATAAACACGATGAGGGCCATCTTAGATTTCCAGTCAGAACAATTTTAACTACTGTTGATCTACAAGTCACTTCGATACTTTCAATATAAATGTATATGGCCCATACAAATGCATGGGAAAGCAAATTTGACCTTGGAGGTAAAAAGGTCAAATTCAACATAGAACCATCATTTTAGCAATTTTGGTAGATCTCCTGTCCCCCATAATTTGTGCAAAGATTAGGGCCCAGGGCTTATTTGGTTCTAGAGAAAAAGATTTTTTAAAAGTTTTTACCATATATGGGCATGGCAGCCATTTTGATCAATGGACCATGCCCATTTTAGCAATCTTTCATTCTCCTGCCCAAGGAGGCTCTGCATGAAATTTGAGCAACACTGGCCCAGAGGCTTCAGAGGAAAAATCGTTTGAAATTATTAACATTTTTTTCCATACAAATGTATGGGGCCCATACAAATGCATACAGAAGCAAACTTGACCTCGCTGTAAAAAGGTCAAATGTCAATGTATGACAATTATTTTAGCAACTCTGGTAGACCGCCCGTTCCCGATGATATATGCAAGGATTCAGCCACAAGGCATCCTCAGTTTTGGAGTAGAAGATTTTTAAATGTTTTTTTCCCATACAAATACATAGGGAAGCAAACTTGACCTTGCCGTAAAAAGGTCAAATGTCAATGTACGACCTTTATTTTAGCAATTTTGGTAGACCTTCCGTCCCCGATGATTTAAGCAAAGATTCAGACCCAAGGCACCCTAGGTTCTGGAGAAAAAGATTTTTAAAGGTTTTTACCATATATGGGCATGGCGGCCATCTTGGTCAACAAACCGCAACCATTTTAGCAATCTTTCATTCCCTCAACCTAAGGAGGCTCCATATGAAATTTGAACAAAATTGGCTCAGAGGCTCCAGAGGAGAAGTCGTTTGAAATTCTGAACACTTTTGCCATACAAATGCATAAGGAAGCAAAATTGACCTTACCGTAAAAAGGTCAAATGTCAATGTACGACCATTATTTTGCAATTTTGGTAGACCTCCCGTTTCCGATGATATATGCAAAGATTCAGCCACAAGGCATCCTCGGTTTTGGAGAAGAAGATTTTTAAAGGTTTTTCCCATACAAATGCATAGGGAAGCAAACTTGACCTTGCCGTAAAAAGGTCAAATGTCAATATACGACCTTTAGTTTAGCAATTTTGGTAGACACCCTGTCCCCGATGATTTAAGCAAAGATTCAGCCCCAAGGCATCCTCGGTTCTGGAGAAGAAGATTTTTATAGGTTTTTACCATATATGGGCATGGCGGCCATCTTGGTCAACAAACCGCAACCATTTTAGCAATCTTTCATTCCCTCAACCTAAGGAGGCTCCATATGAAATTTGAACAAAATTGGCTCAGAGGCTCCAGAGGAGAAGTCGTTTGAAATTCTGAACATTTTTGCCATACAAATGCATAAGGAAGCAAAATTGACCTTACCGTAAAAAGGTCAAATGTCAATGTACGACCATTATTTTAGCAACTTTGGTAGACCTCCCGTTTCCGATGATATATGCAGAGATTCAGCCACAAGGCATCCTCGATTTTGGAGAAGAAGATTTTTAAAGTTTTTTTCCATACACATGCATAGGGAGGCAAACTTGACCTTGCCGTAAAAAGGTCAAATGTCAATATACGATCTTTATTTTAGCAATTTTGTTAGACCCCCCTCTCCCCGATGACTTATGCAAAGATTCAGCTTCAAGGCATCCTCGGTTCTGGAAAGGAAGATTTTTTAAGGTTTTTACCATATATGGGCATGGCGGCCATCTTGGTCAATGGACCGCAACCATTTTAGCAACTTTTCGTTCCCCCAACATAAGGAGGCTCCATATGAAATTTGAGCAAAATTGGTTCAAGGGCTTCAGAGGAGAAGTCGTTTGAAAATGTTAACGGACGGACGCACGCACGGACGGACGGACGCACGGAGAGACGGACGGACGACGGACGAAAAGTGATCACAATAGCTCATCCTGAGCATAGCTCAGGTGAGCTAAAAACACACACACACACTAAAAGACAAACAGAAAATCTCTGCCACAAGAACAACAACACACCGACAGTTAAGTTGTTTTTGTTTATTTTATGACCATTATTAAGCATTTAGGTTCCATTTAATATTACATTTTATTAATCAAAACTTTATGAGGGGTATTAAGTAACAGCTCAAACGGTGCCAGTTGCAGTTGTGAAGAAACTGCAATTCCCAGCTAGCATTCTTTATAAATCTATAGCGGGCCGTTTTCTTCATAAAATCTATAGCGGGCCGTTATTGGCCCGTCAGCTACCCTGACGGGCCGATAACGGCCCGCTATAGATTTATGTAGAATGCTTATTGGGAAGTACAGCTGTATTGCGTCGTAACGTGAGAAAACGTACCTTCTGACATGCGCCCAACGAGGACTCAAATCAGAGTCTGCACTGTCTGCATAAAAAAAACATTGCATCCTTGGCTATTCAAAAAGCGCTCAGTGAAGATTCTGATCAGACTGCGCGAATGCGCAGGCTGATCTGAATCTTCGCTGGGCGCATATTTCAGATGGTACGTTTCCTGCCGTTGCGGCTCAGTTACTAAACATACGGATCATACGTTACAATAAGACTTATTATGAGAACTAGACGTACTTAGTAGATTATCCGCCATACTTATAAGGGGGATAATTTTTGCGACTTCCTGTCTGCTTTCAAGCAGACAAGCACCTTCTGAAAAGGGGTCTACTATAAACGAAAGGAGAGCAAATACGTTCCTTTTCTTTTCAGTGTAAAATGGTGGTAAATCTACCAAGTGTGTCAATTCCCCATAAATTCTTAAGTAATATTTGTACGAACATTACGAAAACACGCCTATATTGAAAATTTTACAACCAAAATAGGAAAAATTTTCAGATAAAAAATTCTGATATTTTTCATATTTTTGCTAAAAACATAGATTGTGGGTACTCGTTAGAACCGCCTATGTTTTTAGCAAAATGAGAAAAATAATGTATACCCCTGTAAACCCCATTTTTACTATATATAAAAGTGGGGTTTGAGGGGGGGACAAAATTATATAGGCGTGTTCTCGTGATGATAAGAGAATTTGTTTCAGTAGTTTGGGAAGATTTATCACTTTTTATTATTGTAACACATCTATGTGAAATGCACATTACGAAAACACGCCTATTCAAATATATTGATAATTTCATCACCAAAAACTGAAAATTTTCAGATAAAAACTTCTGATATTTTTCATATTTCTGCTCAAAACATAGGTTGTGGGTACTCGTTAGAACCGCCTCGCCGAGGCGGTTCTAACGAGTACCCACAACCTATGTTTTTGAGGAGAAATAAGAAAAAATAATGTATACCCCTGTAAACCCCAGTTTTACTATATAAAAGTGGGGTTTAAGGGGGTCCAAATTATATAGACATGTTTTCGTAATGATACTTCTAAGCCATAGCTTTAACTACGCCAAACTGTTACAAAATATATTGATATATTACATATTGGGAGCGATTTCCAGCAATTTCTGCGGCTCGAACATTTATTTATAATTCCTAAGAGAAATATTTCCTTTAAAACGCTAACGAGCCACGAGACGAGTGTAGATGACACAACGTGACCTCATTATAAAACGGCAAAAGGGTATAAACAGAATCATACACAAGTTAACACGCCTTGAGTTTAAAATAAGGAAATGTTTCCCTTGAGACTTGTAAATCATAAAGACAAACCCGTGCTATAATGCACTCGTTTGTTTATCGGCTTTGCAAATCTCTCGGGAAATATTTCATGTATTTTAAACTCATGGCGCATTAATCTCTATTCTTTCTGTCTTCTCAAAAACTGGATGTTAAGGTACTCGTAAGAAGTAGCTCTGCGAGGCGCTTATCACGAGTATCCACAACATGTTTTTTTAGGGAAATAAGTAAAAAGTAAAAAAAAAATTATCTTGATAACCCTTTTATACAGAGCGGTGTGAGCAATGGATTTTAAGGGTATTAGGAAGATCTTGATTATAAAACACATGAAGACATGTCTTTACAGAAAAAAAAAAAAACGATTCCTAAAAGTAATAAACACAATAAACATTTAAAAGTCGAGTTAAGAAAAGAAGCTATACAATCAATCAATCAGATTTTTAACGCTACCGGGCAGCTGAGTCACACAGAGTTAGCGCTAAGAAGCTAAACAAGTCAAGTCAAGATTTTTAATGTAGCCGAGCAAGTCATATAGGGGCTACACCAGAAGCTATACACACAAATATAGAGGTAAAATATGTCTGCAATATTATTTACTTAGGTTTTGCATATTTAACCCTTGTCCTGCTGAACCCGGATATATCCTGTTCTGCAAACAATGTAGATCCAGATCAGTTGGCTTCTGAAGAAGCCAACTGATCTGGATCTGCACTGTTTGCCATCAAGTACGCAAATTTATAACAACAATCTGGATCAAGTAACCTGATTGGCTGAAAATTATGTGGGTGTGGCATCTTAATTTATTCAGCAGGACAATGGTTTAGGCTCTATGATTTCCTAAAGGCTAATTAAATATACAAAATGGCGGCTCCCACAGAAGCAATTTAGAAATCTTCAAACCTTGATAATAAATGTACCTATTGTTCATCCAGTTTTGATCTTATCTGCATCAACATGCATGGTCTGTCAAAATTTTTAATTTAAAATACGTTATTTGCCAACGTTACTTTTCCCTTAAAGCCTTACAGACTATACTTGTTCCACGAAAACACGCCTATTCAAGTATATTGAAAATTTCACCTCCAAAAACTGAAAATTTTCAGATAAAAACACTCGCCGAGGCGGTTCTAACGAGTACCCACAATCTATGTTTTTGAGCAGAAATAAGAAAAAAATAATGTATACCCCTGTAAACCCCAGTTTTACCAGATAAAAGTGGAGTGAAAGGGGGTCAAAAATATATAGGTATGTTTTCGTGATGCAGATTTACCTTTTACTTGAAACAATAACAACTACTCTTTCGTCATAAAGAGAAAGGGGATTTCAATGATATTTAAGCAGCATAATGACAGCATGTTATCACAATGAAGGGATTTCATACATATTTAACCCGCTGATGGGGATGATGATGATTTGCTGTTTTACGTCCTGTTTCCTAAAATACAGTCGAACTTCGATGGCTCGAACCCCTTTCGGACCATGAAAATTTGTTCGAGACAGCGGTAGTTCGAGCCACGGAGGGTTACTATTAGTGCACACCAGGAGGCACAGAGGAGATAATTATGGGATATCTTTTCGGTGTTCTATATTTTAAATGTATGTTGTGTGTACTTATTAGAATCGCCTCTATGAGGCGATTCTAATGAGTACACACAGCATACATTTACAAGCTAAAAGAAGAAAATCTCCCTAAATTATCCGTATATCGTATTTGGAGGAAATCCCTGAGGACTCAAGAACGTGTTCGACTCATCCATGGTAAACGAGCCATCCGGGTTCGAGCCACTGAAGTTCTACTGTACTTGGAAAATGAAATGCATGGCAGCCATTTTCTTTAACATTTAGCATGCTATGGGCAAATTCAGCAGATGAGAAAATTGATGATATTTTTCTTATTTGACTCGGAAAATATAATTTAACATTTCATGCAGATTTTCTCCTATGGAGATGATTTGCTTGAAATGTCAAATCCTATTCCCTGGGAAAAAAATAGAAATCTATGAAATATCAAAATCTGAAATACGAAAAATAAAATATCAGATCCTACTTTCTGGGGAAAACAGGAAATCTCCTAAGAAGACAATATGCATGAAATGTCAAATCCTATTTTCTGGGAAAAAGTAAGAAAAAGAAAATTTCTATGAAATTTCGAATCAGTTTCTGGGAAAAATAAGTTAAATATTTCAAAATATCATCTGCTGAAACTTTTAACATAATGGTGTTAAAGCATGGCCCATGTTATGAACTGACGGAAGTTCCATTTCTCAGTGGTTCTTGGAAAAAGCGAATGTACCAAAGTCAGCCCAAGCGGCTCCACCGGGAACCTGCCACAGAATCTTGCATTCTGCATGTAAAGTCACTAACTTAAGCAGCAAAGTTGAAATACATGTATTACACACCGCCATAAATTAGTACACAGGATTAAGCGGAATGGCTACACATTCAGTGGAAAACAACTTTCTTACAATGTTTCGTTTCTTCCTTCTAACATCACGAAAACATGCCAATACAATGCTGACCCCCTTAAACACCACTTTTATAGAGTAAAACTGGGGTTTACAGGGTTATACATTATTTTATTATTTCTGCTCAAAAACATAGATTGTGGGTACTCGTTAGAACCGCCTCGCTGAGGCGGTTCTAACGAGTACCCACAATCTATGTTTTGAGCAGACATGTAAAAACATTAGAATTTTTATCTGAAAATTTTCTTTTTTTGGTGGTAAAATTTTCAATATATTTGAATAGGATTATTTTCGTAATGAAAGGGGTTTGAGCACATTCCGCAATTTTTGAAAATTTATATGTGGGTCACTGATGAGGCTTAATTGACCGAGACTAGCTAGTCAGACCCAGAAACCTGACACGTCAGCTGTTTTCAGTTTTGGGAGTGTGTTCATTGCTTTCAAGGTTCATTGTTTTAATAATATATTCCTCTACAAAGAGCAAATTCTTTCCTTTTAGAGTAGACCATTTTTCAGAAGGGGATTGGTGTATACGAGTAGCATTACGAAAAAAATACCTATATAATATTGGCCCCCTTAAACCCCATTTTTATATGGTAAAACTTGAGTTTACAGGAGGTATACCTTATTTTTCTTATTTCTACTCAAAACATAGATTGTGGGTACTCGTTAGAACCGCTTTGCTGAGGCGGTTCTAACGAATACCCACAATCTATGTTTTGAGTAGAAATAAGAAAAATATCAGAGATTTTTTCATGATCTGAAAATTTTCAGTTTTTGATGGTGAAATTTTCTATATATTTGAATAGGCATGATTTCGTAAAGGGAAGGCAAACAGCATCACGCAAAAGTTGTCTCCCTTGTAAAAATATGTATCAATTCGCTTTCAGAAAAAGTAAAAATAAGTTTTCGTTAGTACTGTGTTAGAATCAGATAAATGGTAGGAATAGGAATTTCATGACATGGTTTGGCAATGAGATATCATAAAATAAGCCGAAACGACACGAAACGTACCCTCGAAAATGAGCACCCAGCGAAGATTCTGATCAGCCTGCGCAGTCGTGCAATCTGAACAGAATCTTCATTCACGCAGTCTGATCAGAATCTTCACTGGGCGCATTTTGGACAGGCAAGGATGCAAAGTTTCTTCATGTGGACAACGAAGATTCTGATCAGACTGCTTGGATCCATGTGCAGGATAAGCTGAGTCTTTGTCAGACGCACATGTCAGAAGGTACGTTTTCTGACGTTTCGGCTCAAATGATTTTTGAGGATAATGATTACACTCATAAGGCAGCGGCTAAGACCACCAGTGAAATATTGCCTCCTTTCTCTGTGGTGGCAAATCTGACCCCATGAAAATGATCTATTTTAAAGTATCTACAGAAGTACCCTTTGGGCGCTAATCACAGCTACAGCAGACGAACTTTTGTTTTTTGAAAGAAGCTAAGTATTGACATTTCATGTGAATCACCTGCCAAGCAGATGATTCACATGAAATGTCAAAACTTATTTTCTCAGAAAAAAAAAAACAAGCAAATTCCATGGGGAATTTATGTCCCCTGCCTAATTTTTATTTGAGGTGTTAAAAATGGTAAAGTTAACCAGAGGACCACTGGTCCTGTATCAAATACCTAAGTATTGAAGCAGGAAACCAGTGATAAAAAATAATTTCAAGATTCTGAAAAAAACCACATGCATATCTTCAGACCATCCTTAAAGCACCTGTAAAGTTTCAAAGGATCGGCTTAAAACTGTGGTAGGAGTTATGGGGTCAAGGTACCTACTCCCTATACGCTTCTGTAGTATTAGAACTAAAAAAATGTCTAAGTTAAAAATGCAGAAAAAGTGGTAAAAAATTATTTCAGGATTCTGAAAAAAACCACATGCATATCTTCAGGCCATCCTAAAAGCCCTTGTAAAGTTTCAAAAGGATCGGACAAAAACTGTGGGAGGAGTTAAGGGGACAAGGTGCCTGCACCCTATATACTTCTGCAATATTAGAACTCAAAAAATGTCTAAGTTAAAAATGCAGAAAAAGTTTAAAAAAATATTTCAGGATTCTGAAAAATCCACCTGCATATTTTCAGGCCATCCTAAAAGCCCACGTAAAGTTTCAAAAGGATCGGCCAAAAACTGTGGGAGGAGTTAAGGGGACAAGGTACCTACTCCCTATAGACTTCTGTAAAATTAGAACTCAAAAAATGTCTAAGATCAAAACGTGTAAAAAGTGATAAAAAATAATTTCAGGATTCTGAATAAACCACATGCATATCTTCAGACCATCCTTAAAGCACCTGTACAGTTTCAAAAGGATCAGCCAAAAACTGTGGGAGGAGTTAAGGGGACAAGGTACCTGCTCTCTATATACTCCTGTAGTATTAGAACTCAAAAAAATGTCTAAGTAAAAAATGCGGAAAAAGTAATAAAAAATTATTTCAGGATTCTGAAAAAACCACATGCATATCTTCAGGCCATCCTGAATACCCATGTAAAGTTTCAAAAGGATCGGCCAAAAACTGTGGGAGGAGTTAAGGGGACAAGGTACCTACTCCCTATACACTTCTGTAGTATTAGAAATCGAAAAATGACTAAGTTAAAAATGCGGAAAAAGTAATAAAAAATTATTTCAGGATTCTGAAAAATCCACCTGCATATTTTCAGGCCATCCTAAAAGCCCACGTAAAGTTTCAAAAGGATCGGCCAAAAACTGTGGGAGGAGTTAAGGGGACAAGGTACCTACTCCCTATAGACTTCTGTAAAATTATAACTCAAAAAATGTCTAAGTTCAAAACGTGTAAAAAGTGATAAAAAATAATTTCAGGATTCTGAATAAACCACATGCATATCTTCAGACCATCCTTAAAGCACCTGTACAGTTTCAAAAGGAACGGCCAAAAACTGTGGGAGGAGTTAAGGGGACAAGGTACCTGCTCCCTATATACTCCTGTAGTATTAGAACTCAAAAAATGTGTAAGTTAAAAATGCAGAAAAAGTAATAAAAAATTATTTCAGGATTCTGAAAAAACCACATGCATATCTTCAGGCCATCCTGAAAGCCCATGTAAAGTTTCAAAAGGATCGGCCAAAAACTGTGGGAGGAGTTAAGGGGACAAGGTACCTACTCCCTATACACTTCTGTAGTATTAGAAATCGAAAAATGACTAAGTTAAAAATGCGGAAAAAGTAATAAAAAATTATTTCAGGATTCTGAAAAAAACACATGCATATCTTCAGACTATCCTTAAAACACCTGTAAAGTTTCAAAAGAATCGGCCAAAAACTGTGGGAGGAGTTAAGGGGACAAGGTACCTACTCCCTATAGACTTCTGTAAAATTAGAACTCAAAAAAAGTCTAAGTTAAAAATGCAGAAAAAGTAATAAAAAATAATTTCAGGATTCTGAAAAAACCACATGCATATCTTCAGGCCATCCTAAAAGCCCATGTAAAGTTTCAAAAGGATCGGCCAAAAACTGTGGGAGGAGTTAAGGGGACAAGGTACCTACTCCCTATACACTTCTGTAGTATTAGAACTCAAAAAATGTCTAAGTTAAAAATGCGGAAAAAGTGATAAAAAATTATTTCAGGATTCTGAAAAAACCACATGCATATCTTCAGGCCATCCTAAAAGCCCATGTAAAGTTTCAAAACGATCGGCCAAAAACTGTGGGAGGAGTTAAGGGGACAAGGTACCTACTCCCTATAGACTTCTGTAATATTAGAACTCAAAAAATGTCTAAGTTAAAAATGCAGAAAAAGTGATAAAAAATTATTTCAGGATTCTGAAAAAACCACATGCATATCTTCATACCATCCTTAAAACACCTGTAAAGTTTCAAAAGGATTGGACAGAAACTGTGGGAGGAGTTAAGGGGACAAAGTACCCACTAAAAACTCGGAACCACGCACCACGCACCACGCGCCACGCACCACGCACCACGCACCACGCGCCACGCGCCACGCACCACGCACCACGCACCACGCACCACGCCCCACGGAAAACCAAAAACAGTGTCCCTCCACTTTTCTTCGAAAAGGCGGGGGACAAAAAAATAGAATGTCGACTGCTACAAATTTTGCTTGGCGCTTCAATAGTTAAAATGGCTGAATCACGTGATGGTAAGTATACACAAACCTACACATAAAACGCAGTTAAGTAGCGGAAAAAATCAGTGAAAATAGCAACAAAAAAAATAAATGTACAATATGGACAATGTAAATGTACAATATGGGAAATATATTAAACATGAATATTATAAAAATAAAACTATAATTTACCAAATAAATATACAACTCAAAATTTGCTAAGTAACCGTCGCAAAAGTTATCAAATTTCACATAAAACCCAAACTAGTAAATGTAAGTATGTTTCCATTTGAGCCGCAATGTCAGAAAACGTACCTTCGGACATATGCGCCCTGCGAAGATTCAGATCAGCCTGCGCAAATGCGCAGGCTGATCAGAATCTTCACTGGGCGCATTTTGAATAGACAAGGATGCAAAGTTTCTTCATGCGGACAACGAAGACTCTGATCAGACTGCGTGCACATCGTACTGATCGTTGTACGCACATGTAAGAAAGTACGTTACCTGACGTTTCGGCTCATTTGTGTAAGTCTGCTTGTAGTCTTTCCTATTGTTGAGTAAATGAAACTGTATTCCAATGATGTTTACTAATTAAATTTTGTACGATTCCTAATATTCGGGCAGACTGCCAGATAAAAAAAGTCTAAAACCAGATCTAATGGCTCGTTCATAGTCTATACTATTTGCCATGCAGCCTGAATTGTTTTCTGGAAATTCACACACCAATTTAAAGGGACTTAATCATTTTTTTATAGCACTGGCTATACTTGGTAGCATTTATACCAGGCATTTTTTTGTAATTTCCTGTTTGCTTCCCTGCTCACCAAGCCCTTTTTTAAAATGTGTCTACTATAAAAGTAAAGAGTTGGCTCCCAAGGGGAACATATTCTTTCCTTTAAGAGCAGACCCCTTTCAGATTGGAGAAAAACAATTTTGACAGAGTTCTTTCCTGCGTAATATTGTGTGCAGTTGATGGATCGGCAATTACCTTAGATGCTAACCAAATGGCTTAGGTGCTGTTTGATCTGGGTCTACCTGTTGCTATGGCAATCTGACAGAATTTTCAGGGCAAATGCAGTAATTATAGTAGTATAAATATGGATATATTGTGACACTAAAACTATAAATGTCACCTTATCACATATGAGAAAATTACAGATGCATTTCTCCCTGCACAGTCTGCTACTCATACATGCATGATAATTGGCCACATAAAGCGTCAGCCGTTATAGGAATCATCACGAAAACATGCCTTTATAATTTTGACCCCCTTGAACCCCACTTTTATATAGAAAAACTGGGGTTTACAGGGGTATACATTATTTTTCTTATTTCTGCACAAAACATAGATTGTGGTACTCGTTAGAACCGCCTCACCGAGGCGGTTCTAACGAGTACCCACAATCTATGTTTTGAGCAGAAATATGAAAAAATATCAGATTTTTTTGTCTAAAAATTTTCTGTTTTTGGAGGTGAAAATTTCAATATATTTGAATAGGCGTGTTTTCGTAATGGAATGCTAGTTTTGTGTATTTTATGGATGTGTAAACTCCGGCGAATCGCTCACACTGTATAAAACCCTAAGGGCTTTATGTTAAGTTTGTGAGAGATTCGCCGGAACTAAACATCGATAAAATCCACAAAAAATAATAATTCATTCCTTATAATTCTAAATTTGTCACCAAAATGTGAAAACTGTTGCCAATCTTTTGACATGGCGGAAGGAAAATAATTTTTTTTGAAGTGTAAAACTTTTCTTTCAAATTATCAAATTGCTTGAAATATGTATAAAGATGAGAAGTTGGAATAATTACGTTACATGATTCGTATCCCCATGTTTCCCCATAACAGACAGGATAACAAGGACATGTGCTGGTCTACATTATTTGGGAAATTTTCAGTTTTTAAGCCAGCTTTTCTATATAGTGTACTAGTGTAGTTTTATTTTTTCTTGTCCCATCACGAAAACATACCTATATAATTTTGACCCCCTTAAACCCCACTTTTATATAGTAAAACTGGGGTTTACAGGGGTATACATTATTTTTCTTACTTCTGCTCAAAACATAGATTGTGGGTACTCGTTAGAACCGCCTCGGCAAGGCGGTTCTAACGTGTACCCACAATCGATGTTTTGAGCAGAAATATGAAAAATATCAGAATTTTTTATCTGAAAATTAGCATTTTTTGGTGATAAAATTTTCAGAATATTTGTATAGGCGTGTTTTTGTAGTGTTTGATCATTGAGCCCATTCTGGGATTTTTAACATGTATATGAGGGTAACCAGTGAAGCCTATTTGGCCGAAACTATCTAGTTTGGACCAGAAAACTTGGCATTTAAACTAGTTTGTTTTCAGTTTTGTGAGTGTGTTCATTGCTATTAAGGGTCATTCCTTTTGAATCTATTTCAGTTTGTTTGTAGCTTCAAGCAACCTTTATTTATAGCATGAATCTCATAACAATATCTTTCTCATTTTCCATATAATAGGGTGAAATTGGCACAACTGGCATAGCCATCACGAAAACATGCCCATATAATGTTGACTCCTTTAAACCCCACTTTTATAAAATAAAACTGGGGTTTACAGGGGTATACATTATTTTTCTTATTTCTGCTCAAAAACATAGATTGTGGGTACTCGTTAGAACCGCCTCAGCGAGGAAGTTCTAACGAGTACCCACAATCTAGGTTTTAAGAAGAATTATGAAAAATATCAGATTTTTTCTCTAAAAACTTTCAGTTTTTTTGGTGATCTTGGGAGAAAAATCAGCACAGCTCAAGAAATTTAAATGCAAACTAGTTTCGGAATTTAATCCTTCTTCAGTGCACAAAATGGCTGAAAGTTACTAGGAAATGATTATGACGTTAGTATGTGACGTCAAAATGCCAAATATTTTGACGTTAAGCTATGACGTTTCCTTGCGACCTTTAATGAAATGGCAGAAATGCAAAACATAATGTATACATTAGACTGGATCAACGATACAAACTGTCACTATGAAACTTTACAAGTGCAAAACTTAAAAATCTTAGAATTTTGACAAAAGTTTTTATGCACGTTTTGCAATATGCACATGTTCGTCAGGTTTTGGTGACGAAATTTTCAATATATTTGAATAGGCGTGTTTTCGTAATGCCTAGATAAGAAGGTATAGAGATAAATATTTATTTAATATATCTTATAGATAATAATCGAGGTTTCCGCGGAAATATATTTTGTATGTCATTTAAGTTAGCAGAATGACTAAAAGTCATTTTTATGGTATATATGGTATAATATGTAATATGAAATCCAGTCCACAGTTGTTTTAAAATATAGGAAATAACTCCCATGGGCACTGAAAGTCCTGATAAAAACCTCGTGCTGAAGCACTCGGTTTTGATCGGACTTCCAATGTCCTAGGGAATTATTTCCCGTATTTCAAACCAGCTGTGGACTAATCTCTATTTATTTTTTCGCTAAAAAATACGTTGTGGGAACTCATTAGAAAAGCCCCTGAGAGCTACTAATGAGTACCCACATTGTGAAGAAGTCAGGAAAATTGTTATCTTGTCCGATCTTATACAGAGTTATATAACCTATGGCGTTGTCACCACTCCAATATGGGTTAGCCTATTTTGTCAGATTTTTTCAGTAAATACATTGCTGGTAGTTTGAATCAAAGCACTGACAGCACTGTTGGGTCGATTGTCTCTGAGTCTAGGCTGGGAAAATGGTCCTGAACCGGGATTTTAGACCGTTTCATTTAACCCTTAACTTCCAGTAAGCAAACAGTGCACACCCTGATCAGACGCTGCATCTGCGGCGTCTGATCTGGGTTTGTACTGTTTTCCAATGTACCAAATGTCCCAGTCCAGGTTTTACAGATAATCCTATTTCAACAGCACTCTGACGTCACAGCGACAAGAATAGCGCGACTATAAAAAACCGTTACTTGGATATTGTCAATGATCATCACGTGAATAACTACCTTAAGGAAATTTTGGCGTTTGTATATTATGGCTCGACTGTAAATAATCGACCTAAAACACATTGAAATCTGAACCTGAAGCGTAAAAAGAAATCCCAATTATAATGTAGACCCATGCGTAACCCTGTTTTAACTTTATATTATGCAGGAATATTGGGGTATACACTTCAGAGACTTATTTCCGTAGTGAAAGTCATATTTTCTCTGAATATTTATACCCATGTGACAGGGCCAAATTAATACATTATAATTATATATGCTAAATAAATACGTAAAATACAAGTTTACACACGAGCCAAATCATGGAAAAGGATTGTTATCGTTGGATAAATGCTGACAGCAAAAGCCAAGCTCAGCTTGGGAATCCGCCCAGGTTTATCAATTCCTTCACTTTCTGCTTACAGAATTATTTGGCACTGTTGAAAACAATGACATATAACAAAGTACTTGAACTGCCTCTACCCAGCAGGCACATGACGTTTATACAACGTCGCCTGAACGTCGATGCAACGTCATGACGTTGCATCGACGTTGAGCCGACGTTGCATAAACGTCATGTGCCCGCTGGGTATGGTTCTGATTGCTCATCTGGACCTTTACTGTTCACTTTTACCCTGAATACACATCTTTCATGATAGGCTCAATAATACACATATACTGAATAAATACATATACATACACATACACATACATATATATATATAAAAGCTCCTGATAAGACACACGTTTTCATCCGAAAATGGTTTCTAATTTTCTTATATCTCCAGAAAATATATGTTGTGGTACTCATTAGAAGCGCCTCGATGAGGCGCTTCTAATGAGTACCATAACATATTTATTTTTTCTTGAGAATTAAGAAAATTATTTACTTGATACCCCTCCCTGTCTGGAGCTTATAATACATTCGCATATATACTGAATAAATACATAAAATGCACATATACAATCATATGAACCATCAAATATGTAAATGTGTCTTTAGGGTATATGCATGCAGCATAAATCCTGATCAGCCTGTGCTTCCACGCAGTCTAATCAAGGCCTTCACAGCCATATATCCAAAAGACTCATTTTCAAATGGTATGGCTCATATACTCATATACAAATACCTACTGTGCTTTCGACATCTTTCAGAAAGTCATTTTTTGCTTGGCGCTTTACACAGAAGAAGTAAATTTGCAAATTTTTGTCATGATTTAATGCAAAAACATTTGTCGTAATTACCTAAATACAAAACATTTTATTCTAGTCATTGGGTTTTAAAAAATCAAATATTTTCACTTTTTCCCATAGTAAAAATGAAGACAAATCATGCAGAAATCTATAGGGTAGGTAACTTGGAGCCAAATTTTCAACAAGTTCCACTTGTTCAATTTTTCTGAAATTTTCACAATATTGTTGTAAAACATCAATAATTCTAATTCAGCAAAGAAAAATAAAAAATATTTTCTTAAACAAAAATCCCAAAAAATCACTTTACTATAGAAATTGCATAGGTCAGACCAATTTTTGGTCGTAACTTTAATTTTTGTGTAAATATTTGAGAACAAAACACAGAAACATTAAAGACAAATGGTTTCTGATAAGATATGGTCAATCAGAACAAAGTATTTTCATTTAAAATAAAACGCCAAGCAAAAAACGTCTTTCCAAGAGATGTCGAAAGGACAGTAATAAATACAGGTGCAACTTTTTATATGCGTCACGTCGGAGGAATATATGATTTGGGCATGCCCAGATTAAGCTTCACATATACACAGTCCAGTCATGGCATCTGCAATAAGGATTCTAAATGTATAAGTAGTTCGAAGATTGTCTCTGAGTGTATGCATGTGTCTTGTCCAGATGTCTGAAAGCCTGTGTATGTCCTGTCTAGATGTATAGGTGTTTGTGTATGTCATGTCCGGATGTCTGAGTGCGTATGTACGCCATGTCCAGATGTCTGGATTGTTGTATTTATCATATCCAGGTGTATGGGTGTCCGTGCATGTCTTGTCTAGATGTCTGAGTATCAGTGTAAGTATCTGTGTAAGCCCTGTCCAAATGTCTGAGTGTCTGTGTACGTCCTTTTCAGATGTCTGGGTGTTTGTGTAAGTCCCTTTCAGATGACTGAGTGCATGTGTTTGTCCTTCTCAGATGTCTGAGTGTCTGTGTATGTCCTTTTTTGATATATGAGTGTCTGTGTATGTCCTTTCAAGATGTCTGTCTATGTCCTTATCAGATGTCCGTTTGTCTGTGCATGTCCTGTCCAGATGTCTGAGTGTCTGTGTATGTCCTGTACAAAGCTATGAGTGTGTGTAAATCCCGTCTAGATGTCTGAGTTTCTGTGTACATCTTGTCTGGTTATTTCTGTACGTCCTGTACAGATGTCTGAGTGTCTGTGTATGTCCAAGCCAAATGTTTGTATGTCCTGTCCAGACACCTAGGTGTCTGTGTATGTCCCCCACCAGATGGCTTGGTGTCTGTGCATGTTCTGCCTACATGTCTGTGCATCGCCTGTCCAGATGTCTTTGTGTCTGTGTATGTCCCCCACCAGATGGCTTGGTGTCTGTGCATGTTCTGCCCAGATGTCTGTATCGCCTGTCCAGATATCTTGGTGTTTGTGTTTGTCCTGTCTGTATGTCTGGGTGTCTGTGTGTCTAAGCAAATCCTGTCTAAATTGTATATGTACAGTCTAATCTGGGAATACTCAGCTTATATATGTGTAAGGAAGGCTATCTCGAGGCGGCGCATATGAAAAATTTACAGGAAGAAACATTATTTTGATTTAAGCATTGTGTCAGAAAAAAAGAAAAATAAAATCCACAAAAAAATGGAACTGGTGCCATGTAAACATGAGCCTCTACGTCACGAAAACAGGCCTATATAAGTTTTACCCCTTAAACCCCACTTTTATATAGTAAAACTGGGGTTTACAAGGGTATACATTATTTTTCTAATTTCTGCTCAAAAACATAGATTGTAGGTACTCGTTAGAACCGCCGAGGCGGTTCTAACGAGTAGTACCCACAATCTATGTTTTGAGCAGAAATATGAAGAATATCAGAAATTTTACCTGAACATTTTTATTTTTGGGTGGTAAAATAAACAGTATAATTGTGTAGGCTTGTTTTCGTAATGTATTCGCCTGTGCCCCGAAGACATCTTTTCTCATGGCAGGCAAATACTTATACATGCACTATACGCAAATCCTTCCATTTTTTTTTTGTCATACATCAAGATATGGCAGAAAATTTACGATGTTTATCCGGTCAACTTAAAAAGTGTTGTTATGGCTTTGAGCAAAAACATGTTATTGAAACTAACTATTTAAGCACCACAGTTTTAATATACTTAATGTAAAGATTTAAAAATTGATATTTTTTCCCACAGTAAAACTGCCTGCCCATTATGCATAAGTGCTTACGAGCAGGTTTTTAACAAAATCCATTTATTCAAAATTTCGATCATTATACAATACGAACTACACACATCAGAGCCGTAAATTTATATTTAAGGCAAATATTTGCATGCACATGAGAGCAAAGCACAGACAATGAAAAGACAAATGATTTTAGACAAGACACTGTATCACAAATGAATGTTTCGTACTGAACAAGCGTCAAGCATAAAATGTCTCGCCACGTGATATCGCATCTGACACATTGGTTATTTTCTTTGTAATAGCTCCATTTTCCATAATCTGTATTAACCCTTAAAGCGCCAGTCTAATAGCAACAGACGACATTCCAGTGTTCATTTTAATTTACCCAATAAAATTAGGCTTGACATTTCATGCAATTCGTTTGCTAGGCAACCTCATAGGAAGACTTCAAGTTATTTTGTAATTTGTTTTTATTTTTCCAAGAAAATAAGGTTTACCATTTCATGTGAATCGTCTCTCTACTAAACAATTCTTATTTTGGTCTGAAAATGAATAAATATAATCAAATTTTGGAATATGATCTGCAACACTTTGGAATGGCGCTATAAAGTTAACATAGACGGCAACAAAACCTATCCTCCTGCATATTCAAAATGTGCAGACATACCAGCGCATGTTGTCTACGTCTTTCGCATAGGTGACAAGGCGCCTTTAAAAGCTGCCCATATTTACAAATCTCCTGATAAGCTACAAAGTAATGGGTGATAATTTTCCTTTTACTATTTTATTCCATCGAAACATGTGGCTGGTACCCTTTCAAATTATTCCTTTGGCTAACAATTCCCATTCCCCACTGGCAAAATATGATTTCCCTGTGGGTAAGAATTCCCCTGCGGTAAGAACTAATTCCCCTGTGGGTAAGAATTCCCTTGTGGATAATTCTGTTGTGTATTTATGATATACGGTATATTTCGACAGAGAAATAATAAAATAATCTTTTTTTTTTGTTTTGTAAATTTTCCATTAAAATATAGGTTGTTGTACTCATTAGCATCGCACTTGATGTTATGAGGCGATTTTCAGGATTATCCATTGATAATTTGTGGAGCATAACGCTCTCTGGGTAAAATTTACAGCAGACAACATTTTTAAATATTTTTCATCTTTTCCCAGAAAATTAGGCTTTGATATATCATACAAATCATATCAGGAGATTATCAAAGCCTATTTTCTGGAAGAAATAAGAAAAAAATCTTCATTTGTCATCCGCTGAATTAGACCGGAGAGTGGTGAAGGTTAATAATACTCTTTTATGTGTAGTCTTGAATAGTTTTATGAACTCTTCGGAAGGTACTTCTCCTCGGCTTCTACTAGCTCATCATCATTAGTTAACCGGAAGACTTCTTTCACGGAAACAATCTGCAAAACATATAAGGTAAAATATAACACACTCTAAACATAAACAATCTGTAAATATTGTATTCCGCATAATATAAAAATCTGTAAATACAGTCGACGTGTCCAAGGGACTCTCTGATAAACTTCGAGATATCCATACCTCGACATATCAGATTTGCAGAATTGGGGAAAAATAAAGCGAACAACCACTATCACAAATGAACATGCAATTTGACTCCTGAAGCTAGAAATATATTGAAAAAAATATTGTGGTAAGGAGGAAAAGTTGCTCCTTAGGAGTAATTTCTCTTGTTTTCCACAATAGTTTGCTACCTAGTGGTAGATTTTGAGGTTTAAACAGGGACCAGATTTTCACTTCGAGATAAGCGATTATTTGAGATAAGCAAAGTCGAGATAGTGAAAGTCGACTGTACATATTAATAGAATACTTAAAAAGATGCCCAGGAAGTGTCACACTCACAGAAAATAGCCTATCAAAGACAGAAAGAGGAAAAGTAAATAAACTTTAAACAACAAGAAAAACATAAACTAACTATGACGGATAGTACATAACTGCTGATAACTGATAACGAACTGATACATACTAACTAACTGATACAATTAGATCCACATCAAGCCCCCAACACCAAAAAGAAAGACAGACAAAGACAAAAACAATAAAGTAGCCACAAAATGACTAGTCGGCAAACAGAGTTGGCAACTCTTTCCCAAAAAAGTGGGAACTGTCACCCAAACTTAACTGAATATATGATCAACTTACATATTTATTAAAAGAAAAACATAGGAAAGTGAAACACAATATAACAGTTAACAATAAATACAACAAGAACAAATGAACATGCAATTTGACCCCTGAAGCTAGAAATATATTGAAATATACAGAAATATACTGACCTTGAAACGTTCAGTGATGAATTACTGGAGAGCTTAACCCTTAAAGCGCCAAGAAAAACTGCATCTGAAAATGTCGTCTGTTTATGTCGTCTGCTGAATATTCCTGCAGACTTTTCAAATCTATTTTTGCATACAGGCAAACAGTGTGGACCCTGATCAGACTGCTCTTAAAGAGCAGTCTGATCTGGGTCTACGCTGTTTGCAAAAATGACTTTTAAAATCACAAGCAGACGACAAAGCAGACGACAATAGTTGTGACTGGCGCTTTAAGGGTTAAAGGTTCCATATTCTTCAAAAACAGACACTTTTTAACCAAGGAAGGTTTAATAAATTGATATATGGTATTAATACGATCATAAAATTTGGCACCTGACAGCCTGTAAAATTTCAGTTAGTCTCTCGTATTTAAACTTGATCAAAAATGAAATGATTTTTATCGTATCTCAGAATTAATGTCGGCAACATTAATTTTACAGAACCATTTGTATACGTTGGTCACATTTGATTAGGAAAATGTCATTTTATATGTACTTAGGAGGTGAATGTCCGAATATCTGGGATAATTATGGCATTCTTAAATTGGTTTTCCAAATGCACCAGTATTGACAAGACAAATAGCTGACATTTGCATTAGCACGTGTCTTATATTTACATTTTTACACAGCGAATTTCGAAAGCACGTGCATTTAAATAAAGCAAAATACGCCAACTCAGATACTTACATTTGGTTCTACACCTGTCAAAGATTGGTCTTTGTAAATCTTGGCACATGTATCTTGGATGGCTTTCACCGAAGCCCGAAGATTATGATTGGCCCAGATAACCATGGAAATACCCAGATCTCGGAAAACTTGTGTCGGTGTTTTGTAAAATTTCGTAGGCACAATAATAACTGGTCCCTGCAGAAGACGTACATGTATACAAAGTTAAGATCATTTAATTGTGGTAAAGTATATGAACGTCTACAGATTTACCACTGTATGTGAGCGTGGTGTGAGTGGCTACCAAATCATTATCGGTGTGCATACATCAGAACAGACCCAGCTAGCATTCTACGTAAATCTACATCGGGCCGTCATCGGCCCGTCAGCTACCCTGACGGGCCGATGACGGCCCGATATAGGTTTACACAGAATGCTGACTGGGGAAGAGCATGTTTCAAAGTATTTCTATAATACAGCTCAATCATAGTATGGCACAAACCTAGCATTACCTAGCATTTTTCGGATTATTTCATTTTTTTGTTTTGTTTTGCAAATGAGCCAGCACGCCAAACCTACAACAAGACGTGTGTAACCAACAAAGACTCCTATCAGCCTGTACATCCACCCAGTAAGGCAAGGGTCTCGTTTATCTCTCTTTGGATAGCCTGGAGGCAGTAGAAGACACCTTCGATCAGCGAAGACTCCGATCAGACTGCGCCGATGCGCAGGCTGAGCTTAATCTTCGCTGGTCGCACAAGTCTTATTGAATGTTTTGTCGTGCGCTGGCTTAAATATTATCTCCTGAACTTTAACTTAAGGAAGATGCACAATCCAATCGCTCATACGCATTTCAAATAGAAATAATGCGTTTAGAATCAGCATAATGTTCCTGGTGGCAATTCTTTCTCTTTTCGTTTCTTTCTTTAGATTTCTGCAGCATACTGTGTGGAACAAAATGTACAGGCCAAATATAAATGTTAAAGACTAATACACTCAAGGATAATAACAAAATAAGCGATTTAAACCAAAGCCAACGCATAGAATTAAACGTAGCAATGACAATGGCCGTTAAGGTCTTGAGAAGGTAAAAGCTGAAAGGAATAAAAGTAAAAATGACAGTTCTACACACCATCAAACTGAACGTAAAATCATAAGCTGAACGCATTTAAATGTCAAACAACAGCTCCGCCAAGATGGGCATTATACGCCCGTGGCAAGTAATAAGATGCAGCACATTAACTGGCTCCTGTATAATTCAGTGCTCCGGATATAAACTGTAAGTGGAATTACAAAAAAAAAAAAAAAAAAAAAATTAAAAAAAATTCACTGGGGCATAATCTCTGCTGATATTTGGTGAACTGCAACCTAAGGGTCCAAGCTGGCCAAGAAATTAAGGGAGAAGTTTGCTGCTTCTAGGGAGAAGTGCTTTCTGACGGAGGACACACCACAGAAGCATGGCTATATTATAAGCTCATATGAGCCTTTGGCACACTATAACATCTAAACAATATGCTGTGAAAAGTTTACAAAAACTTTCAAAGGGGCATAAATCTGCAAATATTTGGTGCACTGTAACCTAAAAATAATATGTGCTGCTCCACATCATTATGTAAGTATTTATGAAGTTTCAGCTTGATCAGATGTAAACTGTAGGAGGATTTAGCCGGAAACAAACAATTAATAGAAATTTTCAAAGGGGTTTAACTCTGCTAATATTTGGTGGACTGTAACCGTGAGATAATATGCGCTGCTCCACATCATGGTCTTACTACAAATCAAGCTTCAGCTTGATCGGATGTAAACTGTAGGAGGATTTAGCCGGAAACAAAAAATTAATAGACATTTTCGAAGGGGTTTAACTCTGCTAATATTTGGTGGACTGTAACCTCGAAACAATACGCGCGGCTCCACATCATGGTCTAACTGTACACGAAGTTTCAGCTTGATTGGATGTAAACTGTAAGAAGATTTAGCCATAAACTAAAAATGAATCAAAATTTTCAAAGAAGTATGCTAATATTTGGTGGACTGTAGACTCGAAATAATATGCGCTGCTCCACATCATGGTCTAATTATACATGAAGTTTCAGCTTGATCGGATGTAAACTGTAGAAGGAGTTAGCCGGAAACGAAAAGTCTACTGAAATTTTCAAAGAGGCATAACTCTGCTAATATTTGGTGGACTGTAACCTCGAAATAATATGCGCTGCTCCACATCATGGTCTAACTATACATGAAGTTTCAGCTTGATCAGATGTAAAATGTAGGAGGAGTTAACCGGAAATGAAAAGTTTACAGAAATGTTCTAAGGGGCATAACTCTGCAAACATTTGGTGGACTGTAACCCCGAAACATTATGCGCTGCGCCACATCATGGTCTTACTATATACCAAGTTTCAGCTTGATCGGGTGTAAACTGTAGGAGGAGTTAGCCGGAAACGAAAAGTCTATTGAAATTTTCAAAGGGGCATAACTCTGCTAATATTTGGTGGACTGTAACCTCGAAATAATATGTGCTGCTCCACATCATGGTCTAACTATATATGAAGTTTCAGCTTGATCGGATGTAAAATGTAGGAGAAGTAAAAAAAAAGCCGGAAATGAAAAGTTTACAGAAATTTTCTAAGGGGCATATCTCTGCAAACATTTGGTGGACTGTAACCCCGAAACAATATGCGCTCCGCCACATCATGGTCTAACTATATACCAAGTTTCAGCTTGATCGGATGTAAACTGTAGGAGGAGTTAGCCGGAAACGAAAAAGTTTATGGACGGACGGACGGACGCCATACCCCGTAACATAATACGTCCCGTTTTTCAAACGGGCGTATAAAAAGGGGAAATTAACCAAAGGCTGGAATGAAGCTTTTATATAAACATTTTAATCATGACGAATTGACCCTCCATCACGAAAACTTACCTACATAGTTCTGACCCCCTTAAACCCCACTTTTATATAGTAAAACTGGGGTTTACAGGGGTATACATTTTTTTTATTTCTGTTCAAAAACATAGACTGTGGGTACTTGCCAAGTGCCCACAATCTAATTTTTGAGCAAAAATATGAAAACTAACCAGAATTTTTCACCTGAAATTTTTCATTTTTTGGCGGTAACATTCTCAATATATTTGAACAGGCGTGTTTTCGTAATGATATCAATGGTGGGTGAGTGATGATCAGATCAGAATGTTCTTGTTACTTCAATATAGAGTCATTTTGTTTTTTGTAGTTAAAAAACAACAAAAAAAAAAACAACAACAACAAAAAAAAAAAAAACAAGTCTTAATCTGGCACAACAGGGAATCCCAAAAGTCTAACGGTTTGGACTAAAAGTGTACCAAACTGCATACATACCTGATTGTTCCACACTTTCATGAATGACTCTATCTCGGATGGATCGGTTTTCTTACTATGCATAAGGATTGCATCTGCGCCTGTCAAAACGATATACAGGAGTGTCAAATAACGTTAATTGTCAGATATGTGTTTATTTTTAGATACAGTCGAACTTGTTTGGGTCAAACATCTTTGGAACCTCGGAAAATTGTTCGAGACATGGGTACGTTAATCATGGTGCCAGGTCAGAAAGCAAATGGAGATGATTTAGGTATATGTTCTGGATTTTCTACACAGTACAGTGGAACCTCAATGGCTTGAACATCTTTGGGACCATGAAAATTTGTTCTTCCAGACATGAGTATTTCGAGCCACTGAGGGTTAATCATGGCACCAGTTCAGCAAGCAAATAGTGATAATTTAGGGAAATCTTTTCGATTTTCTACACAGCGATTAGGCGATTCTAATGAGTACACACAACATACAATTCCATGATCAAATAAGAAAAAATCCCTAAATATTTGTTTTCTTGAGTTATTGGAAGAATTTTGTAGGGACTGAAAAAACGAGTTCGAATCATCCCCGGTAAACGAGCCATCCGTTTTCGAGCCACTGAGGTTATACTGTAATTGTATGTTGAGTGTATTCATTAGAATCGCCTAAGAGCATGTGAGGCGATTCTAATGAGTATACACAACATACAATTTCATGATCAAATAAGACAATTTCCTTAAATATTTGTTTTCTTGAGCTATCGGAAGAATTTCATAGGGACTAAAAAACGTGTTCGAATTAGCCACGGTAAACCAGCCATCGGTGTTCGAGTCATCGAGGTTTTACTGCAGATGAGTTTGGATATTTGCAGTCTTTACTATACTCACTATTAAATATCTATAGATTGCCCGCCATTTCCTGGACAAAAAGTCCCTTCTGAAAAGGGGTTAAATCTAAAAGATTTTGCTCCCCTTCTTTAAGCGTAGAACCCTTTTACAGACGAAAGAAAGAAAGTCACAAATTCAGTCGCCTTTGTAAAATATGGTAAACAAGTGGACTGTGATATCCTGTTCGCTCCCCTGAACCCTGAGTATTATTTGGTTACTGTTTCCCTCCAAGTTCCATACTCCAAGAGTTAAGGCAATTGGCCCAGCGGTTTTGGAGAAGAAGATTTTTAAGGTTTTTAACATATTTGCGCATGGTGGCCATCTTGGTCATGTGATCTGGACCATTCGAACAAAGTTTTGTTTTTGCTAGGTGGGGGCTGCATATGAAATTTAATTTAAATCAGTCTAGCGGGTTAAGATAAGAAGTCCTTTAGAATGTTGATGGACATGCAATCGGAGTGACCCAGGGTCAAGGTCACTGAATTGAACTTTAGTATTCACAAACATTCATGTAGTACCTACTCTCATGTCACAGACTACCGAGATTTTAGGAAAATGCAGTTCTTTGTACCGTTCAAAAGCTAAGGGACAAAATTTGACCTTATCGTAAAATAGGTAAAGGTCAACTCAGGGTCATCATTTGAACAAAATTGGCAGTCACCTAATGTCACAAGTTTAAAGGCAATCGGCTCAGCGATTCTAGAGAAGAAGATTTTAAAGAATTTTACCATATTTGGGCATGGCAGCCAGCTTGGTCATATGACCTGGACCATTCGAACAACTAACTTTTGTTCTCCAATTGCCAGGGTAGGATGTGTGTGTGTGGGGGGGGGGGTGGGGGGGGGCGCGGGCGGGGGGGAAGCTGCACATGAAATTAACTTAAAATTGGCCCAGCGGTTTAAGTTTAGAAGCCCTTTGAACCGTTGATGGACATTCAATCCTAGTGACCTGGGGCCACGGTCACTGAATGACCTTGACATTTGGTGTACATAGACATTAATGTAGTACCTACTCTCATGTCATAGACTACAATAGGTTTGGAAAAATGCATTGTTTTACCGTTTTCCCATTCAAAAGACTAAAAGACCAAGTTTGATCTTGCAGTAAAATAGGTCAAGGTCAACCTAGGGTCTCATTTGAACAAGTTTGGTAGTACGTAATCACCTAATGCTACATACCAAGATTTAAGGTGATCGGCCCTGCGGTTCTGGAAAAAAAATTCAGTTTTTTACAATATTTGGGCATGGTGGCCATCTTGGACAGGTGACCTGGACCATTCGAACAAACTTTCGTTCTCCCGTTGTCAGAAGGCTGCACATGAAATCAAACTGAAACTGGCCCAGCAGTTTCAGAGAAGAAGTTGTTTGAAAATGGTGGACGGACGACGGAGGCCTACCATCCAATAAGCTCCCTCAAAGCCTTTGGCTCAGGGGATCTGCACAAAGTATCAAATATCTCTTAATACACGTATGTACAAACATTGGTACATACTTTTCAAAATAAATCTGTCTAAGACGTCATCGGTTTACATAAAATAATATGTCGAGATTTTATCAACTATCAACAAAGATAGTTCTTTTATGAAACGGACGAGCGATATTGAATTAATTTTCTGGCGACAGTTTACATTTGATGCCAGTAGGATTGAAATGATGCCAGTAGAAATTAACAGGAACAAAACGATGCTAACAGAAATTAAATATGTAAATTAGAAAGCTATTTCATTTATCTGTAGTGGCATGTTTTCAATGAAAAGTTCTGTATACTGTTTTGATTTACTCACCAGCAAACACACAAAACAGCAGCGTTTGACGCAGAACGCGGCGTCTGATCACATCACGAAAACATGCCTATATAATTTTGACCCCCTTGAACCCCACTTTTATACATGAAACTGGGGTTTACAAGGGTATACATTATTTTTCTTAGCGAGGCGGTACTAACGAGTACCCACAATCTATGTTTTTGAGCAGAAATATGAAAAATTTCAGAGTTTTTTATCTGAAAATTTCCCGTTTTTGGAGGTGAAATTTTCTATATATTTGAATAGGCGTGTTTTCGTAATGAGAGTCTGCGCTGTTCGCTTAAATTACAGGAAGTTAAGGGTTAAATGATACAATCTTAAGTCCCCGTTCAGGACCATTTTCCCTACCTACACTCAGCAAGTGTTGTCAGTGCTTTGATTTATCTGCAGTTGCCGTACTGCATACGAACCTGCATTCCTGTAGGCCTCTGCTCTCTTCAAAGCCTCATCAAGACCCCAGCCAGCGATGAAAGCTTCGACACGAGCTACAATACAGAAGTCTGGATCTCGCTGGGAATCCTTGCATGCCTGGATTTAAGAGGAAAACTAAATTAATAAACAACAAGAAAGCAAGCCCAAATGTGTTCGTTTGTTTGTGTTGAGGTTTGATGTAACATTTCTGTCAACAATCTTGCATCTGCACACTCTGAATAGAGTCCTCATCATAGTTAAGAATCTAATGTTTCTGAAAACGAGACAGTGGAACGTGTGGATGCATATGCTTTGGTCGTACATGTCCAAAAATACATGTTGTCACTTTGCTGTTCATATTATCAAGCCAGGGCAAGAGGAAATCAACACAAACAGCAGGGACTGGATATCTTTTGTAGATTTACAGCCATTTTTTTTTACATAGACAAAATTGTACCATTATTTTCTGTTCTGCACACCAAGCCTCTTGTAAAAATAGGTGCTCGAGAGGAGCAACTCATTTCCTATTAAGGTTGACCCCGTTTCAGAAGTCTTCTTAGCGAAATCCAATAATAGACTATCCAAATGAGAGCAGTCCACCTGTTTGTTAATCTTTCACTTGCTGACTAGAAATAACAGCAATTTGAAGTATTTCCTAGAACAATCGAATGATCTCAAATGATCCGGCTTTT
Organism: Anodontia alba; assembly: GCA_964016985.1. Lineage (NCBI taxonomy): Eukaryota > Metazoa > Mollusca > Bivalvia > Lucinida > Lucinidae > Anodontia > Anodontia alba. The sequence goes on along the minus strand of OZ024830.1, from coordinate 92,551,808 downwards.
CAAATCAGACTGTAAATTTTATCTGTTTGAAAGCATAGACAGTAAACCCGCTATTAAGACCACTGGAAATTAAGACCACTCCACTATTAAAACCAAATATTTTCTTTCTTGTTACGGTAAATGTCCTAAAATTCCTTACACTAAGGTTTCTGACAAAAAAACATATGCAAACAGTGTAGACCCAGATCAGACTGCTCCATAAGACCATCCCACTAATAGGACCACTTTTAGACAGTCCCACAAGTGGTCTTAATAGACCATTTTACTGGATATAATAAAATGAACTACATATAGCACACGGCATTATAGCACAACTGCCTTACTTTAATTATGACGACCTATCTTTATTTACGGGACTGGGTACACTTGCTAGACTGTTCGCCTTTTTTGTAAGGAAGACAAGTATTGTGACTTCCTGCACTTCAAGTACTTGCTGAAAAGGGACCTACTCTAAAAGGAAAGAAATTGCTCTTAGGGTAAGCAAATCTTTCCCGTTTGACTAGTCTTTTCAAAAGGGAGTCAAAACAATTTTGAAATTGCTGCCTCTCTTGAAAATGTGTTCATTCCTCTTAAGTCGGCTGAAACATCGTGCATACATCTTGTGAATCTGACTGAAATCCGCTTGATTTTACTGTTGTTTTCTACACTGCTAAATAATTTGGAAACCCGCGACATAACCAGGATAAGTTGCGAAAAGCATGGCAGCATATGATTTTTAATATTTCCATGCTTTCCACGTACATAGCTTGTGAATCTAAATGGAATTTTACAACCCTAGAAGGTTCGAATTCTTATAAAATCACGCGAAAATACAATAAGCCAAAGCAGAGGTTTACGCAAAACTTATTAAGTGGCACATAAAAAGGATCATTAACACCTTATTATTCTAAAACTGGCCTAATGTGTAGAAACAGCATATAAATAAAATATTGAGGAAATATTTCAGTTGTCTATTACTCAGTATAAAAGTACAGTCAATCCTCTTTACCGACACTCGATACAATGACAAAATTCGCTATAATGACAATTTGAATATTACGGAAACCTTCGCTCAAGAGCTGACAGTTAACGAAAAATTATACCAGAATATTGCAGACGATTCTAACAAATATCCAAACATATTTCTATGAGGAAATAAGAATAAAACAAGGTCTTTTTAACATATCATCCTGTCAATTAAGGATCATTTACAACAGCAAATTCATTTTCATGGCAACATCTTTGGGAATAAATACTGTCGTCATACGAGGGTTAGTATATATATCCAAAAAGTTGTGTACGAACACTAACAGATATTTCGTATTTCAACATAAAACATAAGTATTAATCTCACTTTTCTTTGCAGTCCAGAAATATTGCATTTCTTTTTTGGGTCAGTAAATAATTGTCTAGAAATTTGTGATGTCGCATTTTCATAACAAAATGTATAGAAGATGTCCAGGAACAGCTACATTCACAGAACATAGCCCACCAATGACATCAAAAGGAACAGCAAATAAACCAGACAGTACACAAGTCACAACCAAAGAAAAGCAAAACAACCTGATCCTTCCTCTCCTCCAACAGGGCGACGCAATGTTAGGCAGAATCCACTTAACACATCAGTAAGACAACGAACAGGGCAAAACACGAAAAAAAAAAAGCCTAGTAGCAAATAGCCACAATACCACAGAAAGAAATAAAACCCCAGAACTACCGTCTAAGAATAGTAAGTAGTGAAAATTACCGGTCCTTTAAACCCCCACCTGTTCTATAAAAGGATGTAGGCGGGGCTTATTTCAAAATGGTGCAGGACTTTTACATTTTGTTACTTGCAGAAGCTTTATTAATGAAAATAAAAGAACTAGAAAACTGTCATACACAAAATTTGTTTTGCTGGAAGGCATGTCTTTACTTTATACATTGACACTAAAATATTGTCTTATAAAAGATTATTCAATGAGCAAGCTGAATAAAATAACCTGAAAGTGCTGAGAAATTCAAACTAGATATAACCTTTAACCTTGGTCATGTGATGTAAACATAGCAACCTGGAGTGTAGAGTACAAATACTGTCCACTTGTAAGATGGCAATCACAGGAAAAGCAGATAAAATTATTATCCTATCTTTGATTCCTTCAGAGAAAATTGCACTCATATTCCATGATACAAAAAGAAAACTATTAAAACCATTATTAATAGGCATTTATAGGAGCTTATGCAATCTGCATACATGAAGGGTGATATTTTAAGTAGTCAGTTACAATTTTATTCCAGCAATGGAAACTGCACTAAAACATGTAATATATTGTGAATCCTGTTTCTATAAACCAAGTAAAATACAGTAAACAAATTAGTCATATAGCCACTGTTTGCTGGGTACAATTTGTTAAAAGTCACATTCATTTGTGCCCCATGTAAGCCGGGCATTTAAGGCACAAGTTTAAATCTTATTTGCCATATTCATGCCTAGTAGTGAGTATATACATTATTTTGTAGCGTCCTGAGCCAGCAGACCAGGTAAACATATAAACAGCTGACCAGTAATCAATAAGCCCCGCCTACATTTTCTGGTGGTAGCTGCTACCGCAAATGCCAGTTTAAATCGATTTCACTACGCCACTACGAACACACGCCTATTCAAATATTCTGAAAATCTGACCACGAAAAAAAAGAAAATTTTCAGATGAAAATTCTGATATTTTTTCATATTTCAGCTCAAAACATAGATTTTGGGTACTCGTTAAACGTTAGAACCGCCTCGGCGAGGCGGTTCTATCGAGTACCCACAATCTTTGTTTTTGAGCAGAAATTAGAAAAATAATGTCTACCCCTGTAAACCCCAGTTTTACTATATAAAGTGGGGTTTAAAAGGGTCAAAATTATGAAGGCATGATTTCGTGATGAACCAAATCTTCACCCTGCGTTCAAATGCTGTAAAAATACAAAATGATTGTTTGGCTCGAATAAGGGCACATAATTAGCGATACATCACAGAAAATGTGTCAATCAAATTAAATCACTATGATGAAACAAGAGTGAGGACTCGTGGCAATCATCTCAGGCATTGGCATCCGATCCTTTCTACTTCGTCAGGTTTATTTTATTGATTTATCCATACATACATAAAAAGGTGACAGTATTGGCTGAGGCAGCTAGACTACCAAATATTACAACACATTTATAATAAAACTATGCACGTCTTTACACAATTACTAAAATGATATATTAAAAACTAAAAACAATATGATGCAATATAAAAATGAATCAAGAAAATTAATCAAGAGGCTCAGTGAGCCATTATCGCTCACATGAGTAACTCTGATTTAGACTGAAAATCAGAGGATGTTATATATGTTCTCACTTGCAGCGAAGGAGGCTGAGGAATGCAGTATGTTGGACAGACCAAACGGGCCCTTAAAACAAGGTTTAAGGAACATTTGCTTAAAATCAAAAAAGCAAAGAAAATTGATATGTTTCTTTATCAACATTTCCGGAGTACTGGTCATTCATGATCATCTAGTAAAGTTTTGGTTCAACCTGATGAAAAAATTACACACAAGTCCAATTCTACCGAAAGATTCAAAAATATTTTAAGACATGAACTTGAACTTAAATGGATTAAACATTTACAAACCCCTTTTCCACTTGGATTTAATGATAATATTTACAATGAAGAACATATTTCTAAAATGCCGGATTTCGGTGCTTTTTCCCTTTTAGATATTAAAAAACGTAATAAACGATCCCATGGTAAGCACAAAAATGGCAATTTTAAACGAAAACATAAAACTGTTTTATCTCTTTTTGATTTAAATATTCTCTTAAATTCTGGACGTCATCAAATGCTTTCTAAACTAGTTTCACTGTCTATTTCTTCATTACGTAAGTTAGATGATGAGGCGAATAAATTTTATGATAGAAAACATGATTTGTATGAAGCAGCTCTTCTTACTAGATGTTATACTCAACATGCTCTTCGTCCTTACATTGATTCTGAAATTAACCACATTAGACACTTCACCAAAATTCCATTCATTAATAAAGGTATTGAATTCATAGATTTACCTAGCATATTTCGAGACAATAATGTTATATCAGCTATACCTTCATATTTCGAAAACACGGAATCTCCTATTACTTGTTATAAATATAACAAACCTATCCGTAATACTATACTTAATTTCAATAAATTAGTTTCTGATCTTGATATTGAAACTAGTTCCCCTGATTCTTGAGATTGTAAAGATTCTAAATTTTGTTATCAATCAGCGGGTCATATTGTCACTGGTTACTTGAAGATTATAACTGATTCACGAATCCGTTCACTTATTTCAAAAGGACCTAAATATAGATTCCCAGCCCACATTGATTTCAATAAATATCGGGAAACAATTGCCAGTACTTTAAATGATTATTGTACGCGTTGGTGTAAACGAGAGCATATTGAGTCTAATGCTTTAAATAATTGGAAATTAAAGATTTTTAAGAACATTGATGAACGTGTGTTATTTTACTCTAATAACTATCTTTTCGATATTTGAAACAAGGTATCCAAGAATTTCATAGGAAGTATATTTTGGCTCCAGCTAATAAAGCTGCTAATAATGTTGTTGTTGTGTGACGACTTTATTATATCAATACTCCAATACAAGAACTTGGTAGTACAAAAACATATAAACGGATTTCTACTGACGAGAGATCTATTGTCAATACCCATTCTATTGATATTACTGCTAAGTTTGCAGTGAGTATTAAAGAAAAGCAAGACAGACTTCCTACGTTATATTGGTTACCGAAACTTCATAAACGACCTTATAAAGCACGTTTCATTGCTAATTCTAGTTCATGTACGACTACTGTTTTGTCCAAACTGCTAACTTCATGCCTTACTGCTGTTAAAAAACATTGGATTAGATACTATGATACTGTTTACGAAAGGGACGGAATTAACTATTTTTGGTCAATTAAAATTTCTAATGGATGTTCTCAATAAATTTAAATCTAAAAACTTTCAGGCTTCTAAATTGTCTACATATGATTTCTCTACCCTGTATACTACGTTACCGCATCATCTTATAAAAGATTCACATTGATTTAATTAATCGAACGTTTATTCGGGAGAATACCCAATATTTGGCTCGCAACGAAGAATGTGCTTTTTTCACTTCTGGTGTATACAATAATCACAATTTATGGTCGTGTCCAAAAGTCTGTGATGCCCTTGTTTATCTTTTGGATAATATTTTTATTAGATTTGGAACTAAACTTTATAGGCAAACTATTGGTATTCCGATGGGAACTAATTGTGCTTCTCTTGTTGCAGATTTGTTTCTTTTTTGTTATGAGAGAGATTTCATGAAGTCTCTCTCACGTGAAAATCAGGCTGACATTATTGAGGCTTTCAATTCAAAATCTAGATACCTTGATGATTTATTAAATATTGACAATATTTACTTTGACCAAATGGTGGACCGGATATACCCTACAGAACTCCTTTTAAATAGAGCAAATTCTTCCGATACCGAGGCACCTTTTTTGGATTTGAATCTGTGTATATCTAATGGTACAGTTTCCACCAAAATTTATGATAAACGGGACGATTTTGATTTTGATATAGTCAATTTCCCTTTCCTGGATGGCGATGTCCCCCGGCGTACCTCATATGGGGTATACATATCTCAACTTATTAGATTCGCCAGAGCTTCTTCAAATCTTAATGACTTTAACTACCGTAATAAAGCCCTTACTGCCAAACGTCTTAGGCAGGGCTATCAGTATTTTAAACTTCGTAAGGCGTTTTCGAAATTTTATCGCAGACACAGTGCCTTGTTAGAAAAATATAGCGTCAGTCTGAAAACACTTCTGCAACAAGGTATATCGGAATCAGAATTTTACGGTGACTTAGTGTACAGATTTAGAAAAATTGTAGGTAAATCTAACTTTTCGGAGCAATTCAGAAAACTTATTAACCGTTACAAAAGAATTGGTTACAGCCTGAATATTATGCGGCAGACTGCATGCCTAGTTGTCAACCCAATCATTGTTGATGGCTATGCTTCACTTTTTCATTGCACGACGGCGGTTCGGGCCTCAGACTCAATGACGGCCTCTTCGTAAAACTTTAACCAGTGGGTTGGGGCTTGACGATATGTCTTTGGCTTGGCCCGCCGTGGTTCAACTATTGGTTTTCATTTACTCTGGCATACAGTAGAATTAGCCATGAGTACTCGTCTTTGTTTATTATAGTGATTAATTTGATTTTTATGTTTTCGCTTTGATGCATTGACTGAGTTTGGAGCCTTTATGCGAACCGAATTTTTATGTATTTTATGTATTAAGAGTAGCATCGGGACCCAGGGTGAAGTTAGCTAGCTGTAAAAGTGCTTTAAACCCCGCGGTGGTTTGCTCTACCGACCGTTCTAAGGCGGTGGTCCCGGTGTTAGTCTTACTCCTTGTTGCTTTGTGGTTTATTCTACGAGGCGATTTGTTGTATGTCTTTCCGTGTGTCATTTTGTTCTTGTGTTTTTCAGTCCTTTTAGTATTGCGAGTACTCGTCTTGTTTTTTATTATAGTTATTGGTTTAATTTTTGTGTTTTCGCTTTGATGCATTGACTGCGTTGGGATCCTTTATGCGAACCGAATTTTTACGTATTTCTGTATTAAGAGTAGCATCGGGACCCATGGTGAAGTTGGCTAGCTGTAAAAGTGCTTTAAACCCCACGGTGGTTTACTCTACTGACCGTTCTAAGGCGGTGGTCCCGGTGATAGTCTTACTCTTTGTTGCTTTGTGGTTTATTCTACGAGGCGATTTGTTTTATGTCTTACCTTGTGTTATTTTGTTCTTGTGTATTTCAGTCCTTTTAGCATTGCGATTACCTCGCTTTGTGAAGAGAGAGCTAATCTTAGTGCTTTTCGTACATTTGTTCGATTTGTGCTTGTTTTGTTTTGCCAGTTTCCTCTTCTTCTTTGTGTCTGGGAAGGGCTGCAGTTTGTGATTGTGGCACCCCCTGGACTTTTCTCTTACCTTTTTTGCGGTTCTCTTTGTTAATTGTTATGTAGTGTTTTACTTTCTAATGTTTTTCTTTTAATAATTATGTAAGTTGATTATATATTCAGTCAAGTTTGGGAAAGAGTTGCCAACTCTGCTTGCCATCTGTTCATTTTGTGGCTGCTTTATTGTCTTTGTCTGTCTATCCCTTTGGTGACTGGGGCTTAATGTAGATCTGACTGTATCGGTTAGGGTAGGGGCTTATTTACTATACTTTCGTCAGCATTATCGAAAGTTTGTTTCATGCGTTGTCATCTATGTTGCTTGGATTGGCCGTTTTTGTACAGTGAAATGTATTTTGATTTTCCATACCAGTATTTTGTTCTGTTTCTCCTTTCTTTGTGTTTGTTTACTATCAAGTAGTTTGATAGTCTTGCCACGAGGAAACGCGTCATTATTTTAGGTTTGGTAATGCACTGTTTTATAGCTTTTTACGTGTTTTGTTGCTTTAGACTCAAAACCATAAAACTAAGTGTCTCAGTCATTAGGCGTATCACTGATAAGGGACTGGGTACAACAAAACCTAGTTTACTGTCAATAAATTATAGACAGGTAGATGCCCAACAGGGTAATTTTGTACTGCATTATTTATCTCATCCATAGGTAATATACCCTCCAAAGTATTAATTACCCCTCAGAAGGCCTCTTCACCACCCCTACTTGGATCTCATAATCACCTCTTTATGACATGCCTTTCATTACGAAAACACGCCTATTCAAATATATAAAAAATTTCACTTCCAAAAAGTGAAAATTTTCAGATAAAAATCTCTGATATTTTTCATATTTCTGCTCAAAACATAGATTGTGGGTACTCGTTAGAACCGCCTCGGTGAGGCGGTTCTAACGAATACCCACAATCTATGTTTTTGAGCAGAAATAAGAAAAATAACATATACCCCCGTAAACCCCAGTTTTACTGTATAAAAGTGGGGTTTAAGGGGGTCAATATCATATAGGCATGTTTTCGTGATGTGATTTCTCTTACATAGTGCCTTGGTAGGGGCAATGCCATTATTAGTGCGAGGTAACACTTTTGGTCTCAGTTTAGCTATATCTGTCATTTTATCACAAAAAGTATTATCAATAAGCTTGCGGATTTTGTTACTATTTGTTTTTTAAGTTGTTAATCGCGGAATAGTTTTAGAAATTGTTAAATCCCTGTAAACTATTTGCTCCTTCAGTGGTGTCATTCTGTCATTAATTAGCAGTGGTAGATATGCCATACATTGTTGCAGTATTATTGTAGTAGGCCATTTCATCATCCTTTTAGCTGGTATAGATAATTTCAGTTTTCAGGATTTGAAGAACTTTTCTGCACGTAAAACATAATAACCATTATACGACTGCTTCCTCTTTTCCCAGACACACACAGACTGAGGTACCATGCCATACATAAACTGCAGCTTACATTTCCCAGACTGTGATTTCAATTTTACGATTCACAGCATTTTGTCACCCGATTCTGTTTATTTGTTACCATCAACACCAGTAGTGAGTTCTGATGTATCACTGTGCATTCTTTTACGTATTGTCATAGTGCTTCTGATCAATGTGATGACTCACTGATCAATGTGATGACTCACTGATGAGGTAGAGGACCCCTATGTGGATCGAACATTTTTGCATTTTGGAGTTGCATAAGAATTAAGGGTGAGATTTCGGGCGACGAAAATTGGTTCTCCTTTTTTTTCTACTACCTTTCAGTGCTTTGGTAAAGCTGTGCTTCATGATTGTGGCCTGGGACACTATACTTATATAACAAAAAGGTAAAAGAAACGTCCAGGGAGTGCCACAATCACAAACCGCAGCCCTTCCCAGACCCCAAGAGGAAGAGGAAACCGACAAATCTAAACAGTGTTTCCCTTTTCTGTCATTACTATTTCTTAACTAAATTAATAGTGTTTCCCTTTTCTGTCATTACTATTTCTTATTTGTCTAATTATGTCCACATATGATCGTTCAATCTGTTTATGTGATCTCCACTAAGTTTGTAAATCATGTGTTGAGGGAGATGAACACTATAAGCTCTTAGCTTTCGTTCAAATCCTATGTATTATTTATGTAATTTGTGGATTATGTATTTGACTTGAAACTTGAATAAAATATGTTTAAACCAAATCTAAACAAGCACAAACCGAACAAACGTATGAAAAGCACTAAGATTAGCTCTCTCTTCCCCAAGCGAGGTAATCGCAATACTAAAAGGACTGAAAAATACAAGAACAAAATGACACACGGAAAGACATACAACAAATCGCCTCGTAGAATAAAGCACAAAGCAACAAAGAGTAAGACTAACACCGGAACCACCGCCTTAGAACGGTCGGTAGAGCAAACCGGGGGGTTTGAAGCACTTTTACAGTTAGCTAACTTCACCCTGGGTCCCGATGCTACTCTTAATACAGAAATACATAAAAATTCGGTTCGCATAAAGGCTCCCAACTCAGTCAATGCATCAAAGCGAAAACATAAAAATCAAATTAATCACTATAATAAACAAAGACGAGTACTCATGGCTAATTCTACTGTATGCCAGAGTAAATGAAAACCAATAGTTGAACCACGGCGGGCCAAGCCAAAGACATATCGTCAAGCCCCAACCCACTGGTTAAAGTTTTACGAAAAGGCCGTCATTGAGTCTGAGGCCCGAACCGCCGTCGTGCAATTAAAGAGTGAAGCATAGCCATCAACAATGATTGGATTGACAACTAGGCATGCAGTCTGCCGCATAATATCCAGGCTATAGCCAATTCTTTTATAACGGTTAATAAGTTTTCTGAATTGCTCCGAAAAGTTAGATTTACCTACAATTTTTCTAAGTCTGTACACTAAGTCACCGTAAAATTCGGGTTCCGATATACCTTGTTGCAGAAGTGTTTTCAGACTGACGCTATATTTTAGCTCACCTGAGCTCTGCTCAGGATGAGCTATTGTGATCACTTTTCGTCCGTCCGTCCGTTTCCTCTGAAGCCGCTGAGTCAATTTTGTTCAAATTTCATACGGAGCCTCCTTAGGATGGGGGAACGAAAAATTGCTAAAATGGTCGCGGTCCGTTGACCAACATGGCCGCCACGCCCATATATGGTAAAAACATTTAAAAATCTTCTTATCCAGAACCGAGAATGCCTTGGGGCTGAACCTTTGCAGGAATCATCGGGGACGGGAGGTCTACCAAAATTGCTTAAAGAATTGTCGTACGTTGACGTTTGACCTTTTTTACGGCAAGGTCAAGTTTGCTTACCTATGCATTTGTATGGGAAAAACCTTTAGAAATCTTCTTCTCCAAAACCGAGCATGCCTTATGGCTGAATCTTTGCACATGTCATCGGGAAGAGGAGGGCTACCAAAATTGCTAAAATAATGGTCGTACATTGACATTTGACCTTTTTACGGTAAGGTCAATTTTGCTTCCTTATGCATTTGTATGGGAAAAATTTTCAGAATTTCAAACAACTTCTCCTCCTGAGCCTCTGGGCCAATTTTGCTCAAATTTCATATGGAGCCTCCTTAGGTAGGGGGAACAAAAGATTGCTAAAATGGTCACGGTTCGTTGACCAAGATGGCAGCCATGCCCATATATGGTAAAAACCTTTAATAATCTTCTTCTCTAGAACCGAGGATGCTTTGGGGCTGAATGTTTGCATAAATCATCGGGGACAGGGTGTCTACCAAAATTGCTAAAATAATGGTCATACATTGACATTTGACATTTTTACGGCAAGGTCAAGTTTGCTTCCTTATGCATTTGTATGGGAAAAAACATTTAAAAATCTTATTCTCCAAAACCGAGGATGGCTTGTGGCTGAATCTTTGCATATGTCATCTGGAACAGGCGGTCTACCAAAGTTGCTAAAATAATTGTCATACATTGACATTTAACCTTTTTACGGCGAGGTCAAGTTTGCTTCTGTATGCATTTGTATGGGCCCCATACATTTGTATGGAAAAAATGTTGATGGTTTCAAATGGCTTTTCCTCTGAAGCCTCCGGGCCAGTGTTGCTCAAATTTCATGCGGAGCCTCCGTGGGCAGGAGAATGAAAGATTGCTAAAATGGGTATGGTCCATTGATCAAAATGGCTGCCATGCCCATATATGGTAAAAACCTTTAAAAATCTTCTTCTCCATAACCAAATAAGCCCAGGGTCCTAATCTTTGCACAAATTATGGGGGACAGGAGATCTACCCAAATTGCTAAAATGATGGTTCTATGTTGACATTTGACCTTTTTACCTCAAAAGTCAGATATGCTTCCCCATTTGTATGGGCCATATACATTTATATTGAAAGTATCGAAGTGACTTGTAGATCAACAGTAGTTAAAATTGTTCTGATTGGAAATCTAAGATGGCCAATAATCTGGTTTATATTTATAATATTTCCCTGCCACTGTGCTATTTACATGTATAAAACATGATTCTTCAGAAACCACTTAGCCAATTTGCACCAAATTTCACATTGATCCTTCTGTTGAAATGTGATTGATAGTTTATTCAAATGATCATGCTCCATTGACTGTCAGGCCCATATATTCTTCTTCAAAACTAAGAATTGCTCAAATGATGATATTTCCATTAGTTGTGATGATAGGATTGGAAAAATGTTGCATAACATCTGCATGTCTGCAGTGGCTATGTCACTCAGGGGAGCGAACCGTGGCCCGTGGGCCTCTTGTTCTAACAAGGCACTGTGTCTGCGATAAAATTTCGAAAACGCCTTACGAAGTTTAAAATAACGATAGCCCTGCCTAAGAAGTTTGGTAGTAAGGGCTTTATTACGGTAGTTAAAGTCATTAAGATTTGAAGAAGCTCTGGCGAATCTTATAAGTTGAGATATGTATAACCCATATGAGGTACGCCTTGACATGTCGGATGGCACCTGAGGCTCAGGTTTATTGAACGATTTTAGTTCTAAATGTGACATGTTTTTAACTTCTTTATCTCGCTCTGAATGGTACATTTGAATAACTTGTGTTATACTGAGCTCTTAGTGCATGCACAGTTACCTCCTTTGAATTAACACACATGAACCATTTTTGTTTTACAAAGTTACTAAAACAAGTCTCAGGATGGGTTAGCATGTCCACTTGAAATCTCCCATCGTTGTCAGAAGAGCAGGAAACTAAAGTTTGAACGATCCAAGCTGGTCATTAAAAAAGAAATCTAAAAGTATATCCTGGTAATATTCGATCACATAAGGATATATCTGCAAAATTTCAGTTCAGAGAATCCTTTCCTTTAACTCTTTCACTGCCATAGGCGATAATAATAGGTTTTTGCAAACAGCGAAGATCCAGATAAGACTGTTCATAATGAGCCGTCTCGTCAGGAGGATCTATGCTGTTTGACATTCAAACTTTCAGCTTCACATATAAACTTCGTTCCAATCGATATTTTGTTAAAAAAAAAAAAAAGCAGACGAGAAAATGTCGTCTAAAATTTGGCGCCGAAAGAGTTAAAGACAACTATTCTTATCCAAGCATGTTTAAAACGTATAAAGAGAATTTGCCCAGAAAAAAAAAAAACAAATCATAAAGAACAGTCTTCCAAAGGCACCACATCACGAAAACATACCTATATAATTTTTGCCCCATTAAACCCCACTTTTATATAGTAAAAAACACAAAAAGTAAGAGAAAGGTCCAGGGAGTGCCACAATCACAAACCGCAGCTCCCCCTCCTACTCCCGCCCCCCCCCCCCCCCCCCCCCCCCCAACGCCAGACCCCAAGAGGAAACCGACAAATCTAAACAAGCACAAACCGAACAAACGTACGAAAAGCACCAAGACCAGCCCTCTCTTCCCCAAGCGAGGTAATCGCAACACCAAAAGGACCAAAAAACACAAGAACAAAAAGACATACGGAAAGACATACAACAAATCGCCTCGTAGAACCACAAAGCAACAAGGAGTAAGACTAACACCGGGTTTATAAAACTGGGGTTTATAGGATTATCCATTATTTCTCTTATTTCTGCTTAAAAACATAGATTGTGGGTACTCGTTAGAACCGCCTCCTCGAGGCGGTTCTAACGAGCATCCACAATCTATGTTTTGAGCAGAAATTTGAAAAATATCAAAATTTTTATCTGAAAGCTTTCAGTTTTTGGTGGTGAAATGTTCAATACATTTGAATAGGTGTGTTTTCGTAAATGAAAAAAAGGAGAGATGAGGAACAAACAGTGACAAGACACAACGGCGTATTTGCATTAATAGCGATAATATAAATGAAGTTACCCGGAACAGGCCACAAATAACCAAGCAGCGCCTTCCCGATGCACCGAAAATTGGCGGGGAGCTAGCATATATAAACAATGAAAAAGTGATCTCCAAACAAAGAATGGCTGCAACAGATGAACTACCTTGCAACGGTCAGCAAAAACTACTGGCCAAATTGTACGACGTGAACTGCAATAAAGTATACTTTAAATACGTGTTTTTTGTTTTTTTTTTTGTTTTTTTTTTGTTTTTGTTTTTTTGTTTCAGTGCTTTTGTTGTTTTTGTTTAGACAAAGCTGAATATGTGTGTAAGATAGAGGGAGAGAGAGAGTATAATGAGATAACTACATATAGACACTGGAAATAATTCAAAGGTTGATAACTGAGCTACTTTTGATATAGCAGAAGTGGAAGGAACTTTACATTACGAAAACACGCCTATCCAAATATACTGAAAATTCGCCATCAAAAACTGAAAGTTTTCAGATAAAAATTCTGATATTTTTCATATTTCTGCTCAAAATATAGATTGTAGGCATTCGTTAGAACAGCCTCGCAGAGGCGGTTCTAACGAGTACCCACAATCTATGTTTTTGTGCAGAAATAAAAAAAAATAATGTATTATTTATGTAATGTTTTACTATATATAAGTGGGTTTAAGGGGGTCAAAATTATATAGGTATGTTTTCGTGCTGCTTGGGCCATGCCAAGTGAAAAGTTTCTTCGAGTATGCGCAAGATGCACAGTCCGATTCATCCCACGCATGCGCAAAGTCTCATCCGGGCATTTGCTTTCCTTTGATGCGTTCTATAATGTCCAATATTTCGTTTAGCGACAGCGAATGCCCTATCAGACTGCGCGCATGCGCAGGCTGTCTTGGTATTCAATGTCTGCATATGCTGAAAGACACGTTTTTGAATGGTGCGGCCCTCTTAATACCAGAATTTCATTCCAAACGGAGCATTCTGATTTTTTGGTAATTTCATTATTTTGTAAACTTAATTAGAAAATGTATTCTGTTGCTGAAAATATCACAAATATATAGGCTCTCAATGTTATTTGAAGAACCTATACACTCATTGTGAAATTAATGCTATATGTTATCAAGAAAACATAATAAATATTAAATATTCACAAAGGTTTTTTTTTTAGTTTTTACATCATAACCAGTATTTAATTGATAATGTAATCATCTTCTTTGGCCTAACTTGACTACGTAGCTGTGTTCGCTAAATACCTATTTGAATACTATTTTTTCTCCATTAATACATTGATAAAAAGTTAATAGTTGCATGTGTATCAAATATATTTGGGGATAGTATTTTCAGAAAACTGAAAAATAATGTCATATCAAAAGTAGCTAAAATATCAGCTTTTCTTATCTAGAGTAAACTTACTTTAATTTTCAAGGCAAACTCCTCCATGTCAGCTAAGGGCTGTGCTCGTCCTTCGTGGAGTGAATTGGTCTTGGGAAAGACTTTATCTTCTAAACAGGCACCTGAAACACGAAGAATAACACATAAGTTTAAAAAAACAGCCAGTTACTGCTGGTGTGTGTCAGTTTCGTGAGATATAGCTGATTTCAAACAAGTCCAGTAAAGACCTCGATTATTCTAGATTGTCTAATTGATGCCTTCTGAAATTGACAAACCTTTATTAAAGGGAATGGACACACATTCAGGTGAGACAACTACTGTCAAATTCTTTTGCATTCCTTCTCAAAAGGGATCTAATCTTAAAGGAAGACATTTTCCCTTGAAAGCCTTGGTGTGCACTAAAAATCAAAGCACTGACAGCACCGGTGGGTGGATTGTCTCTAAGTGAAGGCTGAGAAAATAGTTCTGAACGGGGACAAGAATGTTTCAATTAACCCTTAACTGACTGTAATGTAAGCAAACAGTGCACACTCTGATCAGACGCCACGTTCTGTGGCGTCTGATCTTGATCTGCACTGTTTGCCAATGTCCCAGTCCAGGTTTTACGAATAATGCTCTTTACACTGCACTCTGATATCACAGCGACAAGAATAGCGCGGTTATAAATAACCGTTACCTGGATTTTGTACAGCCACGTGGTTGAATTTCATCGGTCAATTATAGTCACGTGGACAATTACCTAAAGTAATTTTGGCGTTTGTGTACTATGGCTCCATTGTAAACAATCGACACAAAAGGCTCGATTGTAAACAATCGACCACAACAGGAGCTCCCAAAAGTTTCCTTCCTAACATATTTATTTCCTCCTAATGGCTTTGGCATGCTGAAATGCAAACGGGAAATCACAAAAGTTGTCTCCCTTATGTAAAATGTGTATCAAGTTCCTGAAGACGTTTAAGAACGAATGATCTGAAAAACTCTACGACAAAACTTGAATAACATCTAAACGACAAGGTCAGAAAATGTCAAGGTCAGATATGTGCCAATGAAGATTCAGATCAGACTGCGCTTTTGCGGAGTCTGATCTGAAGCTTCAATGGACACATTCTGGATAGCTATGGATGCAAAGTTTCTTCATGCGGACAACGAAGACTCTGATCAGACTGCAGGGATGTGCAGACTGGTTTGACTCTTCGCATATCAGGAGGTACGTTTCCTGACATTTCGGCTCATATGTCGAATGAAAAAGCAATACATTTCATGACAATACGAATCACTGCAAAGTATTTTCAAACAAGCTGAACAAAAACAAGCGAAACAAGCATGAACTAATCCTTGTCACTTAAATGTTTTCGGTTATGGAAGAAGAAAGTAGCTGTAAATAACAAATGTATGAAAATGTTTAAGCTTGAAAGGTTTTACGGTTGAGATTTCTATCTTACTGCATTAGGTGTGTGGAGTATCAGTCTTGAACACTGTTTATAAACAAATGTTAAAGATCATGGAAAAAACTAACTTTACAGGAGGCAAAAAGGATTTATAGGGAAAATATTAAGCGCATGCATTGCTTAAACCAACAAGAACAAAATAATTCAAGTAAAATTATATTAGGGTACTTGATTTATTATCCACCCATAACCGTATAGATATACAAAGTATTAACGTTAACTTTCATATAGTGGGTGGGTATATACCCAGCAAGCATTTTTTATAAATCTATATCGGGCCGTTATCGGCCCGTCAGGGTAGCTGACGGGCCGATAACGGCCCGATATAGATTTATAAAGAATGCTTACTGGGATAGTTATAAAATAAGAATGAACGTCCTTGCTCAAGGCAATCATTTATATAGCAATATTGAATATTGTCCTATAACACCAATAATAATAATAATCATAATTATAGTAATAACAATGATAATAATAATTAAAATGAATTCCTTATATAGACTAGATAAAATACTTGGAATAACCTATTTAATAAAAAAAACCCTTACATCTTCATTGAGTTGAGCAAGTGCTTTAATGAATCATGTAATTGATAACTAACTTCCTTATCAATATGTTAAACGACTTAAATGTGAAAAATCCATACACATACAATTTAAAAAAAAAAAAAAACATGAGGAAGAAATATTACAGGTAAACGTAAATCGTGCCGTCATAAAAGTGTTCGCATTTAGTTGTATTAGAGTAGACTCCCCTGAATTAATTTAATATATTTCAAAAGATCGACCCTAAAGCGTAGGGCCAAACACTGACCTTTTCCATCCTTGGCAATCTATAACAAGCAGCTAAACAATGAAAACATTAATCTTTGCAAATCTTGTAAATAATACAGTAAACCTTAATTCATCATATTTTGCCGCTCTCAACCACAATTCCTCTGTTGTCTATCTTTTTTCTTCAGCATTTTCTAGACATGAACAATGGTCTGGTGTTAGTAGATTCTGAATGAAGAAAATAAGTTACTGGTCGAACCAATTCAAATCCTGATCCGCTTCACCCTTGATAACAACTGCAAAGCAGCAAAATAATAACAAAAACAATACAATGGTCATGCATGGATATAATTGTAGAATATAAAGCAAATCGTACTCTACCATACCATGCTTATCTTACCCGCTATTCCTCTGTCTTCTAGTTTTCTCACCAACCGTCTAGCATTGTTAAAGTTGCCATACCCTGTGTCAGCATCTAATAATATAGGTATATCCGAAGCATCACTCATGAATTCTAAAACCTCCAATACCTGTGATAGATAAATTATAATATTCCCACCTTAGTAACTTCATCAAGTCGTTGTTATACAAACTAAAACAACTGTAAATTTATAGATTGGATGGTTGAAACAAATGAGTTCGAATGCGCGTAGCCAAATAGTAATATAATTGCTTCAAGGGAAAAGCAACAAAGGCAAAGAGTGTATCTGAAATGAAAGCTCTTGACGAACCATGCATTTTGATGCACATTTGAACAAACTGCGATAAGCTATAAGACAGTAACAAACATTTAAAGATTTCAAACTCTTTGCCAGGAGCACCACCATTTTGAATATTCAATGAAGTACTTAATGTTTAAAAAAAATCACTTAAAATCTTCAGAAAATGATGCAGTTTTTCAAGGAAAATTAATTGATATCCAGAGAATAGGCTATATACACATGTACTATACTACAGAAGTAGGATAGTAATACAGATGTTATTTATATAAGTTTGCATTTTTAATTAAAGTTTATGCTATGATAAACCTAATTAAATATCCAAAATGGCGGCGCCCATAAAAGCATATTTGAAACCTTCAAATCTTGATAACTCTAATTTTTCGTCTAACTTTGATAACCCCTGTCCTGCCGAAACCGGACATGCTCTGCTTGGCAAATGTAGATCCAGATCAATTGGCAACCGATTTGGATCTGCACTCTTTGTCATTAAGGATGTGAATTTGTATCAACAGCCTGGGTCAAGTAATCTGATTGGCTGAAAATAAGAAG
Organism: Anodontia alba; assembly: GCA_964016985.1. Lineage (NCBI taxonomy): Eukaryota > Metazoa > Mollusca > Bivalvia > Lucinida > Lucinidae > Anodontia > Anodontia alba. The sequence continues at coordinate 92,533,693 of OZ024830.1, read as the reverse complement.
TGGGAGTGGCCTCTTAATTTATTCAGCTTGGGACGGATTAAATATGCACCATAATGCATAGTTTTTTTTGCCTACAGATTTCATTTCAGTCATTCTTTTGCCAACCTTGCGTTTTCTAATTTCAACTGATCCAAATCTATCAAATCTTTCCAATTCAACCAACCGTTTCCAGTCAATGAATGATGAGAAGCCTTTTGCAGAAAGTTGCAGAAGCAGCAAGAAAGCCCAACATTCCAGGAAAATCGTTTTCTAGCGGGAAACAATATTATTTACCTATGTCACCCAGAAAATGTTCCTATAATCCGTTTTCCCATCAAAGGCCATCATGAAAACATACCTATATAATTTTGACCCCCTTAAACTCCACTCTTATATAGTAAAACTGGGGTTTACAGGGGTATACATTATTTTTCTTATTTCTGCTCAAAAACATAGAGGCGAGGCGGTTCTAACGAGTACCACAATCTATGTTTTGAGCAGAAATATGAAAAATATCAGCGTTTTTTATCTGAAAACTTTCAATTGTTGGAGGTGAAATTTTCTACATATTTGAATAGGCGTGTTTTCGTAATGCAATGTGGTAACATTCTAATGAGACATACCGGTAAGTAAACTGCTTCATGCAGAAATAATATGAAATTATTCCGTTCATCAGAAATCTTGAGAATAGATGATTTATCTGTTAAACCCAAAATTATGTTTTTGAATGAAATGACTGGAGATGACTGACGGAAAAAACTTGGTTGAACTGTACGGCAAGACACCTGGTTACTAATGTTTCCATTTTAGAATGCCTTGATCAGTAAGCAGGAATGGTGTTTCTTGTTGTGAGCTGACTCCAGTTTCACTGAAGATTAATAAGTCTACAAAAAAATCTCATCCAATGGCCGGCCGTCTCTCTCATATGAACAATAACTAGTGTACTTTAAGGAGCAAAACTTAAATTAAAAAAAAAAAGGTTTGAAACATCGTAACTTACATTGAAGATAAAATAACTGAAGACATGTCACAGAGCCAGGGGTGATTATAAAAATGCTTCTAGATTACAGAAAACGCAAGTTTCAAAGCCTTCGTGGAGAGTGAATAGTGATTATAGCCATTAGGTTAACAAGTCCCCCAGGATCCCCTCTAATATATTGAGAAAACAAGGGTATATAAGGGTCTACATTACCGAGCGAATATTCATCATTTTGCAATTTTAAATCAGCTTTTCAATTTGTTTGTTACCTCTAGCAATCATTTATACTGCCTAAATTTGTCTTAAATCCATAAAATTACGATATTTCATGGTCATTAGTCTTATCACTGATAAAAGACTGGGCAGAAGAAACCTGGCATACTGTCAATAAACGGTAGACAGGTAGAGGCCCGATAGGGAATACTGTACTGGTTAATTTATATGATCTACCGGTAACATTCCCTCCTAAATATTTATTACCTCCCAGCAGGTCTCTTAATACCCCCCTGATGGGATTGCATAATCACCTGTTTATGACATGTCTTTGATCTCTCTTGCATGGTGCCTAGGTAGGGACAATTAAGTCATTAGTGAGTGGTACCACTTAAGGTCTCATTTTTGTTATGTCTTTAATGCTCTTTAAATGTGGATTTTGTGGAGGTATGAGAAAAATTCATGTTCAAAACATGGCTTTTTGACAGCTATGGATATATTTGCGAGCAAAAGTTCTTTGGCTGACGTTTTCCCTTGCCTTATCACCTACTGGAGTGAGAATAGTCGCAAATTATCAATCCTGAAATCTAAAAATTCAGTCCAAAAACTATTAATGTTTTTTTCTTATTTCTCAATAAAAGCATACGTTGTGGGTACGCCGATGCGCTTCTAATGAGTATCCACAACATATTTTATTTGTTTGTTTTTGTTTTGAGAAATAAGAAAATCATTATGTGGCTACTCCCTCTTATCTAGAGCTATACAGCTAATAGTTAGTTTAATTCTTTTTTCAAAGTTATTTTAGGCATATATTAACCCAAATAAGTGCTTTTAACACAAAATAAGTACTTTTGACACAAAAGGATGGTCTTGTGAACAAGTGTAAAAGTAACATTTCATGTTAAAAAGGAAAATTCTCAATCCTGAAATCAGGATTAATCCTGGTTTCCCATCCCTGCGCTTACGTGAGCGAACAGCATAGGTTCTGAATGCGCAGGCTCGCCTGAGCCACTGCTGTTCGCATATGCTATAACGATTTTTTCCCCATGAAAAGGCTTAAATCTCAGTTTACCCCAGTGAAGTTGGATTAGGCAGTTTTGAATCTGTACTACACTTACATTATGCTTAGTGACATCTTGTTAAGTTTGTTGAGAATGACAATGTATTGATAAAATGTGTACTTAATAGTGCAGTGAGCGTGCTTTGAGCTTGCAGCTGTATACCATTTAAAATGCATAAATTTATGAGCAAATGTTAAGACCGATGAAATTAAAAACTTACCATGCTATGGGCAAAATCGGCAGACGACAAACTGATGATATTTTTCTTCTTTTTCATAGGAAACAGGATCTGATACTTCATGCGAATTGTCTCCTACTTAGGGGACAATTTGCTTTAAATGCCAAATCCTGGGCCCAGTTGTTCAAAGCGTCATTAGCTTAACGAGCTCGTTAAGGGTCATTTCGTTAACTATTTTAGTGCTTTCAATATACAATATTCTGATATTTTTTGCTGAAAAAATGTGAACTACTCACATTTTTTTCAGCAAAAAATTTCAGCATATTTGCGTATCACTTGATGTAAATTTTAACGAATCGTTAACTAATGACATCGTTAGCTTTGAACAACTGGGCCCTGTTTTCTAAGAAAATATAACTTGAGAAAATACTTCAAAGTGTCGTCTGCCGAAATTTTACCAAGCATGCAAAGTGTTAAACTACATTTTTTTTTATTCTGAATTACGGTATTATCCACTATCACACATCGCTATTATGGTACGTTTGAAGCTATAAACAAGAATTTTGTATACCTGACATTGGACGCCTAAATTCTGTTGATAAATATGCAAACCGCAACGTCAGAAAACGTACCTTCGAGCAGTCTGATCAGAATTTACGATTGGGCGCAGTTTGGATAAGCAAAGTTGCACCGTTTCTTCATGCGAACAACGAAGACTCTGATCAGGCTGCCCGGATGCGCAGGCTGATTTGAGTCTTCGTTGGGCGCATATGTCAATAGATACGTTTTCTCATATCGCGGTTCAGTTATTGATAAAATGTTCGTGTGTAGTGAATAGCATAGCCTTTAGTGCGCGTATTTTCTTGGTAAAATCAACAAATGACAAAAAAAAAAAAAAAATGGTTGTTTTTGACGTTTTTTTTTTTCGGAAAACAGGGATTGACCTTTCATGCAAATTGACTTCTAAAGAAAAATTTGCAAGAAACGTCAAGAACTGTTGTCGGCTTTAGGCTGCGGTGGGAAGAGGGTACCTGGCAATGATTTCAAAATGTCGTCTGCTGAGACTTAAATCAAGCAGTAGACTGGCTCATGTCTCCAGTGACTAAATATTTATTCTAATAATCCTGTTTGATAATCCAGAACACTAAAACCAAAATAATGTCATGACTATAAAGGCTGGTCACCAGTGACCAGCCTTCATAGCCATGATATAATTTTGATTTAATTTAGTTGACTATCAAACAGAATTATAAGAATGTCTCTGTATACTGCAGCCAGTCTAATAAACGTCAAAAATATTGCATTTGAAAACAAAGAACACATTACAGATTAGAAAATGGGAATCTCGGTTTTACTGAGACTCTTCATAAGAAGTAATGAAATTTGCAACACTGCTTATGCCCTCTAGCAGGTAATCCAGCAATTACATTTAGCCAAATTTTCTTTCACTCTACGGAAATATTATTCGCATAACATGCGATAAGTTGCGCGAAAAGCAACATAACCCGTGCAACAGAAGAGCAAAATATAATGACGTACGAGCAATGGAGACCGACGACTTGCATCAGCCCGCGACTCCGCACAGTCTTCACATGGACAGTGAAGTGAGTTTTCCTTATCGTTTAGCATGTTGAGTAAAATTTTCAGCAGACAGCATTTTGAATAATTTTCTTATTTTTCCCAGAAGATAGGTTTGACAATTTATACCTATTGTCTCCTTATGTCAAACATATTTTGCCGGGAAAAATAAGAAACATGATCATCAGTTTGTCGTCTGCTGAATTAGCCCTTAGAGTGGTGAAGGTTAATCCTTGTCATGCTGAATAAATTAAGATGCCACACCCACTTCTAATTTTGCAGCCAATCAGAATACTTGATACAACTCAAATCTTGAATGGCAAACAGTGCAGATCCAGATCAGCTGGCGTCTTCAAAACCAACTGATCTGGATCTACACTGTTTGCGAAGATAGGACATATCCGGGTTCAGCAGGACAAGGGTTATCCCTTGTCCTGCTGAATAAATTAGTAAGCCACGCCCATTTCTAATTGTCAGCCAATCAGATTACTTAATCCAGATTGTTGAAATAAATTCACATACTGAATGACAAACAGTGCAGATCCAGATCAGTTGGCTTCTTTAGAAGATCTACACTGTTTGCAAAGGCAGGCTATATCCGGGTTCAGCAGGACAAGGGTTAAGAATTGATAATTCGCGCTCTCTACAGGAATTTATCGATAGCGTTGCTGTGATCGGGCCCAATTATAAATAGATTCCAAAACAAATGATGAACACATTCACAAAACTAAAATCAACTTAAGTGCCAAGATTTCTGGGCCAGCCTAGCTAGTCTCGCCCACTTAGGCCTCATCAGTGGCCCTCATATTATTTTTCAAAAATCCCAGAATGGGCTCTATGATCATAAAGGACCAGATAACACAAATGACTACACTATAGTGAAGTACATGTACGGGGAGACATTTTACGACCGCTACACGTCACTAACACCAGCGATTCTGAAAGGAATTACATTTTGGAGCAATGAATGTACATGTACTCACGAAACTGAAAACAACTTAAATGTCAAGAATTATGGGCCACACTAGCTAGGTTGCATTACGAAAACAAGCCTATTCAAGTATACTGAAAATTTTACAACCAAAAAATTGAAAATTTTCAGATAAAAATTCTGATATTTTTCTTATTTCTGCTCAAAAACATAGATTGTGGGTACTCGTTAGAACCGCCTCGCCGAGGCGGTTCTAACGGGTACCCACAATCTATGTTTTGAGCAGAAATACGAAAAATAATGTATACCCCTGTAAACCCCACTTTTACTATATAAAAGTGGGGTTTAAGGGGGTCAACATTATATAGGCATGTTTTCGTGATGGCAAATCCTGGTTTACTCGTACCCGTGTCTATGAGTATCAAAGTCAGGCAGTAAGAGTGCGTTGACTAGGTTACGAATATTGGAACACTCGTTTTTTTTTGTTTAGTGCTTTCCTGAATATGAATTTGTATTGTTGTTTTGATGCTAATCTGTAAATTCAGCCGCGCACCTCAGTGATATGATGATCAAATAGATAGATAGATAGATAGATAGATAGATAGATAGATAGATAGATAGATAGATAGATAGATAGATAGATAGATGACACATCGTGAGAAAAGGATCCTTATGACTAAAGACCAGCCTGCGCATACGTACAGGAAGTTTCCCCACCCCACACACACACACAGACACACCTCCATCCATTGTGATCTGCTTACAGAGCTGATAATTCAGGAACAGAAGACCCTGATGCACAATCTTATCTGCCCCGTTGCTGTTTGAAAACGGTGTAAGACCCCTTTTCAAATGTATTCATTTTATATACATTTTATATCATTGTAATAGAGCATGACCGAAAAAAAAAACATGATACCATCTTTTTTACACTTTATGAATTCAAAGTCTGAACAGTTTAACTTCTACGTGTAAATAACACCTACTTTTGTAAAATGACACAGACAGAATGTCAAATGTCTACGTTTACAAATGTACGTGCCAAACTTTATCACAAACAGGCAAGATTAACTTTTGAATCAAAATGTCCCCCGATTCAAATGAACAACCGTATTTACCCTAAGTATTCGGAAACCTAAACTATTTATCATACGAACAGTCGACTCTCGTTATCTCGAATTCCAAGGGACTCACTGAAACACTTCGAGATATCCGTACCTCGACATATCAGAGTTGAGAGAGTGGGGAAAACAATAAATTGAACCACATTTAACAAAATAATATGTAATTTGACTCCTGAAGTTAAAATATATATATATATATATATATATATATAAAATAATGTGGAAAAGAGGAGAAATTGCTCCTTAGGTGCAATATCTCCTCTTTTCTACATTATTTTGTTACTTGTTGTCATAGTTTCATGTTAAAATAGGGACCAGATTTTCACTTCGAGATCAGCGGTAATTCGAGATAGGCGAGTTCGAGATAACGAGGTTCGACTGTACTTGGTCTAAAATTTGAAAAAGAAAAAAATCAATGTTACTATATGATAATGTGTCTGAAACATGCTGGATGAGTGGCAAACAGTGTACACCTTGCTGAGAAGTCGTATTCTGCGGTGTCTTTGATTGATTGTGTTTGGGTTTAACGGCACGTCAACCTTTGTGGGTCATTTTGTGTCGTTTCCCAAAGAAAGGGAGAAAATAGATATAAAAGATAGTAGACAATATGAAAGAGAGTGATAGGGGAAAAAGCATTACGAAAACATGCCTATTCAAATATACTGAAAAGTTAATCGCCGAAAAATTGAAAATTTGCAGACAAAAAAATTCAAATATTTTCCATATTTCTGCTCAAAACATATATTGTGGGTGCTCGTTAGAACCGCCTCGCAGAGGTGGTTCTAACGAATACCCACAATCTATATTTTTGAGCAGAATTAAGTAAAATAATGTTTATCCCTATAAACCCAAGTTTTACTATATAAAAGTGGGGTTTAAGGGGGGGGGGGGGTCAAAATTATATAGGCATGTTTTCGTGATGGAGTGAAATAAAAGAAAGTGACGAAACAGAAGAAATAAGAACAGTCTCCCTATACCCTTAGCTGCATCAAGGACAACAGGCCTTGTCCAACTGTAAGCCAATATAGTTGGGCCACGTGAGTTGGGCGCCCCGGTGACGTTAGACACACGACACCTTCGCCTTACCCAACCTCGGGGGCGGGGGGATAACTTCCTATGTATGGCATAGTACGGATGTACATGCTGAATGACCCCCTTCTACAGAAATGCCAGGTATATGATTAGCCCCCTTTTTCAACGAAAAATATATGACTGACCCGATTTTTTCTTGACTGGTATATAAAAGGCCCCACGTTTCAAAGAATAGACTCGTCCAAGTGATAAGGATAGAAGAGTCCACCAGGAATAACTGAGTTAGACAGCTGAGTTAGTGTAAATGCGTGCAAGTGTACAAGATGATAGATAAATGGCACTTAATTTGTGAAATACAATTGTATTTCTTATTTGTAAACATGTATGCAAACAGCAAAGAGTAGATTCTATATGAAGGATATGAACAGGTTAACCCTGAAACTGCCAATCACAACAATTGTCGTCTGCCTTGTCATCTGCTGTGATTTTAAAAGTCATTTTTGCAAACAGTGTGGACCCAGATCAGACTGCTCCTCTAGGAGCAGTCTGATCTGGATTCACACTGTTTGCCTGTATGCAAAAATAGGTTTGAAAAGTTTGCAAGAATATTCAGCAGACGACATTATCTGATGCAGGTTTTCTTGGCATTTTAAGGGTTAACTTTTCAGACGATCAAGTATATGAATGGGTCTGTGTTTTGTTCAAAGGCGATGTATATGAATCCCTTTCTGCGGTGTCAGATCTAGGTCAGACCTGTTTGTCAAAATGTTATGGATAAATATGGTACTGAAGATATTTATAAAATAATCAAATTTACAAGTTTATTCATGTTCTCAGGTTTACAAAAACACGCAAACAACAAGAGAGTCTTAAATACATAAACAGTCATTCAAGGCGGTAGTAAAAAGATAACCTTCCAGAAAGCTCGAAAGAAGAAGAGATACCGTATTCACCCTAATTATAGCACTGTGCGCTTAAGTTTGTTTTTTTTTGTTTTTTTTCTTTTTTTTTTCAAAATTACTGGAAAAACGTGCAGTAAAATATCTTCCTAATAAGGACACACTTTAAGGAATATGAGTAGAGGACTTCCTGAGGGGCGTATTTTAATGATGCTTATGTGATACGTGTCCTGATTTTTTTTTTTAAAAAAAGTATATATTGTGGGTTCTCATTTTAATTACCATGACAAGTTTATAAAAGCGTATGTTGTGGGTACTCATTTGAATTGCCTCGACTTGCCACAACATGTTATTATAAAGAAATAGATAATATTACACGGACTGCAATCTGAATCCTACGAAATTACTTGACCGTGCGCTTATACGGGTATGTGCGGTAATCAGATCGAATACGGTAATTAACAAATAATGACAAAACAAAACTGCACAAGTGCAAATACCGACATACAAACACAGAAGAACTAAACAGGGCGGCACCCTGGAAATGTCAACAAAAAAAAAAAAGAAAGAAAAGGAAGAAAGAAAACTACTAAGGGAAAGGTGGGGCTTAAATAGGTTTCTCGATCGAAAGCACATCTTTATTCTAATACAGCTCCAAATTAGAAATATGAGCCATGTTTTCAGGGAAAAGAACAACTGTTGAAGCCTGTCAAGTTTGCTTATAGAAAACAAGACAAAATATTTAGACGTAAATGTCTAAGTACCTGCGCAAATTTTATTCATGTTTATTTAGAGATATGGGAGAAGGGTATATTAAAATTTAATAAATTTTCAATGTAACAGTCTGCTGCAAATCACCAACAACATAAACAGAGAACAGTAACAAACCACAACAAAAGTGATCCTCAGTGATTCTTTTCACCATTTAAGTATAAAAGGCAATTTGCCTGTACGCTCGTACTAAGATGAAAATAGCACATCCTAGAAAAAAAAGGCTTCACTAGACTCGAACTGATGACCTCGTAGTTGCGAATCAAAAGCGTTAACCACCAGGGCCCAGTTGTTCAAAGCTTCGTTAGCTTAACGAGCTCGTTAAAGGTCATTTCGTTAACTGTTTTAGCGGAATCAATGTACAATATTCTGAAATTTTTTGCTGAAAAAATGTGAGTAGCTTTTGCACTGCAAAAGCTACTCACATTTTTTCAGCAAAAAATTTCAGCATATTTGTGTATCACTCGATGTAAATTTTAACGAATCGTTAACTAACGACGTCGTTAGCTTTGAACAACTGGGCCCATTTCGTATGTAATGATATATATGTGGTTGCATTAACTCTTCAGACACTTAGCGAATTCACAGCAGACGACATTCTAAACTTCATGTGTGTGTGTTTTTTTGTTTTTTTTTTGTTTTTTTAATTATTATTTTCCAGGGAAAATAAGACTTGACAGCGAGACAGATGATCCGCATAAAATGTAGCCTTAATTTCCATGATAAAACAAAATCAAAGTGTAATCTGCTGTAGGTGTTTGTTTGTTTGTTTGTGTCGAGGTTTTACGGCCCAGTCAACCCGATGTGGCATGTCGAGCGCGGTCAGTTTACCTAACCACACTTTTACTGGGCAGGCTTAGTCCTCTAAGCGGTTAACCAGTATTGTGCACATTCTTTCGCCAGAAACTGACAACGAAAAAAAATGTGCACAGTTGTAATTAGCGTTTTAATCATTTCCCTTGTCGCAGTTATAATAACTGTCCATGCATCAAATATTGCAAGCGTTTTAGACACTATACTAGTGGCATTTTAAATATATGTCATTTGTTTTTTGTCTTATTATTTTGCACGTGTGTACTACAGTTAAGCAGACCTGAGCATTAGCAGACTGGGTAAACTTTTCAGCAGACGCATTTTGAAATATCTTTATTTTTCATAGAAAACAGGTTTTGACATTTCAAGCAAATTGTCTCCTAATTTGCATTAAATGTAAACACCTGATGAGAATATTTGCATGAACTGTCAACACCTGTTTTCTGGATAAAATAAGAATAAATATTATCTGTTTGTCGTCTGCTGAATTTGCCCATAGGTAAAGTTTAGTTTAGAGCATTTTGCGCATTACAATGAATTAACATACCTTAATGCTGTATCGATTTAGAATTAAATGTAGCCTTGAAAATTATACCTGCTGTAAGTCTTAAGGACGTACATCTTATACGAATCAAGGACGTGCAAAGAATTATCTGGTGCCTTCTATATTCATGTTTGCTCGCCTATCTTACTCAACATTCGTTTAATTTGCCGACTGACTTTCATTACGAAAATACGCCTATGCAAACATGTAGAAAATTTCACCTCCAAAAAAAATGAAAAAATTCAGATAAAAACCTCTGGTATTTTTCATATTTCTGCTCAAAACATAGATTGTGGGTACTCGTTAGAACCGCCTTGCCGAGGCGGTTCTAACGAGTACCCACAATCTATGTTTTGAGCAGTAATAAGAAAAATAATGTATACCCCTGTAAACCCCAGTTTTACTATATAAAAGTGGGGTTTAAGGGGGTCAAAATTATATAGGCGTGTTTTCGTGATGATATATCACTAGCTAATTTTGTTCATATAAATTTAAACCACTAAAGTCTTGTTAAACAGCCTAACGTTTTAATGACGGAGACATGATAGAATATTCTGCCTCATGTGTGCATGCTCATGTACGTATGTTTTCCATTTGTTGTGTACATCGCGAAAACATGCCTATATAATTTTGACCCCCTCAAACCCCACTTTTATATAGTAAAACTGGGGTTTACATGGGGCATGTATCATTTTTCTTATTTCCGCTCAAAAACATAGATTGTGGGTACTCGTTAGAACCGCCTCGTCGAGGCGGTTCTAACGAGTACCCACAATCTATGTTTTGAGCAGAAATATGAAAAATATCAGAATTTTTTATCTGAAAATTTTCAGTTTTTGGAGATGAAATTTTCTATATACTTGAATAGGCGTGTTTTCGTAATGATGTGTTATACTGCATTGCATAAACATATTTTAAACTTAAGAGAATCAGGATACACTTACGGAAACCTATTCAAATTTCGTAGTAATAGTAGAGCAAGGTTCACGTTTTGTAATATTTATGTCATATACATACTGATGATAATTCATGTCATTTCAAAAGTTGATGTTATCATGCTGCCTGTCCCCCGGCTGTGTCCATACTGACAAACAATGTTATTTTGCGATGGGGTATGCAAGCGCACCCCCCCCCCCCCCCCCCCCGCAGCAAGTTTCAGGGGAGCTGTCTTAGGACACGGCTACGTTGTTGTGCACCGGATTCGCTGGTCGAGGTGGTTCTGGAGGGTACAAGCAGTAGGACGGTATGCTCTGGATCACTTTGTTCCTGTGATTTTGGTAGGCACCTTTGCTGAGAGGCATGCGCCAGCGGACCCATTTGGGAGAATAGGGTATATAGATTAACAATAGAAAACATTTACTATATAATATAGTTGTTTTCGTGTGTGTGTGTGTGTGTGTGTGTGTGTGTGTGTGTGTGTGTGTGTGTGTGTGTGTGTGTGTTTTGTTTTTTTTTTGGTTCCATTGTTTCTGTCTTTCTTTCTTAGTAATTATTTTTTTGTCATTTGGAACTCTTTCCTTGATTATTCATTTGTTACATTTTGATGCATCTGTATATGCTCCTACGTGAGCCGAAAATTCGTAATAAACATCTTGTATCTTGAATCACACTGTGTTCTGATTCTGATTAGGATGTCATGTTATATAAATTCTTAAAGTACCAATCACTAGAGCAAATCAAAGCACTGACAGCACTGATGGGTCGATTGTCTCTGAGTATAGTCTGGGAAAATGGTCCTGAACGGGGACCTAAGACTGTTTCATTTAACCCTTAACGTTCTGTATTTTAGCAAAAAGTGCAGACCCTGATCAAACGCCGCGTTTTGCGGCGTTTGATCTGGGTCTACACTGTTTGGAAATATCCCAGTCCCGGTTTTATGGATAACCCTCTTTACACCGCACTCTGACATCACAGCGACAAGAATAGCGCGGTTATAAATAACAGTTACCTGGATTTCGTACAAACGCGCGGTTTGATTTCATTGGTGAATGAAGATCACGTGGACAAAAACATAAAGAAAATTTTGGATAAACTATACTTTGGCATCATTGTAAACAAGCGACCTAAAACTGACGATTTTGATATACTTTCTCTTTATTTTTCAAAAGAAGATATTTTCAAATACATTTTTACTGCGAAAATAAAGTTTGAGATTACATTTTAATGTAGCAGACGATTCACACAGGCAATTCTGTTGGCAGACATTAGTAAAATTTTATCTTTAAGAGGGGTTACTTTGAATCTGAAAGTAAAAATAATTAGGGCTGCAAATTACCCTTACACCTGCCCCGTGACCTCCTAGAAGGTCTGTACCAGTGTCTTTGAAGAGAACGAACCTGATTACATGACATATAACCTACCATTTCGTTTCTTGTTTTGAGTTTTTTAGAGGGACCGCTTTCAGGCAAATACCAAAAAACTAAACCAAACCTACAACAAACAGGTGTGTGCTGTAGAACAGTTGCAAAAATGTATAGAATATATATGGAAAATCAATGGTAGTCTGTAGCCTTTGGAAATTTAAACAAACACATTTTTCCTCATTTTCCGTAACCACGTGACCTGCTTACTGATCATGGCACATCTGAATGAATACAGTAGTAACACATGAACCCTAATTCACAGAAATCATTACCTGAGTCCAAGAGGCTTCATTACTGTCCCTCACCCCTAACTGAGCAGATATGGATAAACCGCTACCCCAAATACCCTTGAAACCTGAAACGAAAACAGAGAAAACAATACGTGTTAGGTAAGGAAGAGATCATCATTCTGCAATAACATATACAGTTGACTCCCGTTATCTCGACCTCGCTTATCTCGAATAACCGCTTATCTCGAAGTGAAAAGCTGGTCCCTGCTTAAAAATGAAAATCTAATAACAGATAATAAAATATTGTGGAAAAGAGGAGAAATTGCTAAGGAGCAATTTCCCCTCTTTTCCACAATATTTTCAACATATGTCTAACTTCAAAAGTCCAATTACATATACATTTGTTAAATGCGTTTGTTCGATTTATTTTTTCCTCAAGTCTGCAAATTTGGTATGTCGAAGTACGGATATCTCGAAGTATTTTAGAGAGTCCCTTGGAGTTCGAGATAACGAGAGTCGACTGTACATGTATCAGGTAGTAAATAGGAAACTAAGTCACCGCATAAGTTGTACCTGATGGAGGGCTAAAATTGGACTTAGTCCTTACATCTGAGGCCAACAATCATCCTGCAGGTATCAGATGTATATCTTGCAACTGTAAATTGTATACATGGTATCAACACATAGGCACTTTGATCGCTGGGCTGGCAAATAAAGTGTGGATAATAATTACTGGTCGAAAAGCAGTCATAAAATTTCTCCATCCATTCCAATGCATGGACAATTTTGGGCCTAATTATTCCTTACATACCAACGTATGTGAAAAATCTGTAAAACTGCTTTTCGACCTATTTTAGGTCTTTAAGCCATACATGACAATGCATGTGAAAAATCTGTAACTCGTAGTTTAGTCTCTCATCCGTGCATGTAAATGCACGGTGAAATAGGTCTTTGTTCCTGATAGACCAATGCATAATTCCTAACATATCAATCATGAGGTCAATTTGTAAAAATACTAATTGTTTGGTCAGAGTGATCTCTCTTGTAGTTTAACCCATTTTAGACAGAACAAGAATATCGGTGAAACCGATGGATGCTCCCCGAACATGCAATAGTCGGAACAGGAAACATTATCCTAGATAAAGAGCGGTATACTGTGTATACTCACTGTACTTCAAAATGGAGTATCACAAAACCTGTTGGTGGACAGATAAGCTTGCCTGAAGGCACTGTCATACAAACATCAGCAACATAAAAGTTGGAATAAATGAAAGGAATAAATCTAGGCACTAGAGCAAAAACAAAGTTTTTCTAAAAATAGCCACAGTGACCTTGACCTTGAGCCCAGGACCCTGAATGTCAAACATGCTCAAGATATTATCATACCCAACATTTGTTTGAAGTTATATCAAAATCCATCAATAAATGTAGGCACTAGAGTGTTGACAAATTCTTTTCTAAAAATAGCCAGTGACCTTACACTGCAGCTTTAAACAAAGTAGCATGACTCTGTGACAAATCATCTAACCAGAAAGATTGAACAATATGCGCATCCCCTATTGCTGCTTAAGATTCCATTAAAATTTCGTTGAATTTCTGCCAGTATTTGCTAAGAATTTGCGTGGACACGAACAGTACCCTATATATTCATGCAGAACTCATCAAAGGGCAATAACTCTTGGAAAAATCATCGAACCAGAACACGCAGGTGAATGTCGAACATGCTCAAGATATTTAAAAGCTGCAGTGACCTTGACATTGAGCCCAGGACACTGGAAATTGAAATTGCTTGAGATGTTATCATACTCAACATTTTTGTGAAATTATATTAAAATCCATCAATAAATCTAGGCACTAGAGCAAAAACAAAGTTTTTCTAAAAATAGCCACAGTGACCTTGACCTTGAGCCCAGGACCCTGAATGTCAAACATGCTCAAGATATTATCATACCCAACATTTGTTTGAAGTTATATCAAAATCCATCAATAAATGTAGGCACTAGAGTGTTGACAAATTCTTTTCTAAAAATAGCCAGTGACCTTACACTGCAGCTTTAAACAAAGTAGCATGACTCTGTGACAAATCATCTAACCAGAAAGATTGAACAATATGCGCATCCCCTATTGCTGCTTAAGATTCCATTAAAATTTCGTTGAATTTCTGCCAGTATTTGCTAAGAATTTGCGTGGACACGAACAGTACCCTATACATTCATGCAGAACTCATCAAAGGGCAATAACTCTTGGAAAAATCATCGAACCAGAACACGCAGGTGATATGCACATCCACCTTCCATACTTAATATTCCCATGAAGTTTCAATGAAATCCGACTAGTAGTTTCCGAGAATTCGCGTGGACACGAACAGTACCCTATATATTCATGCAGAACTCATCAAAGGGCAATAACTCTTGGAAAAATCATCGAACCAGAACACGCAGGTGATATGCGCATCCACCTTTGATACTTAATATTCCCATGAAGTTTCATTGAAATCCGACAAGCAGTTTCCGAGAATTTGCGTGGACAAGAGCGGGACGGACGCACGGACGCACGGACACACGGACGTACGGACGCACGGACACACGGACGCACGGACGCACGGACGAAGCGGCGACTATATGCTCCCCCGAAATTCTTCGGGGAGCATAATAAACTCCCCCCATATTACATATTGGAAGAGTCGAATTTAAGTTTTAGGTATGTCAGGCTATGTGATTTAGATAGCCCTAAAGAAAAATGAATAAACTTTTTGCAAATAGTGGAGACCCTGGGTCTGCACTGTTTGCCAAGAAATCTTTTGGGGTGGTGGTGGTGGTGGGGTGTTCCAGGGTTAATCCCTTCATCTTAAAGGTCAATGAAAACATGTACCTGCTTCTTGTACTATTCTTGCACTTATTCCATTATGAGCCTCCATAATAAATTCTAGGTTCTGAGAGTTTAGCATCTGTTTAAACTTTGTGGTTTTCTGCAATAAAGCAAATAATATAATAAACAACTTACTAGACTTTTTTTTATATTTACTAAAAGCAGTGATTTCGAATGTTAATGGACAACAATCAAAGTCTATTAATGTTAAAAGGCATACACACATTAATTTTGTGTTTCACCTTAATATGGTTTAATAGTTTAAACGTTTGCCTCTCGTATTTTCCAAAAAATATATTTGACACCCTGGGGTGCAGGTACTCCTATGTAATATCAGTATGGATATGCGCCACAGAAAATGCTGCCATTGTTTAAGTAGAGAAGAGCCGAAAGAACCTTTTTCCTCAAGTAAGCAGCACCAGAGGGCTAAATATTTATAAAATATCCAAAACGATGACTGCATAAAGAAAAGAAATAAGGCAGCAAACATATGTAACGTCAAAACGACGTTTCTGGGATGATAATCTGGTTTACCGTTATCTTGAACGTTGTACAATATATCGAATATAATTGGTTTTATGTCATGAAAATACTTACTTTCTGTCCGGATTGACTCGACATCCGTCGACATAAAGGCACCAACAATGGCTGACATGATGCTGAAATGGAAAGGTGAATTTGTTTTTACAAAATCAGCCACTCAAGCAAAATGCATTATCAAAATACTGGACATTTACATAGTTTTAGATACGAGGACTATCCTAATACAGTAAAACCTCAATGACTCGAACACCAATGACTCGTATACCGTGGATAATTCGAAGTCTCTAAGAAATTCTTCCGACAGCTCAAGAAAACAAATATTACGTGATATTTTAGGATTTTTTCCTATTTCATCATTAAAATGTATGTTGTGCTAAAATGCAATAATTGTTTTGGAGAATACAACAGGGAAAGTACGATGATAGGAGTAGCTCCATAAGATAAGAATCACACTGAAAATATTGACAGCCGTAAGATAGGAATCACACGTTATTTCTTTGTTTTAAATATGAGCGGCTACATGACTAACTGTAGGATAGAGTTTTATTCAATATTTCTTTTCTGTCGGGTAGAAAATGGCGACCGATTTCAACAACGACGGCTTCAAAATCGGATCGTATGAGTTTTACGGAAAAAAAGCCAGCAAATCTTTATCAGTCCCATATTTAGAGAGCTCAAGAACAACTTTTGGCAACAAACGAACCATTTCATTTTCAACAGATTCCATTTCATAATTGTTTTCATCTGTTTATTGTTCAACACTGATCTCCTATCACCGTACTTTCCCTGTTGTATTCTCCAAAACAATTATTGCATTTTAGCAGAACAATTTTCCCAAGCCTTCTACTAATTAACAATAGTTGTCTACGTCCACAAAAATGGCACAGAATGCATAATCTGGCTAAAAACCTCAACAAAACGGCATTGTTTGACAAAAGTGTGATTCCTACCAAGAGGCAACGATTCATTGTGCAAAGAAAATCAGGAAAATGGGACCATTCTAGCAAACAATAATCACGGCGGAGAGAAGCTAGTTCCAGTCCGGGTACTCTGCACTAGGTTTTACATCTGAAAGCTGACACAATCAAGGGAAATAAATGAAAACATACCCTGAGTCGAAAGAAAAACACCGTTAAAACGTGTGAGATTACCACATGTGTATCACGTGATTGGCCACCCTGCAGACACAGGTATGTACGAATATTTAGAGTGAACTGAGAATAATTCTACATTTTATTTCATTTATATTTTTTAAATTTTATTTATTTACGTATTTTCCGGAATAGTACAACTTATGTACATGATCGATATTCCCTTCTAAATACCATATTATGTTTATTATGAGAACCGATAATGGGTCTGCCTTATGTCGTATGTTTTTTTATGAAAACAGATTTAAACACGAGAAAAAAGTACCTTCGCGACATATGAGTACATCTACAACGAGGACTCAAATCTACATTTACATATATATTAGAAATCACTCTAGGCCTACAACACTTAGCATGATGGGTAAAAAATCAGAAGACTGCACTTTCAAATATTTTTTTTCCAGAAATAGGCTTTGGCCCTTCGTGTAAATTGTCTCCCTTGTTAAAGCCTATTTTCCGGGAAACTACTGAATAAGAAAATATCATCAATTGGTCGTCTGCAGGAACAGCCCATAGAGTGGTTAAAGGTCAGCATGACGGATTTAATAATTAAATCAACGCAAGAGGCCCACGGGCCATGGCTCGCTCACCTGAGTGAAATAGCCACTGCAGATATGCATTTGTTATGCAACATATTTTTTTCCAATTCTGTAATTGCAACTGATGAAAGGATCATTATTTAAGCAGTTCTTGGTTTTGAAGAAGAATGTGTTTTTTACACATTCTTCCTCTTTAAATTATTAGTTTTTGGTTTAGGGGTTAGATAATGCATTTTAAACGGAATGAACTTCAAAATACCTCATAATTATGTCCTAAACAGCCCAGACATAGCCCCTAAACCTTAGATGTTTGCCCGGACAGACGGACGAACACTCAGAATTTCGGACGTTATAACATAATACACTTGCCACTTTTTGTGGCAGGGCATAAAATGCAATTTAACCATTTTCCCATTACAAGTCAATGAGAGACTTCTGTTGCCATGGCAACCAAACCAAGAGGAGTACCACCACAATTTTAGCTACTTTAAATTGCCCTTACCCAAGCAACTTTTGAACTAAATTAGTCATACTGCTTCAGTGGTTTCGAAGTTGTCATTTGAAAAAAGTTCTTTTTCAAAATTGAATGTTGTCGTGGCAACCAAAAAAAAAATGGTCACTGGTCATAAAACATATAAACTGAGAAGACAATCATCAGATGATCATAACTGCCAAATATGGCTCACATCACTTCACTGGTTATCGAGAAAGTGCAATTTAACCATTTTCCCCACTATAAGTCTATGGAAGCTTTCTGTCGCCAGGCCAACCAAACCAAGAGGCAGATCGCCAAACATATCGCTATTTGGAATTGTCTTTGGCCAAGCACCATTTGTGCCAAATTGGAGACCTACTGCTTTAGTGGTTTTGAAGGAGTTGTCATTTACAAAATTCCTTTTTAAAATTTAATGTTGCCATGGCAACCAAACAAAATAGCTTCTGGTCATCAATCACGTAAACTGAGTAGACAATCATCAAATGATCATAACTGCCGAATATGGTTCACATCACTTCACTAGTTATGGAGAAAACGCAATTTAACCATCTTCCCATTATAAGTCTATGAGAGCTTTCTGTTGCCATGGCAACCATACCAAGAAGCAGATCACCACAGTTTTAGTTATTCTGAATTGCCCCTAACCCAAGCATCAGTTTTACTAAATTAGAATCATACTGCTTCAATGGTTTTGAAGGAGTTGTCAGTTGTGCCGCACTATACTACTGTTGTCACTTAAAAAAAATCTTTTTTTTTTTAAATTTAATGTTGCCATGGCAACCAAACAAAATGGTCGCTGGTCATAAAACACAAAAACTGAGTGGACAATCATCAAATGATCATAAATGCCAAATATGGTACACATCACTTCACTGGTTATGGAGAAAACACAATTTAACCCTTTTCCCATTATAAGTCTATGGGAGCTTTCTGTTGCCATGGCAACCAAACCATACTTTTTGCTACATTAAATTGCCCTGACCCAAACAACATTTGAACTAAATAAGAATCATACTGCTTCAGCGGTTTTGAAGGTGTTGTCATTTAAAAATTCATTTTTTTTTTAAATTTAATGTTGCCATGGCAACCAAACAAATGGCCGCTGGTCATCAAATACACAAACTTAGACAATCATCAGATAATCATAACTGCCAAATATGGTTCACATCACTTCAGTGGTTATGGAGAAAATGCAATCTAACCATTTTCCCTTTATAAGTCAATGGGAACTTTCTGTTGCCGTGGCAACCAAACCAAGATGCAGATCACCATAATTTTAGCTATTTTGGATTGCCCTTATCCAAGCAACATTTGTACCAAATTAGAGTCATACTATTTCAGTGGTTTTGAAGGTGTTGTCATTTAAAAAATTCCTTTTTCAAAATTGAATGTTGCCATGGCAACCAAACAAAATGGCAGCTGGTTATAAAACACACAAACTGGGTAGACAATCATCAGATGATCATAACTGCCAAATATGGTTTACATCACTTAAGTGGTTATGGAGAAAATGCAATTCAATCATTTTCCCATAATAAGTCTATGGGAGCTTTCTGTTGCCATGGCAACCAAACCAAGAGGCAGATCACCATAACTTTAACTATTTTTACCCCCCCCCCCCCCTCCCCAAAGCAACATTCTTACCAAATTATGAACAAATCGCATCAATGGCTAGTTTCACTAAAATGGCCATTAACTGTCAAATATTTGTGGTCATTTATCCATTATTAAGGTACCAGTACAATACCCGTGCTGTTTGAAAATATGTTTTGAGACGATTGTTTACACTCGTGCCATAGTATACAAACGCCAAAATTGTCTTAAGGTAGTTGTCGACGTGATTATCAATGTAATCAAACCCCGCGGTAGACGTTATCCAGGTTATGGTTATTTATAGCCGCGCTATTCTTGTCGCTGTGACGTCAGAGTGCCGTGTAAAGAGGGTTATCTGTAAAACCTGGACTGGGCCATTGGCAAACAATGCAGACCAGATCAGACGCCACAGAACGCAGAGTCTGATCAGTTTCTGCACTGTTTGCTTAAATTACAGGAAGTAATTGGTTAAATGAAACAATCTTAACCCTTGTCATGCTGAACCCGGATATATCCTGCCATTGCAAAGTGTAGATCCAGATCAGTTGCTTCTGAAGAAGCCAACTGATCTGGATCTGCACTGTTTGTCATTAAGTATGTGAATTGGTAGCAACAATCCAGATCAAGCAAGCTGAAAATTAGAAGTGGGTATGGCATCTTAATTTATTCAGCAGGACATGTGTCCCCCTCTCAGCCTACACTCAGAGACAATCGACCCACCAGTGCTGTCAGTGCTTTGATATATTATGATATTTCGGCATTTTCAAAGAGACATTTAAATGGAATGATAAACAACGACCGCACACGTTTGTTTCATTGCATCAACATTTGCCGGGTCCGTCTACTGTTTACTGATTACCCTTTGAGAAGCGCGACCTTGAGTGTATTTGGGTTACTTGTGCAGTGTAGTTTAAAGGTAAAAACTGATACTGATACAATAAAGATAGTAACACAGACATTTATTAAAGCCAACAGTTTTGTTCCATTCAGAAACAAATGGCACTACAGGTCAAAGGTTAGTGATACTGATACGCTAAATATGCAACATTACCGTATTCGACCTAATTACCGCACTATGACCGAATTACCGCACTGTGTGTGTGTGTGTGTGTGTGTGTGTGTGTGTGTGTGTGTGTGTGTGTGTGTGTGTGTGTGTGTGTGTGTGTTTGTTGTCGTTTTGTTTTGTTTTGTTGTTGTTTTTTTTTTTGTGTTTTTTTTTTTTTTTGTGTGTCTTTGTTGTTTTTCAAATTCACTGAAAAACAAACTTGTAGTAAACATTACGAAAACACGCCTATCCAAATATATGGAAAATTTCACCTCCAAAAAACTGAAAATTTTCAGATAAAAAAAATCTGATATTTTTCATATTTCTGATCAAAACATAGATTGTGGGTACTCGTTAGAACCGCCTCGACGAGGCGGTTCTAACGAGTACCACAATCTATGTTTTTAAGCAAAAATAAGAAAAATAATGTCTACCCCTGTAAACCCCAGTTTTGCTGTATAAAAGTGGGGTTTAAGTGGGTCAAAATTATATAGGCATGTTTTCGTGATGATATCCGCCAAATAAGGATACACTTTAAAAGAAAGATCACCAGAGGATTTCATGAGGAATTTAATGACGGCTGTGCGATAATTTTTCTGACTTTCCTTATTAAAAATAAACATATGTTGTGGGTACCCATTAGAATCGATTCGATTTTACGGATACCCACAACATATGCTTTTGCAAAGAAATGGTAAAGAGGGACTGTTATCTTACATCTTGCCTCACTTAGGTCTCAATATAATTCCTATGCTTAATACCTTCTCCTACTGATTAAGTTATTTATAATTACTGAGAGTCAGTTAATCATCAAATTGCCAGTCCTTAAAACAGTGACTGCCAATGAGAGAGCGTGTTACACCAGAGGAAGGATGATAAAATTAGATCATATATTATGTAATCAAACAGCGCATCTTTGCTTGCAAAAGCCCATTATCAGTCAGCATCATGTCATCTTTTGCAATACATTGAAGAATTCCATATTATATAATATTATTTGGTCAACAGAAAATGTCACTCATTAGGCCAAGGGGATTATAGCTTACTGTTTGACCCCTGATGAGTCAAGATGGTTATTTAAGACTCAGATATTTCTTGACTGTGCGCTTATCGGGGTTTGCGCGGTAATTATGTCGAATAGGGTATTAATAAGACTAATAAGAAACATATGGCAGACGACAAATATATTTGTTTGGGTATTTTAGGATTTAGGTCAAGTGGGTCCTGTCGAGGTCGTTTGTGTCTCACGCGATATTTGAACAGGCAATGATAATATAAACCACTTTGTTCTGTGCACCAATTCTCAATCACAATACGGCTGCCTTTTTTTGTCTTTGTGAAAATTGCATGGTATGCAGTATGTTTCAAGTGACCTCTGCAATATTATTTGTACAATTTGCAAGGCCCTGTAATGTTAAATTATGTCAGGGATTTAGAAAATATATATATATATATATATATATATATATATATACATATGACGAAGGCATAAATGGGCTTGCTAATGTCCTTTCCGTGGAATGCTAGGTATAAACAGGCTTGCTAATGTACAGTTGACTCTCGCTATTTCGAACTCGCTTATCTCGAATAATCGCTTATCTCGAAGTGAAAATCTGTTCCCTGCCTAAACATGAAAATCTTACAACATGTAAAAAAAATATTGTGGAAAAGAGGAGAAATTGCTCCTTAGGAGTATGGGTTAACATATTACTTTTAAGCTCTCTTTTCCACAATTTTTTCAATATATCTCTAACTTAAAGGGTCCAATTACACATATATTTGTTAAATGTGGTTAATCGAATTAGTTTTTACTCAATTCTGCAAATCTGATATGTCGAAGTACGGATATCTCGAAGTATTTCAGAGAGTCCCTTGGAATTCGAGATAACGAGAGTCAACTGGATAAGTGGGATATTAGACAGAAATGGGTTTGATAATGTCCTTTCTGTGAGGTGCTAGACATACATGAGCTTTCAAACGTCCTTTCTGTGAGATGCTAGGCATAAATGGGCTTGCTTAGGTCTTTTCTAGAGGATAATAGACATAAATGGACTGGTTAAGGTATTTTCTGTGAGACGTTAAGCTTAAATGGGTTTGCTAATATCCTTTCGTGGGATGCTTGGTGTGAATGGGCTTGCCAATATCTTTTCTAGAGGCTGCTAGGCATACATGAGTTTGCTATGGTCGGGGACATCCATGGACTGGCTAAGGTCTTTTCAAGGAGACAACAGGCATAAATTGGGGTTTGCTTAGTTCTTTTCAAGGTGACGCTTAGCACAATTAGGCTGGCTCAGGTCTATCTAAGGGACGCCAGACATAAACGAGCTTGCTACGGTCTTTTCTAGGGGGTACTAGGCATAAATGGACTGCCTAAGGTATTTTCGAGGGGACAGTATCTATAAATGGACACATCCGGCTATTTAAGGTCTTTTCTATGGGACGCTAGGCATAAATATGTTTGCTAACGCCCTTTCCGTGGGACGCTAGGTATAAATGGGCTTGCTAAGGTCTTTCCAGGGGACGGCAGGCACAAATGGAAATGGGCTTGCTAAAATCTTCTGCGCAACGCTTGGCATAAATGGGCTTACTAAAGGTCCTTTTCGCGAGATGCAAGGCATAACTGTGCTTGTTTATGCCTTTTCGAAATGAAGCTAGGCATAAATGGGCTGGCTTGCTAATGCATTTTCTATGGAACGCTGAGCATAAATGGAATGGCTTGCTAATGTCTTTTCTAGGAAACACCAGGCATAAATGGGCTTATTAAGGTCTTTTCTATGGAACGCTATGTATTAAATGGAGAGCTAGGTGTAAATGGGATCGCTAATGTCCTTTCAGTGGGACGCTAGGTATAAATGGGCTTACAAGTTTCTTTGCTATGAAACGTCATGAATAAATGGAGACGACAGACATAAATGGGCTTGCTAAGGTCTTGTCTGTGAGATGCTAGGCATATATGGGCTTGCTAATGTCCTGTCTGTGGACTGCTAGGCATAATAAGAAAAGATTTGACAAAATATGTCATATCTGGGGAGTTACTAGTGGAAATTGGGAATGTTATGGAGAAATGAATTGAAGCAAAAGACATGTTTGTGGGAACATAAAGAAGATGTGAACAGAAGAGTTACTATAATGGAAGGTTTGCAAAACATTATGCGGAAGGTATGTTAATAGTGTGTAATGGGGCGAGCCACAAATTATGTAATGGGACAAAATATTGAAGCCCTTTAACTTTTATGGCACAGATAGCCTTGCTCTAAGGGTGTTTCCTTCTGGCTTACAAGCCTGCATAACTTTCTCTCAAAAATTGGCCAGGTGCCGTGTAATACACTATTTGCTCTCTGTCCGTCAGTGCCGCTATTCCTGTGGCTTACTCCATCCCAGTCTGTACCCAAGGGCCAATATGGAAACTACATCATCCTAGCCCACTTACGGGTTCTGGTACAGTATATAGAACCCTACTTGAAAATATATATA
Organism: Anodontia alba; assembly: GCA_964016985.1. NCBI lineage: Eukaryota > Metazoa > Mollusca > Bivalvia > Lucinida > Lucinidae > Anodontia > Anodontia alba. The sequence continues at coordinate 92,509,289 of OZ024830.1, read as the reverse complement.
AAGCTGGATGGACGGGAGTAAGTATATATTTCCCACTAGTTCTAAAGCTGGTCTTAATTCTGGGGAACTTCAAAGAAAAATGAAAACAATTTCTTAATACATTGACCATATCCTCAAGTACAAACCAGTATTTAGTGAAAAAGAGAACAAAAGTTAATTACTGCTTAAGTAAACATAGTATTTTTCAGCAAGATAACTCCTTGCGGTAAAGTGTAATACGTGGTAGCATTTTAGAAGTTATTGAGTTCTCTCCCTTTAAAGAAAGCAGTCTCATGATCTGTTGTTGTTGTTGTGCGGATTTTTAACGCTACCAGGCACCCGAGGCACATAGAGGCTGCGGCGATTGCTTTGATGTATATGTATTTGTACAGCCTTGCTTTCATGGATCACCCATGCACACTTGGTGTCGCTGTCTGTCACCAAGCGCCGCCCTGTCCACTTTATACTCAACCCAGGGCACGTCGAGTATAAGTTAGGCGTAATAATGGGTCTGAAAATTGTCTCGACCCGAGTGGGATTCGAACCCACGACATCCCGCTTGAAAGTCCTAGGCCTCCCAGCCCACTCTCATGATCTCCAAAAGAACACAGCTCTTGTACAGAACTAATTTTAAAAAAAGTATTGAGAACATAATGTTCTCTAACTTTTCTCAAAATTAAAACTCAGTGTCACCAGAAAGTGTTATTACTTTCAAATATAGAAAGTCAACTTTACTTGTTACTATGATTACTTCGATGAAACAGTATTTTTACTTCAAATGATTTTTTCTGAAAACTCTGTGTTTTAAGGGAGGTAATTACGATACATTATACTTGATAAAATCCAGAACAAATCTTGCTTGCAGAACGTTTAAACTGCAATGTTAATACTGTAATATTGTGGCAAATAGAAAATAGCAATGTGCTGCTTCATAAGTATTTTAAATGATGATCAGTGATAATTTGCCATTCCGAGCACGATTTTTTATGTCAATTCAGGTAAACAGTTATTTGTAAGCACGTTAACAATTACATTTATAAAGTCATTTCTTGTTTCCCGTATGTTCTCTGTTTTGTTTAACAACCAATGTATAATTTTTAAGTGGAAAACATTAATGACGTCATGAATTACGCAGGTCTGTTCTGCGTCTACGCTATATTCATAAGTTGTGATATGGCTCCCTAGACTAGCAACAAATTTCTTCTAGAACTGTTTTTTTTTTTTTTTTTTTTTTTTTTTTTTTTTTTTTCCACATACAAATACTTACTATTTCAAAAGAAAAAACAGAGTTATTCACCTTGAATAAAATAGTTCAAAACTACCAGGTATAAAGAGTGAAGAAATGCGAAATCCGGCTTTTTATTTCACATGTCGTGTACAACAAATATTATGCAAGTACTCGATATAATTCTACAGTAATTGCCGTGCACTCTGTAATAAAAATTGTCTACTTTTTTTTACAATAATAGATATATAAACAGTTGTTTTAGGAACTATTTCTTATCTCGCAATTTCTGTCAAATACAATATGGGACTCTAATGTTAGTATACGAGAATCGTAACTCCCAAAAAAGTTTGCGTAAGGATTTAGTATGGGTTAACATATTACTTTTAAGCATTTTTTACAGTTTTTACTTAACTGTGTTCCTCATTTAAATGTGAAATACATACAAATGCTACAGATTTTGAAACCAGATATTTATTATAGCCGGCTAGTCTTGTCGCTGTGACGTCAGAGAGCTGTTGACAGAGGGCTGTCTGTAAAACCTGGACTGGGACATTGGCAAACAGTGCAATCCAGATCAGACGCTGCAGAACGCGGCATCTGATCAGGGTCTACATTGTTTGCTTATACTACAGACAGTTAAGGGTTTATGAAACAGTCTTTAGTTCCCGTTCAGGACCATTTTCCCAGCCTACACCCAGAGACAATCTATCCACCAGTGCTGTCAGTGCTTTTTCAAACTTTGATTTTGGTAAGTCTAAGTAGTCAGACACCTAAACGCCTTACTATGTTTGTCCTAAAATTTGAACAAGTCCATTTTACCACCTATATATTTGTTTTCTACCCAGAGAATTTTACTATAAAACTGCTGAGTGAGTGGCAAACAGTGTAGACCCTGATCAGACGCCGCGTTCTGTGGCGTCTGATCTGGGTCTACACTGTTTGCTCAGGGTTATCTGTCCGAATATTTTCGGTAATTTAACCTTTCCGTCCTTCGTTCTATTATTAACCCTTAATGCGCCAATCACAACTTCAGCAGACGACAATTTTGATTTTATTATTATTATTATTCAGAGAAAAACAAGCATTGACATTCTATGTGAACCGTACGCTTGGCAGACGATTCACATCAAATTCAAAACCTATCTTCTCTAAAAGACAAATAAATAAAAAAAAAAATCAGAATGTCGTCTGTTACATTTTTTGCCGGGCGCTTTAAGAGTTAATGTAACGTGATATGCTATTGTAATAATAATTTGAAAGAAGCTTCGAGAGAGTCGTTAAAAAAGTAAATAGACTGTGAAATAAAGTCACAACAAGCAAAAATATAAAAACGCTGACTTGACTATAATCCACAATCGCGAAAGCTGATCCTGGTCCATCCTATTCAAATATATTGAAACTTTTCCAACCAAAAAAGGAAAATTTCCAGCTTAAAAAAAATCGGATATTTTTCATATTCCTGCTCAAAATATAGATTGGTACTCGTTAGAACCGCCTCGGCGATGCGGTTCTAACGAGTACCCACAATCTATGGGTTTTTTAGCAAAATAAGGAAAATAATGTATACCTCTATAACCCCCAGTTTTACTATATAAAAGTGGGGTTTAAGGTGGTCAAAATGATATAGGCATGTTTTCGTGATGATTTAGGAATCATCAGTGGACCAGACTGAAGATTGGACATGAAGTTCAGTATATGTCTGATAAAAAGTAAACTACAGACTATATAGATCAAGTGACAAAAGACCAAAATTAGACTGGCTCCAGTCGTTGCTGCACTTATTTTTTTTTTTTTTTTTTTTTTTTTTTTATTATTTATTTATTTTTTTTTTTATTTTATTTATTTATTGCTTTTTATTTATTTATTTATTTACTTTTTTTTTTTGTTATTTTCTTTTTGTAATTCTTTGGCACTTCCGATAGATGTATCCCATTTCACTGCTTTACTACAGAAACCTATCTTTCCCGATAAGGGACATAACTGATTTGATCATTATAATTTGTTTGTGTTGAGGTTTTACGGCCCAGTCAACCCAATGGGGTCATGTCGAGCGCGGTCAGTTTACCTAACCACACGTTTACTGGGCAGGCTTAGTCCTCACAGCGGTTAACAAGTATTGTGCACATTCTTTCGCCAGAAACTGACAACACTACCAGGAATTATCGTACTACAGGAACTGTCACTCAGGTTATCAGTATTCCAATTTAGATCGGTTTCGATTAATTCCCTTTGACTGGAGGCCAGTAAGCGTCGTCTTACCTGTGTGGCTGATGTGTAATCAACCCAGTGTCACACACCTACAGTACTACTACAATTCAGATTAAATCATGTGTGGATGCATTGCTCTTGGACCCAATATACACTGGAATAGGTCCGAGTTAGAATGAATGAATGAATGAATGAATGTCAGCAGATTATTCAGTATGATTTTCAAAAGAATATCAATTGTTTAACCTAAGAATTGATTAATAATGATAATAACAAAATATTTATTAATTGATTAAAATAAATTATTATTACTATTATTATTATTATTATTTCATTATTTCAAATTGAATAAAAAGTGTTGTATTTAGTTATAGATAATTCAATATGATTTTTAAACGAATTTAAATAGTTTAACCTAAGAAAACAAAAGCAATTAATAAATTAAAAAAGTGTTATATTTAATGAATGGTAATTCAGTAAGATTTTAAAATGAAGAACAATAGTTAATCTAAGAGAACAAATGAGTTGATCAATTAAGGTTGTATTTAATTACTGATGATAGTTTGGTACAATTTTTGAAAGAAAAACGATCATTTCACCTGGAGAAAATAAATGGGAAAATTTAATTAAATATAAGTAATTTGAAAAAAAATGAATGAATGAATAAAAAAAAAATTACTTTATGATAACCATAAACTAAAGAAAGAAAGAAAGAAAGAAGCCTATGGATAATGAATACGGGAGAAAGACCTATGTCATCCACTTCTTAACATCATAGGACAGTCTGCGTACCTCCGTTATTAAGTTATCCTAAGACATTTGTTGTTACAATACGAAAGAAAGAAAGAAAGAAAGAAAGAAAGAAAGAAAGAAAGAAAGAAAGAAAGAAAGAAAGAAAGAAAAAAGCATATGGATAATGAGTACAGACGAAGGGCCTATGTCATCCACTTCTTAACCTCAAAGGGCAGTCTCCATACCTCCGTTATTAAGTTAGGTTATCCTAAGACATTTGTTAGTACAGTAATTAAAGCTACCTACTCTTTAAGGTGATCTAGGTAACCTATTTCACATCAGTACTATCACCACAGATTAAAGAAACTTATTAATCAGAATGCAATCAAGTGTGTTTAATCAATGCTCACCAGACACCATGATATGCGGCGTCTGATCTGGGTCTAAAGTTCTTATCTATTTGTCAATATCCTTTTTTTAGCATAAATGAGTAATATCAAATAATACTGTGTTATAAGCAACCTTCAGGTATGTGCCCATTGTGGACCAAGACCCCATTGCGCTTTCTGAGCAAGGTTATGCTCTTTGCTTAATGTGTGTTACAGATCTGATTGTTAAGATCAGTATGTGCAGATGCTTATGCTAAACAATCCTACTGGCCATTCTGTGCCTGAGCATAGTAGTAGTATTAGGGTACATACATGATTAGAAAAAAAAGAAAAAAAAAAAAACACGCAAATTTAGAGGTTTAAATTATCGGTAATTTGATAATTTAGTAGTTTGAAACCAGTCTGCAAAGCTCACACAGACCATCAGCTGGACAGAGGTGTACATACAGGACATTTCTTTCAAGAGAGGTACATAAATAGCTTTGGGCTATTTGTTCACAGCATAAAGACAATTAGCTATTTCATAAACTTAGGACCCATTGGTGGCGCGAATTAGCATAGTACTTATCAGTTAGCACTTTGGGTAAAAGTTTTGCAGACAACATAAATATGGGACAATTTTCTCCAGTTCTCCATTAAAACATATGTTGTAGGTATTAATTTGATGCACCTCGGTGAAGCAAAAACATGTTATGAGTACTCATTTGAAGAACCTTGGTGAGGCTCATCTAATGAGTACCCACAACATATGTTTTTATGGAGAAAAAAATACAATCACCAAATACTTATCCTGAACAATTTTCCTCCGTATGTTTTATTTTCAAATTAGGATTTGACATTTCATGAAAATTGTCTCCAATGAAGACTATTTGCATGAAGTGTCAAATCCTATTTTCTGGATAAACTAAGACAATAACCACTTTATCGCATGCTGAATTAGCCCAGAAAGTGATAAACGTTTAGGGATCAAATATCACCCCCACCCCAAAAAAGGAAATGGTTTGACATTTCTTGCAAAGCATCTCCATTGCAAACAATTTGCATGAAATGTCAAATCCTATTTTCTGGGGAAAATTCAACAAATATCACCAGTTTTTTGCTGCTGAAGTAGCCCAGAGAGTGGAAAAGGTTAAGGGTTAAAATTTTTACCCCTCCCCCACCCCCACAAAAAAGAAACCAACAAAAAATAAAGTTTGACAGTCCATACAAACTGTCTCTGTTGGAGACAATTCGCATGACATGTCAAAGCCTACTTTCTAGGGAAAATAAGAATATCATCATCACTTTTCCCTTGATACATGAACGTTGTTTAACAATCATTTAAACTTAAGGGAAAAAAAAATAGACAAACTGTCAAAAACCTTTCATAAAAATTAATGTAGAATATGCTATTTCTAGTTTTATCTTATCATCTCAAGAATTGCAGGACCATGTGACCTGTCTCAGATAAAGGGCAGTTGTGTCAGATTATGAAAAAAAGGGAAATTATGTATTATGCAAACACTAAAGATCCAGATCAGTCTGCGCATCTGCACACTCTGATCAGGATTTTAAATCTTAATCATGATATTCTACAGTAATTAGTGTTTATTTAGTTACAGGGTTAAAGATGGTGCTTTGTTTGCCCATATTCCTTGATCATAGTTATAATGGTCCTTTTCAAATGTTGATGTTCATTTGATATTTTGACCACTTTGTTTTTAATTGCATGAGGTATAGATTAAGCTATTATTACATTGTCCAGTGGCCTGAGGCTTCTAGTTCCCACGGGATAATAATAATAATGGTAGACAAATGGAACCAGAAAATAAACAACGTGCTGTTATTTAACTTGTATTTATATATGTTTGAACAATTTTTTTAATGCTAATACAAATGAAAGAAAAATGTTTTGTTGATCGTTTCAAGAACTTTGAGATGTCTTCAAGTAACATAAGAAACAATTATGATTGAATCTTTTTCCAAAAAAAAAAAAAAAAAAAAAAATGGGCCTTATGAATTATGCGATCAATGTAGACCCGATTAGTCTGTGTCCGCTGAAATACATTGATCAGTCTATACTGCATGTTGAATACAGCTTGCACAATCTATCAAAGAAAAATGTATGCACATGCTGATCTGGAACTACAATGGTTGCTGCTTTTATTTGGAGAGACTCGTGTTATTTTTGTGTTGGGTAATTAGCAAATATGGATAAAATGTCGTTTTCCTTGGATTATGACTGTTACTACTATCCTAGATTTTTAGACAGAGAGGTCTGTGCCAACGGTGTAGACCCAGATCAAATGTCACATTACGCATTGTGTGTTCAGGGTCTACACTATTTTACACTTACCCAGCAATGTTTAGACAAATCAGCTGGTTCTGTAATGGCATTGTTAAAAAGATAGGGCAAGTGTTGTAAAGAGTAGAACTTGATCGAATCATCTGGTATCCCAGGTTTGTTTTTGAAACAATTGTCTTTAGAGTAATGTTTGAAAAGGTGTGTACTGAACAATATTTTTAATCTGACTGAGAAAGTGGTTTATAGTATTTAACCTCGGGATTCTGATTTCGCCAGAGTCTGACAACTGCCCTTCTTGAATCAGCGGAAGGGAGAGAATGACCGTAGAAAATATTTCATGATCAATCTCCACGAAAGAATGTTGCCGACCTCGGCGGGGTTGAACCCGCGACCTCCTGGTCTCCAGTCGGACGGCGTATCCAACTGAGCACCGAGGCCATTGATCATTATAAGCTGTACTAGACTGTTAAGCTTTGTAAAGAAAAGAGAAAATGATAGAAAAAATAGAGTCTAGAGATAGTCTAGGCCAAAATTTAAAAAAACTGTCTTGAATATAATCCACTATCGCAAAAGCTGATTCACAGCGGTAGGTTTCGATCATTTAGGCATCGTCAGTGGACCTGGCTAAAGAATGGACGTTCAGTATGTCTTAGGAAGAATATCAAAATCTAAACAGTAATAAAGTCACAATTTACACTGTAATAAAGTCATACCAATATGTCACGCTATATCAAAATGGACATTTTCAAAGTTTCGGATGGTTGGCACAAGGACAAAATAATGGGGATGGAATCTATTCGACATTCGATCTCATACTACATTTCACGCGTGCAGAGAGACAGACAGACAGACAGACAGACAGAGACAGGCAGAGAGAGAGAGAGAGAGCATTCGGAGGGTAGTTTGAGGAAGCATAAAACTTTAGTATTAGTCTCAAAGTGATGAATGAGTGCGCAGCGAAGGTATGATGAAACTACGTTGGCTGATCTCGAACTTTAATGCCCTCAAACGTGATACGGGACCTTTTCTCGTGTTGCGGCCCCAATAACTGTTAACGAGCCAGCACATGGGAAAAGGGTACTTGTCACACTGGCGACAATCAAAGGCTCAGGCGAACAAAATAATGGGGATGGAATCTGTTCGACGTTCGACCTCATACTCGACACTCGATTTCACACGTGCAGAGAGAGAGAGAGAGAGACAGACAGAGAGAAAGAGAGAGACAGAGAGAGAGAGAGAGAGAGAGGTATATAAAAAGGGAAACATTCGTAGGGTAGTTTGAGTAGTTTCCTCTTTTCGCAGTATAAAACATAAAACTTTAGTATCAGACTCAACCTGATCTAAAAGTTCTTTATGTCTTATGAGAACAGAAAATGCACATATCAGCCTGCGCATCCACAAAGTCTGATCACAGCCTTCCCAGTCAGCATTCTACGTAAATCTATATCGGGCCGTCATCGGCCCGTCAGGGTAGCTGACGGGCCGATGACGGCCCGATATAGATTTACGTAGAATGCTAGCTGGGTTCTATCTTTCATCGATAGTTTTATGTTATCAAAGTGATTTAATGAGTGCGCAGCGAAGGAATGATGACACTACGTCGGCTTATCTCAAACTTCGATGCCCTCAAACGTGATACGGAATCTTTTCTCGTGTTGCGGCCCCAATAACTATGAGCCAGCACATGGGAAAAGGGTAGTCACATTGGCGACAACCAAACGCTCAGGCGAGCTTGCACATAAGCGCAGTTTCGCCAATCTTTGCTATTCGCAGACATGCAGTAAGGACCTTGAGGGAAGTAAACAATGCATGCTTGTAGCCCTAATAGAAGACTGCGCATGAGTATTTGAACACCAAATCCATAAGGTCCCTTTTTTTCGTGTGCCGGCTCAAATGTTGTCTAGAAACATGTTTTTAAAAACAATCGACAGATGTTTGTTTGAAAATATTAAGGTAAAATATCAATAAAGTTGTATATAATTAATAATTCTAACTTCATCCGCACTGCGTGAGCGGTTTTTTTTTTTTGTTTTTGTTTTTTTTTTGTTTATGTTGAGGTTTTACGGCCCAGTCAACCCATTTGGGTCATGTCGAGCGCGGTCAGTTTACCTAACCACACTTTTACTAGGCAGGTTTAGTCCTCTAGGTGATTAACTAGTATTGTGTACATTCTTCCTGCGTGGGCGGTAGGTGGTGGTAAGGATCTACTGCATGCAGCAGATGGGGAAGGGGACATGTTAGAATTTGCTCTCTTCTGCACTGTCATTCTGTTTTTCCCTAATCCTCTTCTGTTTCTCTCTTTCCTATCATCTACTCGTTCTTCTCTCACTTTTCTCCCTTTCTCTGGGAGAAGATACAACATGACCCAAAAGAGCTGATGTGTCATTAAACAAGAATTCAGTCTCACTATGATAAAAGGGCATCGTGTTTTCTTCTAACCGCGAATATCTACGTCTTAACCCATTGTAGTCTGAATGAACATGGCATTGTGTGTGTGTGTGTGTGTGTGTGTGCGCGCGCGCGCGTGTGTGTGTGTGTGTGTGTGTGTGTGTGTGTGTGTGTGTGTGTGTGTGTGTGTGTGTGTGTGTTTCTTTTTGTTGTTTTTTAGCTATCGGAAGACTCGTCAAAAAACGAGTTTGAATCATCCACGGTAAATGAGCCATCGGTGTTCGAGTCATTTAACTCTTGCCATGCTGAGTAAATTAAGATGCCACACCCATTTCTAATTTTCAGCCAATCAGATTACTTGATCCAGACTGTTGAAACTTAATGGCAAACAGTGCAGATCCAGATCAGTTGGCTTCTTCAACTGATCTGGATCTACACTGTTTGCAAGGGCAGGGTATATCCGGGTTCAGCAGTCTCCAATGACTAAATATTTATTCTTATAATTCTGTTGGATATACCCAATATAATAAAATCTACAATATGATTTTAAAGTCTGATCACTGTTGATTTCACTATCAGAAGAGAAACTAGAATGCGCAGTCGAAGGCGCGCCATTGCACATCCCCACGCTCGTCGCTAATGTAGCTAATAGCATTGCTGACGGACGAACGAACGGATTTGCTCTCGCACAACCTTACAGGAGGGGAGGTCATGTGGCAAGTTTGGTTAAATTCCGCCCAGTGGTTTAGGAGGATATAGCGTGACGGACAGATGAACAGACGATGGATGCTCGGACGGACACACGGAAAAATAATATTGTTCTCGCACACCCTTACCATAAGGGGAAGTGATGTAGCAAGTTTTGTTGAATTCCGACCAGTGGTTTAGGAGATAGTGTACGGACAGATAGATGGACGATGGACGCACAGAAAAATAATGTCGCTCTCGCAAACTTGTGACCTTACCATGAGGGGAAGTGATATAGCAAGTTTACTTGAATTCCGACCAGTGGTTTAGGAGGGGATAGCGTGACGGACGATGGAAGGACCCTGGGCGTAAAGAAAAATTGCTCTCGCACACCCTTACCACACCCTTACCATGCGTGGAAGGGATGTAGCAAGTTTTGTTGATTTTCGATCAGTGGTTTAAGAGGAGATTGCGTGACAGAGGGATGGATGGACGACGGACGTACGGAAGGAAGATTGCACGGAAAAATAATATTGCTCTTGCACACCCTTACAATAAGGGGAAGTGATGAAGCAAGTTTTGTTGAATTCCGACCCAGTGGTTTAAGAGGAGATAGCATGACGGACAGATGGACGGACGACGGACGAATGGACGCATTGAAAATTAATGTTGCTCTCGCACAACCTTATCATGAGGGGAAGTGATGTAGCAAGTTTAGTTGAATTCCGCCTAGTGGTTTAGGTGGAGATAGCGTGACGAACAGACGGACGTACGACGGACGCACAGATGCATGGGAAAATAATGTTGCTCTTGCACACCCTTTCCATGAGGAGAAGTGATGGACGGACGGACGGACGGAAGGAGGCGTTTACAATATCACATCTCTTTTTTAAAAAGCGTGGGATAATTAGAAGAGTAAAGTTAAATTTTATTTAAATATTGTCAGATAATGCATTTTTATGCAATACTCATTTATCCCTTGTCCTGCTGAATACATTAAAATGCCACGCCCATTTCTAATTTTCAGCCAATCAGATAATTTGGTCTAAATATATAAATATAAATTCACATATTTAATGGCAAATAGCGCAGATCCAGATCAGTTGGCTTCCTCAGAGCCAACTGATCTGGATCTACACTGTTTGCAAAGGCAGGATATATCTGCGTTCTGCAGGACAAGGGTTACAATTAATTCAAAAGACTAACGTCAGTCTACGATCCAGCTAGAGGGAGTATTTAGATGATGTCTTTACGTTAACATTCCTATTTCAGCTATATTCATCTTAGCCATAGCTCTATATAATCCATTATTCTATTAAATTTCAGAATTTCGACTTCGAAATTTCAATTACCTAGTTGCATTTAACGCTTAGCATGCTGGGTAAAACTTTAGCAGACGATATTTTGAACTATTTTTCATATTTTTTCCAGAAAATATTGTTGATCCTAAGGAGACAATTTGCATGAAATATGAAAGCCTATTTTCTGGGAAATGTAAGAAAAATGTCATCAATTTGGTCTTCTGAATATGTCCATAGTGCGGTAAAGGTTAAATTTGTGAAAACTGCCATCTCGTTGTTTAACTTCGGGAGTTTAATGCGGAATAATCTAGAAGGTTAAAAATCAGGAAAAAGAAGTCGAAAGTTAGAACTCAGAAGTAAAGAGTTGGAAGTAGGATGTTACAATTTAGAAGTCAAAGGTAGGAAGAAAGACGTTAGAAGAAAGAAACAGGAAGTAAGAATTTAGAAGTCAAAAGCAGGAAAAAAGAAGTTAAAGGTAAGAAACAGGAAGCGTAGCTTTGGATGAATAATGATGATAATAATGATAATAATAAATCGCTACAAGATAGATAGATAGATAGATAGATAGATAGATAGATAGATAGATAGATAGATAGATAGATAGATAGATAGATAGATAGATTGAAAACTTAGCATGCTGTGTAAAAGTACATTTTCATATTTTTCCCAGAAAATAGGCTTTTGAGATTTCATGTATATTTTCATGCAAATTGTCTCCTAATTTGTATGAAATCCCGAAACCTATTTCCTTGGAAAAATAAGAACTATTTCAAACTGTCGCCTGATGTAATTTTTACCCAGCATGCTTAGCGTTAAACGCCCACCCGGATCATTTCCCAGACGGGGTCCTTCATCATCACGAAAACACGCGCCTATATAATTTTGAACCCATTAAACCCCATTTTTATATAGTAAAACTGGGGTTTACAGGGGTATACATTATTTTTTTATTTCTGCTCAAAAACATAGATTGTGGGTACTCGTTAAAACCGCCTCATCGAGGCGGTTCTAACGTGTAACCACAATATATGTTTTGAGTAGCTATATATGAAAAATATCAGACTTTTTTATCTGAAATTTTTTCTTTTCTTTTTTTTTTGTGGGTAAAATTTTCAGTATATTTGAATAGGCATGTTTTCGTAATTATCCCTTGATTAAACTGAATAGGGACTATCGTCGTCGGAGACGATGAAAAGATTCAACCATCCATCCAGTCGTCTGCATGAGAAACAAAATATCCCTAGGGCGCATGTCAATCACTCCCATGTTCACTACTGGTCTCCTTGAGCGTCACTTGTGATGTCTTCTGAGACATACTACTACATCTCAAAGTAGTTACCACCTGACATAGTGTAAAGATCAGTTCTACATTTAGTTTGATTTTCTTAGATATTGGAACTCAGATCTTGGAACGTTTTGCACTCTTAGGTCAAATTTCTTTAACGTTAGCACTCGCGGATCAAACTGACCAGTGAACAAATTGATCATTTTTGTTGTTGTTGTTTGTTTTTTGGTGTGTGTTTTTTTTTTTTTTTTTTTTTTTACCAGGAAATTCTTGCAAATTACAATTTTTCTTGAAAAATAAGAAAACAACTGAAATGTTAGAAATTTTACCAAGCATGCTAAGTGGTGACGTGAAATAAAAAAAAGGTGTTGGATTAATATGTCGACGTGTTACGAAGGTCTTGGAGTACAAAATCCGTGTATGTAATAGTATAAGTTACTTCATTAACTCAGTCAGATGAATATTCATTTGGATATATCTTTGTTTAAGAAAAGATGACTATGACATCACCAAAGGTATATTTGCATAAACAGTAACTGTTGTAACCCTAGCAGATGAGCTTTCACTCACTTGTAACTTCAGTTCAAGTCTGCGCACTAAAGAATGACCAGAACAGCGAAGACCTGCTTTATAAATTACTATATTCTGCAATAAAGGCCCTGATAAGACTGTGCATATGTGCAGACTGATCTGGACTTTCGTTTTTCGTATATGTGATATGGGTGATTCTTTTCTCGCTGACTCATTTAACAAGGCATATATATCATAATGTACGTATTATACCGTTGTCATTATTCGAGGGGATCCGAATACGAAAATAGATGCGGATGTCCAAATATGATTCATTCGTCACCGAACTTATGGCGGTTCTGTCAGCTTAATTTTTATTTAAAAGTACATAGGTCTAAATAAGAACTCTTTTCTCCATGAAAATATTTTGCTGACACTCGGAAATGAAAAACGAGGTTCAGAGTATCAGCCTCGGCCAGTATCTTCTTATGGGTTGTACAACGTATGAAAGAAAACTTAACTATACCATAGTTTTTAGATAAAAAAAACCTTTGTTGCTATGAAAATACACACCTAAATTTTATAATGTGATCTATGCATGTATGATCTCTTTCTCTCAGACGAAGATTTTTTGACGCTTATATGTGCAAATTCGAAGTATATAATTTCAAAACTTGATACTTTATCTCTCTCTCTCTCTCTCTGCCTCTCTCTCTCTCTCTCTCTCTCTCTCTCCGCCTGTCAATCTGTCTGTCTGTCTCTGGTCTGTCTGTGTTTGTCTATCTCTGTCTCTCGCTGGTCTGTTTGTGTGCGTGTGTCTGCCTGTTTGTCTGTCTCTGGTCTGTTCGTCTGTCTGTATGACTGGTTGGTTTGAGCGTCTGTCTGTCTGTCTGTCTGTCTGTCTGTCTGTCTGTCTCTCTCTCTCTCTCTCTCTCTCTCTCTTCCAACAGTTGTTAGACCCATTAACATTAAGTTAAATGAACTTGTTCAAATTTTAGAATAAGACTGATATGGTGTTTGTAGGTTTTTCCCTAATTTTGAAGACTATTGATACTTCCCTGTGTTAGGTTGTGGCAAAGACCTCTGACATTCACTATCCAGCTATAGCATTCTGCTTAAATCTATACTGAACCTTTATCGGCCCGACATGACTCTTGTCGGGCCGATAACGGTCTAATATATTATGTAGACTCCTGTAGTTGGGTAAATAAAAGACGAACGATTACAAAAGGCCTTCTAACGTTTCCAATTTTGTGTACTTACAAGAACACTTACATCTCTAACTCTTATGTGCTAAGGGGTAATCATTACGAAAACAAGCCTATTCAAATATACTGAAAATTTTCCACCAAAAAATGAAAATTTTTAGATAAAAATTCTAATATTTTTTTTCAAATTTCTGCTCAAAACATAGATTGTGGGTACTCGTTAGAACCGCCTCGGCGAGGGGGTTCTAACGAGTACCCACAATTTATGTTTTTGAGCAGAAATTAGAAAATTAATGTATACCCCTGTAAACCTGTCAGCCGACCACAAATCAATGATATTTTTTCTTATTTTTCTCCGAAAATAGGATATGACATTTCATGCAAATTGAGACAATTTGCATGAAATGTCAAATCCTATTTTCGGAGAAAAATAAGGCAAGTATCTCAGTGTCGTCTGCTGAATTTTTTACCAGCACGCTAAGCGTTAATGCCTGGAAGAACTATATAAGATTTCATGTTGTTTTTTGTCGTGGTGTGATCAACCAAATGGCGAATAAGTCCGAATAGGGAATAAAGTTACTTTTAATTCACTCTACATGAACGGCCACTATCGCTTCTTGAGATAATTTTTCGGTTGTCAGACTGTCAGTCACTCCACTTTTCTATGGTGTGATACAATGTGGAAATGTATACTCAACGCCATTGAAAACGCGTCATCTATGTTAGATATACATATTATATGTAGGGTATCTATTGAAGATACAAATAAAGACGTAACGCTGTGCCTCAAATTCTGCCGGATAACAACGAGTTTTATTATTGTCCATGAACAAAACCATTACGAAAACCCACCTATTCAAACATATTAAACATATTGAAAATTTCACCACCAAAAATTGGAAGTTTTCAGATAAAATTCTGATAGTTTTCATATTTCTGCTCAACACATAGATTGTGGGTACTCGTTAGAACTGCCTCGCCGATGCGGTTCTAAAGAGTATCCACAATCTATATTTTGAGCAGAAATAAGAAAAATAATGTATACCCCTGTAAACCCCAGTTCTACTATATAAAAGTGGGGTTTAAAGGGGTCAAAATTATATAGGTATGTTTTCGTGACGATTATTCCTTTCTATTGTCTAAACAATGGTTACACAAATGTCAACATCCCAAATTTATTGAACGTCGTCTTTATTTGTATTCAAAACATGAACTATGTATATCTAAAATAGATCGGACGCGTTTTCAATGGAGTTGAGTATATTTGCAGTCACTGGATATGAGACAAACATGATTCCCTCCTCATAGATTTGACTGATAGTTTTTTGTTAAACATTTATCTAGCTCGGTGATAAGTGCAGTCAAAATTTGCAATCAAATGAATTTATTTGGTTCTAAAGTAACATATTGGACACTCAATTATATCCAATTATCCCTTGTACGGCCCCACCTCGAGAAACTTTACATCCTTACAATCACCTCATAATCACTTGGATACGATAAGCCTTTGATGTGCGCTATGGTACCAGGACTGTATATTGGGACTGATCACGACAGGGTAGTCTAGCCAAACAAGGAAACAGTGTGTCTTTAAGTATAGGTTGTTGCATTGGTTTAAATTTCGAGCCGTCGGGCGAAAAATTAAAAAACACTTAAACAACCAATTTGTCGCTTCTTGATGACAATTAGTTTTACTGATAGATTTTAATAAGTTTTGATTTTGCTTATCAAATACACAACTGCTGTGGGATCACAGGTCCATTTAGCTTTGTCAGAAATACTGGTATAAAAATAAGTAAACATTTACCATGCTGTAGGCTAAACTGCCAGACAATTTATTTCTGATGGGAAGGGAAATAAGTGATCACTTGAAACTGTATTCAAAGCTAATGCGTCTAATGCAAAGAAAAACGAAATACTAAGCTCTGTTTTAGATTCACAGTGAGAAAGACTTTAAATATCTGTTTCAGTTTAAATTTCAACACGATAATACAACTTGTCGCTATCTGTGCAGAAAATGAGCTGTGGTACATTAAAACAATACAAAAGCAGAAATCATGTATTGTGGGTACTCATTAGAAACGCTTCTAATGAGTACCCACAATACATGATTTTGTGAATAAATCAGATTTTTTTTTTGATTTTGTAAAACAAAATGATTTATCTCGGGCTATGGCTAAGAATAGTACATTTTCCACAGGTGTGTTAACGTGATGGCAATTGTTTTAATTCAAGACTAGAAATATGTTTGTAAAACACTATACCCCCAACTATAGGCTTGTCCCTATAATATTTCGGACAGGCGATCTAAAAACAAGATGCCCTTATTTTTATGTCTGGGGCATAAAATGGGGAAAGATTAGTCCTTTTTATTTACTTATTTGTTTTGTTTTCTGCGCGTTTTCTCCGATCTATTTTGCACAGTGCATATGCTTTTAGGCAAGATATTTTTATGTCAACATTTTCGTGTGTGGGACATTAATCATAAGGAATCACATATCAATATTCTTTCAAGTATTGCCCAGCCCTTAATTAAATGAATATTTACAATAAAATAGTAAATAAATAATTATATACAATGTAACAAATATCTGGCTTATCAACTCTTTCTCTTTGATTAAATATACCTTATCTGGTCCGTATGAATACCTAAATTCCCTTGGGTTGTCAAACTGACTTCTTATCGCACAAATGTGTCATTAGAGTATTATGTAATCTCATGATACCCTATTCCCTACTCTTAAAGATTTACCACCAGTTTTTCAAAGTGAGATATTTTTTTGCAGACTTCTTCTTTCACTAGTACATGTATTTAATATCCTTTCAGAAGATGCGGGCTACTTCATGATGTGAACTCAAAATTTCTGACCGCCCCGATTTCCTCTTTTTACTTTAATATGAATTTTAGTAGGTGCTACCTATGTCTCTGCGTCCAAATTATCATCACTTGCTTCATATGCCCGGCGGCCGTGCCAATAGCCTCTGCCAAGAGATATTTCAAGCTTAAAGACTTATAATTAAAGCAGACAACGTTAAAAAAACAATAAGCATTTTCCTATTTTTCCAAGAAGATACGAACGAGACTTAACAGGGACAATTTGAATACAATAGAAAGATGTATATTGTACGGATCACATGCTGCGTTAAAGGAAACAATTTGATTCAAGGGATAGTACTTTGTTTCTTTATGGGTACTCCCTATTATGAAGGGAGGTTAATATTTCCAAGTAAGAGTTACTTTCCTTGAATGTGTATACCTTCCCCTTAAGCATTTTTTGGTACATTGTTTTACAATCGATCCATAGTATACATGTACCAAAATTTCCTTAAGGTTGATGTCCACGTGATTATCACTGCCCAATAAAATCAAACCGCGCGTTTGAACGAAATCCAGGTAACGGTTATTTATAGTCGCACTATTCTTGTCACTGTAACGTCAGAGTGCCGTGTAAAGGGGGCTGTCTGTAAAACCCGGACTCGGACATTGGCAAACAGTGCAGACCCTGATCAGGGTCTGCAATGTTTGCTTAAATTACAGGAGCAAGGTTTAATGGTTAAATGAAACAGACTTAAGTCTCCGTTAAGGACAATTTTCTCAACATACACTCAGAGACAATCGACCAACCAGTGCTGTCAGTACTTTGATCATCCTTGTAGTTAAGCTAGGACTTTGAATTCAGGCCTAGCAATGTTCATGCGAACAGATAAGGTCCTTGCCAGACAGAACATTTCTGAAACCTGGTCTGTGCGTCAGCGAAATTATGCTGCCAGTAGGAAATTTTGATTTTGGACATTTCATCCAGCGAAGACTCAGATCAGCCTGTGCTTCCGCGTATTCTGATCAGTCTTCGCTATCAGCCGGAGGAAAATCCTGAATCCTTGGCTATCCAAAGAGTGAACTTCGATAAGACTGTACAGATGCGCAGACAACAATGTGCGCATATGCCCGAAATATCAATATGAAAACACGCCTATTCAAATATATTGAAAATTTTACAACCAAAAAGGGAAAATTTTCAGAAAAAAAAATCTGATATTTTTCATATTCCTGCTCAAAACATAGATTGTGGGTACTCGTTAGAACCGCCGCGGTGCGGCGGTTCTAACGAGTACCCACAATATATGCTTTTGAACAAAAATAAGAAAAATAATGTATACCCCTGTAAACCCCAGTTTATGCCACTTGGTGTGGGCCGATTGGTAAAAATGTATGTTTACAGTGTATCAGACAAACCTGAATACCCGGCAGTCCGTTCAGGGTATACATATTCGCGTGGGTATAAACACAAATTGGTACGATCTGTTGACGCAAAAAAAAAAAAAAAAAAAATGTGGATCTGAGAGAAAATGACCTAAAATCACTGAACTTTGAAAATAATTTGACAAATGGATGACTGATTCTTTAGATTTAGATTAAAGGTATTTTATTGCAGATAAAACAATAGGATTGGACGACTGACTATTTTATGCACAGACAGGACATAAATAAACTAGTGTAAAAAATAACTGATGATAGCAAAGTCCAAATTTCATTCCTGATTTTAGTAGTTTTAATAATAGCATTCCAAGTTATTTGAAATTAACGCTTAGCACGCTAGGTTATTCAGCGGGCGATATTTTGAAATAATTTTCTTATTTTTTTTTTCCAGAAAATAAGTTTTGACCATGCATGCAAATTGTCTCCCTTCTTCAAACACAGTTTGCATGAAACGCAAAAAGCCTATTTTCAGGAGAATAATAAAAATATTATGATTACAAATTGTCATCTACTGAAATGTATTTCCAGGGCCCAGATGTTCAAAGCGTCGTAACGAGCTCGTTAAGGGTCATTTCGTTAACTGTTTTAGCGGATTCAATATACAATATTCTGATATTTTTTGCACTGCAAAAGCTACTCACATTTTTTTTTTTCAGCAAAAAATTTCAGCATATTTGCGTATCAATCGATGTAAATTTTAACGAATCGTTAAGTAACGACGTCGTTAGCTTTGAACAACCGGGCCCAGTATTTCCCGTGTGACGTAATGGTCAGTAAATAGAAGTATGCAAGATCAAAGCTTCCAATGGATATAAAAGGATATGCACCCCCCCCCCCCCCCACACACACACACACACACACGCACACACACACACCACCCCCAAACACACACACACCGACCTCCCAAGAAATTCAATAGGCTTTGACCTTCCATACAAATTGCAGGGGACAAGTTGCATTAAAGGTCAAAGCCCCGGGTTGGACTTAGTTTTGACCATTCATCCATTGAAGGCAATTTGCATGTAATATCAAAGCCGATTTCCTCGAAGAAAAAAAAAATAAGAAAATTATCATCACTTTGTCATCTGCTGTATTTACCAATAGAGTGGTAATGTGTTCAAAGAATTTGATATAAATAAATCTACGTTATGTGCACATACCAATATTGTTACTTAACTTTACAAATAGAACCGAAGTGACACAGCTCATTACATGGAACGAACCGTGAGAAAACGTATGTACTGACATATGCGCTCAATGAAGACACAAATCAGCCTGTGTAGTCTGATCAGCGTCCTCGTTGTTCACATGAATGAACTTTGCCGTCTTGGCTATTCAAAATGAGCCTAGTGAAGATTCTGATTAGACTGTGCGAATGCACAGGCTGACCTGAGTATTTGCTGGGCGCTTATGCCCGAAGGTACGTTTTCTGACCTTCCGGTTCATTTGTCTAGTGCTGGTCAAAATAGAGAGACTTGAAATGCTTTTATATATGCATTTCTTTGTAATCAGAGTCGTTTATGAATGATCTAGAATGGCTCCGGTCTCCAGTGATTAAATATTTGTTTGATAATCCACTAAAATAAAACCAAAATATCATGACTATAAAGGCTGGTCACTTGTGACTAGTTTAGTCATGATTTTTTTTTTTAATCTATTTATTTTTTTTAAGTGGATGTATCAACTAGGATTATAAGAATAAATATTTTGTTACAGGAGACTGAAGCCAGTCGAAATGATTGTTCCTGAAGCGAGATATTGTATACCACAGCTATTAAGTAGATTTGATACGCTTGGTAGATTTACAAGGGAGACAACTTTTGTGATTTCCTGTTTGTTTCCCTACAAATCAAACCCTTTCTGAAAAGGAGTCTACTCTAACAGGAAGGAATTTGCTCCCACGGGGAGCAACTTCTTTGCTTTTATAGCAGACCCCTTTCTAAAGGGAGTAAAAACAATTTTAACAGTTACCTCCCCTCGGAAACTATATGCATTCCCAGTATATATGTATTTAGTATGGTATATATGTGTGGTTTTGTAGGTTAGGCTATTCGATCATATATGTTATATCATGCATCCAAATCATGCTACATTTGTATTTCCACGTGCATGCTTTGTTATATATGAAAGCACTGATGTTATATTCGACATTTCAAAACAAAAAAGAATAGAATAGACTGAACTTACTAGATTAGACTAGAATATAATATCCCAGTAAGCATTTTACATAAAACTATCGTGGCTGACGGGCCGATAACGGCCCGCTGTAGATTTATGTTGAATGCTAGCTGGGATGTATGTTAGAACAAAATCGAAAACGTGCTTGATTGGAATCTTTTGTCTGCATATGCATTAAGGTCTTATTTTAATTAAATATGATGTCAAGGGTCCTGTATGCCATTTTTTCGTGTGATGATAAATGAGCGCACAACAAAACCTACAATAAGACCTGCGTGCCCCGCAAAGACTCAGATCAGTCTGTATATATCCATCCAGTATAGCAAGGATTCTCGTTTATCCCTCTTTGGATAGCCTGATGGCTATAGAAGGCACTCGCGATCAGCGAAGACTGATCAGACTGCGCGAATGCGCAGGCTGATCTGAGTCCTCGCTGGTCGCACAAGTCTTATTGTTGGTTTTGTCGTGCGCTGGCTCAAATGGAAAGCTCTGTTTGATCAACCTTTAACCTGTGGACATACTTAGCAGACGACAAATATATAGTATTAAATTTCTTCTTTATTTTCCCATACAAAAGGGTCTGATATTTCAAGTAAATTGTATACCATTTGCATTAAAATTTAAATAATATTTTCTGGGAAAATAATAAAAAAATATTTGGAAAAAATACCTAGCATGCTAAACTTTGAACTACAGCGATGAGAGCAGGCTTCACCCAATTTTAGCCAGTTGCCTCTTCTGCCTTTAATCCGAAGACAGGTCCATTTCCAAACGAAGGGGTGAATGGTTATTTTTATTATTATCCAGGTTTTAAAGACATTCCTGTACTTAATGCAAACAGGGTAGCTCCTGATCAGGCGCTGCAAAACAATGCAAACAGTGAAGACCCTGATCAGACGCCGTGTTTTGCGGCGTCTGATCTGGGTCTACACTGTTTGCATATGTCCTTTTTATGGGACGCCAGGCATAAATGGGTGGAACAGGAACCTGCAAGTCTCTTGGCAAAAACAAAACAATGTTTTTTTGTTTCATTTTATTTATTTATTTTTTCTTCAATTAATATTTTCGGGATCAATTCACATGTCAAACCCTTTTTTCCGTGAATGATAAGCAATATAAAATATTTTACTGTAATTGTCTAAAGCTGTTTAAGGGTCAAAGAGAAGTGGGTGCGAAGTTCTAAATACATGTAGTCATAGATTAAAAATTATTTTTCCAAGAAAAAAAAAAAAGGCTAGTCATTTCGCAGAAAATAAAACCATATTTCAGAAAAAGGGCATGCGGAGATAACTAAGATATGAAAAATCCATCGTACAGTTAGCTGTCAGACAAATAGAGTCATGCCAGTATTTAAATACTAAATTCGATGATGCCTCTAAATGTCAGATACATCAAAAAGCCGGGCCTGATGATGAGCGTGTCGAAAGCTATACAACATATATTTGATCTATCCTGGTAACAGGAAAAACCGGCGAATTTTATCTATTCTACACACATACTATACAATGTATCGTACAGAGAATTCGAGAGAGACTTTTAATGCATGCAATATTTGAATGACAAGTACTTAAGTGCAGGAAAATTTCCACAAATAACTCTTAATTGATATAAAAAATGTACATACCGGGGTCTTTCAATGCAAGCGAATTAATTAACCCGCTGAAAAGTCGTCTGCAACATTTCGTGCCCGCAGCTGCCATGTTGAGATACACACACTACCACGAATCTGGCGATAATATAAACCAACTACTCGCTGACTCAGGAAATAACGATTTTTCACGCATATACCGAAACAAGTTGGCTTCTTTAAAAGCTGGTCGAATTGCTAAGAAAATCTGGATGCTGAGAGCACATCTTTAGTTGGTCCAGTTTTAAATGTAGTTGTCATACTCCGAGAAATTACTGTTTAACGTAAGGAGCAGATTCAGATGGGGTTATTGGGGTTCAGATGAACCACCCTTTGACAAAAATGGTTAATTTTGGATGACGCATTTTGAATACTGAACTCGTATTTTTACCCAAAATATTCGCACACCTAACTCTTTATCCTGTACTTCTAATAAAATGTCCATGTTACTACCTGCGAATATTTCTTAAACTACAGGTGTAAGCAAACAGTGTAGACCCAGATCAGACGCCACGTAGAACGCGGCGTCTGATCTAGGTCTACACTGTTTGCTTAGACCTGTCTTTACAAACACTTAGGGTAAGTCTCGGGGTTGGGGGGGCTCCCCCCCCCCCCGAGGGGTAAGTACGGTAGTTTGATCAAAGCGAAACCCCACAGAAATTTTGAACCCCCTATTAAAGAATCCTGTATACGCCACCTTTTAGAGTTTGTCTTTTTAGGTTTAGTTGTCATAGAACGGGGGATTCATGTTTAGCGTTATAATAATAACAATATATATATAATAGTATTATAAGCTAAACCAAACGTCAGTCATGAACCGTTTGACATCACGCGAATTTTCTAATAATTACTTACCACCAATCCCGAACGGATTCCCCCTTTTTACTGTATAAAGTGGTGAACTGGGAGTGTGGGGTGCCTGATTTCTGATTAAATGAAGCATTTCTTTTTACTGTTGTGTTTAAAAACTAAGAAATAATTTATGAAACCTTCTTGCTTATGAGACCGCTCACTGAAAAGGGGTGGTAGGAGGTTCCGAAATTGCAAGAGGGGTGAAAGAGGTTGAAGTTCAAATTGAACTGAGAGAAGCTGAAGTTCAGAGATTCCAAAAATGAAAACTTAAACTTTATTTTGTGAGACGGGCCTCTATAAGGTGCTTCTAATAAATACCCATAGCGTATGTTTTTGTGGTGAACTCAGACGAATATTTATGCTGACGCCCTCCTATCTAGAGCTTATGTAAGACAACGTCAGTACATACGCTCTCACTATATAATATGGGAAATGAGGAATAATTTGATTGTTAATTAACCCTCAAATCGCCAAGGAAAATTTGTAGCAGACGACATTTTGAATTCTTTTACAGAGAAAATAAGTCTTGACATTTCATGTGAATTGCCTTCTTTGGTGGCAGACGATTCACATGAAATCTCAAGGCTTATTTACTTAGAAAAATAATAATAATAATAATAAAAATACATTTCAAAATGTTGTCTGCTGCAGTTGTAATTTGCACTTTAAGTGTTAAGACAGATTTTTGTGCAATCAATTAAAATGTTGCTAAGTACACACACATTGAAAAACTGATTTAAAAGATGCAAACTTCTGAAAAACTTTCGCCTAACAATGCAGATTCTGCGTGCCATGTTTCACTCTATAGTATTAACTCTTTCTCTGCCATAGGCGATAAAATAGGCTTTTGCAAACAGCATAGATCCAGATGAGACGGCCCAATGAGCCGTCTCATCTGGATCTATGCTGTTTGACATTCAGTCTTTCAACTTTAGATATAATTTGTTCGTGTTGAGGTTTTACGGCCCAGTCAACCCAATGGGGTCATGTCGAGCGCGGTCAGTTTACTCAACCACACTTTCACTGGGCAGGCAGAAACTGGCAACTGCCCTTCTTGAATCAGCGGAAGGGAGAGAATGACCGTAGAAAATAGTTCACGATCAAATCTCCGCGAAAGAATGTTGCCGACCCGGCGGGGGTCGAACCCGCAACCTCTTGATCACCAGTCGGACGCACATCAAACTGAGCCACCGAGGCCGGCAACTTTACATATAAACTTCTTTCCAAGCGATAGTTTTTTGGGTTTTTTTAAAGGAATTTGGCACCGAAAGAGTTAAGGAACAAGGAATGTACATTACTTAGACTTGTTTATGCAATGGCTCTGTCGCACTTGCAATGCTGCACGTTCACACAGTCTGACAATGTCGGGCGAACTTCGCTAGGTCTTCATAACTTCCTGATCGGACTGTATGAAGAGTGGTTTGAAGATGCATTAGCCCACATTGGGACACTTGGCACCTTAGTGTACTTTAAACTGAACCAAATGTAATATTTTGGGACATCATTTAATAGGAAGAGGGCGCTGGGTGGCAGAGTGCGGGAAGTGTGTTTTCATTCTTAGATTTTTTTTTTTTTTTTTTTTTTTTGCATATACTAGAGCCTCTTTTTATTAAAAATCAAATACCTTATCATAAAGAGTACAGCTGTCCTACTTCACAGCTCACAATTTACTGTTAATTGTTCTAAATTTTCAATTTACACCATTCATACGTCACAGTTTATATGTCATACGAGTCGATAGTTCCTACATCAGAACTCTTACATTATGGGTCACAAGTCCTGCTTCACAGTCAATTGTTTCTGCTTTCCACGGTCCATACTTCACTGTTCATAGTTCCCATTCACAGTAGTATTTCTCAGTTCGTATTTCTTACTTCTCACTGCACGCTTTATTTCTTACTTCTCACTGCACGCTTAATTACACCTACTTCATTGATCATACTTCACATGCTCGTAGTTCTTACTTCTCATTTCACAGTTAATTCCTACTTCATTGTTCATGCTTCACACCTCGTAGTTCTTACTTCTCATTTCACAGTTAATTCCTACGTCATTGTTCATACTTCACACCTCGTAGTTCTTACTTCTCATTTCACAGTTAATTCCTACTTCATTGTTCATGCTTCACACCCCGTAGTTCTTACTTCTCACTACATACTATTTAACTCCTACTTCGCATTTTATACTTTACACGCTCATAATTCTTACTTCTCATTGCACGCTTTATAACGCATTCATCGTTCATACTTCACACGTTAGTAGTTCTTACTTCTCATTTCACAGTTAATTCCTACTTCATTGTTCATAGTCACATCTCGTAGTTCTTACTTCTCACTACATACTATTTAACTCTTCTTCACACGCTTATAGTTCTTACTTCTCATTGCACACTTTATAACGCCTTCATCGTTCATACTTTACATGATCGTAGTTCTTACTTCTCCTTACACACTTTATAACTCCTACTTCGTCCTACATACTTTATAACTCCTGCTTCGTCGTTCACACGCACGTAGTTCTTACTTCTCACTACACACTATATAGCTCCTTCAAAGTTTATACTTCACACGCTCGTAAATCTTACTTCCACTACACACTTTATCTCTTTCGCCTTAGTTCATAATTCACACATTCATAGTTCTTACTTCTTATTACACACTTTATAACTCCTTCTTCATAGTTTATACTTCACATACTCGTAGTTCTTACTTCTCACTGCACACTTTATTACTCCTACTTCATAGTTCATATTTCCTAGTTCGTGTTTTTACTTCTCACTGCACCCTTTATAATTCCTTCTCAATAGTTCATACTCCACATGCTCTTCGTTTTTACTTCTCATTACACATTTTATAACTCCTACTTCATAGTTCGTACTTCACACGTTCATACCTCTTACTTCTCACTACATACTTTTAAACTCTACTTCCTAATTCATACTCACACGTTCATAGTTCTCACTACATACTTTGTATTTCCTACTTCATAGTTTATACGTCATACGTTCATACTTCTTATTTCTCACTGCACACTTTTTAACTCCAACATTATTGATCATACTTCACACGTTCGTAGTTCTTAATTCTCACTACATACATTGTAACTCCTACTTCTACTTAACAAATCATACTTCACACATGCATAGTTCTTACTTCTCACTACAAAGTTTATAACTCCTAATTCTTAGTTCATACTTCACACGTTCATACTTCTTATTTCTCATAACACACTTTATAACTCCTACTTTATAGTTTATACTTCTAATGTTCATAGTTCTTACTTCTCACTTCACACTTTATAACTCCCACTTCACAGTTCATACTTGACACGTATGTAGCGCTTATATCTCAAACCTTACTTTATAACTCCTACTTCATAGTTCATACTTTACATTTTTGTAGTTCGTACTTCTCTCAACATACTTTATAACTCCTACTTCAGAGTTCATACTTGACATGTATGTAGCTCTTATTTCTCACAACATGCTATATAGCTCCTACTTTATAGTTCACACTTCACATGTATATTGTGCTTTCTTCTCATACCATACTTTATAACTCCTACTTCGTACTTCACATGTTTGTAGTTTTTACTTCTCACTACACACTTTATATTTCCTATTTCATAGTTCATACTTCAATGTATGTAATGCTTACTTCTCACAACACACTTCATAACTCCTCCTTTATAGTTCATACTTCGCACGTTCGTAGTGCTTACTTCTCATAACATACTTTATAACTCCTACTTCATAGTTAATACTTCACACGTTCGTAATCTTACTTCTCACTACATACTGTATACCTCCTACTGTATAGTTCATACATCACAGTTATGTAGTTCTCACTTCTCACAACAAATTTTATAACTCCTACTTTACATTTCATACTTCACATGTTTGTAGTGTTTACTTCTCACCACACAATTTATATTCCTTACTTCAGACTTCATACGTTAATGTATGTAATTCTTACTTCTCACAATACACTTTACAACTCCTACTTCATAGTCCATACTTGACATGTATGTAGTTACTTTTCACAGCACACTTAATTATAATACCTACTTAATTGTTTTTATTTCACATGTTCGTAGTTCTTACTTCTCACTACATACTTTATAACTCCTACTTCATAGTTTATACATCACACGTTCGTAGTTCTTACTTCTCACTACATACTTTATAACTCCTACTTCATAGTTTATACATCACACGTTCGCAGTTCTTACTTCTCACTACATACTTTATAACTCCCACTTCATAGTTTATACTTGACACGTTCGTAGTTCTTACTTCTCACTACATACTTTATAACTCCTACTTCATAGTTCATACTTGACACGTTCGTAGTTCTTACTTCTCACTATATACTTTATAACTTTTACCTCATAGTTTATACTTCACACATTCATAGTTCTTACGCCTGTGATTGTGGCACTCCCTGGACTTTTCTCTTACCTTTTTTACTTCACACTTTGCAACTTCTACTTCATAGGTCATGCTTTACACAGTCGTAATTCTTACTTCTCATTTCAGACTTTATATTTCCTACTTTATAGTTCATTTTTCACATGTTTGTAGTTTTACTTCTCGCTTCACACTTTATAACTGTTATTACTTTGGTTTATACTTCACACGTTAGTAGTTCGTACTTCTCACTTCATACTTTGTAACACTTTCTTCATAGTTCATACTTCACATGTTCGAACCCACGACCTCCAACTTAGAAAGTGAACGCGCTAACCATTACGCTACAGAAAATGTGTTGTTTTTTTTTTTTTTGTTTTGTTTTTTTTTTTTTTTTTTTTTCATCTTCCTAGCCGAACCGATAAACTAGCTATATACAGTCGAACCTCAATGGCTCGAACATCTTTGGGACCATGGAAATTCGTTTGAGACATGGGTAGTTCGAGTCACTAAGGGTTAATCATGGCACCAGTTCGGGAAACAAATAGCGAAGATTTAGAGAAATCTTTTGGATTTTCCACACAATGATTGTATGTTGAGTGTACTCATTAGAATCGCCTCGATGAGGCGATTCTAATGATTACACACAACATACAAAATCGAGGCGATTCTAATGAGTACACTCAACATACAATTCCATGATAAAATAAGAAAAAAATCCCTAAATATTTGTTTTCTTGAGCTATTGGAAGAATTTTGTAGGGACTCTAAAAAGAGTTCGAATCATCCACTGTAAACGAGCCATCCGTGTTCGAGCCACTGTATATTGAAACGGGCACAGGAAACTAAATATTTTTCTCATAGAGCTCCATAGTAATTCCACCCTTATTGGTGGTTAAGAGTTCTTTTCAGGGTACGGCTTAGCTTTCAAATTTTGCGCAGAAAAAAAAATAAGGAAACAAACCCACCAAGTCCAGCACTTTCGGGTACTTTTGGGAGGCTGAATGCAGCAACCGCTCAGTTGACAAATATCAAAAATTCGGAAAATTTGAAAGTTCACTACTTCTTCTTTTGACTCCAGCAAACACAAACAGAAACATTTATTTCTTTGAAACAGTCAAGAAATTACACACAAACATTCTTTCTTTTAAATTACAATGAAAAGGTTTAATTCAATTTTATTATTAACCATTCACAGGCCGCCTTATATAAAATAACTATCCCGTGCTTCCCTGCCCCTTCTTTGCACCAATCAGCAGTCTTGACACAACTGGTTCCTTGTGCCCCTAAGCTTATATGCCCTCCACTAAAAAAAAAAAAAGAAAAGAAAAAAAATAACGTACAAAAAAAAGGAAGGCGTTTTTATTTTAAACTACATGTATTTACACCTAGCGTCCCATAGAAGGGACATTGGTAAACAGTTTAGACCCTAATCTGACGCCACAGGACGCGGCGTCTGACTTACGTCTACACTGTTTGTAGTAAATACAGAAGTTCATATACAATATGGTAATAATAAAATCTGTCCAGACGTCCTTCCTATTAGAAATGAGCCTGTCCAAAGATTTGATATAGAAGAGTCGATTCGGAATAGATGAGTTAAAGACTTTGCTTTCGTATGCCTCTGTCACATTTCACTAATTTGGGATGTTTAATGCTTACCCTTATAGTGCCAATCACAAAGTTCAACAGCAGACGACGTTAGAAACATATATTATTATTGTGTTTTGGGTTTGTTTGTTTTTTGTTGTTGTTGTTGTTTTTTTTTTTTTTTTTTTTTTCAAAGAAAATAAGTCTTGTTTGGCAGACATTTCACATGAAATGTCGAGACTTATTTTCTCTGAAAATAGAAATAAAAAAAAAAAAAAATAGAATGTCTTCTGCTACCTATGCGCTCTAAGGGTGATTGACTGTATTTGTTTTATTTTTGGACCGATTGTTTGCAATCGAGCCATAGCATACAAACGCCAAAATTTCCACGTGATTATCATTGACAAATGTAATGAAACCGCGCGATAGACAAAATCCAGGTTAAAGCGCTATTCTTGTCGCTTTGACGGCAGAGTGTTGTTGATACAGGGTTATATGTAAAACCTGGACTGGGACAATTGTGACATTGACAAACAGTGCGTAGAACGCGGCATCTGATCAGCGTCTGCACTATTTGCTAAATTACAGGAAGTTAAGGGTTAAATTAAATAATCGTGAGTCCCATTCGGGACCATTTTCTCAGCCTATACTCAGAGATAATCGACCCATCAGTGCTGTCAGTGCTTTGATTAGTTACGGTATTTACCCGAAATATTGGAATACTTTAACTTCTTACCATACTTGTCCTAAATTGAATCATCGATTTTACTACCTATTGCTATATCTGTATATTGCTAGATGAGTGACAAACAGCTTACACCTAGTTAGACGCCGCGTTCTACGACGTCACGTCTGGATCTGCACTGTTTGCTCAGGCCTGACTTTCCAAATAATTAGGTTAAATCATTATATATTTTGTAATTTTATCTCTGCTATATGTGATTATATGTAGTGACAAGATGATAAATGCCGTGTCCTAGCGAGTACACAACGTTGAAACAATGTCGAATCGACGCTGACTTAATGCCATGGCATAACATTGAATCGACGTCGATTCAACAACATGGCGTTGAATCGACGTTATTTCAACGATGTGTGTCCGCTGAGATTGTTTAAGGTCCTTACTAGGAATACAATTTTTGTGACTTTCTGATTGCTTTTCACCACACCAACTCCCTTCTCAAAAGGGATCTGTTCTAAGAGTGTTGAAATTGCCAGTGTTTACTAGGAAGTCCAATTTTTGTGACATCCTGGGCCCATTTGTTCAAATCATCGTTAGCTTAATGAATTCGTGAATGACAAACTTGTTAACTGTTGTAGCTAAGATGTTTTTAAACACATTGATATTTTTGCTGCAAAAAAAATGTGAGTAGCTTTTGCAATGCAAAAGCTATTCACATTTTTTTTTCAGCAAAAAAGTATCAATGTATTTGCCATAATATTTCAAGAAAGATATTTTTAACGCCACATTCGCTTACAACTTCGTTAAGTTTTGAACAACTGGGCCCTGTTTGCTTTCCAGCACACCTAATCCCTTCCTAAAAGCACTCTACTCTAAAAGGGTTGAATTTGCCCCCTTAGGGGGTATGTTCGACCCTAGTCCATTCTGAAAAGGGGTGTACTCTAAAAGGAATGAATTTGCTTAATCAATTTATGCCTGGCGTCCCATAAATGGGACATTGGCAAACAGTCTAGTCCCAGATCAGACGCCGCAAAATGCGGCGTCTGATCTGGGTCTAGACTCTTTGCATTTAATACAGGAATTTCTATAAATCATGATTATAATAAAAACTAACCAGATACCCCTTATATAGGAAATGGACCTGTCTAAAGAGTTAAGGTAGAAGAGTCTACTCGGCGTAAATGGGTTAAAATAGACCACTTTTCAGAAGAGAAGTAAATACGTTTGACCCATTTGCCTCCCCCGAAAATGAATCCGTTTCTCTTAATTATCTGTTACAGGGTATGAGAAGTAAGTTCGCCACCACGTTACAGCAACACAACCAGGCATCCTGTATCTTAGATTCTGGATGTCTATGTGTGTGCCATATACGTGAGTGTGCTGTAAGCTGCGGATTTCTGGGATTTCAAGTTTGGACTCTGCTAGGGATCTAATCTCACGTTTCGTAAGTTTTGTTTTCTTTCTGTTAAGTGTTAGGACCATTCTTTACTCTTTACTTTTTACCATTTCTTCAAATATGAAGTTAATAGATGCTCCATATATCTGAGCGTCCAAATTATCATCACTTGCTTCGTGCGTAGGGCAGCCAAACTCAATCACAAACAAAAAACAAAATTTCTTGTTTTAATGACCAAAGTCTACTTTAACCTGACCAAACGAGATATTTTACGACCTCTTCTACAATTTCCAAAAGAATGTTGCCCTACCGATCTTTGTGTCAGGATGTAAATACAGTACAAATGATTTGTGAAACTGTAGAGATTCTAAAAATCTGCGTTTTGGTACGCAAACATTTCAATGTGCTAGATAGACCAAATAATTTGCTTGCATTGTCTTAGAAGGAGCTTTTGGACTAAAATAGGGTCCTCATTTTAAAATGTTCTGACTTTCTTGCTTTCCATTCAAGCCACCGTATCACTACCTTCTCTTCTTATTGACCTCCGCTATTGGCTCGCTGTGACAAAGCGTAGAAACGTTTGCATTGTTGCATTATTGCAGAAGCACCGAAACAAAAATCGTTTGTTACCACCACATTTTGGTTACACGTCATTGGTTACACGACGAGTTTATTTGCGTGCATCGAGCACGCCGAATCGCCTCCGGCGATTGGGAAAGCTGCCCGTCCAGTTCCCGATGGATGCACATATTACTGCAGTACCACCAGGAAGCCGGTTTTGCTGGATCGACCACTAAGAATTGTTTTGTTTGGATAGTAGCGGATGCCTCTGCCTGCACAGGGGACCTACAGTTAATGTTTCGATCCGGACTGTGCACTGTATTGGCAGAATCCTTGCAAATGATGCTAATGGCGTATGTTCGAGTCTAAAACCCAGCTAGCATTCTTTATAACTCTACAGCGGGCTGTTATCGGCCCGTCAGCTACCCTGACGGCCCGATAACGGCCCGCTATAGATTTATATAGAATGTTTACTGGGAATATCTTATCCAGGGCGGGGATCGAACCAGGGACCTATAACACCAGAGGTCTGTATACTAATAACTGCGCTACCACTCTGCCACCTTTGCTACGCTTGTACGCACAGAATCAATCATTTACAAATCCCATCTCTGTCAGACTGGCATATGTTGAAAACTGCACCCATTGGAAGGTGAAATACGTCGAATAAACGAAAATATTTAATAGAGTCCATTTTTATTGCTCTGTTCATGAACAGTTATTAAATATACAACACTGTTCAAGCCCTCTAGCACCGGTTAGAGCAGAACCCTATTTTCATATTAGTCAAGAGTGATCCCAAATGACCATAGTGAGATACGAAGAGTCTTTCACAGCCGCGACATATTCAAGGAATCTGTCATATTCTTGACAATATATACATATTTTCGAATTCAATAATTACGAGCCTGCCCTGACCTTGTCAGCGAACGTCTAACCGATTCAGTCTTTTACATATAGATACAAGATAGGCTCTTTGTTGTGCCATTTTTGCATTAAAACTATTCACCTTTTTAGTTAGCTACAGCTTCTTCACCGATAAATACATATGCTGCCCCAAACCTAGTCTGGCCCCAGACCCTTTCTTTATTTTTCTTTTCTTTCTTTTTCTTTTTTTTGAGGGGACACAACACTTGTATAGCTTGTAGAATTTTTGTTTGCTTCAGTCCCTTGGTTAGAAAGAAAGGGTCTGGTAACAAGTGAAACTGGTCTAGGCATAATTCCGCCTGCTGACCTTTTAAACTTTCTCTGATTTTTGTTCAGTCATAGGTAACTTGATTAAAGAGAATCATGATAAAAACAATAATGTAGAGAAAGAGAGAAATAGATTATATAACAAAAACGACTGGAGCCAGTCTACCCCAAACCTTTCAACTCTGCCAGTCATGTGGTGTACTTCTAAAACGAATTCAATCAATAATTTGTTAAACCGTAGAATACGGGTACTCGATTTGCTATATTCAACAAATAGAGCTTATGTGTTTGAATTGCTATATTCGTAGAAAAACATACATCGCTACGACTTCATGTCCTTCTGCATAAAATATTATTTGATATTATCAATACCCTAGCAGTTGAGACCTAGAGAGACAACAGGTTTAGCTTCCGTTCATCCGTCCGGCCAGAAAATTATTATCTTTCCTGCTGGACAGAAATTCTGGTTGCTATGGCAACAACACAAAAGATTTGCACACCGCAATAACCCGAAAAGTGCCGAAGCTAGGCTTATGAAACTTAGTATATCGATAAAGCTATGCACTTGGGAAATAATGTAACCCAGCAGGCACACATCAAAATGACGTCGTATCAACGTCGATGCGACGTTTAACGTTGTGTGCCCACTGGGAATATACTAGTATATATTTATTTTTTCTGTCAGACCGAACTTGTGGTTGTTATGGCAACAAAATGGAAAATATGCATTCTGTGATAACTTGAAAAGTATCCAGCTAGGTGGATAAACAGTCACAAGGAAATAATAAACATCTTTATTGTTCATTGTAAGACAGAAATGCTGGTTTCTATGGCAACAAAATAGAAAATTGGAATCCTGCAAAGTGTATCCAAGTCAGTTATGTTTTTAGTTTGGTACATGTATGCGGATAGAAGGCAATAAAGAAACGTCATAGCCAGAAATGTTTCTTCCTACGATGGGAGCGATTGCCATATGATAGTTTGAAAAGATGGCTGGTTCCATTTGGGAAGGCGATATGTATTCTTTGCGACACTCAAGCGACTTGTCCCTACCACTGTATATCTATTCCACCCTGTCGTCTGATCGACAGACAAACTTTCTTTTTACGGCCCAGTCAACCCAATGGGGTCATGTCGAGCGCGGTCAGTTTACCTAACCACACGGTTACTGGGCAGGCTTAATCCTCTAAGCGATTAACCAGTATTGTGCACATTCTTTCGCCAGAGTCTGACAACTGCCCTTCGTGAATCGGCGGAAGGGAGAGAATGACCGTAGAAAATACTTCATGATCAATCTCCACGAAAGAATGTTGCCGACTTCGGCGGGGGTTGAACCCGCGACCTCCTGGTCTCCAGTCGGACGGCGCATCCAACTGAGCCACCGAGGCGGTTCCTCCTTTGCCGTTCTTATTTGTTTTAGCGTCTATGGTTTCGTGTGTGGCCTACGTTTGTTTTATCCTTGTTTGTTCATCGCCTCTCCTTCTTTTAGTGCCTCGATAGGGTTGTGTTTCGTGATTGTGGCATTCACTGGGTATCTGCACTTATATTTGATATGTAGTGTTTGTTTTGCCATTGTTTGTTCCTAATCTCTCGTTCTTCTGGTGTCTCGGGAATGCTGTGTTTCGTGGTTGTCGCATTTCCTGGGTATCTTCATTCACTTAACGTAATAACCCTAAGTATTGGGACATATAGGCCTTTGCAAACAGTTTTGACCCAGATCAGACGCCGCAGTACGCGGCGTCTGATATGGGTCTACACTGTTAGCAATACATATAGCAATATTTTAGACACATTAAGCGGTAGTAGAATGGATTATTTCAGATTTTCGGACAAATATGGTAAGTAGATAAGGTGTTCCAATACTTAGGGTAAATACCGTATAAATTTCCTGGAAGATTTGTTTATGCAGACCGAATAAAATGCTGTCACTGTTTGGCCGCTGTATTATATTAAAATGAAGCAGACACTTTATAGTCTCTACATTTTGTCCCCTCAAAATCGCCATGTCATACTTATTTTAGATTCACTGTTGAAGACTGTAACTTAAACCAGGAATTTGAGCCTATTCATAGTGAAACATCCAACCAAATGATATGATGGAATGAATTGATCAAAATATAAGTGAAGCTAACCAGATAGTATTACAGTCACGAAGCACGTCTTTCCAGAGGCACAAAAGGAAGGAAAAATGATAAATGAATAATGACAGAACAAGTTTTACATATGAAACCACGGATAAAGAAGATCCCCAGTAAGCATTCTTTATAAATTTACAGCGGGCCGTTATCGGCCCATCAGGGTAGCTGACGGGCCGATAAGGCCCGCTATAGATTTATAAAGAATGCTAGCTGGGCGAACTCTAACAGAGAGGTGGTGGGAGAGGGTGGAGAGGAGGACAGGGATGGTTAAAGGCGAAGTTGTTTCCTTGAATTGACAGATCATGGCATCTTTGAAGCGAAAGTGTGAAAAATGATTAAAGGTGCAGGTGTACAGGCTGCTCTGAGTAACAGCTAGGAAAACACTGTCATATATTAAACAAAAGTCAGTCCAGGAGTAGTGAAATATTTTCCTACAGATATGCACACAAATTAATCATTAAATAAAGATTTATTTGTTGAAGATCTTTATGTTGCCTTGAGGAAAATATTATACAGACATTTTATACTTTCTGTAAATAGACATGTATCTTATTTGGAAGCAACATCTGTTTCTTTATAATAGTTCGCTGAATGTATACATGTACACGTTCAGATTTGTAAAAAATAGCAAACTGTTACATACTTCGACAATATTGCAAATTTGTAAAGGTTATAGATATGTTTATATGAACTAACTGACATCAAACGGTCTCAACTGTAGCTTGTAAATGGGAGGTCGGTATGCGGCCAGGGTTCAGTTTTTGGGTATATCGAGTAAATATTTCCTGAATTTTGCTGTAAGTACATGTCATTTTTTTTCTCTGGTGCGCGAACAAATCCAAACAGTGTAAGAGAGAGAGAGAGAGAGAGAGAGAGAGAGAGCTATTACGAACTAAATAAGCTTTAAATTCCAAAACAATTAAAACATTGCTCTCGGATCACATATTTCAATAATTTTTTTTTTAAAATACAGTGGAACACTTCATAAAACGGTTGATTTATAAGACGGGTTGGGATATAAGACGGTGGACACCAAAATTCTGTATCCAAACAAAGCTGCATAGATTATATTGAATAATTACCATATATGGCCATTTTTCTGTAAGATTTAAACATTTTTGTTGGGGTAAAACACGGTTGTTTAGCTAACATGGTTTTTATTTTAAACCCCAGCAATAGTGTTATAAAGAGGCTGTGGTGTGTTGCCATCAACATTCTGAATTCATTTCTAAATATGAGGTTACCTTGAAAGAATGCTTCAACGTGGCCAATTGGAATCTGAGTTTTATGGTGCCTTAGCTTAAAGACTTTACAAATTTGATGGTATTTCTGATTTTTTTTCAGAACATTTCAAAACGATAGTAAATCGATGACTGATAAATATCTTAAAGTGCTGTTCAGGAACTTTGATGAAGGCGCAGTCCTAAATCTTTTCTACACGGCTAGTGGCTAGTGTGTCTGGCCTCACTCGATACGGTCGGGCACATCGAGGTTTTATTTTGCTTTCACACCGCACCTTTACTTCATCACAGTGATTAACTCTTTCGCTGCCAAATTTCAGACGACATTTGTCGTCTGCTTTTTTTTATTTTTTGTTTTAACAAACTATCGTTTGGAAAGAAGTTTATGTGTAAAGTTGAAAAACTGACTGTTAAACAGCGTAGATCCTGATGAGACGGTTCATTAAGAGCCGTCTCATCTGGATCTACACTGTTTGCAAAATTCTATTATTTTCGCCTATGGCAGTGAAAGTTATTTATTTATATATATTATTAAGAGTTTATTTATATGTTTGTCTGTGTTGATCCACTGAAAGTTAGCAATCTGATTAAAACCAGAGCTTATCAAAACGATCTGGGGAAGACTAATTAAAGTTCAACGGAAAACAGAAACGTCTATTTTAAGACTATATTAGGACAACCAATAAGATTGTGTTTTACGTACCGCTTTCTGTTTGGTTTACAAAATGGCGACGTTGGAAAGTATGATCAAAAGCGTGTTAGGGAAAATTGGAGTGAAAGGTTTTAAACACCCCACCACTTTATTTTTGACTGTTTAATGATGAAACAAGATTGTTGCGTCATACTTGTTATGGTCTGAATGAAGGAAAACCCGCAGGTAACGTAGACATTATCCAAAACGCATTTTTTGGCGTCGTCACCTTATTTTCTGTGGTCATAAATGTCGCCATTTTGAGTTTCTTGATCGGTTAGAAGTTTGCTTTTTATAAAAAAAAAAAAGAGCAAGCATACATATGAATCCGATATATTCGCACGATTTCACTGTAAATTTTGCAAGCGATATGCTGATTAGTCTATCCAAAATGTCATTCGATGGTGACACTCTACAGTTGTACGTTAGAACCTCCTGAGGAGGATATGTTTTAATTAAATTATGATACATAGAGAACCCATACTCGGACCTAACAATTGCGTGTAGATGAGACAACATCAAAATTAACAGGGCGGTTTGGCACCTATAAAGCCAGGTTTCAGTCAACCCTTTACCACTATTTTGGCCTTTCCTGGATATTTCCATATTTATTGGTGGGAATGTTTACTTACTATTTCACAATAACTACGTGGAACAAGTCACAACACTGTTCTGTATTCTGCTCGGCTTAAGACTACGTTTGGACATAAAAAAAATTGGCAAGTCTGTTTTTCATAGCTTACAACAGTGTTAGGAAGATAAATCTTCAAAGCAGACTATCATGTTATAAGAAAGTCTCTCCACAGAGAAACTGACCTTATGATATATTCGACCACCGTAGACCGAAATCAGTCTGCGCTTCCGCACATACGAATCAGAATATACGTGTTCGCCAATAAAATGCTTTAGAGCTGTGTAGTGTGGTAGTTACAAGTGTAAACGCTGATCATACGGCGCGGTTTTCCCTATGGCTTCAAAGGAAAGACAAATAAGTTCAATACTAAACCCAGTATTAATACTTGAAACTTCACCCATAGAAGGCATATATCTTCCTATGAATAACGAGTTTGTCCTATGTATCTGCACCACTGTACTACACGATGGTGATCAAAAACTTATGGATGAAGGGCAAACAGTGTAAACCCTGATCAGACGCCGCGTTCTGCGGCGTCTGATCTGGGTCGACGCTGTTTGCTCAGCCTCTTTCCAAATACTTTGGGCAGATATGGTAAATATAAACAAAACGTTATCTCATTCATATTACAGGGCTTCTAAATGAAAAGAACAATATTCAGGTGAAAATTAAAATATATTCTCTATAATGTAAATCCTCCAGAGGGAAACAGTATCCATAGAGTAAAATATATTGTTGACTGTCAAAAGAATCACCTCGCCCAGGCAATGAGTACCAAATGAATATCAAATTGAAGTTTCAGTGAACAATGAAGAAATGTAGAAAAAGATTATCTCAGATCACCGGACCCTGAAGCATAAAGTAAAGATGAAAACTAATTGAGCATGTTCATATACGAACGTACAACAGGGTAGCACGAGTATGCTAAAAAGTGCAACACGGCAGCACGTGCACGCAGATAAGTATATAACTTGGCAACACACGCATGCAGAAAGGTTAAACCTGGCAACACATACATGCAAAACCATACAACCTGAAAGTCTGGTCAATGCATTTACTGTTCATATTTAGGTCCTGTATACCTTATAGAATTTATATAGCAAGAATTTATACCCTGACCAGTCTCCATAGATCTGGAGAAGAATCTGAAAATTACATGTATTGGTTACTTGTGCCACTTTGTACCTTTTCTAATAGCACGTGCTAAACTTATATTTAAATGTTCTGTCATGTGTATCATTAATCTTTATCACCACTCTCTTGGCTAATTCAGCAGATGACAAATTGGTGATATGTTCTTATTTTTCCACAGAAAACAGGGTTTTGACATTTCATGCAAATTGTCTCTATTGAGACAATTTGCATGAAATATCAAAACTTGTTTCCTGGGAAAAATGAGAAAAATATTTCAATATGTCTTCTGCTGGAAATGTACCCAGAGGGCAAAGCGTTAAGAAAAATGTGACGCAATAACTTTGCTAATGTCTTCCTTCTGTCAAATATTATGCTAAATGTGAACACACACATAATGTCTCATGAATATTCAAAGCCTATTGTTTGTAATGTTTCAGTGTTCTAGCAGATGGATCGTCTGTTTCTATCCACTTTGGCATCCAATAATAGGGTATTAAATGTCCCTGTCCTGGGAAATGCTTCTCGAACACTTTCCGGTAATATAGGGCTTCTTTCGATTTCGGCGTGTTATGGCTAAATTTTAAGTGTGCATCCTCTAGTTCACTGTCGTTAATCTGAAAAAAAGAGAAGGATATCATAACTCTTGCCCTGCCATGCTGAATAAATTAAAATGCCACACCCACTTCTAATTTTCAGCCCAATAGACTGCTTGATCCAGGTTGTTGAGTCAAATTCACATACAAACAGTGCAGATCCTGGTCAGCTGGCTTCTTCAGCAGGACCAGTGTCGAGGGCAATCGATAAGATTGGTAGACTTCCGCAATCGATAAGATTGGTAGACTTCCGCCTCATTTATAATGGAGACAAACGAGATTTTCTGTTTGCTTTCCGGCACATCAACACCATCTAAGACGGGTCTATTTCAAAAGGACAGAATTAGTTCGCCGCTAGAAGAAATTCTTTACGTATAGTATATAACCATTTTAGAAGGGATGCAAAAATAATTTTGACAGTAACTGTCAAAATTATTTTTGCCTCCCTTCTGGGAAAGGGTTCTGTTGCCGCCCCTGAAAGTTTGTCAATTCCCTTTGAAGAAATGAAAAGTTTCGGAAACCTAATAGGATGCTACCTGATACCAGGCCTATGTCAGCTGTGTCTCTGGATGCTAAGACAGTCGTCTCTTGTTATCTCAACTTCGCTTATCTCGAATAACCACTTATCTCGAAGTGAAAATCTGGTCCCTTTCTTAGCATGGAAATCTAACAACAGGTAACAAAATATTGAAGAAAACAGGAAACTTGCTCCCAAGGAGCAATTTCTTCTCTTTTCCACAATATTTTCAATACATCGCTAACTTCAGGAGTCAAATTACGAGTACATATTCATTTGTGAAATGAGGTGGTTCGATTTATTTTTTTTTCTCAATTCTGTAAATCTGATATGTCGAGGTGCGGATATCCTGAAGCATTTCAGAGTCCCTTGGACTTCGAGATAACGAGAGTCAACTGTATTTTTTTTCCAACTCCTTTAGCATGTACAACTACTATATACGACTTAACTACAGCACAAACCGTATAAGCGCTCTGTGGCGTCTGATCTTTTTGCTTAAGCCTGTCTGACTCAATACTTAGGGTTATTACGGTATAGTGCTTGTAAAAAGCCTATAAAAGAACTTGCTGTTTTAAAGAGATTTGGATACATGTTTATCTCACTAAGCAAGGAAAGTTAACTATTTTTATTATTTAATTTTTATCACATTTCAATTACTTTCCTTTTAAATGACATTTCTGTAGGTACACTCGTACTAACAAGATAGTACAAGATCATTCCAGGAGATTGCACTAAGTTTAATCAATGATGGTTTTCCTCCCCTCGCCGGGACCTTTTTGCAGGTAATAACAGGAAAAATTACTGCGAAATATTTCAATTGCTCTTCTGTGTTTACAAGAATTAATTTGATAAATTCTAATAGTAATTTCAGGAGGAAAAACTTAGCTAATATTTCAGAGATCAGAAGTATTAGGTATAGACCTCGGACATTTACGCATGAGGCATTCCGGGCATGAAATAACCTTCCAAAAGAAAAAAAAAAAAGAATTGCTGAAAAATATCACAGGTTCAGAAGCTCCTGCATGGCTGGAACGAACAGTGTATGGACGTCCCTTGTGTTCTGCTTAACTATTATTTGCCAATGTTTTCTTGGTTTTATCTTTGCTTGTCGCCATTTTTTGCTTTAAATTATTAGTTTCAGATTAGTTCAAACATACATAATTTGCAATCAGTCAATGGGATTGTATACAACTTATATACCAATATCAGATAACCCTTTCCCCAAACAGATCTCAGAGAAACAGATACAATACATTATGCAAAAGGTAAAATAGTGCATATTAATGCATTTTTCAAAAGGTACAATGGAGCATATGTAACATAATACCGACGTTTTCAGTTTATACTGTCTCACGTTACACTACCCCTTTTTCAACAATTTTATCTCTACTTCTAGAATTGTTTTGTTTGTTTGTTTGATCTGCGGTTATACGTCACATACAAACACCCTTACGATATGACCGAACGATTAACGACAGTGACGTATTGTGGCATAGTGAACTGCAGCCTCACTACCCATTGGTGTAACCAGAACGGAATTATTGTTACGCACACCAAGGAATAATCTTCTAAAATTCTCCCTAGTATCACTTCAAAAATAGGGGCTACTCTTAAAGGAAAGAATTTGCTCCCAGAGGGAGCAAATTCTTTCCTTTAAGTGTTAGCCCCAATTTTGGAAGTAATTAATCATTTTCTTTATGAGCAGCCCCTATGGTAAAAAGCAAAACACTTTATGTTACTTGTTATCTCTTTATTCCAAATAATTTTATTTATCTTACGCATATTACGCACAATTATCTTATGCATACTACGCACATTTATCTTACGCATATTACGCACAATTATCTTACGCATATTACACACAATTATCTTACGCATATTACGCACATGCGTAGCATGCGTAATGGGCGCTATGCTACGCTACCGTAGCATACATAGATACATTGACACGATACTACCACCGAACACATAGCTATGACGCAATCAGTCTTGGTCTTCCTAATATTGAGCATCAAGCGAAAGAGTGGCTTGTAACTTTAGCCATTCAGGTATGATTAGGTTGGGGACAGAACCCACAACCCCCCAATCCGATGGCGGGTGAACTAGCATTGGAGCTAATGGGACTGGATATTAGACCTGTCACATCTTAAGCATCTCCTTCACCTCACCACAAACCCCTGTCCTTTTCCGGTTTTGTTTGTAAGATGCTAACTTCCCAGTGTTTCGTTTCGTTTATTACTAAGATCAAAGGATGCACATTTGGTTTGCATCACTACTTAATGCCGCTAAAGCTTATAAAACGCTTAAGAATATGCACACATAAGAATGACGTAATGCGAAGACCACGTGGTCTTCCGACTACGTCATTCTTATGTGTGCGTAATCTTACACGTTTTATAGCCTGTGTTTTAGTATACGTTGTATATGTATTATATGTTCTTTATATATGTAATTGTTATACCCTTAGGGTGCGCATGCTTTTACTTATTATATATGAATTTGTTGATCTACGTATGTTTGTTGAGCTTGTGTTATATTGTTATAAACATCGGACGAAGTAAAATTTGTCTATGTATTTATAATTACGGCGAAGAGCTCAACTGACAATGCCCATTATAGGTATATGGTAGATTTAGGGTTCTAATTACGTCAAGTGATTTTAAAGTAGCTGACAATCACGAAACTCAGACCACAATATTTTAGACAATAACACAAAACGTACGTCCCATGAAACATCATAGCAAAGAACTGGCTTATATACTAACCTGTTCGTTGATGTAACTCTGTAAAACTTCATGCCAGGACTTTTTCACCGATGAAACCCCATCACTAAATGCTTCCTTTGGTCTCCATAAAATTTCATCGGGCAACAAGCCCTGGTCTGAGAAGGCCGACCTTAGTAAATGTTTCTCAATTCCTTGCTGGGGTGTCTTCATCTTAGGTGGCAGAGACAGGTAATAGCTGGTGAACCGATGGTCTAGGAATGGCACTCTTACTTCCAGTCTGCAAAGATGAAATGTAAGTATTTTAGGACATTAAGGAACATATTTTGTTTTACCCATCGTAAATCG
The DNA here is from genome assembly GCA_964016985.1 of Anodontia alba. NCBI lineage: Eukaryota > Metazoa > Mollusca > Bivalvia > Lucinida > Lucinidae > Anodontia > Anodontia alba. The sequence continues at coordinate 92,466,325 of OZ024830.1, read as the reverse complement.
GATGTTCATTATTCAATGGGCGTTTTGTGCGAATCGCCAAAATCCAATCAAATTCTTCAAATTTTCATGTAAGGCTCGATTTTCAGGCAAGGCTTGTTCTAGACGGCTATTTAATGACAGATTCTATCTGTCATTCTTCGTTTTAGAGAAAGTGACTTTGACTACTATTCAATTTCGTATTCATCCGCGCACAAAAGTAGACCCAATGTTTCAATGTGTGTATATTAGTACGCCATTGAAGAGCTGTCCATACAAAAGTAGTGCAACTTGTGCTTGATCTATGGCGAGAGTCGCTTAGAAAACCCGCCTTTATATATGTGCGAACAACAAAGGCGCAGATCAGCCTGCGCGTCCGCGCAGGCTGAACAGCGCCTTTGTTGTTCGCTGTAGCTCGTTTTTTTTTCGTCGAAGAAGTGTCTCACAAACTTAAATGGAGAACAGAATGATACCTGGAATTTATTAGTTTCTCATAGAATCTGTCATTTCAGGGCTATTCAGCCCTTTGATTTATATATGCGACTGTTCTGACTTGCGGTGTCAACGGGTAAACAGTCTTCAAAAGAACTGGATACACTTGGTAAATATCTGCCATTTTTACAAGGGAGACACCCTTTTTTTCATTCAGAGATTTTAGAAATTTTATATTAGGGTCACTGATGATGCCTCAGTGACTAAAAATAGCCAGTCTAGCCAAGAAAACTTCGAAACTTCGACACTTCAGTTGTTTTCAATTCGCTATGTGTGTTCATTGCTCTCAATGGCCATTCTTTTTTAAAATCCATACATCTTCACTACAATTGGTGTTAGTGCCTTGTGGCGGCCGTATAACGTCTCCTCGTACGTAACTATAATGCAGTTTACATGTTCTGGCCTTTTGTGATCACTAAACCAATTTCGAAATTTCATATGAGGATCACTGATGAGGCATTATGGGCTAAAACGAGTTAGTCTGACCCAGAAAACATCGACACTTCAACTGTTTTCAGATCTGTGTGTGTGTACATTGCTGTAAGGATCATTCATCTTTGAATCTATTCATGCTTCCTTTTCTGTACACTTATCCAGTTCTGAAAGGGTTCTACTCTGAAAGGAAAGAATTTGGGAGCAAATTCTTTCCTTTCAGAACAGATACCCTTTTCAAAACAGTATAAATGTGCAGGAAAGGAAGCATGAATAGATTATAAAGCAGACCCCTTTTTCAGAAGAGAAGGGGCAGTTTTGACAGTCATCTCCCCTAATCCATTGTAGTCGGGAGACCCGTAAAAGGGTACTTAGTAAACAGTGTAGACCCAGATCAGACGCCGCAGAACGCGGCGTCCGATCAGGGTCTCCGCTGTTTGCAAATAGTTTGGCCATTTTTCTCTAGGAATATGTAAATCTCATAGCCTCACCTCCCTAAAATTGAAATTGGACTCTTCCAATATATAGTGTGGGAAAGTCTATTCAGCCTACAATGGGTTAAAATTAGATCAAGTCCTCTAAAATGAAACTTAGGATCATTTGATTGTTTGGACCGCCAAAATATTATTTTGTTGATTTGAATAATATGCTTCAGTTTCTCGCTTGTGATTTTATAATTCTGTGTTGACAGGCAGTTTAGACAACGTGATGAAACGATAGTACATGGTCAGATGTTTTAAATGCGTTCATTGACATATATCACTACTGATCGCATCAAAAGTGTTTCGGTCTTTGAACATTGAAAACACCTTTCAAACTAGCGCACTGTTAGTTCGAGGTATATGTGTATTTTTTTGCTGTAATTGAGAATCCGGTCTCATGGCTGATTTAATAAGTGTTGATTTTATATAAGTGATTAAAGGTCAGATGAAAAGGCGAGTGAACTTTCATTTAACCGGATCCACTACCGGAGTCGTTATTATTATCAAAGTAAGGTTGAATAAATTTGTTTGTGTTGAGATTTTACGGCCCAGTCAACCCAATTGGGGTCATGTCGAGCGTTGTCAGTTTACCTTATCACACTTTTACCAGGCTTTCAAGTGCCCTCCATCGAAAAAGTAGAGATAAAGAGGGGCTCAAAATTTTGAAAAAAAAAAAAAGTAGGGCAAAAGTAGGAATTTCGATATGAAAAGTAGGGATAGTAGGAATGTTCTAAGTGTTTTCAGACTGAAAAAAAGATTTAATATAAAGCAAACAAAGTTTTCTCTGTACAATAACATTACATTACCATGGAAAGGATATACCAAAATAAATGTTCCAAAAATGGAGTTACAACTGAAGTAAAATATTTTTATAAACCTTTGCATCATGGCTGCTCAGATTTATTTTATTTTTTTGCTTGAGTTGAGGTTTGTTTTGTTAGTATTTATTCCTCATCTCTCTATTCTTTCTGCCAAGGGCAGGCTGTGCTTCGGGATTTTGGCATTTCCTGGGTATGTTCACTTGTACAGTCGAACCTCGTTATCTCGAACTCGCTTATTTCGAATTACCGCTTATCTCAAAGTGAAAATCTGGTCCCTGTTTTAGCATGAAACTATGACAACAGGTAACAAAATAATGTGGAAAAGAGCAGAAATTGCTTAGGAGCAATTTCTCCTCTTTTCCACATTATTTTATATATATTTTTTAACTTCAGGAGTCAAATTACATATTCATTTGTTAAATGTGGTTGTTCAATTTATTGCTTTCCTCACTCTCTCAACTCTGATATGTCGAGGTACAGATATCTCAAAGTATTTCAGTGAGTCCCTTGGAATTCGAGATAACGAGAGTCGACTGTATTTGTAATTTGAATGAATATTTAACATCACTTGATTTCAGTCATGTTTTGACGGTGTCTGGCTATTACGGTGGTAACTGGAACCCTGTGTCATAGTGCCGCCTCATTGCAGTATAACGCCCCGGACATATTGACGTCATACTTCCACTTGTCACATTATACTGACACCTATATCGTCTCGCAACCTTGAATGCCAAGCGAAAGATCAGCTTATATCAATTTTAGAAAGTCATAGGTATGACCCGGCTGAGGATTGCACCCACATTTCTAACCGAAGGCGGATGCTGTACCAACAGCGGCACTCGGGTTGGTTGAAGTATTTTTCACTGTAAGAGTATTCAGCTTTCATTAAAAATATTAACCCTTGTCATGTTGAATAAAGTAAGAGACCACGCCCACTTCTAATTTTCGCCAATCACATTACTTGATCCCGATTGTTGCTATAAATGCACACACAATGACAAACAGTGCAGATCCAGATCAGTTGGCTTCTTCAGAAGCCAACTGCTCTGGATCTACCCTGTTTGCAAAGGCAGAGCATATCCGTGTTCAGAAGGACTAGGGTTAAGTTATCTACCTGCTCAATGGAAGAGAGATAATCCAAACAAGACAAACTGCATAGTCAGATTATAATTAGGGTATTGTGTCTCTATATTATGCAAAGCGGCTTTATTCATCTGATAGCTGGTCCGTAAATTGCATAAAATGCTGAATAACTTCATATACATGTACTTTCTTAAATGCTATTATTATATTGTTATTTTTACCCAGTTTGTATATAGTTCTTAGATACACCAACAGTTAGTAAATGGACTTGAACAAACTTTTGCAGAAGTAAGTTAATGAGTTTTAGTGTCCCAATGTTAAGGCTGCATACAGCATTTATTTTTAATCATTTAGACTTACCCCCATGCTGCCGTGGTCCTATCACATCTCAAGACGTCATAATAGTATAAATCATTACAAAGTCGATAACTCTCGTCCGAGCCCGCGTCGGGAGTCGGTGCCTTGTGAAAGTATATGTAGCCCTCACACACCTCATCAGAACCTTCGCCAGAAAGAATCACAGTGGAATCTGTCTTTTCCTTAATGTATTTGCTCACCAAATACATACCTGAAAGTTATGCGTTGCAACGGTAAAGTGGAACAGCAATGATACAGTCAAACCTCAATAGCTCGAACACTGATGGCTCGTTTACAATGGCTTACTTGAACTCGTTTTTGAGTCCCTACGAAATTCTTCCGATAGCTCAAGAAAACAAATATTTAGGAATTTTTTTCTTATTCTATCACGAAATTGCATGTTGTGTGTACTCATTAGAATCGCCTCATCGAGGCGATTCAAATGAGTACATTCAACATACAATTATTGTGTAGAAAATCGAAAATATTTCCCTAAATTATCGCTATTTGCTACCTGACCTGGCGTCATAATTAACCCTCAGTGGCTCGAACTACCCATTTCTCGAACAAATTTCCACGGTCCAAAAGATCTTGGAGCCATTGAAGTTTGACTGTTATGTGTTTTAAGGGGTTGGGATACACTTGGTAGTTTTGCTGCATTGGTGACTTCCTTGACACTTCAGCTACATTTGTATCTTAACCCTTGTCATGCTGAATAAATTGATATGCCATGCCTATTTCTAATTGTAAGCCAATCAGATTACTTAATCCAGATTGTGGATATAAATTCACATACTGAATGACAAACAGTGCAGATCCAGATCAGTTGGCTTCTGAAGAAGCCATCTGATCTGGATCTACACTGTTGGCAAAGGCAGGGTATATCCAGGTTCAACAGGGTTTTTTTTGTATGCTCATTGCTCCCGTCTAGTTCTGTTTGCTTTCTTGCAGACCAGACGCGTTTTAGAAGGCAGGCAAAAGCATTTTGATAGAGTTGTCGCCCCTGAAATTATTTGCATTCCCCTTAAAATCGTCAAAGTGCCTATGGTTCTTTGTATTATACCTTTCAAAATACTTAACCCTTGTCCTGCTGAACTCGGATATACCCTGCCTTTGCACAGAGATATATGGAAAATATTGTGGAAAAGAGGAGAAATTGCTCCTTTGGAGCAATTTCTCCTCTTTTCCACAATATTTTGTTATCTGTTGTTAGTCTTCCCTGTTAAAAACAGGGATCAGATTTTCACTTCGAGATAAGTGGTTATTCGAAATAAGCGAAGTCGATATAACGAGAACCGACTGAATTTTTCTGTTGTATTACTTGTATGTGTGTCAATGCGATTCCTCTTCAGCATTTCTTCTTTGTGCGTCGGTGGTTTCAATAAGGCGTTCGTTTTGTCATTATTTGTTTCTCATCTCGGCTTCTTTTGATGCCTCAGGAAGGCTGTTTTGTGGCATTTCGTGATTGTGGCATGTTTTGGGTATCTTCACATATTTTTGACAACAACGACTTTAGTTTCATGCTTGTCGAATATACAATTACAGAATATAGTATTTCAAGAGTGTTTATATTTTCTTTCTATCCCCATAATGACGGAAACATCTACGGAATCATGTTAGAAAGACCTGTACTCACCTACTGATGCTCTAATCGTTGTTATATCGTAACTTTCTAAGTGATATATGACATTGTCTACAGCTTCAATACCTTCTTCTGGTGTAAATACTACTTCATGATGTTCTGTGCCCAAGAACTCTGCAACCTGGAAAATTATAAACACAGTAAAAACCCAAATAGCTCGAACACCGATGGCTCGTTTACCATGACTAAGTCGGACTCGTTTTTAAGTCCCTGCGAAGTTCTTCCGATTGCTCAAGAAAACAAATATTTAAGGAAATTTTCTAATTTCATCATGAAATTGTATGTTGTGTGTACTCATTAGAATCGCCTCATTGAGGCGATTTTAATGAGTACACTCAACATACCATTTTTGTGTACAAGATCGAAAAAAATTCCTAAATTATCGCCATTTTTTGGTGCCTGACATGACGCTATAATTAACTATCAGCGACTCGAACAACCTATATCTCGAACAAATTTTCACTGTCCTAAGGATATTCGAGCCATTGAGGTTCGACTGTATCATTTATTGTATATCTCAGCGCTGCCGATAATTTGGCAATAAAATAAAAGATGTTCTGTAAACTTTGGGTCGTATTTATAGCCCACCGCATATGAAAGATGGGTAGGGCAAAATCTTCTTCTTTGCCTTTTACCTTCCGCCGAAGGATGTACAGTCATTGCTGGGTAAATAAGTTTTTTTCAGTCGTTGTTATGAACAAGGTTTAAACTTGCAAGGACCGCAACTTTCAGCACCACATTCAAACGTTCTAACCATTCGCCTGACGTAAAACAAAATACTGATAATCTCTCTCTCTCTCTCTGTTTGTCTGCGTGTGTTTGCTGCAGTGAATTATGAAACAAGTACATTTGACTCTCGTTATCTCGACCCCGCTTATCTCGAATAACCGCTTATCTCGAAGTGAAAATCTTGTCCCTGCTTAAACATGAAAATCTAACAACATGTAAAAAAAATATTATGGAAAAGAGGAGAAATTGCTCCTTAGGAGCAATTTCTCCTCTTTTCCACAATATTTTCAATATATCGCTACCTTCAAGAGTCCAATTACATATATATTTGTTAAATCTGGTTGTTCGAATTATTTTTTCCTCAATGCTGCAAATCTGATATATCGAGGTACGGATATGTCAAAGTATTTCAGAGAGACCCTTGGAATTCGAGATAACGAGAGTCGACTATATTCAGTTATAGAAAACAAGACGCATTTATCTGTGATTTTATTTCAGACAGAAAGCGCCGATGATGAAAACCGGCAGAGCGGAACAACTATTAGCCAAAGGAGGAGACTGAGACGGACATACGTTGCAATAACAATATCCCCACTTTTTTCTCCGAAGAGTTTGGCTTAAGGAGAATTTGATTGAGAATTTGATAGAGAAGTTGAGATTGTAGGGCCTAGTTAACCCATTATGGTCATGTCGAGCCGGACAGTTTAGCTAACCACACGTCCTAGGAAGGTTTAGTCCTCTAAGCGGTATACAGTATTTGTGCAATTATTTCACCAGAAACTGACAGAATCAGCGAGAGGGAGAGAATGACCGTAGAAAATATTTCATGATCAAGGAGAATACAATCAAGTTCAGGGGAGACAGCTACCTTCTGAATTTGATTGATTGATTGTGTTGGGGTTTAACGACACGTCAACCTTTGTGGGTCATTTTGTGAGGTCTCCCAGAGAAAGGGAGAAAAGAGATAGTAGAGGAGATGAAAGAGAGGTACAGGGAAGAAAGAGGAACAGGAATGAAAGGAAAGAAACAGAAGAAGTAAAAACATTCCATCTACCCTTACCTGCTACAAGGATAGCAATATGAAAGTCAAAAAGGATTGCCTTTGGAAGCCTTGCCCAACTGCAAGCCAGTATCAGATGGACGCCCCGGTGACACCCTGATGACGTAAGATACACGACACCTTCGCCACGCCTGGGTTTGTGTCTATCTTAACCCTTGTCCTGCTGAACAAATTAAGATGCCATGCCCACTTCTAATTTTCAGCCAGTCAGATTATTTGATCCGTATTGTTGTTATAAATTCACATACTTAATGGCAAACAGTGCAGATCCAGATCAACTGGCTTCTTCAGAAGCCAACTGATCTGGATCTACACTATTTGCAAAAGCAGGATAAATCCGAGTTCAGGGTTAAAATCAGGAAGAGTAGTATACCTTTCTAGCTGCCAGCAGATCTGTACTTCCTTCCATACCAGTGCTAAATGTTTGAACAGGGTAAGTGACTCCAAGTTCTTTACTAACTTTGACGAGAAGGGCAGTGGTAAGACTGGAATCAAGTCCGCCCGACAGCAAACAGCCAATTCTCCTGTCAGCCATTAATCGCTTTTTCACAGCCGTCGTCAATAAATCGCGTATGTTCTTTTTAATGTCCTGACCTGGAAAATTATGTAATATTCAGAAGATGGATCCTTTGGGAATACAGAACAATTCAAAATCAGAAAAAAACAAGGTTTTATTGGGTCCGTTCATGAGGAATACGGTGAAAGCAACATTCCTCATGCCGTCTAGCAGCTTTGAGCGGAATTCTATTTTCACACATAATGTTTGAGGCCAGTAGTCCCAACGGTCCAGAAATTCAATAATATTGGCACTCAATTGTAATTTTGTAACTGTATTTTTGTAACTGTGTAATTGTACAGTGAACCCTCGTTATAACGGCAGCATTTATTCCCAAAGACGTTGCCATTAAAATGAATTTGCTGTTGTATAGAATACATAATAAGCAGATTGATATTTAAGAAAGGTCTTGTTTTGTTTTTATTTTCTCATAGAACATATGTTTTGGATATTTGTTAGAATCGCCTCACTGAGGCAATTCTTACAAATATCCAAAACATATGTTTTCTAAGTATTAAATAAAATATTCTTGCATAATTTGTGCCTAATCGTTACCTCTTAAACGAAGATTTCGTGACATTCAAAATGTCATTATAACGAATTTGTCGTTGTATCGAGTGTCGGTATAAAGAGGGTTGTATTTATTGTGATTTTAGGCGATATGAGTTCGGAAAACTATATTTGTTCCGTATTTACCAAACGTATTCGAACCCCGGATTCGGACTTAGTCCTGAGCAAACAGTATAGACCCTGATCAGAATCCGCGTACTTTGTCACTCATCCAGCAGTTTTAGATACATCAACAAGTACTAAAACGGAATTCTGTAATGTGTTCTTTATTTCCAAAGGCAACGTTTTAGATTTTCATTTTACCACACTGCAGCTGGTGTTAGTGCCGTTTGGCGGCCGTAGAATGTCTCCCCGTACTTCACCGTAGTGCAGATTATATTTTCATTTCCTTTGGGATCACTGGGTCCATTGTGGTATCTTTGAAAATAGAGTTCTGCTCATGTATACGCTAGAGGGCGTAAGCACTGTTGCAAACTTCATTCCTGCTTATGAAGAGTCTCAATAAAACCGAGACTCCCATTTTCTATCTGTAATGTGTTCTCCGTTTTCAAAGGCAACCCTTTCAGATTTTCATTATTCTCATATTTTAGGACACGTATGGTTAGGAGTTAAGGTCATCGCGAAAGCATACCTATATAATTTTGACCCCCTTAAACCCCACTTTTATATAGTAAAACTGGGGTTTACAGGGGTATACATTATTTTTCTTTTTTCTGCTCAAAAACATAGATTGTGGGTACTCGTTAGAACCGCCTCGGTGAGGCGGTTCTATCGAGTACCCACAATCTATGTTTTGATAAAAAATATGAAAAATATCAGAATTTTTATTTGAAAACTTTCAGTTTTTGGTCGTGAAATGTTCAATATATTTGAATAGGCGTGTTTTCGTAATGTGTCCAGATACTTCTAAAGGGTAAATGCAGAATCTGCTCACACGTGAACAGCGAAGCCCCAGTCCAGTTGAGCAGCCGCGAAAAATGCTTGTAAACGGTGTTCACTATTCACCTATATGGACTTTACGGCTCCAGATAAGGCATTTTATCAACGGAAATGTTGATATTTGTTTTACTTCTCAACGAAAACATATGTTGTGGTACTAACTATAAAAGCCTAGGCGCGGCGCTTCTAATGAGTATCCGCAACATATGTTTTCAGACGTTTTCTAGGAGAAATGAGAAAAACATTATATGATCTACGTTGCTCTTGTAAAATAATTAAATGTTCAAACGATTTAATGCCTTTCCAGAAGGGGCAAATAATTCTTCAAGAGTTATCTCCCTTGAAAGTGCATCATTTCTCCTTAATAGAATCTATAAAGGTTACCCTTTGAAACACCCAGAACACATAAAGAACGTAAACTGGAGTCTAGGTTTCACTGAGATTCTTCATATGGTAACAATTAAGTTTTTTTCTGGGGTTGATTGTTTACAATCGAGCCATAGTATACATACACAAAAATCTGCTTAAAGTTGTTGTCCACATGATTATCATTGACCAATGAAATCAAACGAAATCCAGGTAACCGTTATTTATAGCCGCTCTATTCTTGTCGCTATGACGTCAGAGTGTCGTAAATAGATGGTTATCTGTAAAACCTGGACTGGGACATTGGCAAACAGTGAAGACCCAGATCAGACGCCGCAGAACGCGGCGTCTGATCAGGGTCTGCACTGTTTGTTTAAATTAATGGAAGTTATGGGTTAAATGAAACAATCTTAAGTCCCCGTTCAGGACCATTTTCTCAGCAGACACTTTCAGACAATCGACCCACCAGTGCTGAAGTGCTTGCCCTTAACGGAATTCAAGTTTCCAAGATACAAGAAAAGGCTCACTGATCCCAAGGAAAAAAAGAAATAATAACTGCACTATAATGTAGTAAAAAGTTAAAAACGAATTCAAAAACAAGTGTCACATCTCACCTATTGGGACTTCAAACGTTGTGTAATTGGGTGACTCTCCGATCTTATGAAAACGCACGAGTTCCTCTGAATACGCTCTTCCATCCTTATCCAGTTTATATGTCTCCACGTGACCAGGAGGAAATGGTTCCACCAATGATGTCGTAGAGGTGAGAGAGCCATTGTACGATAGGGACGTGAGTCCTGTTTACAGAAAGAAGAAACAAACGTGCGTAATTTAGCCGTCAGAGGGGAAAGGTTCATGTTGGCGTACGTAGACAAAGAAGCAGAAGGCATCTGCGCTGTATGATCAGTACCTTAATTGTCTGCTTAAACAATAATTAGATATTTTAGAATATAGCGACTAATAGAAAGGTCCTGGTTTGACTGTGTGTGGCGGAGCTGATCTGGGCCTTAGTTGTACGCATCAAGAAAATGACGTTTTCCCCTTAATCTGACTTAAAACAACTCCACATGTCAAGTGCAGTCACGGAAGGCAGTCCGTTGCTCCTAGTCAAGGCCAGTCTGTAGTGCAGTCATGGAAGGCAATCTGAGTTGCTCCTGGTAAAGGTCAGTCTGTAGTGCAGTCACGGACAGTCCGAGTTGCTCCTGGTAAAGGTCAGAGTGTAGTGCAGTCATGGAAGGCAGTCAGAGTTGCTCCTGGTCAAGGTCAGTCTGTAGTGCAGTCATGGAAGACAGTCCGAGTTGTTCGTGGTCGAGGTCAGTCTGTAGTACAATCACGGAAGGCAATCCGAGTTGCTCCTAGTCAAGGTCAGTCTGTAGTACAATCACGGAAGGCAATCTAAGTTGCTCCTGGTCAAGGTCAGTCTGTAGTACAATCACGGAAGGCAATCTAAGTTGCTCCTAGTCAAGGTCAGTCTGTAGTACAATCACGGAAGGCAATCCGAGTTGCTCCTAGTCAGGCCAGTCTAGTACAATCACGGAAGGCAGTCCGAGTTGCTCCTGGTCAAGGTCAGTCTGTAGTACAATCACGGAAGGCAATCTAAGTTGCTCCTGGTCAAGGTCAGTCTGTAGTACAATCACGGAAGGCAATCTGAGTTGCTCCTAGTCAAGGTCAGTTTGTAGTACAATCACGGAAGGCAATCTAAGTTGCTCCTGGTCAAGGTCAGTCTGTAGTACAATCACGGAAGGCAATCTAAGTTGCTCCTAGTCAAGGTCAGTCTGTAGTACAATCACGGAAGGCAATCCGAGTTGCTCCTAGTCAGGCCAGTCTAGTATAATCATGGAAGACAGTCCGAGCAGCTCCTGGTCAAGGTCAGTCTGTAGTACAATCACGGAAGGCAGTCCGAGTTGCTCCTAGTCAAGGTCAGTCTGTAGTACAATCACGGAATGCAATCCGAGTTGCTCCTAGTCAAGGTCAGTCTGTAGTACAATCACGGAAGGCAATCCGAGTTGCTCCTAGTCAAGGTCAGTCTGTAGTACAATCACGGAAGGCAGTCCGAGTTGCTCCTAGTCAAGGTCAGTCTGTAGTACAATCACGGAAGGCAATCCGAGTTGCTCCTAGTCAGGCCAGTCTAGTATAATCATGGAAGACAGTCCGAGCAGCTCCTGGTCAAGGTCAGTCTGTAGTACAATCACGGAAGGCAGTCCGAGTTGCTCCTAGTCAAGGTCAGTCTGTAGTACAATCACGGAATGCAATCCGAGTTGCTCCTAGTCAAGGTCAGTCTGTAGTACAATCACGGAAGGCAATCTGAGTTGCTCCTAGTCAGGCCAGTCTGTAGTACAATCACGGAAGGCAATCTGAGTTGCTCCTAGTCAAGGTCAGTCTGTAGTACAATCACGGAAGGCAATCTGAGTTGCTCCTAGTCAAGGTCAGTCTGTAGTACAATCACGGAAGGCAATCCGAGTTGCTCCTAGTCAGGCCAGTCTAGTATAATCATGGAAGACAGTCCGAGCAGCTCCTGGTCAAGGTCAGTCTGTAGTACAATCACGGAAGGCAGTCCGAGTTGCTCCTAGTCAAGGTCAGTCTGTAGTACAATCACGGAATGCAATCCGAGTTGCTCCTAGTCAAGGTCAGTCTGTAGTACAATCACGGAAGGCAATCCGAGTTGCTCCTAGTCAAGGTCAGTCTGTAGTACAATCACGGAAGGCAGTCCGAGTTGCTCCTAGTCAAGGTCAGTCTGTAGTACAATCACGGAAGGCAATCCGAGTTGCTCCTAGTCAGGCCAGTCTAGTATAATCATGGAAGACAGTCCGAGCAGCTCCTGGTCAAGGTCAGTCTGTAGTACAATCACGGAAGGCAGTCCGAGTTGCTCCTAGTCAAGGTCAGTCTGTAGTACAATCACGGAATGCAATCCGAGTTGCTCCTAGTCAAGGTCAGTCTGTAGTACAATCACGGAAGGCAATCTGAGTTGCTCCTAGTCAGGCCAGTCTGTAGTACAATCACGGAAGGCAATCTGAGTTGCTCCTAGTCAAGGTCAGTCTGTAGTACAATCACGGAAGGCAATCTGAGTTGCTCCTAGTCAAGGTCAGTCTGTAGTACAATCACGGAAGGCAATCTGAGTTGCTCCTAGTCAAGGTCAGTCTGTAGTACAATCACGGAAGGCAATCTGAGTTGCTCCTAGTCAAGGTCAGTCTGTAGTGCAGTCACGCAAGGCAATCTGAGTTGCTCCTAGTCAAGGTCAGTCTGTAGTACAATCACGCAAGGCAGTCCGAGTTGCTCCTAGTCAAGGTCAGTCTGTAGTACAATCACGCAAGGCAGTCCGAGTTGCTCCTAGTCAGGCCAGTCTGTAGTACAATCATGGAAGACAGTCCGAGTTGCTCCTGGTCAAGTTCAGTCTGTAGTGCAGTCACGGAAGGCAATCTGAGTTGCTCCTAGTCAAGGTCAGTCTGTAGTGCAGTCACGCAAGGCAATCTGAGTTGCTCCTAGTCAAGGTCAGTCTGTAGTGCAGTCACGCAAGGCAATCTGAGTTGCTCCTAGTCAGGCCAGTCTGTAGTACAATCATGGAAGACAGTCCGAGTTGCTCCTGGTCAAGTTCAGTCTGTAGTATAATCACGGAAGGCAGTCCGAGTTGCTCCTGGTCAGGCCAGTCTAGTACAATCACGGAAGGCAGTCCGAGTTTCTCCTTCACGTTTGGCACTCTTTATGTTGTGGACTCCTAAGGCCGAACAACTAAGTATCTGCTCAGACTGTGCAGGTGCCTAGGATGATTAACTCTTTGCATGCAGGGTAATTTTGCTTTTTTTTTTTTTTTTTTTTGCGTCTGTTGGTTTGTTCTTAAAATTAACGTTTTCAAAGAGATCTTTCAGGAATACCGTCAGAGTGTCAAACACATTGGACTCAGATCAGGCCTAACGTTTTGTCGGGCCTGATCTGGGTCCAAACTGTTTGCAAAGGTTATCGGCAGACAGTATGTATCTTCTGCGTACTTCGTACAAGTTTTGAATGAAATATTGACCTTTAAGTCCTACTGAATACGCGTATTTGTTACATTCAGGGGTTAGAACAGTTGTGAAATCCACTAATGACTGATGTCACAACAAAAAATGAAAACAATAAAACAAATACATGGATATAAGGGTTCCTGTTTCATCACAGTTTTGATATACATGTTTTTCTGTGATGTTTCACTAATCGAGTTAGGGATCATCTGTGCGAGTTTGTACTTTTTACAACATTTGAATTTAGTAGCAGTCAAACTGATTTAACTCTTTCAGCCCTGCATACCTTTGCAAACAGTGTACACCCAGATGAGAAGGCTCGTACACTCTGTAAAGATTCCAAGACTATTAAAATCAGCTTTAAAATTTATTGGTGCGAAGCGTAGACCAAGCTTTTTGTGAAAGCTTATACTTGTAATGAAATACCTTTTGCCTCTGAACACACAGCTAGAAAACCATCCTCTGTCCTAACCCTAAAAGCTGGACGCACCCCAAACGTATCTCTGCCCAGAAACACCTTCCTGTTGGCCGTGTCCATTAGACAGAAGGCAAAGACTCCATCGAGCTGTTTGGCGGCGAATTCAATTCCTCCCATGGCGTACAGGTGAATGATTACTTCACCATCACAGCTTGTATCGTACATAAAGTCATATTTCTTTTGAAGCTGAAATATGGAGGAACCATTAAATATCAGCTGAAATGCAGAGATTTTGTCTACGAGTCCCGCTTCATATATTTTCCGGCACACACCTAATTTCTAAATTGGCTCTGATAATAGTGCAGTGGACTCTTTTTTTATTAAAGGATACATTCAGATGGCCACAAGGACTCCGTATTTCCGAATTGTAAATACTAGTTGATTATTGTAAATGAAATTAAAACAAAAACCTGACAAAAGGAAAGCGTAATGTTTGGTAACAAAATATATGTAGAAAGTATTTAAACTGCAAGCCAGGGTGCAAATCAAGTGTAACATTTGCCAGGTCTTCCATGAAGTCAAGCGCCGAGGTCACCCACCCAGATATTAACCGCGATGCATGTTGTTCAACAATTTGTGAAGAAGCCAACCATTCTACCCGCGTCGGCATAAAAACTCGGTCTCCAAAGAAAGGCTGCAAGTAACTTATACACCTAATACATTACCATATACATGTTTAACATACCTCTTTAAAGTTGTAAATTTCTCCATTATATATCAGGTAGATGTATGGATGTTGGAATGTTCTCATTGGCTGCATACCACAGAGATCGTCCACAATAGCCAATCGGTGGAAGGCTAGACAAGAGCTGGGAAAATGGTTGATGTTTTCAATTCTGAAAGCCTCCGGCCCACGATGGGTGATCTTGTGTGCAGCATTACACTGGAACGATATGTCCCCATCACTCCCAAATATTGCCCAAATACCACACATTGTTATAGCTGAAAAAAAATATAAAAATGAATAACAGTGGTTGGACAAGCAATTCTCAAATTGCAATGCAACTTTGAAAATAAGATCACAGCCGTGTAGTTTATAATATGACCTTTTCAATATGCACCATGGACCCGGGACCATGGAGAACTTTTGAAATGAGAACCCTGTGATAAAGTGAAATAATGCACATTTTATGCACAAATATGTAAAGAATTAACAAGACATACTGTAATAAGGTTTAAAACTGAATACATGTAAATGTCTGAAAATTCTCCTGATAACGTATACCACAGCATTCTCCTGTTAACACTATATATTAGAAAGAGCGATTGGGTCTACAATATCATGTTATAGGCATGATAACAAACCATAATCGGCGTCTATCTAATCACATATATATCGTTTTGTTTCTTGAATCAGCGGAAGGGAGAGAATGGCCGTAGAACACATATATATCGTACCTTCACCAGTACAAATATGAAAAAGCCGTATATGAAATAAAATAAAATGTCAGTTTAATATATTCGTCATAGCTCCGGATAAGGCCCTTTTTCACCCCAAAATTGCCTTATTTTTCTTATTTCTTCTAGAAAACATATATTGTGGTACTCATTAGAAGCGCCTCATCGAGTGCTTCTAATGAGTACCCACAACATATGTTTTCATGGAGTAATAAGAACAATACTTTCCTGGCACCCCCTCTTATCTGGAGCTATAAGGCATAGACCTACGTAATCACATACAGTAAAACCTGTGTAAGAGAGCCACCGTCGAGACTGACTTTAAATAGTGGTTGATGTGGAAAATGTTGTCTGTCCTATAAAGGTACATGTCATGTAATTTTGCTAGCAAAATTACATGACATGTACCTTTATAAGACAACCACCTTTCTATATCAACCACTAAAGTCAATCTCAAAGGTGGCTTTCTTACACAGGTTTCACTGTATAGTAAATCTTACTCGCAACGACATACCTTAGAAAGTCTTTTCTTTTTTTCTTTTTTTGTTTCGTTTTTCTTGTTTCGTCTTTCTTTTTCTTCCGGTTTCGTAAACTCATTATGTGCTAGTATAATGACAGCGAATAGGTCGTTAACCTTTACCACACTCTGGGCTAATTCAGCAGACGACAAATTCGTATCTATTTTTTCGTAGAATGACATATTGACATATCATGCATACTGTCTAGTTAGAAAATAAGCTTTGATATTGCATGCAATTTTTCTCCTACTAGGAGACAATTTGCATGAAATGTGTAAGCCTATTTTCTGAAGAAAAAAAAAAAGAAAAATATTTCAAAATGTCTCCTGCTGACATTTTCGAACAGCATGCAGAGCGTTTAGGGGACATTACTTTTTATACACGATATTCATCATACTTTCATCACCATTCTCATATTTTTATTTTAATTCAAACATTTTCAATACAGTGTAGCCTTTTATTTCATTTAGTACGGATGGTGAGTTGCAGGGGAAGTACACTGTGCGTAAGCTGAAATCTCAGAGGCTGAAATAGCGAATGTTTTATAGGGTACTTATGAACTTTCAATTTCAATATGTCCGACATTTTAAGATGTTTTCTTTCATCACAATGAACGGGAAATGACTTAACAAATGTTATAAGATGAGTAAGAAATATATTTTTACAAATCTCATTTTTTTCCGCTTGACAGGCATAATGAAGTCGGATACAATTGACGTTACAGTCCTCATTTGAAATAATGGGTAACACCAAAATTCAACGATCACAGAGTCCACTTCAGAGACTCATGTGTGAAAAGATTAAGACACCAGTGGCTAGACCTATAATCCCTTGTCTAGACATTGTTGACATAATCAGAGAAATCAACAGAAAACTGAATCCAATTCTTAACTTTACAAAGCTACAAATAAGTCCGCGTTTTTTATCTACCGTATCTGTACTAGGTATCGGGACAGATAGGTCTGACTGATTTATTGTATTGGGGTTTAACGACTAGTCAACCCTTTTGTGGATCATTTTGTGTCGTCTCCCAGAAAAAGAGAGAAGAGAGGTAGAAGAGATAGTAGAGGAGATGAAAGAGAGGGACAGGGGAAATAGAGGAAAATGAATGAAAGAGAAGAAACAGAAGAAATAACCCCCCCCCCCCACCCGCCCTCCTCTACCCTTATCTGGTGCAAGGACAGCAGGCCTTGCCCAAATGTAAGCTATTATCAGATGGACGCCCCGGTGACGCAAGATACACAGCACTTTTGCCTCATCCAACCACCCCTACAGATAAGTCTGACCAAACAGTGTAGACCCTGATCAGACGCTGCAGAACGCAGCGTCTGATCAGGGTCTACACTGTCTGCCACTGATACGCAATGCAAGAAAATGGCTCTTATGCATATGCGGACAGCGAGGCCCAGATCCGCATGTGCAGTCTTCTCAGTGAGCAGACCAAGAATGCCCTGATCAGACTGTACGGACCAGACTACGCCTTTTCTGTTCTTCAACAATATTCTATGGGCGGGCATCGAAGATTCTGATCAGACCTCGGATCAGACTGGCAGATAGTATAATGAGGAATTTTTTTCAAACTTTTAGACAAGTACCAGGAGGAAACGGGGTTATGAAAATTAAAGGGCAAATATAAAGGTTTTAATTCTACTAAATATTTAAGGGCACTTCAGTAAGGAGGTGACTGCCGAAAACCGCATCAAATTATCTTAAACGGTTTCTGAAATATTGCGATTTGAAATTTGATATTTAACATCCAAGAGGATTGAATTCAGGCTGCCTCATTAATATTCATGAGCCTTTTTATGACATCATAAGGGAACAGTAAAATTTTAAACTTTTTTAAATTGCCAATATTTTTTGCTCTTTAATCTGCATCAATTCAGTTTTTATATTGTTTAATTTATTCAGCTCCTTTAAACTAATATACATAGGAATTGAGCTCTTATTTTCCGTTTAAAGTGTTACATTTCAAATTTAAAAATTTCATTTAAATAATTTAAAATCCAGTTACAATGCTTAATAATTAGCCAAAATTGACTTTTTTGGCATTCATTTATATGATATACACCCAAAATTCACTATTATTAAAAAAACTTACGAAAAATTTAATATTAGTCAAGTTTTAAACATTTTTAAATTTAGCTTTAAATTTAAATAACAGATTAAATTTTGAGTTAAATTCTCTATTAATGGGCTTATTTGTGGACAGAGACCAACTTCAATAATGGTTAAGGAGAAAAACTGTGTAGCATATAAGGAAATGCAGAATACTCCTGTTTAAAATTTCAATTTAAAATTTAAGTTCCACTATGACATCACAGAATATTGCATTGTGGGCCTTAATCAATACACAATCCAAGGGAGGTTACTCTAATAGGAAAAAAGGTAGGTATCGTAAATTAATCACCATAACTTTTGATTGGATTGGAATTTTTTGATGGGGTTTTCAACAAAATAATTCTCTTAAAGCATTCTATCAACATCCTGAAAACCACGAATATTTTAAAAACCTTTATATTTGCCCTTTAAGTTCTTACAAGAAAAGTGTTATGTCAAATGCCGGCAACGAAGACTCGGATCAGCTTGCGCATCTGCACAGTCTGATCAAACTCTACGTTACCAGCTCACAGAACATTGCAGAATATGATGACAAATTGAAAAGGTGCGTTATATCCGTAGTATCCACAGAATATTTTTCTTATTTGTCCCTGAAAACATATGTTGTGGGTACTCATTAGAAGCGCCTCGCGATGCGAGGCGCTTCTAATGAGTACCCACAACATAGGCTTTCGCACAGGATAAAAAATACCGGTATACTTTTCAGTTGAAAAATAAATGCTCATCTGGAACTATGTGTATCCAAAACGTGCAGGCGAAATGCCAAACAATGCAGACAATGATCAAACTGTCCCTTTTAGCGCAGCTGGGTGTGAGTTTAAACTGTTCACTCAAGCAAGCTTGTTTGAGTTTTAGGCTATAATTATAGCAGCACTATTGGCCAGTGAAGATTAGATCAACAAGCAAAAAGTGACCTGATCAAACGGGGCAGACATGCAGACTGATCTGTGCCTTCATTGATCGCCTATCCCGAAGGCCCATTTTCACGTGGCGCGGCTGATGTTACATAAGAGGTTGCAAAACTTTACATCTGGGAAGAATCAACGTTATCCTATATGCAAACAAAGATTGCAAACATGCCGAGACGTTTTTGGGTTGATTGTTTACAATCGAGCCATAGTTTTCAAACGCCGAAATTTCCTTAAGGTCATTAATTGACCAATTTAATCAAACCGCGTTTTAGACGAAATCCAGGTAACGGTATAAAACCCGCGCCAGTCTTGTAGCTGTGACGTCAGAGTGCTGTTGATAGAGGGTTATCTGTAAAACCTGGACAGGGCTATTTGGGACATGACAACCAGTGCAGACCCAGATCAGACACCGCAGATTGCGACGTCAGATCAGGGTCTTCACTATTTGCTTATACAAGTACATGTATAACAGAAAGTTAAGGGTTAAATAGTTATATAAATAAATAGTTAAGGGTTAAATGAAACAGTCGCAAGTCCCGGTTCAGGACCATTTTCCAGCCTACACTCAGAGACAATCGACCTACCAGTGCTGTCAGTACTTTGATTCCTTATATGCAGACAGCACTGTATCGATGCCTCACACAATAATACTACATAATGTAACCTGACAAGAAACTTTGTACTGGCCCAGTTACAGGACCGAGGGCTGCTGTACTGGCCCGGGGCTGAAGGCCGAGAGCCTATACCGCAGAGGGAGAATTTGCTCCTCTGAATATGGAGTCTACTGTAAAAGGAAAGAACTGGCTCCCCGACCCTTCTGCAAAGTAGGTCTACTACAAAAGTAAAGAAAATGGAGCAAATTCGTTCCTTTTAGGGTAGATCCCTTTTCAGAAGGAAAGCAAAATAATTTTGACAGGGTTGTCGTCCCAGAAAGCGTATCCATTCCTCTTAAATAATGATTCTATCACAGGAACATGTTACCCATAAAAATGTAAAAAAAAAAAAAAAAAAAAAAAAAAAAACGAAAATTGGGAGCTGGTTCGCTAACCCTATTTTCGGCTCTTTTTTTTTTTTTTTTTTTTTTAACAGTTTTGCGGGGTTATTTGACCTAACTCTATGTTCCTGTGATTTAATCATGAAAATGACTGAAATATGAATGGCGGGTTTCAGTTTCAGTGAACACACAATTAATCATTAAATAATTACCGTATTAAATTAACCAGAAATATTGGGGAACCTTAAGTCCTCATGATGAAAACACGCCTATTCAAATATTCTGAAAATTTTACCACCAAAAAATGAAAATTTTCAGATAAATATTCTGATTTTTTTTTTTTTTTTTCATATTTCAGCTCAAAACATAGATTGTGGGTACTCGTTAGAACCGCCTCGCCGAGGCGGTTCTAGAGTACCCACAATCTATGTTTCTTGAGCAGAAATAAGAAAAATAATGTATACCCCTGTAAACACCAGTTTGGGTTAAGGGGGTTAAAATTATATAGGCATGTGGGGGTTAAGGGGGTTAAAATTATAAAGGCATGTTTTCGTGATGTAATACCATACTTGTACTACAATTTAAATAAGTCCATTTTACTTCCTATTATGTGTCTAAATACTGCTGGATGAGTTGCAAACAGTGTAGACCCTGATCAGAAACCGCGTTTTGATGCGTCTGATCTGGTGCTGTACTGTTTGCTCAGGCCTGTATGTCCGAATAGTTAGGCTAAATTTACGGTAACGTATTTTAATACAAGAATTAGGCCTACTTTGGAGCCTATTTCTGGAGCTCAGACACCTTACACACACGTAGTATAACATGTATTTCCAGGTTTTTACATGTTTAACACTAAAACCTGAAATAGTTCACCTAATACATGTATAAACATGTACTTAATTAACAATTAACATCAAACATGATTTATTAGATCTAGTAATGTGTAATTATTATCAACTGGCCTGTGAATGTAAACATACACATACATTATTAAATTTTGTTGCTATTCTCAGAATTATATAACGTTATTAAGACTATTATTAGAAATATGAAATAAAAAAAGTAGATCTG
The DNA here is from genome assembly GCA_964016985.1 of Anodontia alba. Lineage (NCBI taxonomy): Eukaryota > Metazoa > Mollusca > Bivalvia > Lucinida > Lucinidae > Anodontia > Anodontia alba. The sequence continues at coordinate 92,445,334 of OZ024830.1, read as the reverse complement.
GGGTAGGTCAAATATATATATATAATAATAATAATAATAATATATTTTTTGTAAATGTACATAAATTTGAAAACAAAAAATACTAAACTTGAAACAAGAAAAAATTACTTACCTAATTAGAAGAAGCTCCTTATTTTTGTGTGTCTACTTTTGATCTGGCTTACTATACTGTACAGACTGTTTTTACCGCTACTATACAACTATATACATAACGTGATGCAACTATTGCACTATCGAATCCCTCTCTCCATGTGCTTATTATAAACCCACGTGTTACCGGTATGATCAACATCTCTGGTACCCGATTTTCCCATAATAGCTCACTGCGTATGATCAACGGGCCAGGAAACAGCAATGTCCTCCTATTGAAAAGTAGGTCGATTCATGCATATTTATATTATTGTATATTAATCCTGTAAGCGTGGAGCGTAACGACCTAATTGTAACAGTAAATTCCTAGCTAGCTTTCTTTATAAACAGCGGGCCGTTATCGGCCCGTCAGCTTCCCTGACGGGCCGTTAACGGCCCGCTAAAGATTTACTAGTGTAGAATGCTTACTGCATGGGATATGCCTCGTCTGCAGAATTCTGACACTGGAAAAATCTGCATGGCCCAGTTGCTGAACATATACTTTTTTGAATAGTAGGGTTAGGGTTTTCACACATTACGGCTCAATTACTATCATGACAAAAAAAAAAAAAAAGGGTGCGCCGCGTCTTCGGTCATACGTCAACAGGGTGTTCGTAATCTAGTAATTTTGTAAGCGCAATCTGAAGACTCAGGACCACACTGAGCAGATTCCACTCGGGGGTGGGGGAGGGCACTAATTTTGCCTGCTACATAGTCTAGGACTATTTCTGGGGGATTTAAAATTTTGAATTTTACTATGGGGGTGGGGGAGTGGCTATTTTTTGGGATATTTGCCACTCGATTTGCCATTTGCAGGTTTTTTTTGTTTTGTTTTTTTGTGGGTGGGCGGGGGTCACGTTCAAAATTGACTATTTTTTGGGGGTTTAGTTAAAATATTGGGGGATATGCTAATATCTGCCGATTTTATTTTATTTTTTTGGTAGCTTATGTCTAATGTAACGGATACCTTTTTGGTATGGCTGATATACGACGTATTTTTTTTTTTTTTTTTTTTTTTTTTTTTGGGGGGGGGGTGGTAAACAATAGATGCTGGGGCCCAGCCTATGTAGCAGACAAAATTCAGAGTACCCCCCAGCCCCACTCCCCCCTGGGGGCGGATCCCTGCGCATGTTGATCTCAGCCGTCGCTCTACCCATAAGACTTTAAAATATTTTCCCAGAGCGCACCTCAAATACAAAAAAAAAAAAAAAAAAAGAATACATACCATTTTGAATTTGAAATATTCTAATCAACTTCATGATAAAACTGCTGAAAACACGCCTACCAAACGAAAGCATGGCCTATGGACTACAAGCGTAAATCTTAGTTGAGACCCTTAGTCACCGGGCGGGGTGGGGAGTGGGAGTGTCATGGAAGCGACATCCTATTATCATTGTATATGTATACATATTTATCCTTTACATCGATATACATTGTATATGTGTATTTGTAAGTGTGCGTATATGTATGCATGTCTGTAAGTATCTGTAAGTAAACGTATATATATGTATGTATATATGTGTGTATATATATATATATATATATATATATATATATATATATATATATATATATATATATATATATATATATATATGTGTGTGTGTGTGTGTGTGTGTGTAGGTATATATATATATATATATATATATATATATATATATATATATATATATATATGTGTGTGTGTGTGTGTGTGTGTGTGTGTGTGTGTGTGTGTGTGTGTACATATATATAATCTACGTTTGCTAGATTGAGAAATGACGTTATGTTCTTGAAATAAAAAAATGTCAAAATGATATTCGATATATTTCTATGTTGAAATATGTATGTAAATTTTGCATGCGTGTGAGGAGATGGACTCTATAATAAGCTTTAAAGCTTTCGTCCAGATCCTCTTCTAGAACGAGCGTTCGATTATGAATTGATGTTTGTATTTTCATAAAAAATAGAAGAAATAAATATTGTTTAAACCAAACGAAAGCATGCTTGACCATCATTTAATAGCGCAAAACAACTTGGACCCAATATACATGGGTATTATTAGGTCCGAGAAAACAATAAGAGCGACATTCAGCATTTTATTTATTTATTTTATTTTATTTTTTTGATGACGCAAACGGTAAATAAAGTTTGCATTTTCTGTCTTACATGTACGATATAAATTTATTGTGGAGATAGTTTTTTTAAAAATCTGCTGCAGAACTATTTGAATTAAACATTTTGGCCAATTCTGGCATGAAAACGTAATTAAAATTTGAAAATGGCAAAAATTCTGGAACTCTTTATTGTGAATCTACATTCATTAGAACCATAATCGGTGTCTTGTAATATAACCGGTTTCCTGTGAGATATAACCGTAACCCGTGTCCTGTGAGATATATCTGTAACCAGTCAGCGTCTTGTGAGATAGTAAGAGGTGTTCTGTGAGATATCCCAGTAAGCGTTCTACATAAATCTATATCGGGCCGTTTTAGGCCCGTCAGGGCAGCTGACGGGCCGATAAATGCCCGCTGTAGATTTATGTAGAATGATAGCTTGGATGTCCGTAACCAGTGTCCTGAGATAGTAACCGGTGTTCTGTGAGATATATCCGTAACCAGTGTCCTTTGAGATAGTAACGGTGTCCTGTGAGATATATCCGTTAATTTGTTGTTCAACAGATAGCAAAATACCCATTCTGAAGCCATTAATAGAGAGACATTTTTATGGGCTATTTTAAAATGAAATGTCCAGCGTTATGCCAGTTGTATCACTGAAATGTGATTTCAGTGAGTATACGTGTAGTTTCATGCATACTTATGACGAATAGCAAAATACCCTTACTAGGAAATGATACACTTTCAGCGGAGACAACTCTGTTTAAATTGTGTCCCTTTCTGAAAAAGATGTCTACTGTTTTAGACAAGAATTTGCCCCCATAGGGACCAGTCCAGGCACCAGCCACACCTTTCATATATCCAGAGCCCGGATATTGCCCCTAAAAGAACCTCTCCAGGCCAAGATGCGTTACAATAACGGTCCCCAATAACGGTCCCTCTTCGAACAGTTTGATGCCATATTCTTTTTCTCGTCCGTTTTCTCAAACCTTATAGAGAGTAGATCTGCAGGAGCCATTACGAGGTGCGCGCGTCATTTCCAATGCTATAGATGTGCCCTGTCTACTGTACATAGCAGAACCAGTTGGATTTGTATTGTCCGTATCACTGCATTGGTAAAGCTTAAGAAGTTGTTTTTTTTGTTTTTTTTTTTTTTTTTGTTTTTTTTTTGTTTGTTTGTTTGTTTGTTTTTCTGAAAGGAAGTTGCTTATGTCAAGCTCTTCTGGGCTTGATTCAAAGGCTCGAAACATGGGACCGGTGACATCATCCTACATAGGTACGGTCCAGCCATTTTGACTGTGTATTTACATAGAAGATAAGAGTCCATCAATACCTTATGTACTTATACGGTAGACAAGAATTTTATTGCCCATGAAAGTTGTACTTTTATGCCACTGTCTTGGTAGCAAACGCACTGTGTTCTTTTTCTGGGCCCAGTTGTTCAAAGCTAACGACATCGTTAGTTAACGATTCGTTAAAATTTACATCTAGTGATACGCAAATATGTTGAAATGTTTTGCTGAAAACATGTGAGTAGCTTTAATGCACTCACATTTTCAGCAAAAAGTATCAGAATATTGTATATTGAATCCGCTAAAGCAGTAAACGAAATTACCCTTAACGAGCTTGTTAAGCTAACGACGCTTTGAACAACTGGGCCCTGGTAATTAAAACGTTTCGTCTTATCCAGTTATACATTTAGGATTCTGTACAGAAGAAGGAAAACGTTGAGGAGTCATGAGTTTAATTAGATTATATTTGCTGTGTGCTAACACAACTTAATGTAATCTGCATCTGGCAGCAGTCAGACTGAAGGAAGCTTTTCAAGCTTAGATTCCCGCGAACTTTTATCAAACCATCTTAGCATATTACATCTTAATATCCAAAGTTTGCTACCAAAAATCGATCTGATTAGAGCAGAAACTGACTCCTTTGATATTGCAATATTTTCTGAAAGTTGGCTGTAACCTTGTACCACCGATGACGAGATATCACTAGTTAATTTTTGCCACCGTTTAGGACAGATCGATTAGACCGACCCGGAGGAGGAGTTATAATATATGCGCGTGACAATATTGCATATAAAAGACGTAAAGATATTGAAATAAACGGCCTAGAAGCCGTTTGGCTGGAAGTTACAATCAAATCCAAGAAAATCCTAGTAGGTGGCATTTACAGGCCCCCAAACAGTAACTCTGCCTACTTTGACTTAATCATGGAGAGCATAGACCGTGCCCATAATACAAACATTTACGATATAATCATCACAGGTGACTTTAATTATAATATGATTTCTGGCAACAGACCTTTTGCAACAGTATAATTTAACACAGCTTATTGATAGTGAGACACATTTCACGGAAACTTCTGCTTCTTTAATCGATCTAATTATGGTTCGAAACACTAACAATATTTTAAATAGCGGTGTAGCAGATCCATTCATCCCAAATCTCATGAGATATCATTGTCCTATCTATGTCTTTTTGAAATTTATCCGCCCAAAGCTTATGATATATAAACGGAAAATATGGAACTATGAAAGAGCCGATTTTGCGAAATACCGACAGTTACTCAGTGAACACGACTTATCTACTCGGGTCAGGCAAAATGATATCGACACAAGTGTACAAATCATTAATGATGCGATTTTCGATGCCGCTGAAAAGTCTATCCCAAACAAAGTTGTAACCATTCGTCCAAACGACTATCCTTGGATTACCTGTTACATAAAAACACTAATGCGTAGACGCCGACGACTATACAATAAATTTAAAAAGTCCAACAGCATACATTTCTGGAACCAATTCAAAATCCTGCGAAACAAAACCACTGATCTGATACGAAAATCAAAGCAAGACTATTTTGATAAGCTTGAAAACATACTAACCCATGGTAACTTCAATTCAAAGCAATTCTGGAAAACATCTAAACAACTCTTAAAACTTGGAAAGTCTTCACAATCTATACCTACTCTGTATCACAATAATAAATATGCTGAAACTGAACTCCAAAAAGCAAACATGCTAAACGATTACTTCTCCTCTCAAGCCGTAGTTAATGATGCCAACAAAACATTGCCACCACCTATAACCATTTTACACGACCGCCTTGAAATCCTCGAAATAACCTCTGAATCTGTGAAAGACGTATTTGATGGCCTTGATGTAGACAAAGCTTGTGGCCCGGATCTTAAAGAAGGCTCCTCCGTCCTTGCCCAACCCTACTCCATCGTATATACCTCCTCTCTCCGTCTCGGGCATTTTCCAACTCCATGGAAAGACGGAAATGTAACAGCCATATATAAGAGAGATGACCGATCAGTACCTAAAAATTATAGACCAATAACTCTTCTCTGCCAGCCAGGCAAAAGCATGGAAAGATGTGTACACAAAGAACTTTATAATTTCATAAACGAACATAACCTACTGACACCATTTCAGTCTGGCTTTATACCAAGAGACTCCACGACCTTCCAGCTACTACAAACTTACCATAAGTTTTGCGAGGCTGTTGACAATGGTAAAGAGGTTCGTGTAGTCTTCTGTGATATAAGCAAGGCGTTCGACAAAGTTTGGCACAGGGGTCTAATTCACAAACTAAGGGACATCGGATGCTCTGAAGCCCTACTAAACTGGTTTTCCAGCTATTTGTTCAACAGAAGACAACGAGTAGTTTTCAACGGGCAGACATCCGAGTGGACTTATGTTAAAGCCGGTGTACCCCAGGGCTCTATTTTGGGGCCTCTGCTATTTCTTATTTACATCAACGACATAGTTCATGAACTCCGTGCATCTGTAAGACTGTTCGCAGATGATACAACATTATATATAATAGTTGAAAACCCCAACACTGCAGGCGCCATTCTCAATGGCGATTTGAACTGCATTGATATATGGGGAGCTGACTGGCTGGTCGATTTCAACGCTGCTAAAACTTTATCTATGATCTTGTCTTTGAAACGAAATCCACCACCCCATCCGCCCCTCTATATGAATGGAAAACTTATAGCAAACACAATATCACACAAGCATTTAGGATTAACATTTAATACCACCTGTAGCTGGACTGAGCATATAAGCAACATAACAGCAGCTGCATGGACCAGACTAAATTTATTAAGGTCTCTTAAATTTAAAGTCAACAGGCTAGCACTCGAAAAGATGTACATATCCTTCGTTAGACCTCTTCTTGAATACTGCGATGCTGTCTGGGACAATGCATCCACTGAAAGTAAAAAGCAGTTGGAAGCTGTTCATAACGAGGCAGCGATGATTATCACAGGAGCAACTAAACTCTGTAGCATAAGCAATCTTCTTTCTGATCTCGGATGGGAATCTCTCCAAGCAAGGCGTACCAAACACAAGCTAATAATCTTCTACAAAATTATCAATGGTCTTACACCCGAATACTTACAATCCCTGATACCACCAATGGTTCAAAACACTACCTCATACAATCTGAGAAACTCCAGCGATCTCCGTAACATTCAGGCCCGCACGAACATCTTCTACAACTCATTCCTTCCTTCAACAATTAGAGCATGGAACGAACTTCCAGAAGAAACCAAGACCGTTCCATCTGTTGCATCTTTCAAATATCGTCTAAATAGGGACTTACTCAAACCCCCCAAATACTTCAACTGCGGCTCTCGCATTGGTCAGATTATGCATGCTAGACTTCGAATGGAGTGCAGTTCTCTTAATGCCCATCTCTACAGAAAAAATATTGTTCCTAGTCCATCATGTTCTTGTGGCGGCTTCGAAAGTGTATACCACTTCTTTTTCGAATGTCCCAATTACGCAGACATAAGAACACGCTATCTTCCAAACAATCTCAAAGACCTTAATACTAACCAGCTCCTCTGTGGCATGCCGAATGCAACTGTAACAGACAATGAAACTCTGTTCTGTCAAGTGCAGGAATTCATAATTCGATCTAGAAGGTTCACTTAAACTTATTTGAGGCACCAAGAGTTATCTGACACTAAAAATCTGGATGAAGAAGAAGAATAAGAAGATGGAGAAGAGGAAAAAAACAACAACAAAACTTGCGGAGCCGATCAACGACGGGCATTTAATTTTTTTTTTTTTTTTTTTTTTTTTTTTTGTATATATAAGATGGGCCATTATCACCATCATCATCATCTTCATTTTCATCGTATTGTGCAACTGTCCGTCAGTTATTATTATTATTATTACTATTATTATTATTATTATTATTTTCTATAATATGTCTACATATACTTCTACTGTTGGTAATTTGTGTTTGTAACATTTTCCATCTATCATTCATGTATGTCATATGTACTACTTAGCATTGTTCAGGAGATGATTTATATAAGCTCTAAGCTTTTTATCAAATCCTGTACCTTATGATAATATGTGATATTCATGTGAATCAAATCAGAATTCAATAAATATTGTTTAAATCAACTTAATGTAATTATTTTTGTTAAAACATTCAACAATATTTCACAAATTAATATGAAAAAACATTCATTGAACTGATAACGAGCCCAAAACTTACGTAATATCGGGGAGTTTCTGATGGCTGCACCTTTGATCGTAGACAGAGATCACGAGTCACGTTACCCAACCCTGTGAATGGTATACATGTAGTTGCTGTTATGTACTAAAACCATTTCCTTCTTAAAATATTTTGTTGATTTTTTTCACCCCTGTTCTTACTTGAATGGAATACGTGATCATAACACACTATATAGACGACTCTCCTTATCTCGACTTCGCTTATCTCGAATAACCGCTTATCTCGAAGTGAAAATTTGATCCCTGTTTTAACATGGAAATCTAACAACAGGTAAAAATATTTTGGAAAAGAGGACCTTAGGAGCAATTTCTCCTCTTTTCCACAATATTTTCAATATACAGTCGACTCTCGTTATCTCGAATTCCAAGGGACTCTCTGAAATACTTCGAGATATCCGCACCTCGACATATCAGATTTGCAGAAGTGAGGAAATAATAATTCGAACAACCACATTTAACAAATTTGTATGTAATTGGACTCTTGAATTTAAAGATAATCGAAAATAGTGTGGAAAAGAGGAGAATTTTCCACAATATATTTTTACCTGTTGTAAGATTTTCATGTTTAGTCAGGGACAAGATTTTCACTTCGAGATAAGTGGTTATTCGAGATAAGCGAGGTCGAGATAACGAGAGTCAAGTGTATCTCTAACTTAAGGTATCAAATTTTGTGAAATATGGTTGTTCGATTTATTTTTTCCTCAATTCTGCCAGTCTGATATGTCGAGATACGGATATCTCGAAGTATTTCAGTTGGACTTCGAGATAATGGGAGTCGACTGTATCTTAGTGTTCCCAGTGTGTTTCTATTACATTGTAGTAGCCATTTTAGTCTCGAGATCCCCAAAAGGGTAATGACGCCGCAGAATGCGGCCTCTGATCAGGGTTTACACTGTTTGCAATAACTACAGGAGTCTCTATAAAACATATAGTACATGTAATACTAATCAAAGCACTGAACGCACTGGTGGGTCGATTGTCTCTGAAATTCGTCCTGAACGGGGACTTAAGACTGTTTCATTTAACCCTTAACTTCTTAGTGCAGATTATATTTAATTTCCTTTGGGATCTTTGGGCCCATTGTGGTATATTTGAAAATGAAGTTCTGCTCCTTATGAAGAGTTTCAATAAAACCGAGACTCATTTTCTAATCCGTAGTGTGTTCTTGGTTTCCAAAGGCAATCTTTTTGGCGTTTGTTTTACTACACTAAGGCTGGTGTTAGTGCCGTGTGGCGGCGGTTGAACGTCTTCCCGTACATCACCATAGTGCAGATTATATTTCATTTCCTTCGGGATCCTTGGGCTCATTAAATGGAGTTCTGCTCCTTATGAAGAGTCTCAACAAAACCGAGACTCCCATTTTCTAATCTATTGTGTGTTCTTTGTTTCCAAAGGCAATCTTTTTGACGTTTATTTTACTACACTGAAGTGGTGTTATTGCCGTGTGGCGGCGGCAGAACGTCTACCCGTACGTCACCACAGTGCAGATTATATTTCATTTCCTTTAGGATCCTTGGACTCAATACCATTGTGGTATTTTTGAAAATGGAGTTCTGCTCCTAATGAAGACTCTCAATAAAACCAAGACTCCCATTTTCTAATCAGTAGTGTGTTCTTTGTTTCCAAAGGCAAACTTTTTTATGTTTATTCTTGTAATTTAAGCAAACAGTGCAGACAATGATCTGACGCCGCGTTCTGTGGCGTTTGGATCTGGGTCCGCACTGTTTGCCAATATCCCAGCACTAAGCCTAGTCCAGGTTTTACCCTCTTTACACAGCACTCTGACGTCATAGCGACAGGAATAGAGCGGCTACAAATAGCCATTACCTGGACTGCGTTCAGTTAAGTGGGCTGGGTGGCCTAGTGGTTAGCGCACTCGACTTTCAAGCGGGATATCGTGGGTTCGAATTCCGCTCGGGTCGAGACAATTTTCAGACCATTATTACGCCTAGCTCATACTCGACGTGCCCTGGGTTGAGTATAAAGTGGACAGGGCGGCGCTTGGTGACAGACAGCGGCACCAAGTGTGCATGGATGATCCATGAAAGCAAGCCTGTACAAATACATGTACATCATAACAATCGCCGCTGCCTCTATGTGCCATCGGGTGCCTGGTAGCGTTAAAAATCCGCACAACAACTGCGTTCAGTTAACCGAAACGTTCGCGGTTGCTCATAAGCAAAATTTCCGTTCATTTGTGAGTTTTCGACGAGGGTAGCGAGCATCCCGAAAATAACCAAGATGGCGGCCTATGCGAAAAAAGAAATATGCATGCTTTTCTGTATTATGCAAATGTTTACTGCGTTGATATCATTTATTTGTTTCTATATATAACTAATAATTATTAATATAGTTTATTCGATATAACATCCAGTCTCGTCTGCGAGAAACGGGTACTCTCTAATTGGGGTCACATGAGACGGATTTACAATAACAGACCAGTTCAAAGAGTTGTGGTAGAATAGTCCATTCGACGTAAATGGGTTAAGCAACAGTGGAAAAGTGGAAAAGAAACAACAATTAACATCAATTTATTGCAAATAAATCTCAAAGAAGAAAAATCTTAATTGAAAGTTTTGTCTTCATTTTCAAAAGCTTTCACTTAGTGAATATATGCCTCTGTCGTAAAATGAGCTATTCCCTTGGAGAACAGTCTCTCCCTTATAAGACTAGCCCTCCATAAAGAAAGGAATCATATACCTTCAAGTCAGTGTACATCCGGCTACTCGCCTCAATGGAAATAGATATATCTTCAAGTGAGATAACTCTGACAAAGAAATATATACCCCTCTGGCCATTCAGGACTACTCTTAAAGAAAAGAATTTGCTCCCTTTGGGGAGAAAATTCTTTCCTTTAAGAGTAGCCCTATTTTTGACATGATTTAAACCCAAGGAATGCAAATTACTCTACAAAGGTGTCTCCCTGTGAAACTGGAGCAAAATCTTCAGGTGCATCAATTCACATTAAGCTAACTGACAAACATTAACACTTCTGGTTTCTATGGTAAAACCATCTCCTTTCCCGACTGTTTCCATTAAATCTGGTTTGCTATCACACATAGGACACAACTGATTTCTTACGGAAGAGGCCCTCATCCATATGATTAAATTTTGTCTTTCTCCCGACTCAATCGGTTGAGCACCATGCATGTGCTGCCCTCTGTGCAAAATTGCAATATGTGGTTTATGCTCGTACACTGAGTAGTCTTGATCATTCGAACGCTTATTACGCATATCACCAAAATACAAAGCGCCTCCTGAAAATGAGCCTTCCGGAGATAAAGGAACATTCAATGTCACTTCTGCGTTGTCATAGTGATAATTTAGGTCAAGGTCCTCTCCTACTTTGTATTTTACAATAAAAGCTTTGTGAGAATCTAGCCTACCCCCTCCCCAGTCTAAAAATAGCTTCTTTGAAACCGGTTGAAGATACTTTTCCCGGAGATCTGTGATAAAATTATCGAAACCAAGCTCATCCAGGTTTATCTGAAAATGAAAATAAAATATTCATCCTAAGCATTCGAACGAACATACAGGCCTGAACAAATAGCGAAGACTCAGATCAGCCGCAGCAGAACGCAGCGTCTGATCAGGTTCTACACTGTTTGCAACTAATCCAGAAGTTTTAGACGCAACAGTAAGTAGATCAGATTCCACACTGTTTGCCACTAATCCAGAAGTTTTAGACGCAACAGTATTTAGACCAGGTTCCACACTGTTTGCAACTATAGAAATTTGGCCGCATTAGTAAGTACTAATCCAGAAGTTTTAGACGCAACAGTAAGTAGACCAGGTTCCACACTGTTTGTAACTAATCCAGAAGTTTTAGACGCATAATTAGTAAGTAGATCAGGTTCCGCGCTGTTTGCCACTAATCCAGAAGTTTTAGACACAACAGTAAGTAGACCAGGTTCCACCAGAAATTTGGACGCATTAGTAAGTAGATCAGGTTCCACACTGTTTGTCACTAATCCAGAAGTTTTAGACGCAACAGTAAGTAGTAAAATGTACTTACGCATAAACTACCTTTTATCTGTCCCACTACTGGCTGTATTTCTATAAAAAATCTTGCAACTGAACCGTCAGTATTCAACCACTGTCCCGCTTACGTTAACAAGTTTATGCAAAAATGATGTTCTGTATCATGGCATTTCCATTGTAGGAAAATAACTAGGGAATTCAATTTACTTGTTAGATTTGTGCTGTTCACGCAAAAAGGAATAAAAAACAATTCTAAGTTCTTCTCCACCAAAACGTAAGCCATTTTGAGTCAGTAAAGCGAAACACTGGCGAGTGTTTTTCAAAGAGATTTGCATATTGTATTAATACAAACGTGTTATTTAATACGTTAATACAAACAAAATCACAATGAGTCCTCTTCGGAGGCTTATAATTCTACTAACGGGACTATCAGCTCCCTAGTGTAGGGTATTCAACATGAAGTGTGCAGATGCCATTCATCTGATTGGCTGCTGACTGAGAGCTTATCAGGAATACAATCTAGTTCTCAAAGAAAAACTAATAATAATGGCTTTCACCACTGTAGTACTTCATTAAATGTTAAGAACTAATAATTACACATGCCAGCTGCCCAGTCAAAGCTGGTTAGCACTGAGCATGCTGGGTAAAAAATTCAGCAGATGACATTTTGAAATATATATATTATTTTTCCCAGTACGCCGGGTTTGACATTTGATTCAAACTGACAGTTTGCGTGAAATGTCAAATCCCGTTTCCTGGGGAAAAATAGAAACGTATCATTAAATTGTCGTCAGCTGAATTTGTCCAAACAGTGGTAAAGTTTAAAAGTCTACAGTAAAGGTAATGAAACTTGAAATCATTTCTTAATCTGATCTTCTTAATTTGCAGTAAGGATTATACAAACAAATTAATGCCTATAAGTGCTGGAGTCAGTTGGAATGGCACTTTCCTCCTGAAAGTCGTTTCACGGATCATTTCCCCGTTAATAGAATTATAAGCCTTTGGTCCTCTTGAGTTGTGCTTTTTTGTGCGAAAATCTTAATTACAGGAATTTCAGAGTATACTGTCTGTTTGTAATGGCGAAAGCATTTAACAATATTATGTTTAAAAACGGGGGCGGAGAGGGAGGGGGCGGATCATAACAAGGAAGCAACGTAGAGAAATTACCCCATAATTATTCATTGTATTTGGTCTTCCCTTTGGACAGTCACTGTCCTCGAAATTCTGTACCTCTTCCAATAACCTCTTACAGAAATCAGGGGAGAGAACTGGGAAGGCATGTACTCTGTTCACTGAAATATACATTTGGCTCGCGCTATAAGAAAACGTGTTTCTGGGGACTATGCGAGCAACAAAGATCTAGATCACCCAGTGACAAGGACCTTTGCTATATATCAATATATTCTGCAGTATCCACCACTTGAGTCTTTTTCTGTAAGCAGACAGCGAAAGCCCAGATCAGACTGCGCAGCCGCGCAGTCTGATCTGGGCTTTCACTGCCAGCATATGCTCCGAAGACACCATTTTCCGTGAAGCTGCTCATTTGTATATAAATGTATAAAGTCTGTTTCACTGTGTTTTATGTATACTAATAAATTAGTCAAATAGCAACAATTCATATCTAATCAATGGTATTTCTTTCAACAGCAAGAAAACTATTTCTATGTTCATCTTACAACAGATAAAATCGGGAAAATGTCATTGAAAAACTGTGAAAATCAGTCAGTAGTCCATAAATTAATACACAGCAATATATGTTATTAATACACGGCAAAATAGGTGATTAAAACACATCAATACATGTAACTAATACACGACAATATAGGTAATTAGTACACAGCTAAATAGGCGACTAATACACAGCAATATATGTAATTAATACACGGCAAAATAGATGATTAATATATAGCAATATATGTAATTAATACACGGCAATATAGGTAATTTTAAAATACACAGCAAAATAGGCGACATACACAGCAATATATGTAATTAATACACGGCAAAATAGATGATTAATATATAGCAATATATGTAATTAATACACGGCAATATAGGTAATTAATACACGGCAAAATAGGTGACTAACGCACAGCAATATATGTAATTTATACACGGCAAATTGGTGATTTATACTTAGCAATATATGTAATTAATACACGGCAAAATAAGTAATAAATACACGTCAATATATGTAATTAATACATGGAAAACAAGAAAATTAGTACACGAAAAACACGAGCTGTCATTATATGACAGTGAGGTTAGGAGCAAATGGCATTATGAGGTCATAAACGTGACGGGTCATGGTTTTACAGGTAATTCGTGGCGTTCCTCTTTAGCCTCACTGCCAAATAATTGGTCTTTGCGTCAAGATAAAACAATGTAATGTGTATTTGTACATGTACATATATGAGTCACTTAATGTGTATAAATCATCGATCTGTGTGAATATTTAAGTGAACAAGAATATACGCTTCAACGCAATTATATGAAAAGTCTTTGAAAGAAACATAAACATTAAAAAGTATTCCTCACCGTTTGTTTCTTTTACGAGTTCAATAACTCCATCATAATCAGAATCAGCCTCTTTGCAGTACTCCACAAGCTTAAGGAATTCTGGTGCCAAATATTTCTCCTGAAAAAAAAATGCCTGAAGCATATATTAACACTTCTTCTGCGTGATGTAAAAGTGATGTAAAACTGCCTTTGGATTATTTCGATTTATGTTGGCAGCTAAATGAAGAAACTTTAATCAGCCTGCTATTCCAGTCAGTCTGGTTTGATGTGTACAACGAGAATTGTGATGGCATTAGGTAAAAATGTGACTACACTTGTTGGATGAGTATTTATTTTTCGTATATCTCCGCCGGTGGGTATATTTTGTCTTCCCTTGGGTCTATACAAGTAAAAAGGCAAACAACACTTAAGATGTCATATATAAAATAAGCACGCAAAACAGTACCTCGTCGAAACCAGAACGTACAACCCAAAAGAGTACGAACAAACGCAGAGGAACTACAATAAAAATACCGCCATAGAACGCCTAACAGTAATCATAGCACTGACAGCACTGTTAGGTCGATTATTTTTTGTGTGTAGGCTTGGAAAATGGTCCTGGACGGGCACTTAAGACTGTTTCATTTAACCCCTAACTTCCTGTAAGTTTTAAGCCAACAGTGTTACGGCGTCAGATCTGGTCTGCACTGTTTCCCAATGTCCCAGTCCACGTTTTACATATACCGTATTCGACCTAATTACCGCACTGTGCGCTTAGGTTTTTCAAACTTACAGGACACACTCATTTGTGGTCAAATATGTATCTATCTACTAAGGATACACTATAAAAAAGATCAGAAAAGGACTTATTTAATGATGACTATGCGAATTTTTCTGACTTTCTTTACAAAGGCATATGTTGTGGGTACTCATTTGAATTGCATCGACTTGTCGATGCAATTCAAATGAGTACCCACAACATATGCCTTTGTAAAGAAGTAAAGAAAAAAGTACACTGGTTGTAATCTGAAGACTACGGAATTTCTTGACTGTGCGCTTATATGGGTATGTGCGGTAATTAGGTCGAATACGGTATCTCTCTTTATACGGCACTCTGACGTCACAGCGACAAGAAATAACTGTTACCTGTATTTCATACAAACGCGCGGTTTGATTTTATTGGTCAGTGATAACCACGTGGACAACAACCTTAAGGAAATTTTGGTGTATATATACTATGGCTCGACTGTAAACAGACCCAAAAACAATCGACCAAATAACCGTTGGAGGATACAGGGGACTGGATACATTTGGTACATTTTCAGCTATTTCTACAAGGGAGACAGCCTCTCTGATCAAGCTCCTTCTGGAAAAGGGGTCTACTCTAAAAAGACAGTATTTGCTCCGACTCTGGGAACTAATAGGGAGCAAATTCTCATTTTCTTTCCTTTTAGAGTAGGCCCCTTTTCAGAAGGGAGGCAAAGTAATTTTAACAGCGTTACCTCCCTTGAAAGCGTATCCATTCTCTTTAACCGTTAAACTGCCAGTCACAACAATTGTCGTCTGTTTTGTCATTTGCTTGTGATTTTAAGTCACTTTTGCAAACAGTGTGGACCCAGATCAGACTGCTCCTCTAGGAGCAGTCTGATCAGGGTCCACACTGTTTGCCTATATGCAAAAATAGGTTTGAAAAGTTTGCAAGAATATTCAGCAGAAGAGATAAACAGACGACATTTTCAGATGCAGGTTTTCTTGGCATTTTAAGAGTTAAACCTGTTTCAATGGATATTCACTTGTATGCATGTGGCATTTGAAACCATATGAGCCAGCGCACGACAAACCTACAATAAGACTTGTGTGACCAGTAAAGACTCAGATCAGCCTGTACATCCACCAAGAATAGCAATGGTTCTTGTTCATCCCTCTTTATGTAGCCCGGAGGCTGTAGAAGGCATATGCGATCAGCGAAGACTCAGATCAGACTGCGCAGATGCGCAGGCTGATCCGAGTCTTTGGATGTCGCACAAGTCTTATTGTAGGTTTTGTTGTGCGCTGGCTCATATTATAAGTGCGTCCAACGGGAACGTGGTTCGGGGCGCAGATGCATTACTACAGACTACCTATGTGACCAATGGTGTGTGTGTGACCAAAAATGTGATGGTCCAACAAACGCTTGGGTGGTTCGGTGCTTATCCTGAAAAGCCAGATGCGTTCCGTGATTTGGCAGGGCCAAGTATTCCAGTTGCAAGGGTTGAATCACGAGACTTATGACGTCAGCCTACAAAATTTGCGATCGCTGTAATTTTGAATTTTGTCTCCACTTCGAATTTTATTTCTATCCATTCTCCGTCTGTTTACAAGCTAAGCATGATTCGGTTTGTGCATTAGGTACACTTTGATGTGGAGTTTTAGATAACACATAGACCTCACACTCTTTTCACATGATAATCTTAAAAAACTTCGACACAGGTATGCGAACGATAGTATATTGTCGTTGCACCTATAGTCGGCATACACTAGTTTTCGGTATTCGGAAAGCATGGCCCCCGCCCATCGGGGCCCGCGAAATAGATCTACCAAAACATATCTTAAAGGACTACGTGATTTTTTCTCTTTTTTTTTTGTGAAACCGCCTCGAGTAGAACAGCATACAAAATAAAAAAAAACCGCCTCGATGGCCCCGAGAAGCACAACATACGAGACACATCATTAGAAAATGACCATGATGGCATATGTGAAGAACGAAACTACAGGGCCCAGTTGTTCAAAACTTAACGAAGTTGTTAGCTAACGTGACGTTAAAATTTCCTACTTGAAAATATGGCAAATACATTGATATTTTTTGCTGAAAGAAAATGTGATTAGCTTTTGCATTACTCACATTTTTGCAGCAAAAATATCTATGTATCTGAAAATACCTTAGCTACAACAGTTAACAAGTTTGTCATTAACGAGCCCGTTATGCTGACGATGCTTTGAACGACCGGGTCCAGAGCAGTATAGCAAATCTATGATAACTGAGTTGACGACCCTTTTCTCGTGTTCTGCTCATTTGCATGTTTTAGCCTAGAAATATGAAAATATTATTTTACACCCGCTGTTTGATTTATCTACGGTTATGGTTACAGACAAGAGTTATGCATGACAGAAAATACGAACAAAATTTACTAGCTGCAAAAAATCATTTCACAATGAAGGCAGGTACCTGTAGTGAAAATATGTTGGGGTGTAGTTTCTTATAATTTGCCTCGATCACCACTCTTTTGTGTAGAAAATCTTCACCAAGTCTCCTTCGTCTTTCCAGTTCTTTCTCGAGCTGAGGAAATATAAGACACTATATAAAACTTGCACTTGATGAAAGTTTCGCTTCAAGTATATGCGGAGAGTAAATGGGCCAATGGGCAGATAAACCTACTGACAGAACCTTTATATATGGTAGAATGAATCGACAAACAGCACAGGATAATATGGGCTTTAACTGTTCATATATGCCCCTGCAAGATACTGCTGGACACCTGCTCCTGTCGATTCTCCTCATTAAGCAAATCATCTCCGCATACTAACTACACTACAACCTCTTTATAACACGGTTCATTATAACACGGTTTTGGATATAACATGGTTCAAAGATGGATCTAAAAAATGTATAGATTATATTGAAAAATGACCATAAATATAACACGGTTGTTTAACTAACACTGTTTGTGCTATGGACCCCAACAACAGTGTTATAAAGAGGTTGTGGTGTATATTATAACCCATTTATCTTGCATTCGATTTTTTTTTTATTCTATAAGCTGCAATCATTGTCTGCTGGAACTGCCAAGACCGTGACCACACACAACTAGAACTAGACCACAATTGTTTTCACAAGGTGGGTGTTTGCACATCACGTTTTGTAGATTTCAAAATATGATCATATAAAACAATGGTGTGACAATTTATGGGGATCTAAATAAACTTAGTAAGGCAGCAAAGAATTCAATTTGCATTATAACCATGGACACACAACCTGCAGGTGAGTACTTCACACAAACGTAGATACCCATACTTGAATTAAAAAAAAAAAAAAGAGATCATCTGAGGATGAATATGTATACACAATTAGAAGTCTACTCATATCATAAACCAGAAAAAAACAGGTAGTCGCTAGAGCTGACGTAAATGTTGACGGACGTACGGGTGGAAACCAGACCCTTTGGCGCACCTGCTTTTGAAACAAGCGCAGTAAAAACTTCCCAATTTTTAACCCATTTAAGCCCAACGTCCCTTAAAAGGGACATTGGCAAACAGTGTAGATCCTGTTCAGACGCTGCAGAACGCATAGGTAATACAGAATCTTTAAGATTTGAACCTTACTTACAAGTTTGCTTCAACAAACAGACGAAGAACTTGGAGAAGAAATAGCAGAGAGTTCTGCACACACACACACACACACACACACACACACACAAAATAAAAAATAAAAAGTAAATAAATTCCGTACCTCATTAATTAGTACGTTTAATTCACTTTCTCCATTCATACACTTTTCTTGTAGTATCTGAAAAAATGAGTACAGCATATATTCTATAATCATGTATTCAGCAATGTAGCAATACGAAAGCGATCCTTGTTTGGTACTTTACGTCCCTTTCAACATTATTTAAGTCATATCGAGACAATGGAAGGGTGATAATGAAAGGCTCTAAGCAACATCACGAAGACATACCTATATAATTTTGACCCCCTTAAACTCCACTTTTATATAGTAAAACTGGGGTTTACAGGGGTATACATTATTTTTTCTTGCTTCTGCTAAAAAAAAAAAAAAAAAAAAAACATAGATTGTCAGTACTCGTTAAATATGAAAAATATCAGAATTTTTATCTGAAATTTTTCAGTTTTTGGTGGTAAAATTTTCAGTACATTTGAATAGGCGTGTTTTCGTAATGATCATGAAATGAATTCCGCCTCCAACGGGATTCGAACCAGGGACCGCATGATCCGAAGTCGGGAGCGCTAACTACTCGGCCACCCGGACGGTTCATCTTAAAAAAAAACAACAACATACACACACAAATGAAAACGCATTCAACGCCAAAGACTATTTAGAAATCTGATTCCACTCCATAGACATAATGTATATGCTACTAACAAACGGGGTGGGTGGGCGTGGGGGGGGGGGGGTTGTCAGACAAATATACACGCATCATTTCAGCTGTTTAAACACCATTACATTCACATAAATTGTGTTTGTTCTCGTGAACGTGGTCATAGTTTGAACCCATAATTAAGAACCCACTACTGAAAACCACTTTAGGATTGGCTAATTATTTAGGTAAAAAGCAAGTAGTCTTGCATGTACATTTGTTTTGTTTATTAAATAACTGTATATTCGATACTAAGTCTTGTAGGCTACCAGTTTTGTATCGTGCTGAGAAAGTCATTTCACAGATACTTGGGGTCAGAAGAGCGTGTGTATAGAAACCTTTCCAGCATGATTATATTTTTTAAACTTGTTTTAGTCGGAGGAAAACATAGTATGACTTCTAATGTTGTTCAAAAACATTTAATTGCAAAAATTAGAGGACAAAAAAAAAATTGCAAAAGATCAGAGTTGGACCATATACGCTCTACTGACCACAAGTATCTACACGTGCGCAATTCTTCTTGAAGGGAGAGGACTATCCGATGTTCTTTGCTGTTTAAAGTTTGTGCCAAATCCCTTGAAGATCAATAATCAATTATATAGATTGAGATACAGAGAGAGAGAGAGAGAGAGAGAGAGAGAGAGAGAGAGAGAGAGAGGCAGGGAGGGAGACTTGTCTACCAACCTTTTCATATTGAGAGATAAACTGCTCTTTATTCCTATATACAACATGGCAATTGATCTGCTTCAAGAAAAAATTGTTCGTATAAAAGCAACTGCAAACAAAAAATCTTTTCACACTTTCCATATTTTTGTTCACGTTGACAGAAGGTGGGAAACCCCTGGGAAATCCCGGAGAAATCCCCAAAGTAGGTCAATAACGAGAACGTCGATATCGTTCAAGTGCTATATTATGCACTCAATATATGAATTATGCTAAAGATGCAAGCGTTTGTTTCTGTTACCACATTTTAGGATAAAATACAGAACCGAACCATAACATCAACGGAGAACATTATGTAGTTCCATCAATTTAACGCCGACAATATCGATGCGATGTAGTACTTACACGATAAATTTGAGCTACAAACTGAGAAAAGGGCCATTACACCATATAGGGTTTGAAAATAGAAAAGAATTGTTCTAGGAGGAGTTACAATCTCAGATCATAGCCTAACCAGCAGGCACACAACGTTCAAAAAACATCTGCTACGACACCAAGAGGAAGAGTAAACAAAATACGTCGGTCAGCACACATATTACAAACCAACGAAAGCACAACAGCCAGCTCCCTCTTCCTCAACATGGGGTCACATGCCACTAAACAGAGCAATAAGACAATAAACAGGATAAAAAAAAAAACATAACGAAAACATGCCTATATAATATTGACCCCTTAAAGCCCACTTTTATATAGTAAAACTGGGGTTTACAGGGGTAGGCATTATTTTTCTTATTTCTGCTCAAAAACATAGATTGTGGGTACTCGTTAGAACCGCCTCGGCCCAGCGGTTCTAACGAGTACCCAAAATCTATGTTTTGAGCAGAAATTTGAAAAATATCAGAACTTTTTATCTGAAAATTTTCAGTTTTTGGAGGTGAAATGTTCTATATATTTGAATGGGCATGTTTTCATAATGCAGCCGCACATCTAGCAGCCACAAGGTCCCACAAACAACTAACATCAGAACCACCGGTTTGGAAACGGACTGCAGTAGTCAGAAAATCTAACAGAAATGAGTCCGTGGGTAATCTCGATTTTGCTAGCGCCAATTCGTCAACCTACGTACAAATGTTGTAATATATATATACATGTATATATATATAATTGTTTGGCTCGTGCAGATGCGCCATATACATGTAAGCCTGTACATTCAAACCAATATATTTGACAACATCTAGTGGCTTCTAAGCGGGCATCTAATGACTAATGCACTGATCATACAACGAGAATATGGGTTTTCATTGTCTGAAAAGAGGCCTTTCCTCATGTCTGGGCATATCATTAATGTAGAAGTATGAAACTCAAGGCGGTAACATCTCCAGTCAACCACAGAATTACCATGTATGGTATTTCTAGCCCACTGATTCGCTAAAATAAATTCACACCTTTACCTGTACAGGTAAAATTCCCTGTACTGGGAACCAACCCCGGTTTGAAAATCTTGTCTTTAAGAGGGCGTAAATCACTTGGCAGATTCCCCACCACATCACGAAAATATACCTATATAATTTTGACCCCCTCAAACCCACTTTTATATAGTAAAACTGGGGTTTACATGTGTATACATTATTTTTTGTTATTTCTGCTCAAAAACATCGATTGTAGGTACTCGTTAGAAACGCCTCGCCGATTCTAACGAATGCCCATAATCTATGTTTTGAGCAGAAATATGAAAAATGTCAGAATTTTCATCTGAAATTTTTCATTCTTTGGTAGAAATTTTTTCAATATATTTGAATAGACATGTTTTCGTAATGATCTTTTACACGGGAGACAACCTTTCTGACTTCTTGTTTGCTTTCTCAGGGGAGGATTCAGGGGTGGGTGGTGGGGGTTTAGCCGAACTCCCTTTGACACAAACACTTCGTTTTTATGGGAAACTCTGTATAAATTTGGGATACCGTATTTACCCTAAATATTCACTTCCCTTACTCTTTACTTAATACTTCTCTTCAACGTGTTCCTTTTTCTACTTGTGAATGTTTTTTTTTTTTTTTTTTTTTTTTTTTTTTTTTTGTTTTGTTTTTCAAAAATGGAATGGAGACACATACATCGGTAGATCTGCTCTGAAGGTCAGACATCTGAAGCAAATCTTCTACAAAGTATGTGAATCCTGATGTGTTGAAGGTCGTAAGCTGTCATCATGTAAGGTCTACTGTTAGAAATAATCTACTTTATAAGTAGCTAAATGAAGTCAGCAACTGAAACAAAAGCAGTCACATCAAGTTTTCATCATCAAAAGGATGACAGACAAATACAATTAAAGAGCCACAAAAAGAACAAATAGCATGCAGAGGTGTCAAGATATTTAAAAAGTAATTACTTTTGGTTAGGGGAATCAGCTGTTCTTATTCTCATTATTGGGATTTAATGAATCTAAAAATATTCTTTTAAATATTGCAGCTAAACTTTTATCACTGTACTCGAAGAAAACCAAAGTTATCACCTCCATCGAATGAAACAAAATGGCGGATTTAATCGGTCACCGGAATAACCGAAATCACCAAAATCACCGAAATCACCACCGAAATCACCATGGAAATCACCAAAATCACCATCAAGGGGTGGGGTGGAGTGATGTTGGGTGTAGTGGGGTTGGTAGGTGTGTAGAAGTTAAGTTATGGTGGGATTTGGTTACGTAGGATGAGTAAGGGCTATCGAATGTGGCCCCGAATGTAGCGAGTTTTACACCTAAATCTCGGTCGAAATAATTGAAATCACCGTTGTTCTATAAAGTTCTGGGCACAAATCATACTGTCATATGATGGGGGAGGGGTAAGGTGGTAGGACTACGACAGGGTATGCTGTGTTATACAAGAGTTTGCAAGAATATTCAGCAGACGACCGCAGACGACATTTTCAGACGCAGTTTTACTTGGCGCATTAAGGGTTAACTTATCTCGCCCCTACCTAACAAACGACCCCTAACCCATCCCTGCCCTATCCTGATCCACCCTAACCTATCATACTTTCCCCCACCCCACCCCTTGATGGTGATTTCGGTGATTTCCATGGTGATTTCAGTGATTTCGATGGTGATTTCGGTTATTCCGGTGACCCGGATTTAATAGCTTTTTAGGGTTTCTTTTGCCTGAAGAGTTCCATGCCGACCGTCTATTATAACTATTACAGACTTTAATAGAAATATTTGGAGCTAACAACAAACCGTATCTGCTCCAAAGCTAATTAAATAATCATACCGTACCGTAATCCTGAAAAGATCTGCCTAGTAAAAGTCTATCTTCCGGCCAGAGGATCAGCTGAGAGTGAAGTATTCTCAAACAAGTTCAAGATAATCCTTATTTGGGCATCACCTTCTCTGAAGACCTGAAATGGAAGAACCATATAAACAACATCGCTAAAAAGGCCAAATCTACTCTATGATTTCTTAGAAGAAACCTACACCACTGTCCTCCACACTGCAGGAAAAATGCCTACTTAGCCCTAATCAGATCCAAGCTCGAGTACGGAAGTGTAGTATGGGATCCCGACACGAAAGGTGACATCGACAGACTTGAAAGAATCCAAAGATCAGGTGCACGCTTCATTACTAGAAACTATAAGTCCAGACAAGAAGTTTGTGTAACCAACATGCTTCAAGACTTACAGCTACCAACCTTACAAGAGAGGCGACGCCAACTGCGACTGACTTTCCTGTACAAGGTGGTGAAAGGGCAGGTCCTGGCAATCAACATCGAACATCTTCTAAAATCACAGCGGCCTAAACGAACAATCAGGGCAAAACAGTTTGAAAATTACGTTCAGAAAAATATTGTGGTGAACTCTGTTTGCAATAACTCTCAGTGTTTTAACCTGTTCAGGCCAAAACGGAAAACTACAGACATTCGTTGTTTGTTCAAACTGTATATGACTGGAACAAATTAAGCGATTCAGCTGTGAATGCTAAGGCAGTAGAAAGCTTCAAGACTTTCATTTCTAAAAGTGACCAAACAGCGCACTCCATAAACCGTTGTATAAAAGCCAGTATTGGTGTCTACAACGTACCATACAGATACAGATACAGCGATACAGAAGTAGCCATATATTCTATGATGGTTCAGGCGTAAAAGCTTACTTGAAATTTAATTTTGGGTAATGTTGGTTAGTACTTGATGCTTTATCTTTGGTAGGGCCCACCGGAGTCTAACTGTTGGTTTTCTTTTGCTCCAGCATTTCAGTTGTTTTGTGCTGTCGAGTCCTTGTCGTTGTTGCATCTCTGTAATTAGTTGATTTCTTGTGTTCTCGGAGATGTAGCACTGATGAGTTAGGAAGCCTTCATGCGGACTGAACAAATTATGTGTCTAAACTGCCGCAGAAGTAAGGGCGAGGATTGTGGCAACGGTAAATCGATTTAAGACCCCCTTCCCCTCCCCCCTTAGCCCCCTCTCACTGACCGTTCCAAGGCGGTTCTTCTGTCATGGTTTATTTTTATAGTTCGTGTTTGAATGTTTGTCGCTTACTTATTTTTGTTTTGGATAGCTATTATTTAGCCACTTTGTGGGAAAGCAACTGTCCGTTTGGCTTTCCGCTAGTGATGTTTCCATTAGGGTCTAGTTATTTCGTGTTTGTGTTTCTTTCCCTTTGAAGTCTCTGATGGGAGGTGTGGGATAATTGTATCGGTTCCTGATCATTGCCTTCCCTTCTATTTTCCAGGCAGCCTTGGACGAAGTTCATGAAATCAAGTTCGGTTCTCGACTACCCATAAGGTAATACTCGCGGGCGATGTTTGTCTTTTTTTATCAGCGTTTTACCTCTTCGCTAGCTACTTTTTAGCCCGCATTAAAATATCTTAACCTGCTGCATCTGAAAGCTTCTTTCACGCTTTTCTTTCACATGTCATGCGCGAGAGAGCTCCACTTGACGGAACTAACCGAAGTTTTCCGTCACCGTTCGGTTCGGCGCACTAAGTTGGGGGTTTTATTTTGGAAACTATTTTAATGGCGGCGCCCTTGAAGACAAAATGAGTGAACAAATAGGAGACAAAGTAAAGTCGGAAAAAGCAGAAAATGAAAAGCCCCTTGACCTGTGGATGGTAGTGTATTGAATTCATATTTATTCTACTACGGACTGAAAAACATAGAGAGATCTGATATTGAAGTAATTTTGAAAGAGTGCATGATGATGCAAGACTCGAACCAACATGCTTGGAAGTTGGATTATGGACCCAAGCCTTGTTTAGCAAGTTAGGTACTCTACCTAGCTCATTTGGCCGACAGTCCTGCCTGCCACAACAGTCCTCCCTTTCCGACCTTTGAAAGTCAATCAACTGGCCTGTCCTTTCTTGCTTCCTGTGCTTTGAAATCAACTGAAATTTTCCTAGAATTTTCTCATGCTATCTAGAAAGAAAAGGCAGACAACACGCATGGGGTCATCTTTATTACCTTCAGACAAGACCCACTACAAAATCATCAGAATGAGAATTTTTACTGGCGATATGTCTAATGACATTCATTCACCAGGACCTGTGATATGGAAAGTTAGTTTCTATTGTCCTTTCGACATCTTTGGAAAGACATTTTTCGCTTGGCGTTTTATTTTAAATGAAAATCTTTTGTACTGATTGACCATATCTTTTCAGAAACCATTTGTCTTTTCAATTACTGTGTTTTGTTGCCAAATATTTACACTAAAATTATATTTACGGCTAAAAGTTGTCCTGACCTATGCAATTTCTATAGTAAAGTGATTTTTTGGAAATTTTGTCTGAGAAAATATTTTTTACTTTCCTTTGCTGAATTTGAATTATTGATGTTTCACAACAATATTGTGAAAATTTCAGAAAAATTGAACAAGTGAAACTAGTTGAAAATCTGGCTCCAAGTTACCTACCCTACAGATTTCTGCATGATTTGGTCTAATTTTTACTATGGGAAAAAGTGAAATTATTTGATTTTTTAAAAACCAATGACTAGAATGAAACTTTTCATACATAGGAAGTTACGACAAATGGTTTTGCATTAAATCATGACAAATGTTTGCAAATTTACTTCTTCTGTGTAAAGTGTCAAGCAAAAAAACGACTTTCTGAAAGATGTCGAAAGCACAGTAGCTATCACCAGAGAGGTAAACCAAGCCACAACATCCTCTGCACCTTTAACAGAGGTAATGATCGAATCTGGAAGGGCATTCCAATCTCTGATTGCTTGAGGGAAGAATGAGCCCTTGTAAGTGTCGGTTTTTGCAGCGGGGGTCTGAAAAGTCAACGAATGATGATTTCTACTGTGCCTAATTGGGGGGATAATATTACCTGTTGGAATGATGGCAGCACCCTTTAGATCTTTATACAAAAGAATCAGTCAACTAGCTCTCCTCCTTTTCTTGAGAGACTCCCATTTTAGTTTTTCCAGTATTCCAGTCATACTCATGGTTTCAAAACAGTAATCGCTACTAGTACAAACCTAGCAGCCCTATTCTGAACTTTTTTGATTTCTTTTTGAAGAACCATGCACTGGGGATCCCAAACACAGCTGCCATATTCCAAAATGGGGCGAACAAGTGCCCTATATGCTGCCTCTTTTACATCCTGAGGACATTGATAATTTCGTCTCCGGAAACCAAGAGTTTTATCTGCCTTAGTACACATGTTGCTGATATATATAAGTCATGTGGGATTGTTACTCCTATGTATTTGATGGAATCCACATTTTCATGGACCATACCCTCTAAAGCGGTCCATGAATTACCCCAAAGCACCCCCGAACACACCAAACCACTTTTTTTTGTGTATATAAAATGTATTAATTGACTTTGCTGCACTTGTATTATTGATTTACATTGAATTTAAGACATTTAAAGCTCATCCATAGGGTATAAAGAGGTTACAAAGGTCAAAGTTTTGTAGGATTACTCTCCCTTCATCAGCCAGGTTGGAGACACATGACAACATTTTACTGATCTTTAGTGTCAATATTCCTTGATGATGAAATGTCTAAGGGACTGGAAACTTCACTGTGATTATTTCTTAGATATATAAGTCACAAATAACTATGATTTGATCAGAATTTGCCAAGAGACAAAGAAACTATTGATGCTTAAAGTACATTAAAATTCTATTGAAAATATGCCTGTGTCTCCACAAAGAAAGATATTTCTTGATCTGTGTTGTCATCAGCAACCTCCCAATATTGCACGGTGCAAGCTGGAGACTAAGGGTAAAATTTTATCCTTGGGCAAACGTGGCAGGGCGAACACATAGATCTACTATTATTTTACAGTACAATGCCAGAAAAAGTTATGCAGATTAAATCATCAATTTAGAAACAAACTACATCAATATAAATGAACAAATATATCTACATATGCACCAAAATGCATTAATATATGTATTTTTTTATGTATATACATCTATAATATATGTATTAATAGATCTATATTGTATATTTTATCTTATCAGTGGTAGTTTGTGGTGGTTTGGGGTAATTCAGTGGACCCCCTCTAAAGTGTAAGAAGCCACGATCTTATTTGTTCTTTTCCTTGTTATCTGCAGTATATTGCATTTGACTGGCTGCAGTCTCATATCCCATTTTCTGGCCCAACACCCTAATCTAAACTTCATGGTATAAACTGAATATCACTGGCTGTAAAACTTTGTATTTTGAATGTTTTTATCTATCCTCTTGAAAGATTCACTCAGAATTATTTATACATGTACCTAGAACAACTTAATCATGTTAATGTTTGGGCAGAATCATGACAACCAAAAATGCACATGTTCTGCTTAGAGGGGAGAGGCAATGCACATGTTAAGTTATGGTTAGATGCAAGTACCCTCTGGAATGCATAAAAGACAAACTCAGCAGCAGCTTCTAGATCTTATTAATTAGTGAGCATTGCCTTTGTCAGGTTGTTAGAGTACCTACAAGTCAGGATAAAACCCTGGAACTGAGGTTTACTAATTGCCCAGGGTCAGTTACCAGAGTTAATGGTATTGTGGTGATTGGCGGGACTGACTCCTGGTTAGCTCACACCAACTGAGCTAACCAGGCCGATAGTCCTGCCAATGGTAGAGCACCTAACTTGCAAACAAGGGGTTGCAGGTTCAAGTCCTGCATCCGGTACACTTTTTCTTCCTAAGTTTACTTTAATGGCGCCCAACATGAACAACCCATGGGTTTGTTGTTGATAAGTGCCGGTAGACTTTTGAAACTGATACAGATAGTACATGTATGTTCAGTTGATGCCTGGCTCTTAAAAGTTAAATGATGGAGGAGTGTGGTGATTGGCAGGACTGTCAGCCTGGTTAGCTTGGTAGGTGGTAGCAGGTTCAAGTCTGGCATCTGGCACGCTTTTGCCTCCTTAGTTTACTTTAGTGTGCTCCGAATTGGGAAATCCTATCATGATATTGTCCACATAGAATATGACATTAATACAGAACGTTAGGCTCTGCTTAAGATTATCATCGCCCAGAATGATCTTTGCTGACTGGATTACTACTTTGTTAGAAATCTCACATAGAGGGTTGTATCAATTTTGTGTGTGGTGGCAAGTTGGTGTCATTGTGAACAAGTTAATTTTAGATAATGTTTGTTCAGGGGTCAAGTTGCTTTCACTGGCACTGCCTTTCTCTGAGAGATGACCTAAAATGACCCACTAGGGTTCATGTGTCATTAATCAGGAACTTGAACAAATACAAGATACATTAATTTTACCAGCTTTTGCATTCCAGATAAGAAGCTGTTCAGAATACAAAGAGGAACTTTACGACTGTCAAAGTAAGTAAAGATTAAATATTCAGTCATATAATCCAGGGCCCCGTTGTTCCAAAGTAACAATGACTTTAGTTAACGTATCGTTAAAAGTTTGATCATTAAATGTGGCATATATGCTAATATTTTTGCTGAAAAAAAAAGGGATTTGCAAAAGCTACTCACATTTTTTTAGCAAAAATACCCGTAAATTAGATCTTGTACTTAATAGAACCATTAACATTTTGACCACTAAAAAGCTTGTTAGGCTAACGATGCTTTGAACAACAGTTACTGGGCCCTGATAAATATTTTTTTCTTTCTTTCTTAATGAAACATATGTTTTGGATACTTCTGACATGTCTGATGAGTACCCACAACATATGTTTTTGTAAAGAAATGAAAAAAATATAAGTAAAGATAAACAGGAAATGCCACAATCTGGAAGCACCGCCCTCCTGAGGCACCAACAGGAGATATGAGGAACAAATAAAAACAATACAAATAGCACATATGAAACCACAGGCACCAGAGTTGCCAGTAATGATCGATCATAATCGATCATCAGTCACTTTTGCCTTTTGTGACTGATGATCAGAAAGATTTTTTATAGTCAACTAAGGCAAGTTATAAAGAAATGAAATTCAAAGTTGGACAATGGGTCATTCTAGATTTGCGGTCAATAAAAGTGAAAAAACTAAATGGTCAAATAGCCTTAAAAAGTCAACCCAAAAGTATATTTTTCTTCTCCTGAAAACATATGTTGTGGGTACTCATTAGAAGTGCCTCCATGAGGCACTTCTAATCAGTACCCACAACATATGTTTTCATGGAGAAATAAGAAAAAAGAGGCACATCTAATGAGTACCCATAACGTATGTTTTCATGGAGAAATAAAGAAAAATAGTATCTGGATACCCCTCTTATTAATCTGGAACTATGAAAAAGTACCTGGAAGCGAGCAAAATTAAGAATGAATATATTTTCTACAAGTGGATAATTAATCGATTATCAGTCGTTTTTACAAAACTGATGATCGACTATGAAATTCTAGCCACTGCCCAACACTAACACACATACACAAAGAAAGAAATGCAACAGAAGAATTGCCTTAGAACAGTCAGTAGGAAAACTGCCGGGGATGGGGGGCGGGGTGGGCGTAAACCAGTTTTATTCACGTGAAACTTGACTTAATTCTGATGCAGCTCCAAATTACAGATACACCACAACCTCTTTATAACACGATTGTTGGGGTCCATAGCATAAACCATGTTAGTTAAACAACCGTGTTATATACAAACAAAAATGTATAGATTATATTGAAAAATGACCATTTATGGTCATTTTTCAATATAATCTATACATTTTTGGGATCCATCTTTGAACCATGTTATATCCAAAACCGTGTTATAACAAACCATATTATAAAGAGGTTGAAATGTATAGGCTTGCTTTACATAGGGACCTCTACCTCATCTGTGAAACATCATAGTGAAACACTGTGATGAAACAAAGCAACGCCTCAGTGGCGATCTGAAGCCATAACACAAGGAAACCACAAACAGGATTAGAAAGAGCCCGACCTTAGACATTCATAGCTAGTCAGGCATGTTTAGGTGGAAAAAATCTTTTCTAGAGCTATTGACAGGTTAATAACAATAATTGTCACATAGTAGCCTAAATTCCTAACATTCAGCATGAAATATTTGGTGATATAGATGATCTACATGTATGAAAATGTGATAAATCAGTTATACCATGGTTCTGCATACATGTATATACATGTACGTGCAATAATGCACTAGCTCACGCTCGTGCATTATTGCATAGTACATGCACACAAACCATGGTATAACTATGACTTAACCAAAAGATTTTCCATTGTCTCATATGTAAGTAAAAGTGAAGTTAATTTTCTTATTTTTCCCAGGAAACAGGATTTGACATTCCGTGCAAATTGTCTCCAAATGTCATTTTTTTTTCAGGAAAAAATAAAAGTATCCTCAATATACATGTATTGTCTGCTGAGATTGCCCAGAGAGTGCTAAGCATCAATTTTCATTTTGAAATATTTTTCTTATTTTTCCCAGGAAACAGAATTTGGCATTTCATGCAAATTGTCAACTATGGAGACAATTTGCATGAAATGTCAAATTCTGTTGGCTAAAAAAAATAAGAAAAGTATCATCAAATATATTGTCTGTTCAAATTGCCCAGAGAATGGTAAAGGTTAGAGGAACTTCAAAATTACTTCTGCACTGAGCAACATAATTAAAAATGACAGGTTCAGTTTTTGTTGAATAAAATACATAAAACCAGACTGTCTGGAGTAGATTATAATGACCAAAGCTACAGCTGACCAACCAGATTGCACCAAATTTTGACCAAATTAAGATGCTGATGTTATTTATTATGACTGACATGATTGCACCCAATCAGATTGTAGCAGTACGGTGTCAGCCAGTTTAATTTAAAAAAGGTGTCAGTTGATTGAATTAAAAAAAAGGCGGGGTGTTGCATCATTTTAAGTAAACAAGGTCAGTAATTCAAGCATTGCACCAGACCAGGTGTTACACCTTTACCATAAAAAAGACAAAAAATAATAAATAAATAAAATAAAAAAGTAGTTGCAAGAAGAAAAAAAACAACTGTCCCATACAATGGTTAAAAATTATAAACCATGATATTGTCTTAGTTTGTCTTCTATGACATGCCAAAAATAGCTCAATCCAGAAAGTTCCAAAAGGAATAAATACAACTTGTTTTTGTAAACAAGTCTCCAGAAAAGTGTATAGAAACTTGCAGTGAACATGAACATAATGATACTTAAAATAATTAAACATCTCATATATTACAACTGTTTGCCAATGATCCAAATGTCCCAGTCCAGGTTTTACAGATAACCCTCTATTAACAGCACTCTGACGTCACAGTGACAAGAACAGCACTGCTCATTACGTAAACACGCCTATTCAAATATATAGAAAATTTCACCTCTAAAAACTGAAAATGTTCAGATAAAAAAAACATATTTTTTGTATTTCTGCTCAAAACAAAGATTGTGAGTACTCATTAGAACTGCCTCACTGAGGCAGTTCTAATGAGTATCCACAATCTATGTTTTCAGCAGAAATAGGAAAAATAATGTATACCCCTGTAAACCCCAGTTTTACTATATAAAAGTGGGGTTTAAGGGGGTCAGTATTATATAGGTATGTTTTCGTGATGTATAGATAACCTTTACCTGGATTTAGTCTAACATGCAGTTTGATTACATTGGTCAATGATAATCACGTAGACAACTACCTTAAGGAAATTTTGACATTTGTATACTATGGCTTGATTGTAAACAGTGGACCCAAAAATCAAAGTGTACCGGTAGTCTTTACAGTTGTGATTTGCTCTTTAAGAGTTAAACTACAGCACATGTGTCCCAAATTATTGCTGTGACCTTAGCTTCAGATAAGAGTGGGTATCAGGAAAATATTTTTCTTGTTTCTCCATGAAAACATATGTTGTGGGTACTCATTAAAAGTGCCTTGACAAGGCGCTTCTGACGTGTACCCACAATTTAGGTTTTCATGGAGAAATAAGAAAAATATCTTAACTTTTATTTTTGTTGAGAAATAAATATATCTATCCATATTTTTATTGAAAAAAAAATCCTTATCTGTACCTAAGGCTGTGACATTCCTGCAGGCTTAAGCATCCTGGTGGCCAACTGGTTAGTGGTCACGACTTCAGAACACAAGGTCACAGGTTCGAATCCCGCTGAAGGTGGAATTCCACTCGTGATGTACAGAGCTTTATTGTACTGATCCTTCATTATCACCCTTCCATCATCTGGACGTTGCTTGAATGATGTTGAAAGGGACGTAAAACACCACTGTCGTCATTCTTGCAGGCAAAAAAGGCAGAAAATATCAGAAGTATGTTTATGGAGAGACGCTTGACTGTTCACAGTGGAAAATAGACTATGACAACTGTGTGAAATATCAATACAAGAGAGATCTCAAGGCTGCCGTGTGTACTTATTTATTTTTTTTTTTTTTTATTTTTTGTTTTCTCTCTTTTTTAGATTTTTTTTTCAGTCTGTAAAGTTTATTGATTTTACCAGTTACAAATGTCTTTTTGGAACCAGATTATCAAAAAAGATATACATGTACATGTAATTTGTTAGTCATTCATCTAAGAGGAATCTCATCTATCATCATGTGCACTATTCTCTCATTGTCATACCAGCATATGTATTTAATTTGTAAAACAAGATAGTGCACCTTTTTTGCAATCGATCATTTATTATAGTTCAGTGACTTAATATGTATATTTACTAATTGAACCCGGATATGTGCTGCCTTTGCAAACACTGTAGATCCAGATCTTCTGAAGAAGCCAACTGATCTGGATCTGCACTGTTTGTCATTCAATATGTGAGTTTATGCCAACAACCTGGATCAAGTAATCTGATCGGCTGAAAAGTCGAAATGGGTGTGTGTATTCAGCATGACAAGGGTTAATATCATATATTTAACCTTTTCATCCCTTAGTTTCTGAAATGGAATCTCCTGTTCTTAAATTTGGACATTCACTGATGAAAAAAAAAAAAAAAGTTTCAGTCTAAAATCAAATACAATGGCAAATTGTGTAGATTCTTATGAGATGGCTTGCTATGAGCTGTCTCATCTGAATCCACACTGTTTGCATAGGTGTCTGGTTTGGTCTACCGGGATGAAAAGAAGGTTAAGAGACATGGAAAATAATTCTGGGCCCAGTTGTTCAAAGCTAACGACGTCGTTAGTTAACGATTCGTTAAAATTTACATCAAGTGATACGCAAATATGCTGAAATTTTTGGTGAAAAAATGTGAGTACAGCTTGCAAAAGCTACTCACATTTTTTCAGCAAAAAATATCAGAATATTGTATATTGAATCCGCTAAAACAGTTAACGAAATGACCCTTAATGAGCTCTTTAAGCTAACGACACTTTGAATAACTGGGCCCTGATGTGGAAATATTTGTCTA
The DNA here is from genome assembly GCA_964016985.1 of Anodontia alba. Taxonomy (NCBI): domain Eukaryota; kingdom Metazoa; phylum Mollusca; class Bivalvia; order Lucinida; family Lucinidae; genus Anodontia; species Anodontia alba. The sequence goes on along the minus strand of OZ024830.1, from coordinate 92,411,521 downwards.
ATTTCTCATTTTGGTGGAGGTGGTGATGGCTACTCCGATTCTTTCCATTAAGAGTAGCAGGTGGGAACAGTCGTTCCTTTATGAGCAACCCCTATTTTGAAAGGCTTCAAATATTAAGGAGACGCTGTCTGCAGAATAGTCTCCCTTTGTAAAATGATGAAAAAATCTTTCTGATGTATCCACACACTTTATCCTCTGAATGCTTGGTAAAAACGCTCAGCAGATGACATTTTAAATATTTTTCTCATCTGTCACAGAAAATAGGATTTTGACAATTCATACAAATTGTCTCCTCAGGAGACAATTTGCTAGTCATGGTTTATTTCCCAGAAAAACAAAATGAAAAAGTATCATCAGTTTGTTTGTTTGAATAAACCCAGAGAGTTGTAAAGGTTAAATATAAGCAGACATTTTAACAACCTTAGGAGCAAATTCTAGTAGGTAAGGTCCTTATTTAAAGAAGGTTGCCCAATTGGCATAGCCATTCTTACCTGGGGCCCTCTAAAACAACATACAGTGTATACATACAGCTATCAGGTCTCTCCCTTCCACTGGTTCAAGAAGGGCAGTTGTCAGTTTCTGGCAAAAGAATGTGCACAGTACTGGTTAACCACTTAGAGGACTAAGTCTGCCCAGTAAAAGTGTGGTTAGGTAAATTGGCTGTGCTGGACATGACCCCATTAGGTTGACTGGGCTGTAAAACCTCAACACAAATACAGATATCACAAACATATAAATTCTTTAAATGTTTAAACAATTAACTGATACTCATTCTCGCACACATACTGCGCCCATGCCGGCCTCCATGGCTCAGTTGGATGCGCGTCGGACTGGTGATCAGGATAAGAAGGTTGCGGCTTTGACCCCTGCTGGGTTGGCAACATTCTTTTGCATTTACACATGAACCCTAATAGAATGATATAAGAAACAATGTAACAAACTTAAGTTGGTGGAGGTAATGGCATAGCAGTAATCCTTGAAATAAGGAGCACTCCCTTCTTTTAGCCATTTTAAACATTTCGAAACAAAATTGCTTAATGTTTCAGTATTTTTAACTTCTATTTGAATGCTATTCCATACAAGAGCACCAGAATATGACAAACTTCGTTTAAATATGCTTAACCCTTAAAGCACCAATCACAACAATTGTCGTCTGCTTTGTCTTCTGCCGGTTACTTTAAAAGTCATTGTTGCAAATGGTGTGGACCCAGATAAAGGAGCAGTCTGCTCTAGGTCCACACTGTTTGCCTACATGCAAAATGTAAGTTTGAAAAGTTTGCAAGAAGATGCAGCAGACGACATAAGCAGACGACATTTTCAGATGCAGATTTTCTTGGCGCTTTAAGGGTTAACTTTGATTTTGGTATTGTAAAATGTTTGTTTGTCTAAAAACTAACCAGACACTCTGCTATTGGAAGAAGACTTGTGGTCGAAGAGTCCACTCAATGAAAATAGGTTAATATTCATGAAGAATGTGCATGTCAGAGAACCATAGTGGCTTTAACCTTCGCCTGGGTAAAATATATGTGATCATTTACTTACATGTGGATGGTAACCGAAAAGTGTCACATTCTTTTGTTGACTAAGGTTACCCAGCTCAGACCATCAATTAACCCTTATCATGCCGAATAAATTAAGATGCCACGCCCACTTCTAATTTTCAGCCTATCAGATTGCTTGATCCCGATCTATAAGTTCACATACTTAATGGCAAACAGTGCAGATCCAGATAGTTGGCTTCTTCAGAAGCCAACTGATCTGGATCTACACTGTTTGCAAAGGAAGGGTATATCTTGATTTAGCAGGGCAACGGTTAGAAAGCATCCCAGTGCCCCGTTAGCCCAACTTCAGGGCCCAGTTGTTCAAAGCTAACGACGTCGTTAGTTAACGATTCGTTAAAATTTACATCGAGTGATACGAAAATATACTGAAATTTTTTGCTGAAAAAATGTGAGTAGCTTTTGCAGTGCAAAAGCTACTCACATTTTTTCAGCAAAAAATATCAGAATATTGTATATTAAATCTGCTAAAACAGTTAACGAAATGACCCTTAACGAGCTCGTTAAGCTAACGACGCTTTGAACAAATGGGCCCAGATCACTAGGAAACAGGTTCAAATCCTGCTATAGGCAGAATTCAGCTCATGACTGTATGGCGATTCATTGCACAGAGCTTTTCATTATCATCCTTCTAATGTCTCGATATGACTTAAACAATATTAAAAGGGACGTAAAACACCAACGCATCATCTCTCTCTTCACACAGCAATAAATGGGTACCATTCAGGGGAAGAATAAAAGACAGTGAAAGCAGAGGATTGGATCCCGCCTTTCATAAGCTGTTGCCCAAGACATGCTCGGCTCTCCCACCATGGCCACAAGGTCAAGGCAGCATTTTCCCTGACTCGCGTTTAATTAGTTACGGTGAGATCATGGTCACTACCCTTATAGCAGTCTCTGTTTGCTGGACCCTGTAAGCCCAGTCACTACAGGTTTTAAAATGTGTTTGCTATGCTAAAATTATACTATACAACCACCATGGCTCCAGTCTTTCATGAAGATTGATCATAAAATATTTTCTATGGCCATTCTCTCCCTTTCACTGGTTCAAGAAGGACAGTTTCCTTTTTTGGTGATAGAATGTGCACAATACTGGTTAACCACTTACAGGACTATGCCTGCCTAGTAAAAGTGTGGTTTAGTAAAATGACCATGCTTGACATGACCCCATTTGGTTGAATGGGCCGTAAAAACCAACACAAAAACATGGCTGCAAGGCTAAGGCATAGTTTTCCCTGACACATCAAAATCATGTTTATGGACCTTCAAAAGTGGGGGTAAGTCTCCTGATTGATGCATTTATTTTCGATCTATAGAGAATATTTATTCTTTTGCTGTGAATACCATAAATATTGTCCTCGAGTGTAATGAAAACATCAGTATTTTCACGAGTGCGAAAAATTTGAATGTTTTCATTACACGAGATGAAAATTTTTATGGTATTCATTGAAAAAGAGTAAATTTTCTTTTTATTTTAGTTTTTTACACGCCACTGCACGTTTCTGACGTCATATCTAACGTCACCAAACAAAACATGAGCGTCATGGCGTCGACGTTCAGTGCTTAACATGCGAAACGCTGGAGAGACAAAAACAAAAAGTTTCGGCAAATCAAAATAATATTGATACCAAAATGTTCCTTACATTCTAACTAAGAAAATGCATACCAACACTTGATAGTTTTGTTCAGAAACAAAGAAGTTAGAGGTGTTCAAAAATCTGAAGTAGAGGTAACATCCACTTCTGAAACAATGAAGAAAACCGAAGTCGTCCAAAGCGAGCAGTGAAAATATAAATCGTATCAGTCACTATAGTGAAATGATACGATATCATTTCACTAGTGATTGATACCACTTTTATTTTCACCAGATATACACTGATTTCACCGCTAACAATAAAATAAAAGCTTAATTTTATTTATTTGTGGCTTTGAATTATAATCTGTTTCCCAACAAAAGGACAAGAATTATCACTATTTGGACAATAGGTATGGTAACCTCTTTTAAATGACGAATCCCTAAATCTTACTAATGGACCCTTAAACTCCAGATCTGGGAGTCCCAGAGACCCTCACTTTCAAACCCTGAGAGAAACCTTGCTAAGGACACTTTTGACTGTACATGTTTTTTTTGTTTTGTTGTTTTTTTTTGGGGGGGGGTTGTTGTTTTTTGGGGTTTTTTTTAGGTTTTTGGGGTTTTTTTGGGTTTTTTTTTTTTGTTTTGTTGTTGTTGTTTTTTGGGGGGGAGGTGGGGGTGCGGGGGCTGTTTAGAAGTAAGAAAAAGCTGCTGTGAATTCTACTTCACTTGAGTGCCATATTTTTATACACCACCACACAATAGTGGTGGGGTATTATGGTTTCACGTTGGATGTCCATCTCTCAGCCATCAGCCCATCCGTTTTTCATTTCCAAATGATAACTTGAGTAAACTTCAATGGATTTTCACCAAACTTGGATGTGCATTGATATTGTAGATATCTGGTTTGGGATTGCTAATGGGCAAATTTCGTCAAATTTTTACGGAGTTACGTATCAGCCCGAGACATGCCCATATTTTCGTTTCCAGTCAATAACTTGAGTAAATAACAAGGGATTTTAACCAAACTTGCTATATGCAAACTTGCTATATGCATTGACATTAAGGAGATCTGGTTTGGAATTGCTAATGGACAAATTTCGTCACATTTTTACAGAGTTATCTGCCCGAGACACGCCCATTTTTTTGTTTCCGGACGATAACTTCAATAAATAACAAGGTTTTTTAACTAAGCTTGCTGTATGCATTGATATTATCACGATCTGGTTTAGGATTGTTATCTGTCCATTGATATTATCAAGATCTGGTTTAGGATTGTTATCTGCCCCTCCGTCATTTTCTTTCCAGACATTTTTGCAACGATAACTTAACCTTTACCACTCTCTGGGCATTTTCAGCAGACAGCAAATTGATGATATTTTTCTTATTTTTCCCAGAAATCAGGATCTGACATTTCATGCAAATTGTCTCCTGAGGAGACAATTTGCATGCAATGTCAAATCCTGTTTTCTGGGAAAAATAAGAAAAATATTTCAAAATGTCGTCTGCTGAAAATTTTACCCAGAGTGCTAAGCTTTAATACATAAACAAATAATTGCTATGGCGGGGTATTATGCTTGTGGTGCTTTTATTCTTTTTGTATTGTTTCCAGAAAGAGTTAATAGCCATTGAAGAGAAGAAAAGACAAGTCCGTTTAAGAAGGGCACGGTATAATGATGTATGGCAATACCGCTCAACTCCACCAGAAGACTGGACTGCTCCAAGAAAGGGGACCTTGAGTGGTAAAAGAACGGAAAAGATTGGTGGTAGAAGCAAGACAGATGTGGAAGAAACTGAAACAAAATCCAGATGTGTAACATCTTGATGAGCAGTCTATTTAGGATTTTTAAATTTTAATAAACATACGAGGGATGTTCGAAATGAATTGCTTATTTCTATCTGGAGACTTCAAATTTCAAGTTAGCCCAAAAGTACTCATTTCATGCCCTCGAAGTACTCCCCGTGGCTAGAAATGCAAAGTTTCAGCCGATGTATCCACTTCTTGAAGGCGTCACGGTACGCTGATTTGGGCATAGTAATAAGGTACTGATGAATGGCAGATCCAAGTGCCTGTCGGGACTGGTATTTCCGCCCAGCAAGGAATGCTTTCAATTTTGGAAACAAAGAGAAATCACATGGGGAATACGAGGGGGGGGGGGGGGGGGAGCAAAACAGTTACTTTTTCTTTCTTCAAAAACGCCGTAACTATTGCGGAGGTATGAGCTGGGGCATTGTCATGTAAAAGACGGACATGTTTAAAACCAGTGGCAGGGCATCCTTTCTGATAATACTTTTTCAGTTTCTTCAGTACTACGTCTTTGTAGTACTTTCCGGGTGATGCTTTTGCCCTTTTTCACTGGCACTTTTATTGCAACCCCTTCACCAGAGAAGAAGATTGCATACAAAACCTTCTTTGTACTCAAAGAACGTTTGGCAATTATTGGGCGTTTGCTGTGTTTAGTGACCCAGATCTTATTGCTAACCTTTCTGACGGGCTCAAAATAATGGACCCAGGTTTCATCACCTGTGACGACATTGGCAAACTGCTTTTTGTCATATTTTGGAAACATTTGAAGCAGCTTTTTGGCCACTTTAACCCGTTGCCTCTTTTGCTCGTCAGTCAACAGATGTGGCACCCATCTAGCAGAAATCTTTCTGACTTTCAAATGCTTCTTCAAAATAAGGTGAACCGTTGATAGTGATATGCCAACCTTTCGTGCAATATCACGAACTGTAAATCTGGCATCTGCTTCAATGATTTCCTTTATTTTGGAAACGATTTCTTTACGAGATGCAGATTTTGGCCTACCTGATTTCGGTGCATTTTTGATGGACTCTACACCAGACTCAAATTTCTTTTTCCACCGCCGAACTGTGTCATAAGACACACAAGAAGGTCCAAAAGCAGTAGAAATTTCAGTCATCAGCTTCTTCAAAGAACAACCAAGTTTTGAGCGAGCTTTGATGTAAGCCCGTATTTCATCTTTTTTGTCGACGCTTCTACCAACCATTTTTACTGCAGTGGTCAATGACTGCGTGTATTCAAATGGCAAATTTTATGTCTTACGTTTAGTCTAACATGTACATGTATATACCATTGTGTAGATATTGAATAGCCCTATACAGGCATGTATTGGTTTTTATCGTGCCCCACGTGGATATCGAGCTAGAGGACAATAAGCAACTCATTTCGAACATCCCTCGTAGGCCTAGATATGAGAGGGTATCAGGTTAATATTTTTCTTATTTCTCCATGAAAACATATGTTGTGGGTACTCATAAGAAGCACCTCAGCGAGGCGCTTCTAATGAGTACCACAGCATATGTTTTCGTATCAGAAAAATATCAACACTTTTGGATTGAAAAAAGCGCCTTCACTAGAGCTATGATAATTGTAAAGAACAGTCAGAAGGTGTTGTTGAGAGAGAATGCAGTGATGGAAAGCAGAATGGTTAATAAGGCCAAATAAAGAATACAGTGGAACATCAGTGGTTCGAACATATTTGGGACCATAGAAATTTGTTCGCAATATTGGTAGTTTGAGTCACCGAGGATTAATCATGGCACCAGGTCAAGAAGCAAATTGTGATATTTAGAGAAAGCTTTTCTATCTTCCACACAATAATGGTATGTTGAGTGTATTCCTTAGAATTGCCTCGATGAGGGAGTGCACACAACATACAATTTTATGATAAAATAAGAGAATTCCCAAAATATTTTTCTTGAGCTATTGAAAGAATTTTGCAGGGACTCAAAAATGAGTTCGAATTAGCCATGGTAAATAAGCCGTCGGTGTTCAAGCTATTGAGGTTCAACTGGATGTGTGTTTACAGTGCCTACCTAATTCTCCTGATAAAACCTTGCAACTTTTATGGCCCTGCCATTTCAGTGGGGCATATACATTTGTAGTTTCACTGCTGTCCGTATGTCCGTCTGTACATACGAAAAATGGTTTCCGTTGCTGCCCATATAGATCCATATCTTCATTTTAGGACAATAACTTAAGTAATTCTCAATAGGTTTTCGCCAAACTTGATATGTGCATTGATATTATGGAGATCTGGGCCCAGTTGTTCAAAGTGTCGTTAGCTTAAAAGAGCTTGTTAAGGGTCATTTCGTTAACTGTTTTAGCGGATTCAATATACAATATTCTGATATTTTTTGCTGAAAAAATGTGAGTAGCTTTTGCACTGCAAAAGCTACTCACATTTTGTCAGCAAAAAAGTTCAGCATATTTGCGTATCACTTGATGTAAATTTTAACGGATCGTTAACTAACGATGTCGTTAGCTTTGAACAACTGGGCCCTGGTTTGGGATTGCTAATGAGCTTACCTATTTCATCAATTTATGACAGTTATCAGCCCACGACACGATTATGGTGTGGGATATTATCATTTTACGTTTTTATTAAGAAGATTGTCAGAACAACAATGACATATTTGCCTCCCCTGAACATGTATTTAGTTTCCGTGTAGCTGGAAAAGCCTTGCATATATCAGCTGTCAGATGGAAAATTCTTGTCAGTGTTGGGTAAAATACTTCATTTCTGTTCATCACCAATATTGATGCTTAGCATGCTAGGTAAAATTTCAGCACATGACTGTTTGAAATATTTTTCTTATTTCTCCCAGAAAATAGTCATTGACATTTCATGCAAACTGGAGACAGTTTGCATGAAATGTCAAGAACCATTTTCTGGGGTGGGGAGGAGGTGGGGAATATCATCAATTAGTAACTGCGGAATTTACCGAGAGAGTGGTTGAGGTTAAATGGACCACACATAGTTAAATATATGATTTATTTTTCATGCAAAACGATACTTCTGTTTTTATCTTATGGGTACTCATTTTAAGGGAATGGATACACTTTCAGGGGAGGTAACTCTTTTCAAACTTGTTTTGCCTCCCTCCTGGAAAGGGGTTTACTCTAAAAGGAAACAATTTGCTCCCCTTGGGAGCCAATTCTTTCCCTTTAGTGTAGATCATTTTTCAGAAGGACTTTTTGTGCAACAAAGCAAACAGAAAGTCACAAAAGTTGTCTCCCTTGTAAACAGTGGGAGAAAATGTAACCTTAACCCATTGTAGTCTGGAGACTCCTAAAAGGGTAATTTGCAAACAGTGCAGACCCATATCAGACGCCACAGAACGCAGCGTCTGATCAGGGTTCCACTGTTTGCAAATAGTCCTACCATTTTTCTCTAGGAATATCTAAATCGCATGGCCTGACATATATGTCCCTAAAATCTACTTGATTGATTTTGTTGGGGTTTAATGACACGTCAACACTTGTGGGTCATTTTGTGTCGTCTCCCAGAGAATGGGAGAAAAGAGATTGTAGAGGAGATGAAAAAGAGGAATACTGGGAAGAAAGAGGGAAATGAAATAAAGCAAAGGAACAGAAGAAATAACAACTTTCCTTCTCTAACCTTACCTGCTGCAAGGACAACAGGCCTTGCACAACTGTAAACCAATATCAGTTGGGTACCCCGGTGACAAAAGCTACAGGACACCTTTGCCTCATCCAACCACCCCAATTCTGGCGAAAGAATGTGCACAATACTGCTAAACCGCTTAGACGACTAAGCCTGCCCAGTAAATACGTGGTTAGGTAAACTGACTGCGCTCCACATGACCCCATTGGGTTGACTGGGCCGTAAAACGTCAACACAAACAACAACCATCCCAAACATAAAATTAAAATTAGAATTTTCCCATATACAGTGAAGGGGAGTTCATTCGATCTACAATGGGTTAATTTTGTTATGAAAGTGATTCCAGAGAATGCATATATTTGTTGTTATGGAGACATTTTGAACATGGTTGTTTATATTCCTTTTTTCAGAGCTATATTAATGAAAAAAGTTCAGAAAGAACTAATCTGTTCCATAAAATCAAACAGACCCTACCTCACAGGCTCACAGGCAGGAAAGAATCTTGTCAAAATTTTAATCTGTCTGAAAAAAATACTACTGCTGGCTTTCAACTTGAAGAAAAAAAAAAAAGACAAAAAAAAATACCTTGCCAGAGATACCACTTGGCAGATAAAGTCTTTATTTTTGCTTTCCTTGGGATCCAGCGGACCCATTCTGATTCTTGGAAAATTGAGTCCACATAAGGTGACGCTAACGGACATATGCAGACTGCAGATTACATGGCTTCCATATGAAGGGTCTCAGTGAGTGAAAATGAGACTGATTTCTTTTTTGTGTGTGTGTTTGATGTTTCCAAGGGATAAGATAATGCCATGACTGTTCATCAGTAGTACACCATAATCTCTCATAACATTTTTTTTTGTGGGAGCCAAAGAAAACAGTATTAGCTAAACAAATGTGTTGTTTCCAAACAAAAATGTCTAGAGTATATAAAAAAAATGGCCATAAAAGGTCATTTTTCTATATAATCTATACATTTTTTTTTTTTTTTTTTTTTTTTGGATACAACACTTTTGGGCCCCACCTTTAACCCTTAAAACGCCAAGAAAACCTGCATCAGAGAATGTTGTCTGTTAATGTGGTCTGCTGAATATTCTTGCAAACTTTTCATACCTATTTTTGCATACCGGCAAACAGTGTGGACCCTAATCAGACTGCTCCTAAGGAGCAGTCTGATCTGGGTCCACACTGTTTGCAAAAATGACTTTTAAAATCACAAGCAGATGACAATTGTTGTGATTGGCAGTTTAAGGGTTAAACTGTCTTATATCCGATCCTAAACTAGAACAGGTCTTTTACTACATTTTGATGCCGCCAAAAAGTGCTGGAGGAGACCCTGATCAGATGCTGCATTCTCTGTCTTCCTGTACAAGAGTCCAAAATGCAAGTTCTGGAGGTTTAATGAAACGCTTATTGACTGCAAAAATGTACATGTTGATCTAAGCATGTATGTAACTTCAGTAAGTAAGCATTGCTTAGTGACATTTCTAGTTTCAACCAATTGCCAGTATTTGGGTATTTCTAAAGCAAAAAATCCAAAATGTTCGGGGTCCAGTTGTTCAAAGCATTGTTAGCATAACAGTTATGAAATTGATATGATGTCAAATATTGAAGTTCAAAAGAATTCAGTATACCGGTATATTTATGAAAAAAAGTTGACTCCATCAAAAATATTAGTTTATTTAAAATTTTGGTTTAAGAATATATACCGTATTAGACCTAATTACCGCACATACTCCTATAAGCGCACAGTCAAGCGATTTCGTAGTCTTAAGATTGCAGGCAGTGTACTTTTTTGTCTACTTCTTTATAAAGACATATGTTGTTGGTACTCATTTGAATTGCATCGACTTGTCAATGCAATTCAGATGAGTACCCACAACATATGCGTTTACAAAGAAAATCAGAAAAATTGCATAATCAATATCAAATAAGTCCTTTTCTGATCTTTTTTTTTTAAAGTGTACCCTTAGCAGGTATATATTTTAACACAAATGAGTGTTCCCAGTAAAAATTGAAAAACCTAAGCACACAGTGCGGTAATTAGGTCGAATACGGTATATTATAAAAAAAAAAATATTGGCTTATTTCATTCAGCTAACAGTCCTTTGATCAGCTGCACCCTGTATAAGTGTTATAACCTTGATTCATGTTTGTAAATTGTGTTTAATTAAATCTGTTTGTTTGTTTAACATATAATATTTATAATAAAGAATGACACATGTAGCGGTACATTTTTTGTATTTATTTATACAAATTATACCAAGTTTTTCATAAAGGTTACTTTGAAAGCATGAAATTAATTCCATTTTCACCATGTATAACCTCTTAAAAACCTTGACCATTACAGAAACACACCTATTCAAATACATGTATATTGAAAATTTCACCACCAAAAACTGAAACTAAAAATTCTGATATTTTTCATATTTCTGAACAAAATCATAGATTTTGGGTACTCATTAGAACTGCCTCCAAGATGTAGTTCTAAAGATTACCCTAAATGTGGCATCTGACAGCCCATAAAATTACAGTTTAATAGTCTCTCGCTTTTGAACTGGATCAAAAATGAAATGATATTTTTATCTTAACTCTGAATTAATGTTGGCAACATTAATTTAGAGATACGATAAAAAAGCCATTTCATTTCAAGAACGAGAGACTAATTGAAATTTTACAGGCTGTAAGGTGCCACAGTTTATGACTGTTTTAATACCATATATCATTTTATTAAACCTTTCTTGGATAATAAATGCCTATTTTTTGAGGAATATGGAGCCTTTAACCCATTTTTGCCAAATAGACTCTTCTACCTGAACTCTTTGGACCAGTCCATTTCCAGTTTAAGCGGTGTCTGGTCAGTTTTGATTATTACACTGTTTTATTGAAATACCTGTAGTTAATGCATTTCAGAGGCATCTGATCAGGGTCTGCATTGTTTGCCAATGTCCGCTAGGGACAAATGGGTTAATGACATGCAGAGATTCCTATTGTATGAAATATATTGTATTATGCAGATTCTGACACAGTGATGTTTGTCTCTCTTAACTTTGACAAAATTGTCTCTCTCTCTCTGCCTTTCTGTCTTTATTCCTCTCATATTACTTTCTTGCACAAATCATTATAAGTTGAAAAGATTGTGTTCTCTACTCTGCGTATATGTAAATTCAACTGTCAGAATTTTGCTCTTAGAAACATGTATATTTGTTTAAATGAAGAATTATAAGAAGAAAAAAAAACTACAGGTGAGGGGTGGGGGTGGGTGCTTAAACCAGTTTTACTCGTGCAAAACCTCACCCTTAATTCATATGCAGCTCCAAATTACAAATATATGTTTGGTCCGGCTAGGGGCCCTCTACCCCATCTGTGAAACAGCAAAGTGAAACACATCATTACGAAAACAAGCTATACGAATATACTGAAAATTTCATCTCCAAAAACTGAAAATTTTCAGATTAAAAAAACTCTTCCATTTTACATATTTCTACTCAAAACATATGCGTATAATTGGAAACTCTGCGATGAAAAAAAGCAAAGGGCTCATTGGCGAACTGATGCCAGAACACAAGAAAATAACAAACAGGACCACGATGAGCTCGACCACAGACAAGCCATACTCAAAATTTGTACCAAATTTCAAAATCCCAGGTGCAGTTACTAGTTCCAGAGAAAAGTTTGACACAAAATTCCCTATGTAATACAATCGAGAGAAAGAAGAAAAGAATTCCGCGGAAGGCATCATCGCACCTGCTGGGGCAAAAGTCAAAGGAACCACAATCAGAACGTGGTTATTAAATAAATAAGTTTATTTCATTCTTAGCAGTGCTTAGTTGGAAAACTGGGTTGAAAATAAATGTAGACAAAGTGCCTAGTGGGGCACATATATTTTTAAGGCCAGTGCCATTCCCTCTGATGGTTAAATCTTCAGCACTGACTTTTCATATTATACAGCCCAATGATAATGGAATGTCGATGTAAAATGTGTAAAAGTCACTGGAGCGTGAAATATAGGTCAAGGTCACCGGGTCAAGGTACCTGCTAAGTCAGTACATCAAGGAGCACTATGCAAGATATGGTGGTTGTAGGCCTTATAGTTTAGGAGTTATCCAACATCAACATAAAATGGTCAAGGTCACCGGGTCAAGGTACCTGCCAAGCCAGTGCAATGAGGTGAAGCACTATGCAATGTTTAGTGGTTTTAGGTCTTATATTTGAGTAGATACCGAACATGTAGGTAAAATGTGTCAAAGTCACTGGAGTGCAAAATATAGGTCAAGGTCACCAGGTCAAGATACTTGCGGAGTCCGTACATTGAGGAGAAGCACTATGCAAGGTTTGGTGGTAGTAGGCCTTATAGTTGAGGAGATATTGAAGGCAATGTAAAATGTGTAAAAGGCACTGGAGCGCAAAATATAGGATCAAGATACCTGTCGAGTCAGTACATCTAGGAGAAGCACTATGCAAGGTTTGGTGGCTATAGAGGTCTTACACTTGAGGAAATCTGGAACGTTGATGTAAATTATGTCAAAGTCACTGCAGCCAAAATATAGGTCAAGGTCTCCAGGTCAAGGTACCTGCCAAGTCAGTACATTAAGAAGAAGCACTTTGCAAGGTTTGATGGTTGTAGGCCTTATAGTTGAGGAGATATCGAACGTCGACGCAAAATGTGTCAAAGTCACTGGAGCGCAAAATATAGGTCAAGGTCACCAGATCAAGGTACCTGCCGAGTTAGTACAGCTAGGAGAAGCACTATGCAAGGTTTGGTAGTTGTACGCCTTATAGTTGAGAAGATCTGGAACGTCAACGTAAATTGTGTCAAAGTCACTGGAGTGCAAAATATAGGTCAAGGTCACTGGGTCAATGTACCTGCCAAGTCAGGAGGTCAGGGAGATGTGTCATGCAAGGTATGAAGGTTGTTGTAGAATTGTAAATTGATTAGAATACTAACTTTGACGTAAATGTCGAACTTCCAGATAAATGTTGAGACGGACTGATGGACGGACGAACGGAAAAGGGGATGCCTATGTCGCAAAGTCAGGAGGTCAGAGAGATGTTTCATGCACGGTTTGATGGTTGTTTAGTCTTGTAGTTGATTAGAATACTAACTTTGACATAAATGTCGAACTTCGACATAAATGTCGACAGACGGACGAACGGACAAACAGACGAACGGAAAAGTGGACGCCTATGTCGCAAAGTCAGGAGGTCAGGGAGATGTTTCATGCAAGGTTTGATGGTTGTTTAGTCTTGTAATTGATAAGTATACTAACTTTGACATAAATGTCGAACTTCAACATAAATGTTGACAGACGGACAAACGGACAGACGAACAGAAAAGCGGATGCCTATGTCGCAAAGTCAGGAGGTCAGAGAGATGTTTCATGCAAGGTTTGATTGTTGTTTAGTCTTGTAATTGATTAGAATACTAACTTTGACATAAATGTCGAACTTCGACATAACAGAACTGGTAACAGACGGACGGATGGACGGACGAACGAACAGACGAACGGAAAAGTGGGCACCTATGTCGCAAAGTCAGGAGGTCAGGGAGATTTTTCATGCAAGGTTTGATGGTTGTTTAGTCTTGTAGTTGATTAGAATACTAACTGACATAAATGTCGAACTTCGACATAAATGTTGACAGACAGACGGACGAACAGACAGACGAACGGAAAAGCGGACGTCTATGTCGCAAAGTCGGGAGGTCAGGCAGATCTTTCATGCAAGGTTTGATGGTTGTTTAGTCTTGTACTTGATCAGAATACTAACTTTGACATAAATGTCGAACGTCGACGTAAATGTTGACAGACGGACGGACGAACGGAAAAGCGGACGCCTATGCTACAAGCAGGTGCGACAGAAAAGGAAACACAATGTATGAATAAACCTCAGCCGTATGATTTTCCTTCCCGCAGTATATTTAGCTATTGTGCCCCTGACTTCGAAGAAGTTACTAGGGCATACGAGGGACGATAAAAAAATTTCTCGGCCCCTGTACTTTGGGAATGACCACCACCAGCAGAAAATGTGCGATTATTTCTCAATATAATCTCCCTTTGCCTCGCTGCACTTTCTCCAACGCTGTTCCAGTTTTTATCCCTTAAAAATAGAAGCCTTCTTCCTGGTCCCTCATCAACAGTCAACTATGACGCCTTCATTGCTTCCAAAATTCCTACCACGAAGGTTAGTTTTTAGATTTGGAAACATAGAAATCCGAAGAGGCTAAATCTGGATGATACGAGGGATGAAGAAGGACTCTGAAGTTGCATTTAGTCGCAGCAGCCATAGCAACTTGACAAGTGTGGGCTGGTGCAGCAGAACACCTCGATTCAACTGAAAACTGAGTGACTGTAATCACATAAATGTACGGACAACAGTCAAATAACACACATTTCGTTAACCCAGTCCGGAACATGTCGTCCTTCATAATTATCTTAGATCAAGTGGCATATAAGAAGAGGGCTATGAAGTAAAGTCTTAGATGGTTAGTGATGCCCTGTTCTGACAGGTTAAAATTTTGTCTGCCAGCAAGCAGCACTCTAGTCTTGAATAAACAATTAATGCTCCAGATACCCACACATACTAGTTCGAACCGAGGACGTGACATAATTTTGAAGCATGTTCTGACGTGCGTAATTTCTACTTAAAACATAAGAAATAAAGAAAACTACATTTTTGTAGGCGAATACCAAAGATATTTCATCTCATATTGAAAACAGAAGAATTTCAACTTGTGCTACGCACTCATGAAAATTCTGATGTTTTCAGTTCATTCATATTTCATCACATGTTTTGAAAACTACTGCCACTCGTGAAAATTGTGTTTTCAATTCATTTAATGAAAAAAGAAAATTCCTGTATATATTCTTGCATTAAAGGCAGTGCAAAAGTATCATAGCATTACATGCCAAATGATTCAATCTGTCATTCCTTGCTGACATACGCGTTTTCAAGTTGCATTCGGCTTTCACTACCACTGAAATATGTGTCCGCTCAAAATGTAGTCCGATGCTAGTAATATCTTTATAGCGCCGTGCAAATTTTAAAGCAGACGACATTCAGAATTCTCCATTATTTTGCAGAGAAAACCAGACTAAGCATTTTATATGAACTATTTGCCAGCGGATGAATCGCATAAAATTCTCTGATGAAATAAGAGAAAAAATGAAATTGACATCAGTATTCTGCTACAGTCGTCTCAGAGACAGTCGTAGTATGCAATTTAAGGGTTAACATATCAACATACTTGTGTAACAATTAGCCTGCGCTGGAATAAAGACGTGGCGCGAGAAACTAGACCATAAGCTACTGTTACCAGCAATATAAACACTGTCTAATCAGCCATTACTGTCCAAATTTAATATATATAGATTCTGAAGATTTTTTTATGTTTGATACTAAAAGGAAAAAACGGCTGTGCTCATAATCATGCTGCAGTGTATTTTCTTCGATATTATCTGAGTGCGTTAGATAGGTTGTAAGGTTGATCTGCGCAATTTGTTGTTAGCTATTAATAGAACAGGCGCTGCCTCATGGCCCGCGTGTCAAAAATTAGCAGATATTTTACCGTAAAACATAATTTGACATTTCATGCAAATTGTCTCAAAAGAGGAATCAATTTGCCGATTTACCTTTTGGTTAACCTTTCTGATACACCCGTCCATAATGCCGTTAGGCGTTCTTCTTGTAAAGGTTTTATACAAATTAAGATTATTTTTTATGAATATCTGATAGAATCTGTCATTTCAGTGCCTTTGGCGCTTTGATTGATCTAGTTGAAATGGAGAAATTGTATCGTTAGACATATGTGTAAGCGCGCGGGGGATTGGGGGAGGGGGGGGGGGCGGGGGGTGATATTGAGTAATTAACCCATTTACACCTAATAACACCCGCCCCCTTATAACTTTAACAAGATGTAAGTTTTCAAATTTTATATTTAGAGGTTTATTCTTTTTTCTTTTTTTTTTATCAAAAATGACTATATATTACAATGCAAACAGTGCATACAAGCTTTGATCATACACTACACTCTACCATTTATGATCAGGACCCACGCACTTTTTGCCAACATCACTTGCAGGAAAGCGGGTAAAGTTATGATGTTACAGTTTAGAAATTAACTTTTTTCGCAAGTAGCAAGTAGTTGCTACCTGGTCTGAAAGTAGGTAGCAAAATGCATCTACGTGGTAGCAAAAGGTGTAACAATGCTCCCGTGCCATGGGTTAATTAACCCTTAAAATGCCAAGAAAACCTGCATCTTAAAATGTTGTCTGTTTATGTCGTCTGCTGAATATTCTAACCTATATTTGCGTACAGGCAAACAGTGTGGACCAAGATCAGACTGCTCCTAAAGGAAGGAGCAGTCTGATCTGGGTCCACACTGTTTGCAAAAATGACTTTTAAAATCACAAGCAGATGACAAAGCAGACGACAATTGTTGTGATTGGCAGTTTAAGGGTTAAACCTTCAAACACTAAGCATATTTAGCAGACATATTACCAAAGTATTTTTTTCTTATTTCAGCAAAAATGAGGCTTGACATTACATGTGAATTGTCTGCTTGGCAGATGATTCATATGAAATGTCACGTTTAATTTGCAATGAAGACATTCACAACACAAAGTTGATAGTGTTCGGGGCACTATACCAGGTAGCACCTTTTTGCTACCAACAGTTTGACCAGGTAGCAAACTGAATTTTCAGGTAGCAAATTTGCTACTTGCTACTGTTAATTTCGAACCCTGATGTGAGTGTTAGCTAGTCTTTCATATCATGATAAGTGTTGCATTTCTGTCTGCTGAAATAAAGTAATAAAACAATAAGAAAATAACTTATCATTGCTTCTGTGTGTCTTGCATCTTAGACTGCTATCCTGTTCTTTCAGAACAGTTCTAGTCACAGTGAAACATATTACAATAACAAAAAGTTAAATAAAAGTGTTTTTTTTTTTTTGTTTTTTTTTTATTTATTTTTTATTTATTTATTTATTTTTTTTTTATTTATTTATTTTTTTTTTTTTTTTCAGCTTAAAAGCATCAACAAGCAAATAAGAAGAACTACATGTATGAGAGTTGAAAATGAAATGAATAATGTACTCTGTAAATTCAGGACAAAGCAAGTATAAACAGCACTTCTCAATCTGAATGAAAGTTTGTTTATTTTATTGCAAGACAGGAAGGAGTTCTGAAACATAAACTGATAAACGGACCATTATGGGACTCTGGCTTATGCTAGTAATGATTGATACCAAGATAGCTCTGGAAAGGTCATTGTGAAAATATTGCACACTCTCAGACCCTTGTGAGCCGGACTGGAACAGGCTTCAGAAGATATTCTCACTAAGCAGCTGGTCTCTTTGGTTATTGAGAGACTTGGTAGCCCTCTTCTTATATGACACTTGCTTAGATATATAGATGGATATATGGGCGTTCCTGCAAATAGTAATTTATTGGGTATTCAATGTTAAATTTCTATAGAAAAAAAATGTTAAGTACCAAAAAGCAGAAAAACTACCCAATAAATCTTTTTATCTGGTATTATGGACGGACCGAACAAAGCAACCTCTATGGAAAGTACCCACTATATACTTAGCCAATATATAATCTTTTATAGCTCAATAAATGACTATCTGCAGGAACTGACGGACGTCACTTTGGGAAGGGGCATGGCTCATGAAATGCCAAAATGTCACTCTTTTACAGTGACTAGGCGCACCCCCCCCCCCCCCCCCCCACACACACACACACACACACAACCTCCAAAACAGATTATCCATAATACTAAGAGTTTACATCACGAATGACCTCGAGTGGGGGTCAGCACATCAATGAAATTACTAGTAAGGCTACTAAGACACTAGGTTTCATTCGTAGAATCTTGGCTTTTGCATCGAAGGAAACCAAGGCTGCTGCATACAAAACTCTGGTCCGGCCCAAACTAGACTATGAAGCACAAGTTTGGATGTCCTCTTACTAAGTAGATATTGATAAAATAGAAAAAGTGCAGGGTGACTGCTGCCCATTGGACATGTAGGCGCTGGCGCAATCAGAGTCACATTGGAGAAATGCTTGAAGAACTCCAATGGTCAGATATGCAGAAAAGACGAAAACAGGCTTTTCTGTCTCTATTCTACAAAATTCATAACAATCTTGCTATTGTAAATAAAAATAGATACCTGTTTGAGGCTGGCGGATGGAGCATGAAAAACAGGTCCCACCACTTTCACCGTTCAAACGTTTATAGGACGGTTTTAACAGCTCCTTGCCCCCCTCCCCCTGGACAATTGCAAACTGGAATGGCATCTGCTGGTTGCTTTGTCACAAAATCCTTTATTTATTTTATTTATTTATTTATTTATTTATTTATTTATTTATTATTACTATTATTATTATTATTATTTTATTTTATTTTTTGTGATAACATTTGCCACATCAAAGACGGGCGGTGTGGGCTAGATGGAAAGGTCTGACGGACGGACAGATGAGGGAAGGGCGTGTGGGCAGGAGTGAGGGGCATACGGAGGGAGGGATGGCCAGAGACAGACAGGAATGTAGGTAGGTAGATTGGTAGTTAGGTGGATAGGTAGGTAGGTACGTGCGTAGGTAGGTAGGTATGGAGGAGAGAGAGAGACAGACAGATAGACAGAGACAGAGAGAGAGAGTGAGAGAAGGGTATTAAAGCGAGATTTCAATTTGTATGTAACATAGTTTTAAGGAAGTATATCTTGTAGGCAAACCGTCCCGGTCCTCAGAAAATAGAATAATCTTTGGATGACACACAGCCTGCCATACAGTATGTGGTGCTCCTCATAGTCCAAGAGCGGATTTATGCGTGTTTACAATAGAATTGAATGAATATGGCGTAAACAAGTTGCAACCTATTTCCTGTTTGAGAAAGTTGGGGAAAGTTTTAGAATTTTAGGTTTCCAAAGGCAAAATCTCCTGCGCACATAATTCACATACTTTGACCGATTTCAGAATTTTACATTTATTCGATAATTGTGGACTTTTAACCCAGAGAAAGGAAAATTCTTCACTGATACGCACCGCTAAGCTAGATCGTTCAAGAAGGTCGAATCAAACTTGATTGACTTAGGATTTTTGACTTTCTTTTCAAATGTATGGTTGATGAGCACAAATAATTATTGTAAGAAAGTAATGGAGGATCTTGGTAAGTATTAATTTTATTTACTGACATTATTTTAAACTTCCCTCTTTTCAGCGAATTCCATTTCAATATCTGGGCTATATCATGACTGTGGCAGACAGCTGGTAGAGCATTCGCTTTGTGACCGGGAGGTTGCAGGTTCAATCCCCGTTTGAGTCATACCAAAGGCTTTAAAAAACGATATTAGCAGCTCTTTCACTTGGCTCTTGGCACTTAGCATTTATAAGAAAGTATAGCTAAGACTCCTTGTCAGTACAATGTGACTGAATGTAATGTCATGTCAAATGTCCAAGGCGTGATATTTCAGTGAAGCAGCACTCTAAAAGTGAGCATTGAGCTCCCTGCCAGATTCAGACACAGTCGCAATATCACTGAAAGATTGTTGAAAGTGATGTAAAGCCCAAATAGAACAAACAAACAATATCTGGGCTAACTTTAATGAAAGAAAGTGTTAGGATTTAGCTAACCCTGTCTTCTCTGGTCGTTCTAAGCTTATTCATTTTTTTTTTTTTTTTTTTGCTTTGACAGAGCCATCAAATCAGAAAATAACAACAGGCTCTTAACATCAGAGAGGCTCGGGTTAGGATATGGCCAGGTAACAAGCAACACAAGTAGTTTACTAAAACCTGGAACAGTAGAACATTTTCTTTTTTTTTTTTTTTTTTTTTTTAGGTAGTGGCTACAGATTGGGTCCCGTATCTTTAACCTCAGATGCCTTTATTTTATTATTGTTTATATAAGTGATACACTAAAAGAATACAAATTGTTTGTATTTATAGCATAAATACTTTATTTTTATTTGATTCTTTTTCTGCATTGGGATAGCTTGTCAGTAGCGATGTTTGCTTTATAACCAGCTGCAAACGTCTGCAGCATAGGTTTCAGTACAGTTAGTGATATAAGGATGCGGTTATGAGTGAATGGTTGGCAGTTCCTTCCCCGTTGCAGTGGTTTCACAGAGGGTACTTCCCAGTTCCTATACAACTGTGAACTACCTGGGCTTTCCTCTGCAGTAGCCCAACTGTCCTCTGAGGTTATAGTCAGATGTGACAGCTCTGCGTACATACGGTAGGAGAAAATAATGCTATTCTTTTAACTTGAATTAGTTACTAATGATGTTCCATCTTCTAGTTGTCTAGTGACTTCTTTTGTGGCTGAAATATGTTGAGAATGTTCCATTCAGTCATAGATTCTATTAAACTGTTCTGTATGATAGTATTAAATATGTGATAGAAGATCAAACAAAATTGTTCAGTAAATCATAGTATTAGGCAAAAAAATATATAAAAAAATGTGTGTATGTTTCAGGTTTCTGCTTGGAAAAAAAAATAGGTTTGAGGTCAGAATTGATTTTTATTTTTTTAAATATTCTATTCTGACAGTAAGTAATGTTTGAATTGCCATAGCATGTAAAATACATAGACTTAATGGTCTGTGAATTTTTCTTTTTTTAAAGTATCTACACGTACATCTTACACCGGTTTGTCAGAAGGCTGCCATTCAGCGTTAGCATTCCCAACTGCATGTATCACAATGTACAGAATTCTAGTATCCCCCTGGAGGTGGAATACAGCTCATGACTGTAAAGAAAACCTTGACAGCACAAAGAAAACTTTGATCAGCCTATACATCTGTGTAGTCTGATTGGTGCCCATGCTGTACATGAAGCTTATTGTGTTACATTCAGATTCTCCAGTATTCAGTCATTCAGAGTGGATATGCAGACTGATCAGGATCATTGGCATTGCTGTCTGCATATAGGCTACAAGGCTCTTTTTCACATGACAGTGTCTGTTTTATGTTCTTTTCACTGAAGCCAGTAAATACATGTAACATGCTCCATTAAGATAAGTTAATCAGGATGATTATGGTAGACATCAGAGGAACATAGCTGCAGATAAGAGTGGCTATCCTAGAAATATCTTTCTTTATAATATTTGTATACATGTGGGTATGTTGGGGATACTCATTAGAAGCACCTCAGTGAGACGCGGTGCTTCTAATGAGATTTTTTTATTGTGGAAGATGAAAAATATCTAAACCTTAAGGTTGAAAAAGTGCTACATTCAGAGCTACATGTATGATAGCTACAGATAAGGTGTTTGTTTCTTTCAAACCTTAAGATATATAATTTTGTTTTATTTATCCATGTTGTGTTACGAATTTTAAGCACCTCCATGAAACACTTCTAATGTGTACCCAGAGCCTGTGTTTTCATGGAGAAATAAGAAAAATAGTTTGCTGGATATTGCTCCTCTTACGTGTACACTTTTAGCTCTCTTGAGCCTTTGTGCTCATAGGTGAGCTTATAAATGTTGTATAGGCATACTCCCACCATCTGTCCATTGTCCACACTCTTGAAATGTCTTATCCTCTGACACCAATGGGCCAGTCAAAGCCAAATTCCATATTGAGCCTCCATGGGCCGAGGGAACAAAATGTTTGTAGGCCACATCTGGGTCACATGACCAAGATGGCTGTCACGCCTGTATGTGGTAAAAACCCTATTAAAATCTTTTTTTCTCTGGAACCAAAGGCCAATGTTCCTGGGGCTTGGTATGCAGCACTGGGGATATGGGCCCAATAAAGTTTGAAAAAATTACAACCTTGGGTTGACCATGACCATTTTTATGGAAAGGTCAATTTTTTTTTATATACAGTGTATTTATATACCGTAGGCAAAACCTTAAAATCTTCTTACGTGAAATTGGAAGGCACATGCCTTTGATATTTGAAATGTCGCTTTATCAAAGCCATATTTTATTTGAAAATTCTCTTTTGCCAACACTGAGGGTCTGGATTTTTTTAAGTGCGTAGCCAGATTTTGGCTTGCTATTTACTTACATACACAGATTTTTTAAGGTGGGTATCAGAGCTCCATGAAGTGCCAAATGCTTATCCTTCTAAATTCTAATGGTAATTATGGTATTGTTTTCACACAAATATGACCACAATTTGCTAATATATGGTAAAATGCAAACAAAAGAAAAAATTGGGGTGGAGGGATAGGAATGGATTTGGAAGAGATGAGGAGAGAAGCATTTTCTCCAAATGGACAAATAAACAAGAAAAATGCCTATGGCATAATAGGCATTTTTTTTTTCCACTGAAAGAAATAAGGTACGTATATCACTTTGAAAAAGGTTAATCAAAAGGTAAATCTCGGACGAGGTCCGACTGCCAGGTCACCTCTATTTTAAAGGACAGAATTTTACAGTGGAAAAAAAAAATCTGTTCAAAAATGTGGTCACTGCTAAGTTATAAAGTAGACACAGCAACTGAAGCTACAGCCTGCATAATATCAAAATATTTCAAACCATTAAGAAGTTATGGATTGCACAAGAATTTGCCTGAGAAATTTGTTCAGGGGAGATAACTAGAAAAAACAACAAAGCAAGAGTTGTCATTCTTGCATGCAACACTCCTACATGACCTGATATTATGTGCCTACCAAATATTATCAAATATCTCAAACAGTATAGGAGTAATGGACTGCTCAATATTTCAGTTTCAGGGGAGATAAGTACCTAACAACAAAAGTACCATAAGAGTTGACTCTCTTGCATATGACACCTCTTTTGGTCCTTACCTATGTCTCTACCAAATATTGTCAAAATATTTTAAACCATTAAGAAGTTACGGAGTGTACAAGAATTTGGCTTAGAAATATTTTAAGGGACATAACTAGAAAAAGTAGAGAGCAAAAGTTATCCCTCGTGCATGCGGCACTCCTACATGACCTTATATATGTCCCTACCAAATATCAAATATCACAAACAGTATAAGAGTTATGGATGCACAAGATTTCGGCTTCAGGGAAGATAAGTACATAACAAAGAAAGTGAGAGTTGTCTCTCTTGCATGCAACATGCTTACTGGTCCTCATCTTCACATGATCATCATTGACCAATGTAATCAAACAGCATGTTAGACAAAATCCAGGTAATGGTTATTTTTAGCTGCACTATTCTTGTTGCTGTGACGCCAACGTGCTGTTGATAGAGGGTTGCCTGTAAAACCTGAACTGGGACATTTGGGACATTGGCAAACAGTGCAGACCCAGATGCTGCATAAATTACAGGAAATTAAGGTTTAAATGAAACATTATCTTATTAAGTCTCTGTTCAGGACCATTTTTTCAGCTTATACTAAGAGACAGTCGACCCACCAGTGCTGTCAGTGCTTTGATTTTCTGTACTTATGTCTGCTGTGGAATTTACCAAAATTGTTTGTTGCTATACAATTGATTATCTCTTTACTCTAGATAAGGGGCTTTTTTTTTTTTTTTTTTTTTTTTTTTTACTCTTTACATTCACAATGTGTTTTTCTCCACAGAAATATATGTTTTGGCCAACATGTGGGTAATCATTTGAAATGTGTGTCTCATAAAGGCACTTCTAATGAGTACCCACAACTGTTTCATAGTGCCTGATATGGCACTCTTTTCAATAAAAAAAAAGTATTGATAGTTTCCTTATTTTACTGCAAAAAATATGTCGTGGGTACTCATTTGAAGTGCTTCACTAAGGCACTTCTAATGAGTACCAACAACATACATTTTCAAGGAGAAATAAGAAAAATATTTACCTGATACCCCCTCTTATCTGGAGCTATTCTTTTTTTTTTTCTTTTTTTTTTTTTTTTTGAGAAGTAAGAAATATTTTTTTTCTTGATACCTCTCATATCAGGAGCTTTGTTATCTTGTTACATAAGCAAGGTACATAAATAGAAGCTTGGTATAATCACAGCTCCAGAAAAGACGCTTCTTTCAACTGAAAAGTATTGATATTTATTCTTATTTCTCTGTGAAAACATATTATTATGGTACTCATTAGAAGTGCCTCGGTGAGGCGCTTCTAATGAGTACCCATAATATATGTTTTAATGGAGAAATAAGAAAACTATTACGTGCATAACCCCCTCTTATCTAGAGCTATGTATAATTAACAGGTAGCAGGTGAAAGAGTTGACTGATGAGGTTTTGGTGTTTTCAGCAACTCCTCAAGGAATTATTTCCGTAAATAACCCTAAGTATTGGGATAGATAGGCAGGAGCAAACAGCATAGACCCAGATCAGATGCCAAGGAATGTGGCAGCTGATAAGCATCTACCCTTTTGGCCAGTCATCCAGCAATTTTTCAGAGGCATCAGAAGGTAGTTAAAGGGTTCACATTTTACCATGTTTACCCCAGATTTTGGGATACTTTAAAGGCTTCATATTCCAAAAAAATAAACTTTTTTTTTTTCAAGAAAGGTTTAATAAATTGACATATATGATGTAATACGATCATAAAATGTGGCACCTGACAGCCTGTAAAATTTCTGTTAGTTACTTGTTTTTGAACTGGATCAAAAATGAAATGATTTTTTATCGTATCTCTGAATTAATGTTGGCAACATTAATTCAGAGATACAATAAAATATCATTTCATTTTTATCAAGTTCAAAAAGGAGAGACTAACTGGAATTTTACAGGCTGTCAGGTGCCACATTTTATGATTCTTAGATAATAAAATTTCTACTTTTGAGGAATATGGAGTCTTTACCATACCCATCCTAAAATTTGAACAAGTCTATTTTACTACCTGTTGATGTGACTAATATAATAATTGTTGAATGAGTGGCAAATAGTGTAGACCCTGATCAGGCGCTGTCATTTGCAGTGTTTGATCTGGGTATACACTGTATGCCTAAGGCCTGTCCGTCCCAATACTAAGGGTTATAATGGTAGGACAGGTATGGTAAGGAGGAGAGGTACCCGAATACTTACGTAAATAGCAGCCTGTGCCCAGTTGTTCAAAACTTAACAAAGTTGTTAACTAAATTTCTGTCTTTAAATATGGCAAGTATATTGATATTTTTTGCTGAAAAAATGTGAGTAGCTTTTGCATTGCAAAAGCTACTCACATTTTTGCAGCAAAAATATCAATGTATTTGAAAATACCTTTGCTATAACAGTAAGCAAGTTTGTCATTAATGGGCTTGTTAAGCTAACAATGCTTTGAACAACTGGGCCCAGATATATTTGACCCTCAGTGTGAGCAAAGTATCTTTTGACATGTGTGCCGAAGAAAGACTCAAATCAGCTGCCGCAGTCTGATCAGTCTGCGTTGTCTGCATCCTTTGCTATCCAGAATCCATCCAGTAAAGATTCTGATCAGACTGTGTGACTGTGCAGGCTGATGGGAATCTTCACTGGGGGCACATGTCCATAGATATGTTTTCTGATGTTGCGGCTCAATTAACAGGTACCATGCCAGCCTTGGTCGCTCAGTTGGATGTGCATCCGACTGGTGATCAGGAGGTCATGGGTTCAGTCCCCACTGGGTCCAGCAATATTCTTTTGTAGAGATTGATCATGAAATTTTTTCTCACTTCCACTGATTCAAGAACGGCAGCTGTCAGTTTCTGACAAAAGAATATGCATAAATACTGGTTAATATGGGTTAACAGCTTAGGGGACTAAGCCTGCCCAGGTAAAGTGTGGTTAGGTAAACTGACCGGCTTGACATGACCCTAATGGGTTGACTGGGTCATAAAATCTCAACTTGATCAATCAAAAACAACTATCATGAGGAAAGAGTTGCAACTCTGTTAAAATTGTTTTGGCCTTCTGAAAAGGGATCTGTGCATACTTTAAAAGTAAAGAATTTGTTCCCCTGAAAAGGGGTCTACTCTAAAAGTAAAGTATTTGCTACACCTGCAAAATCTAAAAATTCACCTTCTAACAGTTACTACTGTATGCTCTAGTTTTCACTATATATTATGAGGAGAATGTGGGTACACATTACATAGATTTGTCATAGCTCCAGATAAGAGAGAGTGTCCAAATATTTTTTTTTATATATCTGCACCAAACATATGTTGTGGGACATTAGAAGTGCTTGTCAATGTGCTTCTAAGGGGTCCCCACAACACATGTTTTCATGCAGAAATAAGAAAAATATCTACACTTTTCAGTCGAAAAAATGCCTTAAAATGCATCTGGAGTTATGTTTTTTTTTTAAAGTAGTGTAATTTTGGGTCACTTCCTATAATGTTTGAGCAGCTACTTAGCATCCAGGGAACACTAAAACCTGCGAAATTGTCAGAATCTTGGCAAGCGAAGTTTGTAAAGTGAAATTAGTTTTGGCAGAGGAGCCAAGTATAGATTCAGCCTGACTTGTTAATTATAAGCCATCAGGGCTGCAGATAATGAAATAGGCATGATACTGGAACCTCTTTATGAGACAGTTCAATATAAGATGGTTTTGGATATAAAACGGTTTAAAGCAGGCTGCTGAAAGTGTTTTATTTAAACAAAAATATATAGATTATATAGAAAAATGGCCATTTTATGGTCATTTTTCTATGTAATCTATACATTTTTAGATTATAGAGAAAAATAACCATAGCAAAAATGTATAGAATATATAGACAAATGACCATTTATTGTCATTTTTCTATACAATCTATACATCTTTGATCAGCCTACATCATGGTTGTTTTGGATCCCAGAAATAGTGTTACAAACGGGTTGTTATGTGTTTAGTGTGAACACTCTGATTTATCCACCCAAGTATGCTGTGGGTTCTCTTAGAATTATGCCGCATTGATTAGTTTTTATAAGCAGGACAGTTAGTATTTTGATGAAGAAAAAAAACAACATTTATCCTAATTTCAGTATACTTTAAATTATATCTGCTTATCTGGAATTGGAACCAGAGCTGTAAATGAGGCACTTTTTGCAACCCAAAGGTGTTGATATTTTTGTTGCATCTACTAAAGCAAGCTGCTTAGCAGGTATAATATGTATGTGTCCGGTTAACCATCCATCCAGACATCAATACATGTATATGTATTTGTGATCACCCTAGTATTCAAGTCCGTTACACCAATAATCATCTTATCTGACATATACAGTAAACATCCTAAAATTTCAAAAACTTTGTTCCATACTCTTCAGGCATATACATGTACATGTATTTTGTATTTGCTTGTCATGTTTCCTAAAATACACAGTGGAATGACAAACAGTGTGGACCCTGATCAGACTGCTCCTTCAGGAGCAGTCTGATCTGGGTCTGCACTGTTTGCAAATGCCATTTTGTTTATGATGTACAAAATTTTAGGACAAATACAGTAAATTACACATACTCCCTAACCAAGACTCAAACAATGCAGCATCATTTTATGACCCTGACCTTCTTTTATGGCCGAATGACTTTTTTTCACCTCAGCTCTTACTTTAGCTCTATTTCTGATTATCTATATCACCTACAATCATCTAACATGGCCGGGATGGTCAGGTGGTGCGAAGGTGGCGTGTCTCTTATGTCACCGGGGCGTCCAACTGATATTTGCTTATAGTTCGACAAGGCCTGCTATCCTTGTAGCAGGTGAGGGTAGAGGGGGAATGTTTTTATTTCTTCTGTTTCTTCACTTTCTTTCCTGTTCCTCTTTCTTCCCTGTCCCTCTCTTTCATCTCTTCTACTAGATCTCTTCTATCTCTTTTGTCCCTTTCTCTGGGAGATGACACAAAATGACCCACAGGGTTATTGTGTCATTAAACCCCAACACAATCAAAAATCTAACATGGCGTTTGTTTTCTCTCTTGCATGGACACAAACAACCTGACCTATATGTTCCGCCATCAAATTTTTTTCATCAACCCTGCCATTTAGCTCCATTTCTAATTAATTGTATACAGTCAGCAAACCTAGCATATACTTCTTCCCTAACAGGGACCCAAATACTGTGGTATTGTTAGCTCGCCTGTACGAAGTACAAGGAGAGCTATTGTAGTCACCCCGGTCGTTTGCGTTTGCGTTCCCGTTCCCGTCACACTGTGTTAAAGTTTTTCAAATGCTTATATCTCAACAGTCACTCCTCACAGAGGCATCAAATTTGGAACTTAGGTACCTTGGAGGGTCTTCTGAGATTCCAAGAGAATAAACCCCTGGGTTCATGCCCCTGGGTGGGGCTAGGGGTCAGAATCTAGGACACCTTTGTAATACTGTGTTAAAGTTTTTCAAATTCTTATATCTTGACTTTCACTCCTCATAGAGCATTCATATTTAGAATTTGGGTACCTGGAGGAGTCATCTGAGATTCCAAAAGAACATACCCCTGGGTTCACACCTCAGGGTGGGCCTTGGAGTGGGGCTAGGGGTCAAAATCTAGGACACATTTGTAAAATCTTATATGCCTACAGGTTATAGACACAACTGGTTATACATCAGCTAACTATGTGACATCGGTTTTAGTGTAAGAGAGTGAAGGTCATGGTGATCTACATTTTACGGTCCAGGTCACCTAGATTTCACGGTCCAGTGATTTTGCCTTATATCTTGAATACTATTTGTTGGATAAATGTCACACCTGGGATATTACTTCCATGTGACTCAATGAATGACCACTTACTATATCTAGGTCATTGTGACCTATATTTCATGGTTCAGTGATTTTGCCTTATATCTTGAATACTATTTGTTGGATAAATGTCACACCTGGGATATTAGTTCCATGTGACCCAATGAATGACCACTTACTATATCTAGGTCATTGTGACCTATATTTCATGGTTCAGTGATTTTGCCTTATATCTTGAATACTATTTGTTGGATAAATGTCACACCTGGGATATTAGTTCCTTGTGACCCGATTATTGACGTCAAAATATATCTCTGTTGGTGTGGCCTATATTTCATGGTTCAGTGATTTTGCCTTATATCTTGAATACTATTTGTTGGATAAATGTCACACCTGGGATATTACTTCCATGTGACCCAATGAATGACCACTTACTATATCTAGGTCATTGTGACATATATTTCATGGTTCAGTGATTTTGCCTTATATCTTGAATACTATTTGTTGGATAAATGTCACACCTGGGATATTAGTTCCTTGTGACCCGATTATTGACGTCAAAATATATCTCTGTTGGTGTGACCTATATTTCATGGTTCAGTGATTTTGCCTTATATCTTGAATACTATTTGTTGGATAAATGTCACACCTGGGATATTAGTTCCATGTGACCCTATGAATGACCACTTACTATATCTAGGTCATTGTGACCTATATTTCATGGTTCAGTGATTTGCCTTATATCTTGAATACTATTTGTTGGATAAATGTCACACCTGGGATATTAGTTCCTTGTGACCCGATTATTGACGTCAAAATATATCTCTGTTGGTGTGACCTATATTTCATGGTTCAGTGATTTTGCCTTATATCTTGAATACTATTTGTTGGATAAATGTCACACCTGGAATATTAGTTCCATGTGACCCAGTGAATGACCACTTACTATATCTAGGTCATTGTGACCTATATTTCATGCTTCAGTGATTTTGCCTTTTATTTTTATTACTATTTCATGGAGAATTGTCATACCTGGATTATTATATCTATGTGACAAAATGATTTACATACAAATACATCTAGGTCAGTGTGACCTATATTATATGGCTTAATGATAAAAATGTTACAGTATAAAATGTACCCGCAGGCGAGCTCGCTGTCCTACAACAGCTCTTGTTTTATGATGCTGGCCTGGTTGAGAAATTTCAAGAATATCGGCATATCGGCAGAAATGGATGAATTGGAATAATATATCCCGGTAGAACTGGATCACCCAGCATTTGTACTTTTCTTTAAAAAATCACATTTTTTGTTTTCGTCAAAAAAAGAAGTTCACAGTCGGCCCCAAAAAACAGGATCGATCTGAAACCAGAAACACAACTAATTTTTTATTTGGCCTAAGGGTACACTTTTTAAAAAAAAAGATCAGTGAAGGACTTAACAAATGATGCTTATCGATGTTGGGCTTCGGTGGCTCAGTTGGATGGGCCGTCCGACTGGAGACCAGGAGGTTGCGGGTCCAACCACCGCAGAAGTTGGCAACATTCTTTCGTGGAGATTGATCATGAAATATTTTCTACGGCCATTCTTCCCCTTCCGCTGATTCAAGAAGGGCAGTTGTCAGTTTCTGATGAAAGAATGTGCACAATACTGGTTAACCCCTTAGAGGACTAAGCCTACCCAGTAAACGTGTGGTTAGGTAAACTGACCGCGCTCGACATGACCCCTTTGGGTTGACTAGGCTGTAAAACCTCAACACAAACAAATTATGTGATGTTGTTTTTTTTTTTTTAATTTTTAGCTCGCCTGTACGAAGTACAAGGAGAGCTATTGTAGTCACCCCGGTCGTCCACGTTTGCGTTTGCGTTCCCGTTCCCGTCACACTGCGTTAAAGTTTTTCAAATGCTTATATCTCAACAGTCACTCCTCACAGAGGCATCAAATTTGGAACTTAGGTACCTTGGAGGGTCTTCTGAGATTCCAAGAGAATAAACCCCTGGGTTCATGCCCCTGGGTGGGGCTAGGGGTCAGAATCTAGGACACCTTTGTAATACTGTGTTAAAGTTTTTCAAATTCTTATATCTTGACTTTCACTCCTCATAGAGCATTCATATTTAGAATTTGGGAACCTGGACGAGTCTTCTGAGATTCCAAAAGAACATACCCCTGGGTTCATACCTCAGGGTGGGCCTTGGGGTGGGGCTAGGGGTCAAAATCTAGGACACATTTGTAAAATCTTATATGCCTACAGGTTATAGACACAACTGGTTATACATCAGCTAACTATGTGACATCGGTTTAAGTGTAAGAGAGTGAAGGTCATGGTGACCAACATTTTACGGTCCAGGTCACCTAGATTTCACGGTCCAGTGATTTTGCCTTATATCTTGAATACTATTTGTTGGATAAATGTCACACCTGGGATATTACTTCCATGTGACCCAATGAATGACCACTTACTATATCTAGGTCATTGTGACCTATATTTCATGGTTCAGTGATTTTGCCTTATATCTTGAATACTATTTGTTGGTTAAATGTCACACCTGGGATATTAGTTCCATGTGACCCAATGAATGACCACTTACTATATCTAGGTCATTGTGACCTATATTTCATGGTTCAGTGATTTTGCCTTATATCTTGAATACTATTTGTTGGATAAATGTCACACCTGGGATATTACTTCCATGTGACCCAATGAATGACCACTTACTATATCTAGGTCATTGTGACCTATATTTCATGGTTCAGTGATTTTGCCTTATATCTTGAATAATATTTGTTGGATAAATGTCACACCTGGGATATTAGTTCCATGTGACCCAATGAATGACCACTTACTATATCTAGGTCATTGTGACCTATATTTCATGGTTCAGTGATTTTGCCTTATATCTTGAATACTATTTGTTGGATAAATGTCACACCTGGGATATTAGTTCCTTGTGACCTGATTATTGACGTCAAAATATATCTCTGTTGGTGTGACCTATATTTCATGGTTCAGTGATTTTGCCTTATATCTTGAATACTATTTGTTGGATAAATGTCACACCTGGGATATTAGTTCCTTGTGACCCGATTATTGACGTCAAAATATATCTCTGTTGGTGTGACCTATATTTCATGGTTCAGTGATTTTGCCTTATTAGCTCACCTGAGCACGAAGTGCTCATGGTGAGCTATTGTGGTCAGTCAATGTCCGTCGTCCGTCGTCCGTCGTGCGGCGTCAACAATTGCTTTAAAAGCCTACTCCTCCTGTACCCCTGGGCCAGTTGACTTGATACTTGGTAGGAAGCATCAGGGTGACTTGTAGATCAAAAATAGCTAAAATCGTTCCGATCGGAAATCCAAGATGGCCGCCATGGCCGCCATCTTGAAAATCTATTTTTCGCTTATTCACCTGAACCGAAAGGCCAATTGACTTCAAACTTGCTAGGAACCATCAGGGTGACTTGTAGATCAAAAATAGCTAAAATCGTGCCGATCGGAAATCCAAGATGGCCGCCATGGCCGCCATCTTGAAAATCTATTTTTCGCTTCTTCTCCTGAACCGAACAGCCATTTGACTCCAAACTTGGTAGGAGGCATCAGGGTGACTTGTAGATCAAAAATAGCTAAAATCGTGCTGATCGGAAATCCAAGATGGCCACCATGGCGGCCATCTTGAAAATCTGTTTTTTGCTTCTTCTCCTGAACAGAAAGGCCAATTGACTCCAATCTTGCTAGGAAGCATCAGGATGACTTGTAGATCAAAAATAGCTAAAATCGTGCCGATCGGAAATCCAAGATGGCCGTCATGGCCGCCATCTTGAAAATCTATTTTTCGCTTCTTCTCCTAAACCCAAAAGCCTATTGACTCCAAACTTGGTAGGAGGCATTGGGGTGACTTATAGATCAAAAATAGCTAAAATCCTGCCTATTGGAAATCCAAGATGGCCGCCATGGCAGCCATCTTGAAAATCTATTTTTCGCTTCTTCTCCTGAACCGAAAGGCCAGTTGACTCCAAACTTGGTAGTAAGCATCGGGGTGACTTGTAGATCAAAAATAGCTAAAATCATGCCGATCGTAAAACCAGGATGGGCGCCATGGCAGCCATCTTGAAAATCTATTTTTCGCTTCTTCTCCTGAACCAAAAGGCCAGTTGACTCGAAACTTGGTAGGAAGCATTTGGGTGACTTGTAGATCAAAACTAGCTAAAATCATGCCGATCGTAAATCCAAGATGGCCGCCATGGCAGCTATCTTGAAAATCTATTTTTCGCTTCTTCTCCTAAACCCAAAAGTCACTTAACTCGAAACTTAGTAGGAAGCATCAGGGTGACTTGGTAGATCAAATATAGCTAAAATCGTTCTGATCAGAAATCCCAGATGGCCACCATGGTCGCCATCTTGAAAATCTATATTTGGCTTCTGCTCCTGCACCTAAAGGCCAATTGACTCCAAACTTCGTAGGAGACATTTGGGTGACTTGTAGATAAAAAAAAAGCTAAAATTGTGCTAACCGGATATCCAAGATGGCCGCCATGGCAGCCATCTTGAAAATCTATTTTTCGCCTCTTCTGAACTGAAAGGCCAGTTGACTTGAAACTTGGTAGGAAGCATTGGGGTGACTCGTAGATCAAAAATAGCTAAAATTGTGCCGATCGTAAATCCAAGCTGGCTGCCATTTAGAGTTTGTTCAAATGATCATGCTCAGTTGACTGGCATGCCATATATCTTCTTCAAAATAAAGAACTGCTTAAATGATGATCTTTTCATTAGTTGCAATGACAGGATTGGAAAAATGTTGCATAACATCTGCGTATCTGCAGTGGCTATGTCACTCAGGTGAGCGACCCGTGGCCCATGGGCCTCTTGTATCTTGAATACTTTTTGTTGGATAAATGTCACACCTGGGATATTACTTCCATGTGACCCAATGAATGACCACTTACTATATCTAGGTCATTGTGACCTATATTTCATGGTTCAGTGATTTTGCCTCATATCTTGAATACTATTTGTTGGATAAATGTCACACCTGGGATATTAGTTCCTTGTGACCCGATTATTGACGTCAAAATATATCTCTGTTGGTGTGACCTATATTTCATGGTTCAGTGACTTCGCCTTATATCTTGAATACTATTTGTTGGATAAATGTCACACCTGGGATATTAGTTCATTGTGACCCGATTATTGACGTCAAAATATATCTCTGTTGGTGTGACCTATATTTCATGGTTCAGTGATTTTGCCTTATATCTTGAATACTATTTGTTGGATAAATGTCACACCTGGGATATTAGTTCCTTGTGACCCGATTATTGACGTCAAAATATATCTCTGTTGGTGTGACCTATATTTCATGGTTCAGTGATTTTGCCTTATATCTTGAATACTATTTGTTGGATAAATGTCACACCTGGGATATTAGTTCCATGTGACCCAATGAATGACCACTTACTATATCTAGGTCATTGTGACCTATATTTCATGCTTCAGTGATTTTGCCTTTTATTTTTATTACTATTTCATGGAGAATTGTCATACCTGGATTATTATATCTATGTGACAAAATGATTTACATACAAATACATCTAGGTCAGTGTGACCTATATTATATGGCTTAATGATAAAAATGTTACAATATAAAATGTACCCAGCAGGCGAGCTC
This sequence comes from Anodontia alba, assembly GCA_964016985.1. Classification (NCBI taxonomy): domain Eukaryota; kingdom Metazoa; phylum Mollusca; class Bivalvia; order Lucinida; family Lucinidae; genus Anodontia; species Anodontia alba. The sequence goes on along the minus strand of OZ024830.1, from coordinate 92,376,778 downwards.
GCTGTCCTACGACAGCTCTTGTTTTTTCTGATTTCTTTATAAAGCATATGTTGTGGGTACTCATTTGAATTGCATTGACAAATTGATTCATTTCAAATGGGTACCCACATCACATGCCTTTATGAAGAAATAGACTACTATAGTACACTGGCTGTAATCTGAAGACTGTGGAATTGCTTGACTGTGGGCTTATAGGGGTATGTGCGGTAATTAGGTCGAATATGGTAATATGGAAAGAGATGTGAAACACCAAATCTTTATCATGGTCTAAAAAATACTGGCAAACAGTTTAGAGCCTGATCAGTTACCACGTACAGAATATGCCACATTGTGTCATGTGGTCTGGGTTTGCTCAAGCCCGTCAGTCCCATAAATTTGGGTAAATATGGTATTAAAAGATGTGAAAATTACCAAAATTTTTGTCTTTCGAGTAATATCTTTGCCAGAGCTTTAGAACCTGGATTAGGTTTTTTTTTCACTAAAAAAGATATACTATAATTATTTTTGTCTTTGGAGCACCTGATTGGAAAACAGCTGCCTCCTGTAGCTGGTCCATGAGAAGGCCTTGCTTTTCCTTTTTATTCATCCCCACATCTTTTTTGGTTGCGTTAAATATCTGGAAATTTCACATACTGAAGTTACTGACAAAATGGCAAACAGTAAAACCTCAATGGCTCGAACACGGATAGCTCGTTTACTGTGGATGATTCGAACTCAATTTTGAGTCCATGAAAATTCTTCTGATAGTGCAAGAATACTAATATTTATGGATATTTTAGGGAAATTTTCTTATTTTATCATGAAAATGTATGTTGTGTGTACTCATTAGAATTGCCTCATTGAGGCAATTCTAATGAATTCACTCAACATACCATTATTTTATAGAAGATGGTAGACTTCCCCAAACTATCGCAATTTGCTTCCTGACGTGGCACCATGATTGACCCTCAGGCTCAAACTACTCAAGTCTCGAATAAATTTCCATGGTCCCAAAGATGTTCGAGCCATTGAAGTCAGATGTATATACAAACTGGGCAGACCCAGATGAGATGCTCCTGAGACAGTTTTGAAACATACCGTAATAACCCGAAGAATTTGGACAGGCAGGCCTGAGCAAACAGTGTAGGCCCAGATCAGATGCCGCAGAATGATCAGGGCCTGCACTGTTTGCCTCTCATTCAGCATTGCTTTAGAGACATCAACAGGTAAGAAAAGGAATTTGTCAAATTCTAGAACAAGTAAGGTAAGGAGTTAAGGTGTCCCAATAATTAGGGTCAAGACGGTAATTTTTAGGGGTAATTATGAGTGTGTGTTGTGAGAAAAAGTATTCATGGGCAATTAACCAATTAATATCCTTGTACAGCTGCTGCACCATTGCAAATTTCTGCATAGCTCCAGATGATATAACAGCCTGTACAAGTATGGATATTTTGCTTATTTCTTCATGAAAGCATATGTTGTGGTGTTTGTTGGAAGCAAATTCTAACGAACACCCACAATATATGTTTTCGTAAAGGAAATAAGAAAAATATCTGTGGATACGGTGATAGGTCAAGGTTTAATACTTGCTGCACAATAATGAGCTCTGCAAGATATACCATATTTATGTCCACTCACACCTCCGCCCCCCACCTCCACACCCCCCCCCCCCCCCCACCACCAAAGGTTGGCGGGGGACATATTGTTTTTGAGACGGGTCCCGTTGACATCAGAATCAGCGTAAAACTTCTTGTCCGCTCTGTAACTTGAATACCCTTTGGGATATTTCGATGGTACTTTGTAGAAATGTAGAACTTGATGAGACAACTTGTTGGAACAAGATTGACAACTCTGGCTTTCTTACTTTTGGAGTTATCACCCTTTGTTTTATTTGTATAGGTGGAGGCGGGGGACATATTGTTTTTGGGAAGGATCCCATTGGGGTCGGCGTAATAATTCTTGTCCACTCTGTAACTTGAATATCCTTTGGAATATTTTGATGATACTCGCTCTGTAACTTGAATACCCTTTAGAATATTTTGATGATACTTTTATTTTCTACCGTCATTCTCTCCCTTTCGCTGATTCAAGAAGGGCAGTTGTCAGTTTCTGGCGAAAGAATGTGCACAATACTGGTTAACCGGTTAGAGGACTAAGCCTGCCCAGTAAACTTGTGGCTAGGTAAACTGACTGCACTTGACATGACCCCATTGGGTTGACTGGGCCATAAAACCTCAACACAAACAAACTTGGTAGCTGAACAGGACGAGATGACATGTCGCATACAACATAAATCTCACAGAATTTGGCCTATCTGGGAGGCAATTCCCTTAAAAAATTTGAATCCCACAGAATTTTCAGACCATTTTACAACAGATTAAATAAACATAAATCACAGACTGCTGTGGTTTTCAGAAGCTTCTTAAATGAAAAAAAAAGACTTAAGACTGTATTGGGGGAGCTCCAAAGTGATGTTTAAGAAAATCTCACAGAATTTTGTCAAATCTCCCTTAAAGTTTTGCCTTATCTCCCAGATTTCAGTCCACAGCTTATGGCATGTACATGTATGATACAAGATTGACAACTCTGACTTTCTTACTTTTGGAGTTGTCACCCTTTTTTTATTTGAAAAAGATTTCATGTCCGCTCTGTAACTCAATACCTTTTGGAATATTTAGATGGTACTTGGTAGAAATGTAGAACAGGATGAGATGATGTGTTGCATACATGAATGACAACTCTGCCTTTTTTACTTTTGGCATTGATAACCCATTGATTTTGTGTCCGCTCTGTAAGTCAAAGACCCTTTGGAATATTTTTATGATACTTGGTAGAAATGTAGAACCAGACAACGTGTTGTGTACAAGAATGGCTTTCTTCCTTTTGGAGTTATCTCCCTTTGTTATGTCTGACAAGAATGACAACTCTGGCTTTCTTCCTTTTGGAGTTATCTCCCTTTGTTATGTCTGACAGTGATTATCCATTGATTTCGTGTCTGCTCTGTAAGTCAAAGACCCTTTGGAATGTTTTTATGATACTTGGTAGAAATGTAGAACAGGACCAGATGAGAGGAGCAGTCTGATCTGGATCCACACTGTTTGCAAAAATGATTTTTAAAATCACAAGCAGATGACAAAGCAGACGACCATTGTTGTGATTGGCAGTTTAAGGGTTAAAGGCAGGTGATTGCTTAATACAGGTGGCCTTTAGGACAGGTTTGACTGTATGATTATTAAAGTAAAACCTAAATGGTGGGGTGGGCGGGGGTATGGGGGTGGAGGGGGTGGGGTGAGCGCAAAGGGTGTTGTTAGGGTGAGGGAGGTGGGACAAAGATCATATCTTGAGATCTACATAGAATTTGTGCAGTTTGGTCTGTTTATGGCATGTTTCCTATGCCGACTGGTTTCTCATATTCAATCATTGATCAGTTGAACTAAATGAATGAAATTTAAGGAACCTGTCTTACACTATAGTATATACATGCACACCAAGCTCTTCCTCTCTCAAGCCTGCCAGAAATCGAGATAAAGTGATATTGTTTTTTCATCCAGAAAGTACGATAATTTACTTATTTCTCCATAAAAACATATGTTGTGGTGCTCATTAAAAGCACCTCATTGAGGTGCCTCTTATGAGTACCCACAACATATGTTTTCATAGAGAAATAAGAAAAATATTTATTCGGTCGGCTCTCATTGTGTAGAGCTCTGGCCTGCTGTTAGACTGGTGACTTTCCGATAATCTCCCATTCCAAATAAGGAGAGGAAAACTCATTGATAGAGTGAATATTTGGGAATTTCTGTGTGATTTAAGCTTAAATTTGGGATAAAAGTTCTAAAATACAGGTAAGTCGGTATCCTATTTGGATATATTGGTCATAAAATAGCAATAAACTGATGGTTATGTTTAGCTTAGCAGACAGGCATGAGAGGATTGTGTATTTTGTATTGGTATATTACTTATACACATTATTTCCACATTTTTCGGTTACTTAGTCAGTAATATTACTTGGAGCTTAAGATAAGAGCAGTAATGAGATAAATATTATTCTTATTTCTGCATGAAAAATTATGTCATGGTACTCATTAGAAGCACCTCAGTGAGGTGCTTCTAATGAGTACCCATAACATATTTTCTTGCAGAAATAAAAAAAAATATATAATTTTTTTCTAGAAAAAGCATCTTATCTAGAACACCTGTGAATCCATCATTGTGATGCATTTGATGTATTTATTGTGAATTTATTACAAAATATCCATATAAGCTATAAACTGAAAAGCTGTCTAACTCACCAGAATATATATATATATCAGAAAAAGTAATAAAAATTGAACACTCAGACAGTTATGTAAGAAAAAGTAATAAAAAAAATGAACACTCAGAAGGTCACCTTCTGACCATTCAGAGCCTTGTTCAGAAAGTCAGCAAAAGTAAATGATGGCCCAATACCAAACTGCTAGCGGATACCAGACTGTGCAGAACAGAGCTCCAGACAAAATGATAATACTTTGGATTTGTGTATTTTTATGCACTGATATGTACATGGCACGCTTTTTTGTACACCAACCCTTTTTCATGTATCATGTTGATATAAGTCAGTGATTGTTTTAATGACCATTATGTCACACAGGGGATGGTCACAATTCATTCATTGGTTTATACTCATTAGAATTGCATTAAAAATTCATGGCAGTTAATCCCAGTGAGGAGAGGACATGTCTGGTCGCCAAGGGGTTAGTTCTCCTGGCTTGGACCATGACTGTTAAAGCCTATTTTCTGGGGAAAAATATGAAGTAATGTCATTAATTCATCATTTGCTGAATATTTGCCTATGGAGTGCAAAAGGGTTAAACGTATGCATGACCTGTCTGGAGATCATGACATGCAAATGAAAGTAGTTCAATTGGTTTAATGTAGGATGCACTGTAGAATTTTTGTGGTTGCTTTATAAGACCACTCCTAGTAATTGTTATCAAATTTCCTTTCATAGTTATTTAAGATTTTATCAAATCAAGCCTTTAACAGAGTACGTAGAAACTTTTCGAAGTCTGTCTGACAATTTTCAGACAAATAATCAAAGTTTCAAAGTCTGACATTTGTCAGACAAATGTTCAAAGTCACTTTAACCCATTTGAACCAAGCGTCCTATAAAAGGGACTTTGGCAAAAAAAGTGTAGACCCTGATCAGATGCCACATTCCGTGGCATCTGATCAGGGTCTACACTGTTTGCATTAACTAAAGAAATTTCTACAACAGATTGTAATAATGAAAACTAACCAGACACTCCTTATGTAGGAATGGACCTGTCCAAAGAGGTGAGGTAGAAGAGTCCATTTGGCATAAATGGATTAAGTGTACAGTGTATTTGAAATTCTCAGATTTTTTTTACCAGACTGAACAAGTTTATGTCTGATATGTCTAATGTGTTTTGTATGGCCAGTTTGTGCTGTAAGGGTATTTACTTTGCAAAAATTAGTATACCTGAATCACATATATGTTCAGTGACCTACCAAGCCACTGATAATAATAAGCCAACCAGGCAAACCCATTCACTTTCATAGCTCACAGAGTGATAATTAGGATATTTTTGTTATTTTTGTGCCAAAACTCATCTTGTGGCACCCACTCTTTGGAATCACCTTGGACCGGCACAGTGGCTCAGTGGTAGAGCGTCCGCTTTGTGACCGGGAGGTTGCGGGTTCGATCCCCGGCCGGGTCATACCAAAGACTTTAAAAATGGTACTAGCTGCTCTTTCGCTTGGCGCTCAGCATTAAGAAAGTAGAGCTAGAACTGGTCAGCTCAGTGTCAGTATAATGTGACTGGTTGGAATATCATGTCAAAGTGTCTGGGGCGTGATATTTCAGTGAGGCAGCACTCTAAAAGTGAGCATTGAGCTCCCTGCCACATCCAGACACCGTCGCGATATGACTGAAAAAGGTTGAAAGCGACGTTAAGCCCAAATCAAACAAAGAATCACCTTGGTGGCTCAGTTGGATGCGCGTCCGACTGATGAACAGGAGGTTAGGGTTCAAGCCCAGCCGGGTCGGCAACATTAGGTAAAGAGACCACCCTCAGCATGATGCCATTGGGTTGACTGGGCGGTAAAACCTCAACACAAACAAACAATGAAAACTGTGCCATCCTTTGCAGGAGACTTGATAAGGAGGAGTATTTGATGATAATTCTGGGATAATTTTCTCTAGTTCTCTATAAAAACATATGTTGTGGGCACTCATTAGAAGCGCCTCGGTGAGGCGCTTCTAATGAGTACCCACAACATATGTTTTTATGGAGAAATAAGAAAAATTATCCCAGAACTATCACCTGATACTCCTCTTTAACAAGTTCTCTGATGTGTATCTGGATGTTAACTGGAGCCCTCCTGTGCATGGAAAGCCACCCCTGTGCAGGTTTAAGAACCTTAACAGTAATTCAAAATGGATACTTGTAGGCCTTCATCTTGCAGCCTGGATCTGCCTAGAATGTCCACAAAGGTGTATGGCACAGAGAAAAAAAAAGAGAAAAAAAAAGCTCCTTACCATAAGTTGCTAACATTTGAACAAAGTCCATTTTGACACCTCTTAACCCTTGTCATGCTGAATAAATTAAGATGCAACACCCACTTCCAATTTTCAGCCAATCAGATTACTTGATCCAGATTGTTTATATATTCACATACTTTATGGCAAACAGTGCAGATCCAGATCAGTTGGCTTCTTCAGAAGCCAACTGATCTGGATCTGCACTGTTTGCAAAGGCAGGGCATATCCGGGTTCAGCAGGTCAAGGGTTAATGTGTCTAAATATTGCTTGAGGAGTCACAAAAAATGTAGACCCTGATCATATCATTCTTCTGTACTGATTTGGGTCTTCACTGATTGCCAAGGCCTGTTTGTCCAAATTCTTAGGGTAAACATGGTAAACTATTGTTAGGGGTCTGTTTAACCCTTAGCACTCTGGGTAAAAATTTCAGCAGACGACATTTTGCACTATTTTTCCTAGCAAATAGGATTTGACACTTCATGCGAGACAATTTGCATAAAGTGTCAGATCCTATTTTCTAGGAAAAATAAGAAAAATACTATCAGTATGTCGTCTGCTGAATTTGCCCTTAGCATTGAAAGTGTTAATGTAATCTGGAAAATTAGTTTAGACATAATAAATCATTTATAACATAATACCTGATTTAACAGTTTTGTTGCTATTTATAGCCTATTCGATGAAATACATTCTTGCATACAAAAAATAAGGTGATTCATATGAGAAATGAGATATAAACAGCTTCCCAGGTAAACCATTTTTTTTTTTTTTATCTATTATAAACATAGATGTAGATTGACTGTGCCCGATCAGTTTTGCACCCTTTTTCAGAGCAGCAGGGATCAAGCTGGCTCAGAAATTTAGGGAGAAGTGACTTCTCCCTCCAGACAAAACAGGGAGAAGTTTTATAGAATGAGGGAGAAGTCAAGACTTGGTTCACCTATAGCCTTACTGAAAGCTCGACAATTTAGGGCTCTCGACCCACTTTACTGCATTGTCTTGGGAATTTTTACCATATTGTCTTGGGAATTAACAAAGAAGGAAACAAATTTTACTGTAGACCTGTTCATTCTTACTTCTAAACCAATTAAATGATGCAAAGTAACACAGACATGAGTAGGGCAAATACATTATATCTGGACACATACGTTCATTCATATCTTTTTGGAAACTGACAATTCTTTTGAGTAGATACAGTCAAAACATCAAGGTCTGTGGCTTGGTAGTAAGCTATAAACATAATGATAATAATAAATTGTTAAACTAAAGTGTCTGCCAACTTCTAAACTTAGTTTTTTGCACTTTTAATGCTGTTTCTGGCCAATTTTCAGCATGTAAATGGTTCATTTATGAAAAAACGCACACCCACGAAAACTAATGACATTGATGAAAACGATCTTTTGGTCACTTAATAGGCGAACAGTTTTCCTCCAAAACTTGTTAAATCACATCAGACTTTCATTCAGTGGCAATTCTGATACATCTAACAACATTTTTCAACAGATTTTTACCTTTGCAGGTTTGCTCATTTTTCACTGGATTTCTCCCAACAAAAAGTTCGTTTTGCACAAGTACTAGCTTTTTCAAAAGTTGCAAAAACGGAGGGCGAAGTTTTTGTCGCCCTCTGGGCTTCCCAGGGCGACTTTGAGCCCTCTAGGGCGACTATTTCGCCCCAGTCGCCCTGTAGCTTGATCCCTGAGCAGTAGACTTCAGCACAACTTAATTGTCTGAATGCTCAAAAGTGTAGACTGGCTCCAGTCTCTAGTGAATAAAAAATATTTTTTCTTATAATCTTGTTTGATAAGCCACGAAAAATACCACCAAAATAATATCATGACTAGTGACCAGCCTTTATAGTATGATATTACTTTGGTTTTATTTCAGTGGCTTATCAAACAGGATTATGAGAAAAAAAATCACTGGGGACTGGAGCCAGTCTAACTTGAACGTAGAGCAGTGGAGTGTTGTTAAAGGAGACACTGCATAAACCAAACTTGTGGAACTTATTTTGGGACCTAAAGTTGTGTTTGTTTTTTTTTTTTAATAATTTTTTCACATGCAGGAATTCAATGGAAAATTCGCTTTTGTTGAATTGCTTTAGAGTACCAATAATGGATGTTAGACTTTGTTTTATTCCTGCTCCAAAACACATAAGGGGATTTGATACAGTTTTAAGGGAGGCAACTGTCAGATTTTTCTCCCTTTTGAAAAGGGAGCAAATTCTTTCCTTTTAGAGTTGACACTTTTTAAGAATGTGGCATCTAATAAGGGTCTTCATTGTTTGCTACTTAATTATAGCCAGCAGTTTTTAATGACAGATTCTATCTGTCATTCTTCGTTGCCACGCACAGTTTTAGAGAAAGTGAATTTGACTGCTATTCAATTTCGTATTCATCCGAGCACAAAAGTAGACCCAATATTTCAGTGTGTGTATATTAGTACGCCATTGAAGAGCTGTCCATACATAAGTAGTGCAACTTGTGCGTGATCTATGGCAAGAGTCGCTGAAAAACCCCACCTTAATATATGTGCGAACAACAAAGGTGCAGATCAGCCTGCGTGTCCGCGTAGGCTGATCAGTGCCTTTGTTGCTCACTGTAGCTTGTTTTTGTTTTTTTTGACGAAGAAGCGTCTCACATACTTAAATGGAGAACAGAATGATACTTGGAATTTATTAGTTTCTCATAGAATCTGTCATTTCAGGGCTATTCAGCCCTTTGATTAACCCTAGTCCTGTTGAACCCAGATATGCCCTGCCTTTGCAAACAGTGTAGATCCAGATCAGTTGGCTTCTGAAGAAGCCAACTGATCTGGATCTGCACTGTTTGTCATTAAGTATGTGAATTTGTATCAACAATCTGGATCAAGTAATCTGACTGGCTGACAATTAGAAGTATGTGTGGCATCTTAATTTGTTCAGCATGACAAGGGTTAAACACATCAGTAGGTAGTAAAATAGATTTGTTCAAATTTTAAGACAAGGACTTTTGTCCAAATATTTAGGGTAAATATGACATGTATCAGTTCTAGCCTTATGCATACTAAAGGTTAATGACCAAACTTTTTTCTTAAGTGGTTAGTATATCTTTGAGTGACAGACATTTCCGAAATATTGCAACAGGAAATAGAGTTTTGATAATACATGTAAATGCAAGAAATGTAATAAATAAAGGATATACATGTGTATACAATTATATATTTAACAGAGGAATTGTTAAAGAGGAGTATTTGGTGATAATTTTTCTTTTTATACCCCACCACACTATAGTTGTGGGGTATTTTGGTTCACGTTGGTGGTCTGTCTGTCCTGTCCATATTTTTGTTTCCGGATGATAACTTGAGTGAATGTCAATGGATTTTCACCAAACTTGGTATGTGCATTGTTATTATGGAGATCTGGTTTAGGATTGCTATTGGGCAAATTTCATCAATTTTTGACAGAGTTATCTGCCCACGACATGTCTGATTTTTCATTTCCGGACGATAACTTGAGTAAATATCAACGGATTTTCACCTAACTTGGTATGTACATGTACATTGATATTATATAGATCTGGTTGGGATTGCTATTATGGACAAATTTTGTCAATTTTTGACAGTTATCTGCCCGCGATATGTCCATATTTTTGTTTCCGGATGATAACTTAAGTAAATATCATTGGATTTTCACCAAACTTGGTCTGTGCATTGATATTGTGGAAATCTGGTTTGGGATTCCTTATGGGCGAATTTTGTGAATTTTTGACCGAGTTATCTGCACACGACACATCCATATTTTCATTTCAGGACAATAATTTGAGTAAATCTCAACGGATTTTCACCAAACTTGATATGTATTTGACATTGTGGAGATCTGAATTGGGATTGCTATTGAGTACATTCCTTCAATATTTGACAGAGTTAGGCGGGCCCCCGTAGCCTAGTGGATAAGAGAGTTGACTCTTAATCCATTAGGTTTCTCACCGCTGTGGTTCGAGCCTCGCTCGAGTCATACATGTATGTGGGAAAGCCAAGTTCTGCTTACGGATGGTCAAGTGGTTTTTCTCCGGGTTCTCCGGTTTAGCCCACCTTCGATGAACGATCGGCTTGATATAAGTGAAATATTCTTGAAAGGGCCGTAAAAACCAAATAAAAAAAATTTGACAGAGTTATTCTCCATGACACAATGGTGTGGTATTATTGTTTCACATTTTTATTTCTCCAACTTGCAGATCCAGGGGAGGCAAGTTGGAATCCCAGCCAGGGCTAGAAACAAGAGCCCTTTGGCATAGGATGAGTGAAAAATTCTAGGGTTTCTCTTTATGATTTACTAAAATAACAATACCTCTGGTCATGTAGGACGAGTGAAGATTTTAAGAATTTTCAAGCCCTGATGAGAGCTCAGCCTCATAACTTTCTTGGTGATTGATCATTAAATCAGTTCTGTGGTCATTCTCATCTTTCTGCTGATTCAAGAAGGGCAGTTGTTAGCACTGGCAAAAGTGTGTGCACAAAGAACTTGTTAAGTGCTTAGTTGACTATGCCTGTCCAGGAAAAGTGTGTGTAGTAATTTAACTGACCAGTTCAATGTGACCTAAACAGTGCTGACCGGGCCATAAAACTCAAAAAAAAAAATAAAAAAAAAAAAGTTTACTTGTGGTTTTAGTGTTTTTTGGCCATTTCAATAGTGTTTCATTTATACCATGCGAATGAATCAACGAACTATACATGTACAGTTGTGAATCTTCACGTGTTCGAACTATTTAAAAATCATTTTGAAAAAAATAAGTGACTGTTCAAACTAGAAGAGCAATTTTCGGGAGGTGATTTCAAAACAGCGAGGGGTGCTCGAATTATTAGAGTGTTCAAACTAATAGTGAATGGCCTAATTTTTAGCTCACCTTAGCATAAGGTTCAAGGTGAGCTATTGTGATCAACCTGTGTCTGTCACCCTCCTGCATTTTCTGTCGTCAACAATTTCTTTAAATGACATCTTCTGTTAGACAACTTGACCAGTTTCCACCAAACTTTACGGAAATGTTTTACTCATGACCCAAAATTGGGCCAGAGCTAAAAATAGAAAAAATCCTTAAACAACATCTCCTTGGCCAGTGCAAATGGCCACCAAAGCTAAAATTAGAAAAAAAAAAAAAAAACACTTTAAACAACATCTCAGTGGACACTGGTACGATTTCAAAATAATTTCACAGAAATGTTCATCTTCTAGCTCTTTACCAAAATTGCTCAAAGGCTGAACAAAATGGCCACCAGAGCTAAAAATAGAAAAACTTTAAAAGATAGCTTCTATGCGGCCAGCGGCCTGATATAAAATTAATTTCATAGAGATCTTATGGCCCTTTACCAAAATTGCTATATTGTATCCGCTCAACAGAACAAAATGGGCGCTGGAGCTAAAAAATAGAAAAAAAAAACAAACAAACTTAGAACGAAATCTTCTCCTAGGCTAGTGACTAATTAAACAGAAATGTTCCTCTTAGGCTTTTTACCAAAATGGTTCCACTTGGCTGAATAAAATGGCCACCAGAGCTAAAAATAGACAAGATACAACCTGTGCTGGTTTTTCTTTCCCTCTGAGTTCTGGTGCTTCACAGGGTCTCCTCTCTGGTGCTTCACTCAATCTTTCCCTGCTGGTGCTTCACAAATTTCCTACTTAAAAGTTTTGCCATGGCAACCAAACATAAATGGCCACCTTCAATCAACATCTCTCAAGCCATGACACCATTGCTTCACCAAGCTATCTTGAGCCCAGGTGAGAGATCCAGGGCCACATGGCTCTCTAGTTTAACTTTTTTATTTTATTTTTTTTTTTTTTCAACTTGAGTCTCATTATTTTGTTGTTACTTTTAAGGTACTAAGGTTCTTTCCATAATCAATACTATATCCCACAAACTACTATGCAAACCATTTCTAGCTATGTTTTCATGCACCAAAACTTTCATTTTGTGGTTGAAATTAATGAAAGTGGACAGCGAAAGTGCTGAAAACTGTACAATATGATTTTTTCTTGTGAAACTGAAAAAAAAAAATAAGAGTTGACAGTCGGCACCAAAATCATAAGAGTTGATCGGGTCAACTCCAATGAACATTTCTTAGCTGCCAAGAGTTAAAAATAGAAAAAAAGATCTTTAGTCCACATCTTTTAAACCAGTGACCCCATCACTTCTACAAGCTATGTAACATCTTGAGCTCAGGTGAGCAATCCCAGGTCTTTATAGTCGTCTTGTTTGTACACCCCACTTCTGCAGATTTGATACCATTGAATGCCACCAAGCACCTCCTTGCAGTCTCAATTATACTCAACCCAGTGTGGTAATCATTTCATGTGTCTCCAGGGGCGTGATATTTTTTGTCGTATGATGTCGCTTTTATTCAGTGGATAACATCATGTCATCAAAAAAATGATGTGACCACACTTTACACAACACTTGGTTACTGGCGCATAATGTCAGGATGTGGATCGTGACAGCATTATGTTTTCTGTTGAAAAACTGTTCAACTTCTGTAGCCGTAGAATATAGTTTAAAAGTCATATGATAAACAGAATCTTACATTCGTGGCCATTTCATATGAAATTTATGAAACTCGCCGAAGGCTAGTTTCATAAATTTCATATGAAATGACCAGGAATGTAAGATCCTCTGTATGGGATACATCCCTCTAAAACACATATTTTTTTGTTTGGCCTAACCACTTGTGTACAGTGAGAGACCATCACGAAAACATACCTATATAATTTTGACCCCCTTAAGCCCCACTTTTATATAGTAAAACTGGGGTTTACAGGGGTATACATTATTTTTCATATTTCTGTTCAAAACAGAGATTGTGGGTACTCGTTAGAACCGCCTCACCTGAATTTTTTTACACCTTTTACGTCACCCTTCCATATGTCCTCAACTGTAATTTTCCTTTTTTGGTTGTAAAATTTTCAATATATTTGAATAGGCGTGTTTCCGTAATGCACATTCAGATCTCTGTATTGTTTGTCTGCATTCCCATGTTGCTTTCTGAAGGTTAAATGAGGTTTGGGTGATTTCTCTTTTCATCCATGCTAGACTAATTCATTTCATGCAATACATCAGATTAGATCTAGAAGTAAATCCATCTGCATAGATTATTTTCTTGATAAAAGTGACTTGTTGGACATAGCTCCAGATAAGGCACTATTTAGCTCGCCTGTACGAAAGTACAGGAAGAGCTATTGTACTATCCCCACAGTAGGGGTTGTTGTAGGCGTCATCGTCAATGTTAACAAAAATGTTTGACGTTAAAGTTTTTAAGACCTTACATTATCTAATCCTCAGATGGATTTAGTTTATATTTGGTATGATTATAGATGTTGGTCCAAAATTTTAATGAGCTTTATCCGCAGCCCTGCTCATGACCTAGAGGTCAAGGTCACAGATTTAGAAATTTTGCAACAAAGTTTTTAAGATCTGTAGACAGGCCAAATTCAGGCGAGCTGTTCTATCTAAGGACAGGCTTTGTTTCAACTAAAACTTGTTGATATTTATCTTATTTCTCCACATAAACATATGTTTTTGGTACTCATTAGAAGCGCCTCACCAGGGCACTTCTAATGAGTACCCACAACATACGTTTTCGTGGAGAAATAAGAAAAATATTTGCCTGATACTCCCTCTTATCTGGAGCTCTGGTTTAAGGTGTATACCCTAAGTATTGCAACAAAGAGCAAACAATGTAAGACTCAGATCAGAATCCACACTATTTGCCGCTCATCCAGAAGTTTTCAGCCAGATCAAAAGGTATTAAAATTTAAGGACAAGTATTGTTTATTTGTGTTTAGGTTTTACAGCCCAGTCAACTCAATAGGGTCATGTAGAGAGCAGTCAGTTTATCTAACCACACTTTTACTGGGCAGGCTTAGTCCTGTAAGTGGTTAACCAGCTTTTCTTATGCAAAAAAAAAAAAAAAAAAAGAACAATTATGGTAAGGAGTCAAGGTGACCGAATATTCAGCGTAAATCATAAGTGTATATCAGATTTGGATCTAGAAGATAATTCATTTATATAGATTATTAACTTGATAAAAGTGCCTTGTTGGAAGTTAACCATGTTTACCCTAAGTATTGGGATAGATAGACCTGAGCAAACAGTGTAGACCCAGATCAGAATCCACACTATTTGCCACTCATTCAGACGTTTTCAGCGGCATAAATAGGTAGTAAAATGGAGTAGTTTAAATTTAATGACAAGTACAAATGTATGCAAAGGAGTTCACATATTTATTGACAAACAGTGCAGATCCAGATAAGTTCTTCAGAAGCCAACTGATCTGGATCTATCTTGTTTGCTAAGACGAGGCATGTCTTGTTCAGCAAGAGAATTGCAAAAAATGCTTTGCATCTGCTCATCAGAATTTAGAATTGCCTCATTGAGGCAGTTCTAATGAGTAGCACAGCATATGTTTCCTTTGAGAAATAGCCTGGCTCCATAGCACAGTCAGTAGCATGTCTGACTGCAGATCCAGGGGCCACATAACTTTAGTGGAGATTGATCATGAAATCATTTCTAGGGGCATTCTCCCCGTTCCCCTGATTCCAGAAGGGCAGTTTTCAGTTACTGGCGAAAGTATGTGTAAATTAGTACTGGTGAACTGCTTAGAGGACTAAACCCCTACAGGTGTAAGTAGGTTAACAGACTGCCCTCACATGACCCTAATGGGTTGATGAGGCCATTAAAACTACAACTCAAAACAAATCTTGGAGAATTAAGAAAGGAAAATATTAGCATGAGTTGGTGAGAAATAACTAAAACAACATTTTATCTGGACTTTGTGGGAATTTTTTACTGCTTCCTCAAATTTTCCCCTGTCAGGGCCCTGATTAAATTATTGCTGCATAGATCATAGCCCCAGATAAGTTGATAATCCAGGGGGATATTTTGGGAATGTTTATTTATTTTTTTGCCAAAAATATACGGTAAATGTCCAAAAATTTCGAATGCCAAAGTGTCTGACAAAATGATATATGCAAACAGTGCAGATCCAGATCAGACTGCTCCTGAAGGAGCAGTCTGATCAGGGTCTATACTGTTTGCCATTCCACTAAGTATTTTAAGCATCAGATGCATAAAAGGCAAAATTTAGGCCAAAATGTTCGAAATTTAGGATGTTTACCATATTTAGTGGATTTTTGTTTTGTACCTTTTTGAGGCACAGCTCCTGGCTGAGATAAGAGGGGTATCGAGGTATGTTTTTATCGCACCTGCTTGTAGCAGGGTGCGATATAGGCGTCCGATTTTCCGTCCGTCCGTCCATCCGTCAGTCCGTCCGTCCGTCCGTCCGTCTGTCAACATTTATGTCGACGTTCGACATTTATGTCAAAGTTAATATTCTAATCAACTACAAGACTAAACAACCATCAAACCTTGCATGAAACATCTCCTTGACCTCCTGACTTTGCGACATAGGCGTCCGCTTTTCCGTATGTCTGTGCATTCGTCCGTCCGTCTGTCAACATTTATGTCGACGTTCGACATTTATGTCAAAGTTAGTATTTTAATCAACTACAAGACCAAACAACCATCAAACCTTGCATGAAACATCTCCCTGACCTCCTGACTCTGCGACATAGGTGCCCACTTTTCCATTCGTCTGTCTGTTCGTCCGTCTGCCTGTCTGTCCGTCTGTTAACAGTTCTGTTATGTCGAAGTTCGACATTTATGTCAAAGTTAGTATTCTAATCAACTACAAAACTAAACAACCATCAAACCTTGTATGAAACATCTCCCTGATCTCCCGACTTTGCGACATAGGTGCCCGCTTTTCCATTCGTCTGTCCGTTCATCTGTCCGTCTGTCTGTTAACAGTTCTGTTATGTCGAAGTTCGACATTTATGTCGAAGTTAGTATTCTAATCAACTACAATTCTACAACAACCATCATACCTTGCATGACACATCTCCCTGACCTCCTGACTTGGCAGGTATGTTGACCCAGTGACCTTGACCTATATTTTGCGCTCCATTGACTTTGACACAATTTACGTCGACGTTCCAGATCTTCTCAACTATAAGGCGTACAACTACCAAACCTTGCATAATGCTTCTCCTAGATGTACTGACTTGGCAGGTACCTTGACCCGGTGACCTTGACCTATATTTTGCGCTCCAGTGACTTTGACATATTTTGCGTCGACGTTCGATATCTCCTCGACTATAAGGCCTACAACCATCAAACCTTGCAAAGTGCTTCTTCTCAATGTACTGACTTGGCAGATACCTTGACCTGGTGACCTTGACCTATATTTTGGCTGCAGTGACTTTGACATAATTTACGTCAATGTTCCAGATCTCCTCAAGTGTAAGACCTCTAGCCACCAAACCTTGCATAGTGCTTCTCCTAGATGTACTGACTCGGCAGGTATCTTGATCCGGTGACCTTGACCTATATTTTGCGCTCCAGTGCCTATTACACATTTTACGTCAACTTTCAATATCTCCTCAACTGTAAGGCCTACAACCATCAAACCTTGCATAGTGCTTCTCCTCAATGTACGGACTCCGCAGGTACCTTCACTGGGTGACCTTGACCTATATTTCGCGCTCCATTGACTTTTACACCTTTTACGTCACCCTTCCATATGTCCTCAGCTGTAAGGCCTTCAACCACCAAACCTTATATAGTACTTCTTCTCGATGTACTGACTCGGCAGGTACCTTGACCTGGTGACCTTGACCTATATTGTGCACTCCAGTGACTTTAACACATTTTATGTTGATGTTCGGTATCTCCTCAAATATAAGACCTACAACCACTAAACCTTGCATAGTGCTTCACCTCATTGCACTGGCTTGGCAGGTACCTTGACCCGGTGACCTTGACCTATATTTGACACATTTTACATTGATGTTTGATAACTCCTCAACTATAAGGCCTACAACCACCATACCTTGCATTGTGCTTCTCCTTGATGTACTGAATTAGCAGGTACCTTGACCCGTGACCTTGACATATATTTCATGCTCCAGTGACTTTTACACATTTTACATCAATGTTCCATTATCATTGGGCTGTATGATATGAAAAGTCAGTGCTGAAGATATAGCCATTAGAGGGAATGGGACTGGCCCTGAATATATGTGCCTCACTAGGCACTTTGTCTACATTTTTTTCAACCCAGTTTTCCAAGTAAGCACAGCTAAGAATGAAATAAACTTATTTAATAACCACGTTCTGATTGTGGCTCCTGTGACTTCTGCCCCAGCAGGTGCGATGACGCCTTCCGCGGAATTCTTGTTTTCTTCTAATATGTGCACTAAAACATATGTTGTGGTCATATACTCATTACTTAAGAAGCGCCTCAACAAGATGCTTCTAATGAGTACCACAACGTGTTGTTATATATAAATCTTGGAGAAGTGCAATATGTTAGCATATGTGTATTTTTATTAAAAAATTGCTTTATATGGAGCATTAATTGGTGAGATGATTTAAATAAGTAGTCATTGGTAAGTTTTGGTGCTCTATAAAAGGGAACATTGAGCTCACAGTCACATCTAAACACTGTTACAATATGACTGAAAGATTGTTGAAAGCAACATTAACTCTTTCGCTGTTAGTGGTGACTTTTGTCATCTGCTGATAACCTTTGCAAACAGTTTGGACCCAGATCAGACCCGACAAAATGTAGAGCCTGATCTGGATCCAAATTGTTTGACACTCTGATGGTATTAGTAAAAGATTTTTTAAAAAAGTTAATTTTAAAAAAAAAAATCCACAGACGACAAAAAAGCATGCAAAATTACCCAGCATGCAAAGAGTTAAACATGAATAAATGCAAACAACATTATAAAGAACCTCTTTATAACACAGTTCATGTTATATAGCATAGCTTAAGAAACATGGACCCCAAAAGTGCTGTATGTATTGATTGCATAAACACAATTTCTGTAATTCTATACAGTTTTGTTAGAAGACAACTGAGGGTTGTTTATCTAACATTTTGCTTAGGATCCAAGCAATTGTTGAAGACTGAAAACTGGCAAACAATGCAGACCCTGATCAGATGCCGCAGAATGCGGCATCTGATCAGTGTCTCCACTGTTTGCAAATAATTCAACCATTTTTCTTTAAGAATATCTACATATATATCATTTAGCCTGATATACCTAAAATTGAAAATGGACTCCTCCAATATATATATGTAGTGTGGTAGAGTTTAATCAGTCATTAATGTGTTATAAAGAGGTTGTGGTGCACCCCATTTACCCTAAGCTTTTGGACAGACAGACCTGAGCCTGAGCAAATAATATAGGCCCAGATCAGATGCAGAAGAATGCTGTGTCTGACCAAGGTCTACACTGTTTGCACACGAAAAGGTAGTAAAATGGACTTGGTCAAGTTTTAAGAAAAGTACGGCAAGGAGTGTCCAATTAAGTGTATAGGATAATATAGTATTAAACTTAACTGGATCTCAGACTAATATTTCCCCTAGATTAGAAAAAAAATTCCATGTTTAGCTTTAATCCTTGACATACTGAATAAGTAAAGATGCCACACCCACTTCTCATAGCCAGCGAATCAAATTCCTTGATCCAGGTTATTAATACAAATTCACATACTTAATGACAAATAGTGCAGATCCAGATCAGTTGGCTTCTGAAGAAGCCAACTGATCTGTATCTACCGGTACACTGTTTACAAAGGCAGGGCATATTCAGGTTCAGCAGGACTAGGGTTAAAAAGAATTAATAATCTGCTGTCAGAGGAATTTGTGGTCTACACTACCTCAAGATTCCAGATTAGACATGCAGAATTCAGGTCATGGCAGTCTGTGTAAACTCTGATCAGGTGCTCTGGGTCCACACAGTTTAAATTGCTCAGGCCAGTCTGCACTGTCGAGAAGACATAGAATATCAGACCTGTATTGTTGTCTCTTTCAGATGCCTTGTTAGCTGACTTACAGTCCACCACAAACCCAATCCAGAGCCACTCACCTGTAAGTCCACGTAACAGTACCAGTAGCTCGCAGAACCAGCAGTACAGCAATAGCAGCACCCAGAGTCCCAGGCTGAGTGGACGAGGGGAGACCCCTCCACCTCTGCCTCCACCCCCTCATGATATCCCAGACACCATTCCACCACCTCAGCAGTTCGTTGATCAGGTAAGTTTTGGTACTGGGAGACTTGTTAACTCATTGTAGTCGGGAGACCCGTAAAAGGGTAATTGGCAAACAGTGCATACCCAGATCAGACGCCGCAGAACATGGCGTCTGATCAGAGTCTCCATTGTTTGGAAATAGTTTAGCCATTTTTCTCTAGGAATACGTGTATGTAAATCTCATAGCCGGACGTACCTAAAATTGAAATTGAAATTTGACTCTTCCAATATGTAGTGTGGGAGAGTCTGTTCAGTATACAGTGGGTTAAGGAGGAATCTTTGTTGAGACATTTCTGAGAATTGGTTTCTTATGTCTTCATATTTTTTGCTATTTCTTTATAAACCGTTGTGGATACTCATTAGAATTGCCTGAGTGTCAGAAGTCAAACAAGGTGATGCCCACATGTTTTTATGTAGAACTGTAGAAAATTATCATGTAGAATTACATGTCGAGGGTTGAGCGCAAGACTATAGTAACTCAAACATATTTTTGAAACCCTTGTTTAGGGGCAACTTGGACCCCTTTGTAAACAATGCAAATTTAGGTGCCATTGCTCATACGAGCAATGGCACCTAAATTTTCATTGTTTACAGAAAGAAATGTTGTAATCTTCATAATGCCTTCATGGTGAGGAGATTAGGTTTGGGGAAAAACAACCATCTGACTTACACCAGTCTTGCGCTCAACCCTCGATGTATCATAAAATACTAAAACACTGAAAGTACCAATCACAATGTAGTAGACAACAATTTATTTATTTTATTTTTTTTTTATTTATTTTTTTTTTTTTTTTGTCAGATAAAGCAAGTATTGACATTCCATATCTGCCATGCAGATGATTCACATGAAATGCAAGACTTGTTTTCACTGAAAAAATTAATAAAAATGAACAAAAATTTGAGAATGGCATTGGATTCAAATAAAAATCCAATGGTCACAAGTTCAAACCCCAGCTTGGCCACAAAACTTTTATAGTAATTGATCATGAACTGATTTCTATAGTCATTCTCCCCTTCTGCTGATTCAAAAAGGGCAGTTTTCAGTTACTGGCAAAAGTATAATATACACAAAGTCCATTTTCCTACCAGCTGATGTTATGAAAAATTGCTTGGTTAGTGGCAGAGAGTGTAGACCCTGGTCAGGCACTACATTAAGTGGTGTCTGATCTGCAGCTTCACTGTTTTCTCTGAAACAAAGGTAGAATACTCTTCCTTGACATATTATTATACACATATTATCTCCCTTACCCATCAGAACCTCATACATGTAACTAATCAGCCAAATCAGATAGGTGGTTATTCCAAAAGGTAGGATTTTTGTAAATACAGTGAAACCTGTGTAAGAGAGCCACCTTTGAGACTGACTTTAAATAGTGGTTGATGTGAAAAAAGGTGTCTGTCTTATAAAGGTACATGTCATGTAATTTTAATAGGTCATGAAATTTTGCTAGCAAAATTACATGACATGCACCTTTGTAAGACAGCCACCTTTCCACACCAACCACTAAGTCAATCTCAAAGGTGGCTCTCTTACACAGGTTTCACTGTATGAATCATTTTTATTCTGTATCAGATATCGATTAGGCAGGTCCTCAGTGAGTTTTTTACCTGCGCATCCCGAGTCTAGTACTCACATTTTTGCTTTAGGACTCATATTTTAAATCTCAGCTAGTCCCAGGACTCACAAAGTTATAGTGGAAAATTCTGTAATGGACGCAATGATTTTCTAGTAGGACTCACTTTATATAGCCCAAGCGAGTCCTGGGACGCATAGGTATAAAATTGTAAATAAATCACTGGGTCCTAGTCTACGAATGAATACTTAGCATAAATATGGTATATCAAGACCATAGGACATGTCATTTTAACCCTAAGGGTGCTGATAATGAGATGACAGGTGATTGATAGATTTTTTGCTTTTTACAGAAAATCCTGAGCTCATATGGAGAAAAGGGGCCTTTAGACATATGCAAACAATGAAGCCTGCCCATCTGCCCTGTCTAATAAGACCCTTTGGTGCTTTTCACCATCAAATGATTTTGTAAGCCAACAGCTAAGCATATCTCCAGATAAGGTGTTTCTTGTTTTCTTTTCCGACCTAAAAGTACTGATATTTTCTCTTATTTCTCCTCGAAAACATAATGTTGGTAATCATCATAGCAACAGATAAGGTGCTTTTTTCATCCGAAAAATGCTGATATCTTTCTTATTTCTCAACAAAAACATATGTTGTGGGTACTCATTAGAAGCGCCTCGGTGAGGTGCTTCTAATGAGTACCAACAACATAACTTTTCGTCAAGAAATAAGAAAAATATTATGTGGATACCCCCTCTTATATGTAGCTATGAATCATTAGAAGCACCAGCTGAGGCACTTCTAATGAGTACCAACAACACATGAGCGAGCACATGACAAACCATGACTGTGCCCAGTGAAGACTCAGATCGGCCTGGGCCAGTCTTTGATGTGCGCGCAATAGGTAGCTAAGGACCCAAGCTTTCTTCATGCGGACAGCGAAGACTCTGATCAGACTGGGGGATGCCCAGGCTGATTTGGATCTTTGCTGGGCACACTTGCTATTTTGCTGGTTTTATCATGCGCTGCCTCATATGTTTTCATGGAGAAGTTAGAAAAACTTTTATGTGGATACCCACACTTACTATGAGTGAACCCGACCCATGCAGTGTGGAAACACAAGCAGATCTTTGCCTTGTGCTGTCTGTACTTTCCCCTAAGGAATATTTTGACATAGCGTGGCTCACAAGAAATTTGGCTTGATAGTTCTGCAAATCATTATCAAAAGATGATTCAACTGTAATGTCATATTTACCTTCAATATTGGAAACTGTAATTACTTACCATACTTGTCCTAAAAGTTGGACAGTTTACTACATGTTGTTATTAGAAGTCTAAAATGCCACTGGATGGTGGCAATCAGTGTAGACACTGATCAGATGCCACAGTCTGAGTCATCTGATCAGGGTCTACACTGTTTTCTCAGGCCTGTCTGTCCAAATACTTAGAGTAGATACAATAACACATTTTGTTGTCTGCTTCTGTTGTGATTAGGACCTTTTTTTTTTTAAATAAAAATAAATGAAAAAATGCGCACAATATATTATATAAGTTTAATATTAGGTGATACTTTTGGGATAATTTTTCTTATATCTCCATAAAAACATAGGTTATTGGTACTCATTGGCAAGGCACTTCTAATGAGTACCCACTTCTAATGCTTTGGCAAGGCACTTCTAATGTGTATCCACTACTAATGCCTCGGCAAGGCACTTCTAATGTGTACCCACTTCTAATGCCTCGGCAAGGCACTTCTAATGTGTATCCACTTCTAATGCCTCGGCAAGGCACTTCTAATGAGTATCCACTTCTAATGCCTTGGCAAGACACTTCTTATGTGTATCCACTTCTAATGCCTCGGCAAGGCACTTCTAATGAGTACCCACTTCTAATGCTTCGGCAAGGCACTTCTAATGTGTATCCACTACTAATGCCTCGGCAAGGCACTTCTAATGTGTACCCACTTCTAATGCCTCGGCAAGGCACTTCTAATGTGTATCCACTTCTAATGCCTTGGCAAGGCACATCTAATGTGTATCCACTTCTAATGCCTCGGCAAGGCACTTCTAATGAGTATCCACTTCTAATGCCTCGGCAAGGCACTTCTAATGAGTATCCACTTCTAATGCCTTGGCAAGGCACTTCTAATGTGTATCCACTTCTAATGCCTTGGCAAGGCACATCTAATGTGTATCCACTTCTAATGCCTTGGCAAGGCACATCTAATGTGTACCCACTTCTAATGCCTTGGCAAGGCACTTCTAATGAGTATCCACTTCTAATGCCTCGGCAAGGCACTTCTAATGTGTATCCACTTCTAATGCCTTGGCAAGGCACATCTAATGTGTACCCACTTCTAATGCCTCGGCAAGGCACTTTTAATGAGTATCCACAAATGTTTTAATGGAGAATTGGGAGAAAATTATCCCGGAGTTATCTTCAACTACTCCTCTTTAAGTCCTCTGATACCCTTGTTACCTGGAACTGTGGCTTGCTACAAGTTTTAAAACTAAACAGATCTAAGCAGCAGGATTTACAGGTAGATTCTGCTGAGAGGTATTCTAATTTGATGTGTACCAGGAATTGGTAGCAGTGACACAAAAAGGTACCTAACAAATGGCATCTCCATTAAAGAATGTGCATAGTACAGGTTAACTGCTTAGAGGACTAAGCCTGCCCAGTAAACATGTGGTTAGGTAAACTGACCATGCTCAACATGACCCATTGGGTTGACTAGGCCGTAAAACCTCAACACAAACAAAAGCATCTACATTAGTCCTTATATATGTAGCCCATTTAAGGTACTTTTTTCATCCAAGAAGTATTGGTACTTTTTTTATTTCTCAACGAAAGCATATGTTCTGGGTACTCATTAAAAGCGCCTTGTCAAGGCGCTTCCAATGAGTACCCACAACACACCTTGTAATGAAGTAATAAGAAAAATATTTATCCTACCCCTTTTATCTGGAGCTTTGAGACCCTGTTCCACCTTCATGGTTTATTGCCCATTCTGGAATCCCATTCAACAGGTGAAATGTATCCATATCAGGGCTCCAGATAGAAGCAGTAGTGTGAAGATAATTTTTGCACCAACCTGTCACAGTGCCCCCACCCATATGCCGTACCCCAGCTTCCACTCACATTCCACACAAGTAGTATAGGACGACATCCTATACTACTCACACAACTCTATCAAACGCACACATTAGATACCCATTGTATATTAATAATAACAATAATAACTGGAATGCGTAGCCGATGGTGTGCAGTTGCAAAATCCCCACGCTTAGTGCTAATGTTGCTTATAGCATGATAGATGGACAGACAGATGGACAGACTCGCTGTCACACACACCCTTACCATGAGGGGAAATCATGTAGCAGGTTTGTTAATTTCTTCCCTTTCCGCCCAGAGGTTTAGGAGGGGACAGTGTGGCAGATAGATGGACAGACAGACAGACGGAGGTGTTCACATAGTGGTAATCAAATAGAGTGCAAATTCCCTACACGGCCACCTTTGGTAAACCCCACAACATTGACTGTTGTAGGGAAATGGCTGTTGTAAAGAAGTTAACCCATTAAAAACTGATTAAACTCTCTCACACTCTATATTGGAAAAGTCCATTTTTGATTTTAGGTATATCAGGCTATATGATGTAGATATTCCAAAAGAAACAGTGGTTAACTATTTGCAAACAGTGGAGACCCTGATCAGAAGCTGCATTCTGCGGCTTCTGATCTGGGTATGCACTGTTTGCCAGTTACCCATTAAGGGGTCTTGATTGATCCAGTCTTCAGTGGGTTAAACATACAGTGAATCAGCAATCTGGGAAATAAGAAAATTAAATGGCTCTTATAGGGATGTGGCTGTTGTTGAGAGGTGACTGTTAGTGGAGGTTCCCCTGTTAAACAAAATAATGTGAGAACTGAAACTTCAGAATCTTCTGAGGAAGGGTGTACCTTGCTACAGATATTAGTTTTCTTAAAAATAGACGTTTTTGATACCCTGTTAATCTGGATGTGTGGTCTGAACTGTCCCAAAGTTATGGCCAAATCGTCACCATACCTCCCACCTGGTCTTTTTATACAGATGAACAATCAGAATTAGACCTCAAATCAAAGCTACAGATCAAACAGATCTCCAGATAAGTACTTTTCTAATTTATCCACAAAAACATATTTTGTGGGTACTCATTAGAAGCGCCTCGGCGCTTCTATTGTGTACCCACAACATATTTTTTCATAGAGAAATAAGAAAAAATAATATTAATATTTTTCTTTTGAAAAAAAAAACAAACTTATCTGGAGCAGTGTTCAGAATTAGACCCCCAAGTCTGTTATCTAATAGTATGATCAGATGCTACTGAAGGCAAGGCGATTTTAGAATTTAATTAATCAGAATACCAACAAAAAAAAGACATATCAAAAATAAAATTATTGACAATACTACTACCACCTTGTCCAGTGCCGTGATTCAAGTATTTTATTTTTAAAGCAAATATAAAGTTACATCCATACAACAGATACATGTATGTTGAATAGGATCTGACTGTAAGCTGTAATGCTTATGAATGTCATCACCTTCCAATTACAAACAGTTATCAGCTGAGGTGATTGATTCCGTTTATAGCTTTATAGCTGAAGCTACATACATCGATAAGTCACCTTTTTCAACCAAAAATTATTGATATTTTCTTATTTCTATGCAAAACATGTTGTGGTACTCATTTGAATTGACTGGCCATGCCAATTCCATGATTTGGTACCCACAACATTGTTTTCTTGGAGAAAGAATAAAAGTGTTTATCTGGATGTTCCTCGTTAACCGATTGTAGACTGAATGAAACCCCACACAGTATATATTGGAAGATTCTACCCTTGATTTTAGGTATAGTATGTCAGGCGGTGTGATTCAGATATTCCTAGAGAAAAATGGTTGAAATATTTGCAAGCAGTGGAGACCCTGATCTGGGTCTGCACTGTTTGCCAGTTACCCTTTTAGGGGTCTCAAGACTACAATGGGTTAAGAGCTGAGGAATATCAAGATAAATAGTTTTGTCTTTCTCCATGAAAACAAATAGTATGTAGCGCTGCAACTGTTTCCGTCTAGAAAACTTAAAGAAACACAAGAAAAAACACAACAAAGTTGACTCATAGTCTGAGTAGAGCAAAATATATAAGGTACTATTTTACTTGATAAAACTTAACTTAAACAAGTGGGAGAAGAAAGAATTCTTTATTATTTTTTTTTGTGAAGTATATGTTGAGCATTCTTCAAGCATCAGTCAGGTAAGATGCTTTTAATGAGGAAGTATTTACCTGCTTGGTGTCTGGCTGCTGTAGGTTCTGATTGCTGTAACTACAGATAGGCTGCTATTTTTGACCAAAAAAGTACTGATATTTTTCTTATTTCTCCACAAAAACATACATTGTGGGTACTCTTTAGAAGCACCTCTCTGAGGCGCTTCTAGTGAGTACCCACAACGTATGTTTTCATGCAGAAGTAAGAAAAATATTTATGCAGCTACCCCTCTTATCTGAAGCTCTGTGCAGTAGTAAAGGCCAAGGTAAAGTGCTTTTTTTTTAACAAAAATAACAGTATGTATTTCACATTTTCTTAGCTCCAGTTAAAATGGTTATTTTATAGCAAAAAGTGCAGGGAATTTATTACAAGTAGAAATATATTGTGCAACTACCTTACAATTGGTTTATTTGTTTTTTAAAGAAAAATAAGAAAGTACAGGGCAACCTCTTTGCAACAGTCAAGCTTGAAGCTGGTAGACTATAGTAGTCAGGGCCTGCTGATCTTTCGCCAGGTGGCCATGGGGTCAAGTAGCTTCTGTTTCGAAATTGACATTTGCTGATCTTGCACCATTCTGGGTAACCCAGGTGTGACCCAGTCAGTTGTCCCAGGGGTGATTGATTAAGTGTAATGTAATGGGTCACACCTGGGTTACCGAGTATGATCTTGCACCAGGTGGCTATGGGGAAGTAGCTTCTGTGGCCATGGGGAAGTAGCTTCTGTTTCAACCCCCGCCCCAACCCCCTCCCCCCACCCTCCCACCCCCACACCCACTCCACCCCCTACATTCCGCATCCTCCTCTATTTCTCTCATTTCTTTCATCTGCATGTACTAGCCCTTCTGTCCCATTTCACTCCTTATCCAGGAAACAGTACAAAATGACCCACAGGGTTGATGTGCCATTACACTAGAATTCAATCAAAACAGAAAGGAAATTCATAAAGTACAGCCACCCCTCTTTATACCTACACTCGATACAATGACAAAATTCTTTATAATCACAATTTTAATGTCACGAAACCTTTGCTCAAGATGTGACAGTTAATGAGAAATTATGCAGGAATATTGCATTAAAAGTGCAAGCAAATATGTTTTAGATATTTGTTAGAATCGCCTCAACACTCAATTTCATGATGAAATAAGAAAATTTCCCTAAATATTTGTTTACTTGAGCTATCGGAAGAATTTCCTAGGGACTCAAAAACGAGTTTGAATCATCCAAGGTAAATGAGCCAATGGTGTTCGAGTCATCAAGGCTTTACTGTATGTAGAGAGCTTTATTGTAACACACGTATTACGACAGACCTGCACAGTGTTGTGCCATGCAGTCTCTGCTTATACCATAATGCCTCTAATAAGCACCCAGACTTTGAAAAAACAAAACAAAAACTTTCGATTTGTTTTGTTCTGACCTTGAAAGTTTCATAATTATAATTTTTGAACATATGCTTATACTTTTATGTTAATTATTTGTTCCAGCCTTTATATGAAGCCCAGAACTTAAAGAGCCCTAATCGTTTCTCCAGCTCGAGTGGTACCTCACAGGGGTCAGGTGATCAGATTTTCTATAACAGAGCTCCCCCTGGTGGCCAGCAGCAGCAAGGAATGTCTAGTATCAGCAATAATCTAACAGAGCTAGATCAACTTCTCTCCGACCTGAACTCTGCTCAGTTTTTGGCGGAAGTTGACAAAAAACACCCTCCTGCAGGTAAGTGCAAAGTTTGATGGTACACAAGAAAACTTTTACCGCTGTTCCAGGCCTCCTAGCAAAACCTATAAAACCTATAATAACCTATAATTTTGTGTCAAACCTATAAAACCTTTATTTTGTTCATAAAACTTATGAAAAGCCTGTATTTTCATGAAAAAACCTATATTTTTCACATTTTGAACCTTCTTGCGACTCAACCCTAACTTTTCTTCAAAATACCCTACTATTTGTACATTTTAGTCCCAAAAAAGTGATGAAAACTGTCAAGAAATTGTAATTTTTTTCCTCGCTCGCTTTGCTCGCTCAGACTTTGTAAAATTCAGATCAACCTTATCAGAATAATTTTGGCCCAAAAATTCATCGAATATTTTTTCTTCAGTTTTAAATCTAATTGTGAGTTTGGAAGAACCTTTCTTTAACCTATATTTTTTATTGAAAAACCTGTAAATAACCTATATTTTGAGGAAGAAGAACCTGTATAAAAACCTATATTTTCAAAGTGGGCCACTAGGAGGCCTGCTGTTCATTATAGCATGGTTTTTATGAAGTACAGTGTAAGCCTTGTCCTGTTGAATGAATTAAGATGCCACGCCCACTTCTAATTTTCAGCCAGTTGGATTACTTGATCCTGATTGTTGCTATAAATTCACATACATGTACTTAATGGCAAACAGTGCAGATCCAGATCAGTTGGCTTCTGAAGAAGCCAACTGATCTGGCTCTACACTGTTTGCAAAGGCAGGGCATATCTAGGTGCAGCAGGACAAGGGTTAAAAATGGCTCCTTAAAATGTTTTATCCAAACAAAAGGTATAGCTTATATAGAGAAACATAGTCATATTTCTATATAATCTATACATTTTTAGCTCACCGGAACAAAAAGTTCCGGTAAGCTATTCTACTACCCACGACGTCGGCATCAGCTTCCACAAATGTTTAAGTTTTTGCGTTAAAGTTTTTTAGTAGCTCATTACTTTTTTATGTGTACATGGATTGAGTTCATATTTGGTATGATGATAGATACTGGGCTAAAGTTTTTATCTGCAGTATCAGCACCCATGACAGTGACTTGAGGTCAAGGTCACAGACTTAGAATTTTGATGTTAAAGATTTTGTTTTAAAGTTTTTGGGAGCTCATTACTTCTTTACCTTTGGATGGATTTAGTTTATACTTGGTATGGTAATAGATACTGGTTTCAAATTTTTAGCAGCAGCATCAGCTGTCATGACCATAACCTTGGGGTCAAGGTGACAGACTTTGAATTCTTATGTTAAACTTTTTGTGTTAAAATTTTTAGGAGCTCATTACTTCTTTACCTTTTGATAGATTAGTTCATACTTGGTATGGTGATAGATACTAGTGAAAAGTTTTTATCAGCAGCATCATCATACATGACCATGACTTTGGGGTCAAGGTCACAGACTAAGAACTTTTATGTTAGTTTTTGCACTGATGATTTTAGATCATTACTTGGTTGCCTTCAGATAAATTTACTGGAGACTTGGTATATTGAAAGATATTGCTTTAAAGTTTTTATCAGCAACATCAGCACCTATAACCATGACCTTGGGGTCAAGGTCACAGACGTAGAATTTTGATGTTAAAGATTTTGTGTTAAAGTTTTTAGGAGCTCATTACTTCTTTGCCTTTGGATGGATTTAGTTCATACTTGGTATGGTAATAGATACTGGTCTCAAGTTTTTAGCAGCATCAGCTCACATGACCATAACCTTGGGGTCAAGGTCACAGACTTTGAATTCTTTTGTTAAGTTTTTGTTTTTAATCTTTTAAAGCTCATTACTTCTTGTAGTTTATACTTGGTATGGTAATAGATACTGGTCTCAAAGTTTTAGCAGCAGCATCAGCTCTCAGGACCATAACCTTGGGGTCAAGGTCAGAGAGACTTTTATGTTAATTTTTGCACGAAAGATTTTAGATAATTACTCGGTTGCCTTTAGATGATTTTGGTTTGGTGATAGATATTGCTTTAAGTTTTTATCAGCAACATCAGCACCTATAACCATGATCTTGGGGTCAAGGTCACAGACTTAGAATTTTAATGTTAAAGATATTAGTTAAAGTTTTTAGGAGCTCATTTCTTCTTTACTGTTTGATGGATTCAGTTCATACTTGCTGAGGTAAGAGATACTTGTCTAAACATTGTGTCAGCAGCATCAGCTCCCATGACAGTGACTTTGTTTCTGTTATGTGTCTGAAAATTTGCCTTTGCGCAACTAAGTCAAAGCGCGACTTCTGGTGAGCTATCCTGTCAGGCGACAGGTCTTGTTGTATGGATACAGTACATTTGTTTAGCTATCATGTTTTGTTTTTTTTGCTTTGGATCCAGCTACAGTATTATAAAGAAGCAGTCTAATTTTCTTGTTTTTCTCTAAACCATCTTGAAAGAAGACAATTAGAATAAAATGTCAAGCTCTGTTTTCTGGGAATAATTTTATGAAAAAATGATTTAAAAATATCTGCTGATATTTAGATTGAGCATCATGATAAATTTGTCAGCATAAAAGGATATAAAACAAGTGGTTCTGAGCTGGTGCTTTTGTCACTCACCTGTACAAAAGTGCAAGAAGAACTAACTAATGCCTTCTCACTGGTGTTTGTGGCTGCTTTGGTTGTGTAGCACCCACAAACATAGCTCTTGATAAGATTTTTTTTTTTTTCAGTATAAAGGTATTAATATTTTCCTTATTTCTCCGCAAAACATATGTTGGGGTATTGATTAGAAGCCCCTCACTGAGGTGCTTCTAATAAGTACCTGCAACATATCTTTTCGTAGAGGAATAAGAAAAATATTTACCTGATACCTACTCTTATGTAGACCTATGCACAAATGTTGAAGTTTCATGTTAAGTTCTTAAATATCTATGCTTTCTGAATACCTGAATGGAATTAATTGATACTTTGACTGATATTAGATACTGATTGAACGTTTTCTTCATTACAAGACCCACCCCTATCATTGACCATAATGTCAAGGTCATGAAGATAGAAATTTTTCACACTGTAAGTAAAGTAATTTTGTTTTGTTTTTTTTTTATTGTTTTTTTTTTTTTTTTTGTTAAAGAGCTATGTCTTCAGAATGCCTTGACAGATTTAGCTCATATTTGGATAGATGCTAGACACTGTTTTGGTCTGATCCCAACAGTAGTGTTAAAAAGCGGTTGTGCTGTATGAGTGGGTAGCAAAGGGACTTATTCAAATTTTAGGACAAGTTTAGTAAGGAAGTTAAGGGTTCAAATATATAGTGTAATTATGTCTGCTACATGTATTTTCAGGAAGCCAGTCTATCCCAGGTAGTGCAGGTAGACCAGCTCCTCCAGTTGCCCCAAAGCCTGGTCGTGGTCCAGGTGATCGGTCGACAGTTGACAGTCTGTTAGATCAGTTAGAAAGCTCACCTCCACCAGCTCAGGACAAATATGGCGGCTATCCAGTGTAAGAACGGTTTGAGCTGGTTTTTTTTAAATAACCTTATGCTTTGCTTATATGAGGTGTGGCATGAGAAAATGGATATTGGGGGCATATGCTATGAATGAAATGTCCTTGAGGAGAGCTAAGCATTGATGTTGCATACTTATAAAAAATTGTTGCTGCTGCTTCTGACGAAATATCAAAGTCATGGACTTAGAAATTTTGCATTAGTTTTGCAAATGGTGCTGGTTGTGAATATAGGTGAATTAATTTAGATGTTTATGCTGGCAGAGGATAAACATGACTCCCTGGTCACTTGCTCCAGCATTACAGTTCGCATTATCCAGTGAATTACATACTAGGGAAAATATACTCTGCAGTTGTCAATAAAGGCTCAGTCTGGCTGTGCAGATATAATAGGTCAAGATGAAGGAAATATTCAAAAGGCATAATTAACCCTTGCCCTGCTGAATAAATTAAGATGCCACACCCACTTCTAATTTTCAGCCAATCAGAGAGCCCTCCTAGGGCAGGTACCTGTTCCTTTGTTCTCCTGAAAAAATTGGCATTTTCCCTTGTTCCCCAAAATCAAAATCTTGATTTTCTATGTTCCCATTTCCCCAAAATTGCCTTTGTTCCCCTGTTCCCTTCAGTTTTAGACTTTTGTTCCCTTGTTCCCCTGAAATAATTGGCCATATTCCCCTGTTCCCCCAAACCCCTGGGAGGACCTCATCAGATACCTTGATCCAGGTTGTTGATACAAATTCACCTACATGTACTTAATGACAAACAACGACTCCTGAACAGCAGCGATCAGGTCACTACGAGCTGAGCACGTAAATGCACTTTAATGGAAAACGCATTTAGTG
This sequence comes from Anodontia alba, assembly GCA_964016985.1. NCBI lineage: Eukaryota > Metazoa > Mollusca > Bivalvia > Lucinida > Lucinidae > Anodontia > Anodontia alba. The sequence continues at coordinate 92,344,253 of OZ024830.1, read as the reverse complement.
CGGGATTGAAAGCTCATCTATTTAGGTCGTCCAACAAAATTCAGTAACTTACAGTCTGTTTTCCGCAGCATGCAGTCTGGGCGAGGTGACCTAGTTAGGAATTCTAACGAAGTCCCGAATTAAAGCCTAGCGAAAACAGAAAAACTTAAAAACACTTCAGCACTGCGAAGCCTCCAGACCAAAAATAGGTCACACGAGAGCTGTGCTTGTACGACTGCCGTTTCGCCACGCAGTCCGTGCGAGATTAAAAGCTCATATGTTTCGGCCGCCCGTCAAAATTCAGTAACTTACAGACTGTTTTCCACCATGCACATATAGTCACCGTTCAGAAGCCAATAAGGAAAACAGTTAAAACTTAGAACTTTTCTGCACTGCCTCCGCCTAGACCTTGCACACCTCCTTTTGCTACTCCTGGCATGTTCGACTACCGCAAGGATGACTGACGAAAACTTCACAGACGATTGACGACGAACAGACGCGGGTGTAGGGGTTGTGCCTGTTATGGTTTCATACCCTGGGACCCCCCTGCACCTAAGAGACTTAACTGAAAACAACATTAATGACAAACTGACAAGGTGGGGTATATCCTTGTTCAGTAGGACTAGGGTTAAGCATTGTTAAATGCACTTGCTCACAGAAAAGTTCTGACAGACTCAGTTAAGCATGCTAAGGTGAACTGGCCCACAACTGACCCATTTTAGAATGCTCAGATGGACTGAAACATAGTGATTGATCCAAGTTAATTCAGCTTACTAGGGTGGACTGCTCTACAGTGAAGAGGCTGGCCCAGTTAAGCATGATCTGATCCGTTAAGCATGATGATGTAAAGACCCAAAACTGAAAAAAAAATAAATAAATAAACAATCTATACGTAAAGTAATATCAGACAAAGTAAATGTTTATATTGCATTGTTAATTATTTGCATATTATTTCTGGTGTTCTGTCACAGTACATTCCAATACATAATAATTAGTTAACTAACCCTGGTCCTGCTGAGCCCGGATACGTTCTGTCTTTGCAAACAGTTTAGATCCAGATCAGTTGGCTTCTTTAGAAGCCAACTGATCTGGATCTAAACTGTTTGTCAGTACGTATGTGAATTTGTATCAACAACCTGGACGAAGTAATCTGATCGACTGAAAATTAGAAGTGGGTGTGGCATCTTAATTTATTCAGCATGGCAAAGGTTAATTACATCTTTAGCATCCTAAAAGTAAAATTACATATGAGTTTGTAATATGGCAAAGGTTAATTACATCTTTAGCATCCTAAAAGTAAAATTACATATGATAAATGTTCTAAAATTTTCGAACACTTCACTCCATACTTTTTTTGCTTAAATTTTTATTTTGATGCAGTTGTTTCTTAAAATGCTTAGTGGAATGACAAACAGTGTAGACCCTTATCAGACTGCCCAAGGAGCAGTCTGATCTGGGTTTGTACTGTTTGTATATCATTTTGTCAGACATTTTGGTGTACGAAATTTTATTCAGGGGTGTTGTCGGATGTTGTCTGAGGTTTACCTTTTGGTAAACCTTTTTTTCAAAGTGATATGTTACCTTTATTCTCCAGCGGAAAAACTCATCCAGAATGGTGTTAGGCATTTTTCTTGTTTAATAAATTTCTCTCCTTTTTTTCAGACAAACGAATGTAGTAAATTATTCCTATCAGCCAGCGAAAGAATATTCATACAATGCAGATCAAGAACAAAGTGTTCAGTCCATGCCGGCACCGTCACAGGGACAGTCATCAACAGCCACTAGGGAGTTAGATGACTTAATGGCATCCCTGTCAGGGTTTAAGGTGAGTTCACTGCTGCTGGAAAATTAGAAGAGCTGATTGTTCAGCTTATCCCTCAAAACTTCAAGATGAAATTCTATTTTATTTTTATTATTTATTGGAGAAAATAATACTTGAGATTTCATGTGAATCATTTGTCTAGTAAGTTAGTTTTACTGAAAAATAATAAAAAAAAATATCTTATTTTTGTGTCACCTTTATAGCATGGCAGACACATAGGGTTCATGTTGTCCATCCACGTAGGCGGAGGTGGCAGTGTCAGTGTCGTCGTCACACTTTTCATTTCTGCTCAATAATACTGAAGGGATGCATTGATTTCATTCAAACTTTGGAGAACTTAATATCACTGTAAAATACAGGTCAGGTGTGATATTGGTAATCATCTGCCAAATTTTGGCTGAGTTAAGGCCCTTTTTCGACTTAATTTTTGTTAGTGTATTGATATTGGTTTCCAATCAACAACTTTTGCAGGCATGCATTGATTTTATCGAAAGTTTGCAGAAGGATATATCGTTATAAAATACAGGTCAACCCATTTAGTAACATTATATTATTACCCTAAATTTTGGACCCAGTAACTATCCATGCTTGTCCAAAAATTTCAGCAAACTCCTGTGATGCTTAAGTGTCTAAAATAAGATACCTGAATGGTATAAAGTATAAATCCTTACCAAAGTGCTTCTGTTTGAGTCTGCACTATTGACTCTAGCATATTTTTTTCTAAATATATTGAGTAAATATGTTTTCTTGGAGAAATAAGCATATCATTTGGTAAAAAAAAAAAAAAAAAAAAAAATCTTAATTGGTGTTTTCCAGACACTGTCAAGGGAGGCAACTCTGTCAAAATTGTTTTGGCTCCCTTCTGAAAAAGGGTCTATTCTAAAAGGAAAGAAATTTGCTCCAAAAGGAAGCTAATTCTTTCCTTTTAAATTGGACCCTTTTTCAGAAGGGATTTGGTGTGCAGGAGATAAATAGAAAGTCACAGAAGTTGTCTCCCTTGTAAAAATAGCAGAAAAAAAAATACCAAGTATATCAGTATCCCTTCATTCCCTTCAGGTTCAAACAGTTGCTTGCATTATTTCTTGCAGATGAGTGGTAAAGCACCTGGAGTACAAGCTCATGTTCAAGTTCCTGGGCCACCAAGATCACCATCACCTGGCAGTGAACCATCCTATGCTAAGCCATACAAGAGTAGAAACTTGTCACAGTCTAGTAGTGCTAACAGTAGCTTACAGGTAGGTAAAGGTTCAGGGACTCTCCTAGGAGGCAGTTTTGAGCAAACATAGTCTTCAGATAAAAATTATGCAGAGGACTTGTCTAGAAGGAGTATTTAGTGATAATTCTTGGAAAAAAATCTAATTCCTGCATAAAAACATGAGGGCTCATTGGAAGCACCTCAAGGAGCTTCTTTAATGAGACCCACAACATATCGAGGGTTGAGCGCAAGACTGTAGTAACTCAAACATATTTTTGAAACCCTTGTTTAGGGGCAACTTTGACCCCTTTGTAAATGATGCAAATTTAGGTGCCATTGCTCATCCGAGCAATGGCACCTAAATTTCCATTGCTTACAGAAAGAAATGTAATCTTCATAACACCTTCATGGTGAGGAGATTAAATATTGGAAAAAACAACCATCTGACTTGATACAGTCTTGCGATCAACCCTCAATATGTTTTTTATGGAGAAATGGGAAAACTGTTTTAGAATTATCATCATATCGTCCTCAACAAGTTCTTTTCAGTTAGTCATCTTGATTTCAGCAGAAAAAGACATTTTAATTTAACCCATCTCTTACTAAACACGTCATGCCCTGTCTTAGCAAACAGTGTAGCTCCAGATCAGTTGGCTTCTGAAGAAGCCAACTGATCTGGATCTGCACTGTTTGTCATTAAATATGTGAATTTTTATAAAAAAAAAAAAAAAAGATCCAGTAATCTGATTGGATGAAAATTAGAAATGGCTGTGGCTTCTTAATTTATTCAGCATGAGAAGGATTAAATGTTATATCATCTTAGTTTCAGCAGAAATAGAAGTTTAATTTAAATGTTATATATATATGCAATCCTGAAATTGAATGTATCATGAAGATCACTTGTATAAACCAATCACCCAAGCAGATTAGAAACATTTCTTTTTTATGCAAGAAACAAACACAGCGGTATGGAATTCTTTGTTCATATCTTTTACAATGATTGATATAGTGTTAAATATATGGGGCATGAAAGTTTCACAGAACTTGGCTTCAAGTAAGGAGAATTTTTGTGTGTATATGTGTGTGTGTGTGTTCTATTTTATATCATTGTGATGCACTTCTAATGAGTACCATCAACATATGTTTTCATGGAGAAATAAGAAAAATATCAATATTTTTTTTATCGAAAAAATATTTTATCTAGAATTATACATGATGTATCTGTACTTATTACAGAGCAGTAGTATCCCACCTAATATGTCCAGCAGTTCCGCTCAAGTGGGAAAACTTGATGATATCTGTTTGCATGTGCCTATAACTAAAGTGGGGTATTCAGATGTTTTTGGGGTTTTTTTTGGGGTTTTTTTTTTTTTAATTCCACCACAAAAGTATATGTTGTGGGTACTCATTAGAAGCCCCTCACTGAGGCACTTCTAATGAGTACCCACAACATATATTTTTGTGGAGAAATAAGAAAATATCAAGGTTTTTTTGGTTGAAAAATGTTCCTTATGTAGAATTATACATGATGTTCCTGTATTTATTACAGAGCAACAGTATCACACCTAATATGTCTAGCAGTTCCGCTCAAGGGGGACAACTCGATGCTATGTTGGGTGATCTACAGTCAGACATGAGTAAACAGGGGGTAAATACGAAGACGAAAGGTCTCTGTGCTGCCTGCAATCAGCCTGTTGTAGGCCAGGTATGTCTAGGAGATATTGCTTAGAGTTTAATGGTGCGGCAACATGATGACAGCCAAACTGAACCAAAGTTCGTATGAATATTTGGGCTGTGCCAAACATTTTTATGCATATACAGACAGGGATAAATGATCAAGGCCAACAATGTACATCATCAAATTCAAATGACTGTGACTGTAACATTTGTTTGGATTGAAACCATTACAAAAACACGCCTATTCAAATATACTGAAAATTTTACCACCAAAAAATGAAAATTTTCAGAAAAAAAAAAAAATCTGATATCTTTCATGTCTCCTCAAAACATAGATTGTGGGTACTCTTTAGAACTGCCTCTATGAGGCAGTTCTAATGAGTACCCACAATCTATGTTTTTGAGCAGAAATAAGAAAAATAATGTAAACCCCTGTAAACCCTAGTTTTACTATATAAAAGTGAGGTTAAGGGGGGTCAAAATTATACAGGCATGTTTTCGTGATGCACTCATCATTTACACATACGAAAGTATCAGGGTGGCTTAGAAGTTGGTGCTTCCGACATTGGATCACAAGGTCCTAGGCTTGAATCTTGCTAGAGATCAAATTTTGCCTGTGACTGTGTGGCATTTTATTGCACAGAGCCTTTCATTATCAACCTTCCATCATCTCAATATGACTTCTTATGTTGAAGGGGATGTAAAACAAAAATCACAGTTTAAACATACAAATATATCTCCCTAAATTGACAGACTTCTCCCTAGTTTAAGCTGCCTGAGATAAGTTTAAATGGGTCAGTAGCTCATGCAACTTTGAATCACGGCTCTGCCAAATAATGTCCGGGGATATTGATCATGAAATAATATCTAAGGCCATTCTCCATCTTCCCCTGATTCAAGTAGGGCAGTTGTCAGTTTCTGGCAAAAGTATGTGAACAAGTTCTATTTAACCACTTAAGAGGACAAAGCCTGCCCAGGAAAAGTGTGAGTAGCATTACGAAAACCCGCCTATTCAAATATATTGAAAATTTTACCACCAAAAAAATGAAAATTTTCAGATAAAAATTCTGATATTTTTCATATTTCTACTCAAAACATAGATTGTGGGTACTTGTTAGAACCGCCTCAGCGAGGCGGTTCTAACGAGTACCCACAATCTATGTTTTTGAGCAGAAATAAGAAAAATAATGTATACCCCTGTAAACCCCAGTTTTACTATATAATAATGTATACCCCTGTAAACCCCAGTTTTACTATATAAAAGTGGGGTTTACAGGGGTCAAAATTATATAGGCATGTTTTCGTGATGGGTTAACTTACCGGCTCAACATGTGTTGACTGGGCTAAAAAAAACTCCAAATCAAACTAAAAAATTTAAATGCATAGAAATTCAAAATGTGATCCTGAAAACTTCTTCCTTTCTGACAGCTATGCATACACCATTTAGTCAGAGGCCCAACTCACTAAATGTGTGGTTAGGTAAACTGACCACGCTCGACATGACCCCATTGGGTTGACTGGGCCATAAAACCTCAACACAAACAAACAAACAAACTCACTGTCATGTAGGTAAAGAAGGAAAGAGAAGTTATCATCCATCCATTTAACAACCATGCATGCAGGTTGCTGCATAAAATTAATTTTGAACTTGTCTTTCTATAATGACTGAAAATCTTTTTGAGTTGTGTAGAAATATCAGTGTTGCCTACAATCCGTTGAATTTATAGACTAAATTCGGTCAAATAACCTTCCTGCAAAGTGTTTTCAAGCCAATGTCATATTTGGATGGGTTGTTATTCACAGGTAATTTAAGTGTTTATTATATACAAAGTAATGAAATATAGAGAATTATTAATGAAATAAAATGCATATTTCGAAAAAGTTATATTTTCACTAGTGAAAATATAAAACTTTTATTTTCACTCCTCTGAGCAGTGAAAAATATAAGATCCGGAACTACTTTATTTCTTACTTACATTAATGGTCAAAGGGAAGCAACTCAAATTTTGCAAGATTCACAAGATTTGCATCTCTTCTGTCGAAAGTGATGTATATAATAAAAAGAAAATTCAAATGTTTGTCATGAATATGACTTTTATTTCATCTCGTGTTCGGCACTCATGAAATATACATTTTTTCACTTCACTCGATGAAATAAAAGTCATATTCACCCCAAACATTTGAATATCCTCTATTTATTTCATTGTTTTCTTCACAGGTAATAACAGCTCTAGGAAAAATCTGGCATATAGAACATTTTATGTGTGCTCACTGTCACGAAACACTAGGAACAAAGAACTTTTATGAGAGGGATGGGGTAGCATACTGCGAGAGAGACTATCACAGTTTATTTGCTCCTAGATGTGCTTATTGTAATGGCCCTATAGTAGATGTAAGTAGAATAATATTTATTTCAGAAATACCAATTATAGGGTGCTGATAATTTATTAATTTTTTATTAAGGTAAATGTCCTAAAATTTTGAACACTTTATTCCATACTATTTTGGCTTAAATTTTTTCTTCTTATTCATTTTTCTTCTTAAAATACTTAGAGGAATGGCAAGCAGTGTAAACCCTGATCAGACTCTCCTTCAGGAGCAGTCTAATCAGGGTCTGCACTGTTTACATATCGAGGGTTGAGCGCAAGACTGCAGTAACTCAAACATATTTTTGAAACCCTTGTTTAGGGACAACTTTGACCCCTTTGTAAACAATGCAAATTTAGGTGCCATTGCTCTTACGAGCAATGGCACCTAAATTTCTATTGTTTACAGGAAGAAAAGTTGTAATCTTCATAACACCGTCATGATGAGGAGATTAAGTATTGGGAAAAACAATCATCTGACTTGCTACAGTCTTGCGATCAACCCTCGATATGCTATATTGTTAGAAACTTTGGTGTACGAAATTTTAGGACATTTACCATAGTATTATTTTCCTATATCTGTATTTTAATCCTCTTCATATCATCATCATAATCCGATTTTTTTATTAAAATGCAGGTACAGGGGCAACATCCACATCAGTGGACCCCCTTCCAGGTAGCTGGCTTGCTGCACGCATGGCAGATCTCACACCAGATCTCCAGGTATATCTATCATGAGGATTGATAGCTGAGAGCTTCCACTCTCTGCAATCCCTTCTGCCAGCTGTTTCTATGTCAGCCTCCCAGGCCCAAGCTTTCCCTCAACCTGTATGTGAAAGGCTGTCTTGACTGCACCATTGGAGCGTTCCACATATCCATACCAGCTGAGTCTTCTCTCCTACAGAATGATGTCCAGCTCCTCAATGTCAAGCCGCACAAGTAGTTCACTGGACCTGGTGGTGACAGTGTCTTGCGGCCTGACATTGCAGATCTGTCTGATCATCCTCTTGTCGTTAACCTTTATACAAACAAATTGTTTCATGCCATTTGAATTTGGAGCCTGTGATATAAACTACACAAGTTGACAGTCATCTGCACACCTGCACCGTCTGATCAGACCTTGCTGTCCAACTCAAAAATGTTTGAATAAAAAGAAGTAACATACACCACAACCTCTTTATAACACTATTATTGGGAGCATAAACCTTGTTAGTTAAACAACCGTGTTATATCGAAACAAAAATGTATAGATTATATTGAAAAAATGACCATTTATGATAATTTTTTCAATATAATTTATACATTTTTGGGATCTGTCTTTGAACTGTTTTATATCCAAAACCGTCTTATAACAAACCGTGTTATAAAGAGATTGTAGTGTATTATTTTGGAGCATTTTGTTTTCATTTCAAGTTCGAAGGGAGGTAAGTAAGTGAGTTTTAATACTGAATTCAAATGTTACATGTAATTGTTGTCTAGCCTGGTCTAGCCTTTGACAGGCCTCCAAGCAAAACCATTTAGCGCCCCTGAGTAATTGCAAGAGGAAAATTTGAAGTTTGATAGGAATGTGTAGAAAAGATGTGGCATCTGATCAGGGTCTGCACTGTTTGCCATGAGATTACCAGTTTACCTAAATAGAATCAATTTAAGCAAAATCCTTAGTATAAAGGAATCATGGAATAAAAGCTAGAGGTGGGATTTATTAACCCATTGAAGACTGGAGACCCCTAAATGGGTAACTGGGAAACAGTGCAGACCCAGATCAGATGCCACAGAATGCGGCATCTGATCAGGGTTTCAGCTGTTTGCAAATAGTTCAACCATTTTCTTTTGGAATAACTATATGCCTGGCATACCTTAAAACGAAAATGGACTCTTCCAATATATAGTGTGGGTGACTTTTTTCAGTCTTTAACTGGTTAATAGAAGCCTGTTTATTTCAGACAAAAAAACATCTGTTACTGCTATTGTATATGTAGCAACATTTAAGACTTTTATTCTAACATAAGATATGTTTTTCTTCCAGAAATGTGTTACTGCTTTGAATGCTACATGGCATCCAGAGCATTTCTTTTGTGCCCAGTGTGGCCGTCCATTCGGTGATGATGGATTTCATGAGAAGGACGGAAAAGCTTTCTGCAGAGCTGATTACTTCGAAATGTTTGCGCCTAAGTGTGGAGGATGTGCTCGTGCCATTGTAGATAATTACATTTCTGCTCTCAACAGACATTGGCATCCTGAGTGCTTTGCTTGCTGGGTAAGTCTGGAATTAATATTAGGAAGGGCAAGAAAAATTTGTATTCAAGAAGGGTTGTTGTCAGTTTCTTGCAAATTAATGTGCACAATACTGGTTAACCACTTAGGGGACTAAGCCTGACCAGTAAACGTGAGGTTAGGTAAACTGACCAGGCTTGACATGACCCCATTGGGTTGACTTCAACACAAACAACACAAGCAAATAACATGTTTGTACATAATAATCACCTGGGCCCAGTTGTTAAAAGTGTCGTTAGCTTAACGAGCTCTTTAAGAGTCATTTTGTTAACTGTTTTAGCGGATTCAATACACAATTTTCTGATATTTTTTGCTGAAAAAATGTGAGTAGCTTTTGCACTGCAAAAGCTACTCACATTTTTTCAGCAAAAAATTTCAGCATATTTGCGTATCACTTGATGTAAATTTTAATGAATCGTTAATTAACGACATCGTTAGCTTTGAACAACTGGGCCCTGCTTTTTCCAGCCAAAAAGAATCAATATTTTTCTTGTTTGTGTAAATATATATTGTGGGTACTCTCATTGCTAAAAGGATCGGACCTTATGCATAAATTATTAATGGCGGCTTGTAAGTTGTTAAATTTATGTAGATTTGGGCCACATCAAACAAAAAAGTTTTTCGAGCATGATTGAAATATGCATTAATATCATCTTTAGCATACAAATAAACATTTTGCTTAATATTTTTCCATGAAAGCACACAGTTCTAGGTAAGAGGAAGTATCAGGTAAATAGTTTTCCTATTTTTCCACGAAAACATACCTTGTGGTGCTCGCAACACTTTTTCGTGGAAAAATAAGAAAAATATCAATACTTTTTGATTGAAAAAAGTGCCTTATCTGTATCTATGAAAAATATATGAATTTATTAGGTAAATAAATAAATATATTTGTCTTTTTCCAGGACTGTCATCAACCATTTGCCGGTGGTAGTTTCTTCGATTATGAAGGTCTTCCCTACTGCGAGACGCATTACCATGCAAAGCGAGGCTCACTCTGTGCTGGCTGTCAGGCTCCGATAACAGGTCGCTGTATCACCGCTATGTTTAAGAAGTTTCACCCTGAGCATTTTGTGTGTGCTTTCTGCTTGAAGCAGCTGAATAAAGGAACTTTTAAAGAACAGAATGATAAACCATATTGTCATCCTTGTTTTGTGAAGTTGTTTAGTTAAAAAAAATCTTATTAACGCAAGGCATGCTGGGTAAATATTTCAGCAGACAACATCTTGAAATATTTTTTCTTATTTTCCTAGAAAATAGGATTTGACACTTCATGGAAATTGTCTCCTAAGGAGACAATTTGCATTGAGTGTCAGATCCTGTTTTCTAGGAAAAATAAGAAAAATATTATCAGTTTGTCATCTGCTGAATCTGCCCACAGCATGGTAAGTGTTAAAGGGAGCGGATGAATCTGAAAAGAAATGACTGTTGACATGGAAATATTTACCTTATTGGGTGCTACTCTTAGGGGAAGTAACTCTTGACATGGAAATTTTTGCCTCATTAGGTGCTGCTTTGAAGGGAAGTAATCTTGACATGAAAATATTTGTTTCATTGGGTGCTACTCCTGAGGGAAATAACTCTTGATGTGGGAATATTTGCCTCATTGGGTGCTACCCCTAAAGGAAGTAACTCTTGACATGGAAATATTTGCCTTATTGGGTGCTACTCCTAAGGAAAGTAACTCCTGACACAGAAATATTTGCCTCATTGGGTGCTACACATAAGGGAAATAACTCTTGACATGGAAATATTTGCCTCATTGGGTGCTACTCCTTAGGGAAATAACTGTTTACATGGAAATATTTGCCTCAATGGGTGCTATTCTTAGGGGAAGTAACTCCTGATATGGAAATATTTGCCTCATTTGGTGCTACTCCTAAGGAAAGTAACTCCTGACATGGAAATATTTACCTCATTAGGTGTTGCTCTTAAGGGAAGTTACTCTTGACATGAAATTATCTGCTCCATCCTTTAAGAGTAGCCCCCAATTTTTAATGGTATCAAATACTAGGGAGGTGGTTTCATCTGTAAAAGTTGTCTTCCTTTGCAGAAGGTGGTAAATTCCATTCACCTTAAGAATATCATATGAGCCTTATCATCAAAAAGGGTTTTTATGCAAATAGGAAAGGTCATGGTCATCTGTTCAGAGTGATCTGGACCATTACATTTTGCTACGAGAACAATGCAGGCCGTGATAGAACAGCTGGGAGCCACAGCCAATCAGGGCCCAGTTGTTCAAAGCTAACGATGTCGTTAGTTAACGATTCGTTAAAATTTACATCTATGCTGAAATGTTTTGATGAAAAAATGTGAGTGCAAAAGCTACTCACATTTTTTCCGCAAAAAATATCAGAATACTGTATATTGAATCCGCTAAAATAGTTAACGAAATGACCCTTAACGAGTTCGTTAAGCTAACGATGCTTTGAACAACTGGGCCCAGGTCTTTTAAAATGAGGTGTTATGCTTGGTGCTTCTAAATGCTGTGACAGGGTAAAAGTCCCACAGTTCAGATGTGAAGTCTTGACAGGACGTACGTTGTTGACTGGGATGTTGCACTTCAACTCAGCTCAAATTGCGTGGGTGCACAGCCTGATCTTTACCTTTATTATTTGCATATTAGAACCCAAGCACATTTTTGTTTGACATGAGTATAGGTCAGTAATGAAAGCATAGTTTTCATATAAATCAAGTTACAGAGTCATACATTGTTATTGAATTCCATGTAAAAATCATTTCACAGTAACACTTTAGTGGCCATGTCAAAAAGCAAAATGCATAGGTCAACCTGCAATAATGTACCATTTTACCAGAGCCATAAGATAGCCATTCTCTGGTTGAAAAAAGCATTTTATCTGCTTAACTTCAAACACCAAATATTATATTTGAACAAACCAGAGGTAAGTGAATACCATATTTACTCTAAATGTTGGGACACCTTAAGTCCTTATCATTCTTATTTTAACATATTAACAAGTCTTTACTACCTTGATGTGTCAAAAAACTGCTGGACTGAGTGGCAAACAGTGTAGACCCTGCATTCTGCAGCATCTGATCTGAGTCTGCCCTGTTTGCACAGACCTGTCTGTCCCAGTATTAAGGGCTATTAAGTATGTTATTGTTTTTAGTAGTGGGGCTGTTTAATTTTTGAAGAGCGTAAATTATCGTTAAACTTTACCACTCTACGGGCTGATTCAGCAGACAATAAATTGGTGATATTTTTCTTATTTTTCCCGAAAAACAGGATAAGACAAATCATGCAAACTGTCTCCTTTGGAGACAGTTTGCATGAATTGTCTTATCCTGTTTTCTGGGAAAAATAAGAAAAATATTTCAAAAAGTTGTCTGATGAAATTTTTACCCAGAGTGTTTAGCGTTGAAGCAGAAACTAGGATCATGGATCTGTTTAGATACCAATGCATCTGCTAAACTTTCCTGTCATAGCGTGCCATTCTGTTTGCCTTCTAAGCACCACAAGATAAACTATTCATCCAGAAAGTATTGATATTTCTCTTAGCTTCAAATAAATCATATATTTTGCGTACTCATTAAAGCTCCTCACTCACATGATCCTAATAAGTTTAACAACATGTGTTTTCATCATAGGTCTAGATAAGAAAGGGCATCAGAAAAAATATTTTTCTTATTTCTCCACAAATACATATGTTGTGGGTACTCATTAGAAGCACCAAGGGGCTTCTAATGAGTACCCACAACATATGTTTTTGTGGAGAAATAAGAAAATATCAATACTTTAGGATGGAACAGAGCATCTTTTTAAGAGCTATGTTTCATGACAAGATAGCTCAACTGGAGATAAGTTGTTTTTTTTTGTTTTGTTTTTTTTCAACAAAGAGTGATATTTCTCTTATTTCTCCACAAAAACATATGCTGTGTCAACTCATTAGAAGTGCCTCAGTGAGGTGCTTCTAATGAGTACCCACAAATTAATGTTTTCACGAAGAAATGAGAAGAAAATATTTATCTTCCTTATGGCATAAAAAACAGTGTCGCACATTATTAACAGCCTTGCATTAACCGGTGAAAAGCCGTGTATTAACAAGGCAATTCATTCACTGTTAATGCACGGCTACGCAACTTTCAATATGCTCGTACCGGGGCCACAGAATTGCGACTGTCACGAGATGTGTACTGCCCGGCCCTAGAACAAGCATAGTCCGTGGAAATTGCGTTCGTGAGACATCAGTAAATAGTGCAAGAAATAATGCAAAATGTAGCCAATGTTTTCAGTTTTTATGCAATAATAGTGATCAAACATGGTTTTTCAATGCATTAACATTCGCCCCGTCCCTTGGGAGGTGTTGAAAACCGAGGCCTTATCAACACCTCCCACGGGACCTGGCAAATGTTAATGCATGAAAAACCATGTTTGATCCCTATATTGAAACAAGCTTCTGATCTTGAGCTAAGCAATTCTGCCATATGTCAGTACCTATTAGGACCGCCTCCTCTTTAATTTAGAGCTATGAAATGATAAAAATTGTCCGTCTGGCGAATACTCTTACCAGAGTGCTTGTCAAAGAGGAGTATTTGGTGATAATTCCTTACTCTTACCAGAGTGCTTGTTGAAGAGGAGAATTTGGTGATAATTCTTGGATAATTTTTGCTTATTTCTCCATAAAAACGTATGTTGTGGGTACTCATTAGAAGCGCCTTGGCAAGGCGCTTCTAATGAGTACCCACAACATATGTTTTTTATGAAGAAATTGCAAAAATTATCACAGAATTATCATCAGATACTCTTCCTTAATAAGTCCTCTGCTTACCTAGAGCTACCATATTGTTCATCCCAGTTTTGTATTTATATTGTTGCAATTGGTTGGAATAATACTTTAGCTCATATGCTGAAAGCTGAAGGACAGCTGCTGGATTTTTCCAGTCTTTGCTTGATATAGAGGATAATTCAGAAAGTAAGTACAGTTTAAAGGGAAAGGCAGTCAAGCTATGTTTAAATATATATAAGCCGGCCTCATAGGCTCAGTCAGGTTGGCATCCGACTGGTGATCAGGAGGTCACGGATTCCATCCCAGCCAGGTCCGGCAGCATTCTTTCGTGGACATTAATCATGAAACATTTTCTGATGTCTTTCTCTCCCATGGGCTGACTCAAGTAGGCATTACGATTACATGCCTATTCAAATATATGGAAAATTTCACCTCCAAAAAACTGAAAATTTTCAGATAAAAAACTCTGATATTTTTCATATTTCTGCTCAAAACATACATTGTGGGTACTCGTTAGAACCGCCTTGGCGAGGCGGTTCTAACGAGTGCCCACAATCTATGTTTTATGCAGTAATAAGAAAAATAATGTATACCCCTGTAAACCCCAGTTTTACTGTATAAAAGTGGGGTTCAAGGGGGTCAAAATTATATAGGCATGTTTTCGTGATGGGCAGTTGTCAGTTTCTGGCAAAAGATTATGCACAAGTACTGGTTGACCATTTAGAGGACTAAGTCTGCCCGGGAAAAGTGTCGTTAGGTAAACTGACAGCGCCCATCATGACTCTTATGACTGGGCCTTAAAGTCTCAACTCAATCAATTTACATGTATATATATCACCATTGCTCAGGGTCACTATGCTCAGCTATTGAGGAAATATGGGTAAACTTTTCATCAACAATTCACATGTGATCTGCAATGTTCATACATTTGTATAAGCCTACTTGGCCATCATCAAAGTCATCTTGCAAATCATGAATTAATATGACTTCCTTTATTGTCAAATATGGGTGATATGGTTTTCATACTGCATTGACAGTTTCATTTCAAATACCACCATTCAGAATGAAGCAGAGTAGATGATGCCTGAAGCCATTTGCTTACAATGCTAAGCAAAACAGGTGAAATGGACAAACCCTGAATATTTTCTTGTGCAATTCCCACCTAAAATACTTTTTAAATGGTTTTGCCTTAACATTCGATACATGGCATGGGCATCCTCATTACATGTATGAAGAAAAAAAGAGTAGGTGGTGCTACATTGATCATGGTTCAGTCACAGAATGTTTTGATTGGCAAATTGAAAAGAAAATGACTTGGCAATGTTTATTTAAAGAGAGCCATTGAACAAAAATTTTACCATTGTATCTTGCAAAATTGTCAGAAAAATCATTAATTTTAGGAATCAGTTAAATCTCTACTGTGCTTTTGACATATTTCAGAAAGTCGTTTTTTGTGTGGCGCGTTACGCAGGGGATGTAAATTTGTAAACTTTTGTGATGATTCAATGCAAAACCATTTTTCCATAACTACCTATGCACAAAAAGTTTTATTCTAGTCATTGGTTTTTCAAAAATCAAATATTTTCACTTCTTCCTATAGTAAAATGAATGCAAATTATGCAGAAATCTGTAGGGTAGGTAACTTGAAGGCTGATTTTCAACAAGTTCCGCTTGTTCAATTTTCTGAATTTTTCACAATGTTGTGAAACATCAATAATTCAAATTCAGCAAAGAAAAGTAAAAAACATTTTCTTAGACAAAAAAATTTAAAAAAAAATCACTTTACTATAGAAATTGCACAGGTCAGACTAATTTTTGGCCTTAAATTAAATTTTAGGGTACATGTTTGAGAACAAAACACAAAAACAGAAAAGACAAATAGTTTCTGATAAGATATCTTCAATCAGAACAAAATATTTTTTTCATTTAAAATAAAATGCCATGCAAAAAACGTCTTTCCGAGTGATGTCAAAAGATAGTAAATTATTTTTCTAATTGTTGTCTGCAGTAGCCTGAAAGAAAAGGACGTGATATGTTCAAAGAAACAGCACTCCAAACTGAAAGTTCAAATTTCAAAGGGAGAACACTCTAAATTACTCTTCAAAAGAAGAGCACCCTAAACTGGAAGTTTACTCTTCAAAGGGAGAGCATTTCAAACTGAAAGTTTACACTTCAAAGGGAGAGCACTTGAATTTAAAAGTTTGGCTCTTTCTTTTGGTTCTTAATTTTTTTCTTAAAAGGTCTTCTATTAAAGGAAAGAATTTGCTCCCAAGGGGAGTTTATTCTTTCCATTAAGAGTAGCCCCCTTTGAGAAGGGAGATAAATGCTTTCAGGTCAGAGTGAGATCCCTTAGAAGAGTATCTGTTCATCTTAATTACTTGAAAAAGGACTGATAAACCTGTCTTGCATAAATGCATTATTTGCATGTCTTGCCCCTTGTCCTGCTGAACCCAGATATGCCCTTCCTTTGCAAACAGTGTAGATCCAGATCAGTTGGCTTCTGAAGAAGCCAACTGGTCTGAATCTGCACTGTTTGTTACTAAGTATGTGAATTTGTATCAGTAATCTGGACCCAATAATCCAATTGGCAGACAAATAGAAGGGGGTGTGGCAGCTTAATTTATTCAGCATGACAAGGGTTAAAAATCTGATTCTTTTAGAGGACAAGTTATACAGTGGAACCTCTGTTAAGCAGCCACCCAGGGGAATGGCCAATTTTGGCTGCTTAAGGGAGGTGGCTGCTTAGCAGAGGTACTCATTCACCAGCAATGTTGCGACAATGTAACCGAAATGGTGGGCTGTTAGTGAAATTCACACTATGATTATGATACTTCTTTTAGCATAACGGTATCTATATTTATTTATTGTCTGTAACATGCCTAACTGCCCAAAATAACAATTATATATTGTATATTCTGATCAATTTTTAGGATAAAATCAGTTTGCTCAAGAAGTATTCAGCAGCAATGCTAATTACTATACCATAATAACACTAAGTATTGGGATAGATATGTCATTGCAAACAGTGTAGATCCAGATCGGACTCCACAGAACGCAGCGTCTGATCTGGGTCTTCACTGTTTGTAATATTTCAGCGTTTCTTGGAATTATGTAGGACCCACACTAAACTCTTCCGTGACTATTCTGGAGCTTCTGAGCTTAATTTCTTTAATACGTTCATCTGGAGTCAGCACTTTATGGGTTTTTGAAGACATGTTTACGAGAGAGTCAACCGAAAAGGATTAGTGAAACTGAAAGTAGAGTTGTTTATTTACCGGAAAAACACACGTGTCAATAATCATTTTGAGCAATTCGCATTCAGCGATTTGACCGTCGCAATTACCTGTAGGCGTAAACATCAACGGTCAATCATCAATATAGGCGTAAACATCAACGGTCAATAGTCCTTTAATCAATTAGTCTGTCTTCAGAAATTGTTCGATAAACACAAGCCATGCGGTTCCGGTTGGTCACGCGCTGACCTTTGAACGTCAATGTCGCGTGGTGCTTGAAAAAAAGAAATTAAAACTGTGCAACAAACTAATTATTTTTCTATTACATTTTTTTTTTTCTTTTTTAAAGGTACACATCAAAATAATTAACTTATTATCGTATTTCTTGTCGATAATTAAAAATGTATTTCTCCCTTTTTTTTTTTTTTGTTTTGATGCGGTATGCGACTTCCATGAATTTTTGTATTCCTACTTTCGATTTCTGTGCCGCCGGTTTTCCGACTCGCTGTCAATTTGACCGTTTAACGGAGGGATTTTGGCCCCAAAATCATAAATTATTATGGCCGCTGACCGGAGGAGGGAGGTGACCGTTTATCAGAGGTAAAATATATAGGAAAACACCTCGGGGGGAATGAAAATGGCCGTTAATGGGAGGTGACCGCTCATCGGAGGTGACCGTTAGTGGAGGTTCCACTGTATAGAGTTTCTCAATTTCATCACACGACTGTATTTACCCTGAATATTCCGACAGCTTGACTCCATATCATCCTTGTCCCACAACTTCAACAAAGCCAGTTTACTACCTGCATGAGTGGCGCGTAGTGTAGATCTAGGTCAGACACCACAGAATTGGCCATCTGATCTGGGTCTGTACTGTGCACTCAGGCCTGTCTGACCTCTTAGAATAAATACAGTAGTAATAACTTGTCCTGTGGTATCCTTGGCTGTGGGACTATTATATTTTTACCCTAAGTCATAGCAACAGATAAGGCACTTTTTTCATCCGAAAAATGCTGATATCTTTCTTATTTCTCGACGAAAACATATGTTGTGTGTACTCATTAGAAGCGCATCGCCGAGGCGCTTCTAATGAGTGCCCACAACATATGTTTTCGTTGAGAAATAAGAAAAATAATGTGTGGATACCCCCTCTTATCTGTAGCTATGCTAAGTATTGGGACAGACTGGCCTGAGAAAATGGCATAGATAAGGTGCTGTAGAACACGGCATCTAATCTTGGTCTATACTGTTTTTCACTCATCCAGCAGTTTGTAGACACATCAAAATGCATTCAAATGGAGATGTCGAAAGTTTTTGGGGGTATGGTAAAGAATTAAAGGTGAACCGTTCGCTCGCTGTGTGAACGGAAAGGTCGCCCATTCAAACCTTTCAAAAATTCAGTTCTTTATACACGCCAGTTTGAAATTCGGCTTGATTCGGTGCTAGTTTCAAAGAGCAGGAAGATCAATTATAAGAAACGGAGCGCAATGTCAGAAAACGTACCTTTGAACATGTGCGTCCAGCGAAGATTCAGATCAGCCTGCGCATTTTGGATAGCGAAGGATGCAAAGTTTCTTCATGCGGACAACGAAGACTCTAATCAGACTGCGCGAATGCGCAGGCTGATTTGAGTCTTCGTTGGGCGCATGTGTCAGAAGGGACGTTCAAAAAGTTTTCTCACGTTGCGGGTCAAATGTCTTACCGGTATATAGGAAAATGGATGCACCTACAAGGATGATCACTTAGACCTCACTGAATTTGCTTCGTGTTGAAATGCTCTTAAAGGCATAGAGTAAATACAGTCAGGTGTAAATTTCGAACACTTTATTTCAAACTTTTTTGGCCTAATTTTTTTTTTTTTTTTTTCTTTCTGCAGTTGTTTCTTAAAATGCTTATTGGAATGGCACACAGTGTAGACCCTGATCAGTCTTATCTTGGTCTGCACTGTTTGCATATATATGCCATTTCGTCAGACACTTTGGTGTACGAAATTTTAGGATGTTTACCGTATACAATATTTTGCTCAGCACTTTACCCACCATGTCACTCACCCTCTTTTACTTTTTTGCATAACATTTTGTGATACAGTAAATGTTCTAAAAATTCAAACAGGAAAACAAATTATTAGGTCTGTGGTAATTTTTTTTTATCTATCTCGTATTGAAATGAAGATTAGAAGGCAATTTTGCAAAGGGAGGCAGTTGAATTGTCTCCCTTTGGAAAATTATTTACTTTCATTATATTGTTCATGTTTCTTCCTTTTTTTTAATTTTTGAGATTTTGCTGTTTAATATTTTAGAACATTTAGCTGCACCAACTGGACAATGTCATAAATGACAGAATAAAATGTCAAGTATGATGTAAGATGAAAATCTACACTTTCTATTTATAGCTTCACATTGCTTTTGCTTATTTGTTATCTCCCTTGCTTTCCTAGCAATCTCTGTTAAGTATTAACCATCAGCATTTAGTTTTCAAATAATTTTTTTTTCATACTTTTGAAAAGAACATGTCTATACATATGTTCTTATTTTAACCCTGTCCCTGTTGAATGCAGATATGCCATACCTGTGCAAACAGTGTAGATTCAGATCTGTTGGCTGGCCCTGCCTTTGCAAATAGTGTACATCCAGATTAGTTGTCTTCTTCAGAAGCCAACTTCTCAACTGCATCTTAATTTATTCAGCATGACAAGGGTTAAGCTATTTATAAATAATGGTGTAAAAAAACAGACTTACAATAAAAATCAAATTATTAAAACTTTTTAGAAAGGATTGTAGTGAATTGTCATATTGTCTTTGAGGAAAGTGTTTCTATTTTTATCTCTAAAAGTACTGGCACAGTCTATCTGGATTCCTGTATCATATTCATTTTGCTTCTATAAATATGGCAACCATTCATCACATGACATTGCAGTGTTTAACCCTTATCCTGCTGTTCACGACAACCCCCTACCATTGCAAACAGTGTAGCTCCAGATCAGATGGCTTCTGAAGAAGCCATCTGATCAGGATCTACACTGTTTGTCATTCAGTTTGTGAATTTGAAACAAAACATTATATGATGAAATTTGATTGGCCAATAGTCAGAAATGGGTGCGGCTAATTAAATTATTCAGCAGGATAAGAGTCAAATGAGTGATGCTAAAACAGTAATGGTCTTCAAGTATATTGGCTGCAATTACCTTTTGTCCAGGGTTCAGTTCTAGATAAAAGAAATAATGGTAAGTACTTTTTTTAGCTCCACAAAATCATGTATTGTGGGTACTCAATAAGATTGCTTCAGTCAATTTCTTAGAGAACCTACTACATACTGTTTTGTGAAGAAAAAAAAATGTATGCTATTTGTTTATCCTGTCCACAGCCTTTTCTATTGCTGTGTGGCTGTGTTGATGCATTCGCTGTGTAGAGTTTCAGAGCTTTTTGCATTATATGCAGGCTTGTCTGCATGTGTGTAGACTAGTTTGAGACTACACATTTGGTATAAGGAGCTGGGGTGAATGAATACACAAAAAAGGGAGATCATTCTGGCCTAAAAGTAATTACCACATTTTGCAAAGAAGATTTTTCTTATAGGGCATAGAACAGTTTCTTTCCTTTAAGCTTTTACACTCTCTGGGCTATTTAAGCAAGTGACAAATTGATGATCTTTTTCTTATTTTTGCCAGATAATAGAATTTGACATTTCATTCAAATTTTCGCCATTGGAGACAATTGGCATGGAATGGAAACACCTGTCTTCTGACAAAAATAAGAAAAATATCACTGAAAGTTATCCCAGGATGCTAATTGTTCAGAGAAATCAACTTTAACCCTTAAAGTGCCATGCAAAAATTTGTAGCAGGCATTTTTAATTTTTAGCTCACCTGAGCATAAGCTCGGGGTGAGCTATTGTCATCACCCTATGTCCGTCGTCCGTCGTTCGTCGTCAACAATTAGTTTGTTAACACTCTAGAGGTCACAGTTTTGACCCAATCTTGATGAAACTTGGTCAGAATGTTTGCCTCTATAAAATCTAGGTCAAGTTCAATACTGGGTTACTTGGGTAAAAAACTAGGTCACCAGGTCAAATCAAAGGAAAAACTTGTTAACACTCTAGAGGTCATAGTTTTGACCCAATCTTGATGAAACTTGCTCAAAATGTTTGCCTCTATTAAATCTAGGTCAAGTTTGAAACTGGGTCACTTGGGGTCAAAAACTAGGTCACAGGGTCAGATCAGCAGAAAACCTTGTTAACACTCTAGCAGTCACATTTTTGAAGCAATCATCATGAATCTTGCTCGATATGTTTGTCTTGATGATTTCTAGGTCAAGTTTGAAACTGGGTCACTTGGGGTCAAAAACTAGGTCACCGGGCCAAATCAGCAGAAAACCTTGTTAACACTGTAGCGGTCACAATTTCGAAGCAATCGTCATGAATCTTGCTCAAAATGTTTGTCTTCATGATTTCTAGGTCAAGTTCAAAATTGGGTCATTTGGAGTCAAAAACCAGATCACCGGGCCAAATCAGCAGAAAACCTTGTTAACACTTTAGCGGTCACATTTGTCAAGCAATCATCATGAATCTTGCTCAAAATGTTTGTCTTGATGATTTCGAGGTCAAGTTTGAAACTGGGTTACGTGGGGTCAAAAACTATGTCACCAGGCCAAACCAGCAGAAAACCTTGTTAACACTCTAGCGGTCACATTTTTGAAGCAATAATCATGAATCTTGCTCAAAATGTTTGTCTTGATGAGTTCTAGGATATATTTGAAACTGGGTCATGTGGGGTCAAAAACTAGGTCACCGGGCCAAATCAGCAGAAAACAATGTTAACACTTTAGCGGTCACATTTTTGAAGCAATCATGAATCTGGCTCAAAATGTTTGTCTTGATGATTTCTAGGTCAAGTTCGAAACTGGAACACCTGGAGTCAAAAACTAGGTCACCTGGCCAGATCAGCGTAAAATCTTGTTATCACTCTAGCGGTCACATTTTTCAAGCAGTCATCATGAATCATGCTCAAAATGTTTGTCTTGATGAGTTCTAGGTCAAGTTTGAAACTGGTTCACTTGGAGTCAAAAACTAGGTCACCTGGCCAAATCAGCAGAAAACTTTGTTAACACTCTAGCCGTCACATTTTTTAAGCAATCATCATGAATCTTGCTCAAAATGTTTGTCTTGATGATTTTTAGGTCAGGTTCGAAACTGGGGTAAAAAACTAGGTCACCTGGCCAGATCAGCAGAAAACTTTGTTAACACTCTAGTTTATTTATTATCATTTAGTTTTCTTTTTTTTTTTTTTTTTTTTGCCGGCCTCGGTGGCTCAGTTGGATGCTCCATCCGACTGGAGACCAGGAGGTCGCGGGTTCAACCCCCGCCGAGGTCGGCAACATTCTTTCGTGGAGATTGATAATGAAATATTTTCTACGGTCATTCTCTCCCTTCCGCTGATTCAAGAAGGGCAGTTGTCAGTTTCTGGCGAAAGAATGTGCACAGTACTGGTTAACCGCTTAGAGGACTAAGCCTGCCCAGTAAACGTGTGGTTAGGTAAACTGACCGCGCTCGACATGACCCGATTGGGTTGACTGGGCCGTAAAACCTCAACACAAAATCATTTAGTTTTCAGAGAAAATCAGTCTTGACATTTCATGTAAATCATCTGCTTGGCAGAAGATACACATGAAACGGCAAGATGCGGGCCCCCGTAGCCTAGTGGATAGGAGTGTTGACACTTAATCCATTAGGTTTCTCACCGCTGTGGTCCGAGCCTCGCTCAGGTCAGATGTGGGAAAGCCAAGTTCTGCTTACAGATGGTCAGCTGGTTTTTCCCTGGGTTCTCCAGTTTTCGCCCACTTTTATTTGAAAGGGCCATAAAACCCAAATAAAAAAAAAAAAGAAATGAAACGTCAAGACTTTATTCTCTGTAAAAAATAAAAGGATAAATGTTGTGATTGCAGTTGTGATTGGTGCCTTAAGGGTTAAGAAAAGGATTCTATTACAAAGATGGTTTACTTCTAGAGTGGTCCCCCTTAGAACAGGAAGGCAAAAATTTCAATCCAGAGTGCTGTCTGTTAAAAATGTATTCATTTATTAAAGGATGTTAGAATATTTAGGGTAAACTTGGTATGCTTGAAGATCCTTGTTTGTTTCATGCTGCCCAGATTTATGGTAACTGTTCTAAAAATTCTACTCCGCCCCCATAAACAATTACAAAAAAGGACCTAAATTTATTATTTCTATTACAAATGAAATGGGAAGAAACCAGTTTTGCAAAGGGAGGCAATTAAATTGCCTCACTTTGCAAAATTAGTTTCTTCCTGTCAAATATTCCTTTTATGTTTTTCTTTGTTAAATTTAGGTTTAAGTGTTGGAGTTTTTAGAACATTACCAGGGCTTAGTTGTTCAAAACTAACGATGTCGTTAGTTAACGTATCATTAAAACTTTGATCATTAAATATGCCATATATGTTAATATTTTTGCTGAAAAAATGTGAGTAGCTTTTGCATTTGCAAAGGCTACTTGCATTTCTTCAGCAAAAATACCTGTGAATTTGGTATTGTACTTACTAGAACAGTTAACATTTTGTCCACTAATGAGCTCCTAAGCTAACGACGCTTTGAACAACTGGGCCCAGAACATTTGTTGCGAATTTGTTATCTTTAATTATAGTATTTTTACTGCATGAGCATATTGTTGGTGCCCTATTTGTTATTCGAGGTGCCTGGGACAGAAATCACTTGTATTCCCTATGTAAACAGCAAATTTCCAGGGCCCAGTTGTTCAAAGCCTCGTTAGCTTAACGAGCTCGTTAAGGGTCATTTCGTTATTTATTTTAGCGGATTCAATATACAATATTCTGATGTTTTTTGCTGAAAAAATGTGAGTAGCTTTTCACTGCAAAAGCTACTCACATTTTGTCAGCAAAAATTTTTCAGAATATTTGCGTATCACTTGATGTAAATTTTAACGAATCATTAACTAACGACATCGTTAGCTTTGAACAACTGGGCCCAGACTGGTATCTTCCTCCATTTTTGTTTTCAGCAGGGTTAGTGTATATACAGAAGATTAAGAGTCTCTCAGTCACTCGGTTAATCAACTCTCTTGACCCTCACTACCATTAAGTGTTTTGATGGCCGAGTGGTTAGCGCTTTCGACTTCCGGTCTGGAGGTCCCGCATTCGAATCCTGCAGGAGGTGGAATTTAGCTCTTGACTGTAAGGCATTTCATTGCACAAAGCCTTTCATTATCACCCTTCCATCGTCTCGATATGCCTTAAATAATGTTGAAAGGGATGTAAAACACCAAATCATCATCAATTCTTGAAATATTTTTAATTTGGAAATATGCTGCTTATCATAATTTTATGAAGCTTTTTTTATGCCTTCCCTCCCCAACCCACTTGCCAAAGGCAGCAGTGGGGCATATAGTGTTTTGCCGAGGTATGTGCGAATGCATGTATGTCGTATTTCTCCTGCATCTGCGTGTATGTCATATTTCTCCTGGAAGTCATAACTTTGGTACCTTTTATGCTAGGAAGTTGACATTTGGTATGTTACTCGCACAGACCTTAACCTTCAAATCTGTGGTAGTTTTGTTCCTGAGTCATGCCCTGGGGTGGGACTAGGGATTGAATACAAATTTTTACAAATGTTTTAAGTTTACATTTAAATCTACATTCACATTTACGTCTGCATTTCTCTTGGAGGTCATAACTTGGGTACCCTTTACGCTAGGAAGTTGAAATTTGGTATGCTACTTACCCAGACCTAAATCTTCAACTCAGTCCAACAGTTTCCCCTTTGTCATCTGCTGATAGTTATGGGGAACTGATACACTTTCAAGAGAGACAGCTCAATCAAATTTGCTCCCTTCTGGACAGAGGTCTACACTAAAAGGAAAGAATTTGCTCCCCATGGGACCAAATTTTTCCTTTTAGAGAAGATCTTTGGGGAGCAAATTCTTTCCTTTTAAAGTCAATCCGTTCTAAAAGGGGCCTGACATGCAGAAAAGTAAAGAGAAATTAATCTAGAAAGTTATCTGCCTTGTTAAAAATGCCAAAAAATCTACCAAATATCTTGTCCTCTCAAAGGTTTACATTTGAAATACAAGTGGTTTCCCTTCAGTGTGCCTCAAATATAATGCTGTTATTTTGATATCTCACTGTTACTTTGTATTTACACATGTACATATGTATCAAGTATTGAAAATGCTTAAATTGTATTGAATAAATATTATTATTTTATGAAACAACTTCAGTCTTATTTTATGAACCACCTTTTCAGTCTTATTTTATACCTTCAGTCTTGTTTTATGAACCACCTTCAGTCTTATTTTATGAATCACCTTCAGTATTGTTTTATGAACCACCTTCAGTCTTATTTCATACCTTCAGTCTTGTTTTATGAATCAATTTCAGTATTATTTTATGAACCACCTTCAGTCTTATTTTATACCTTCAGTCTTGTTTTATGAACCATCTTCAGTCTTATTTTATGAATCACCTTCAGTATTGTTTTATGAACCACCTTCAGTCTTATTTTATACCTTCAGTCTTGTTTTATGAACCACCTTCGGTCTTATTTTATGAATCACCTTCAGTCTTGTTTTATGAACCACTTTCAGTATTGTTTTATGAACCACCTTCAGTCTTGTTTTATGAACCACCTTCAGTCTTATTTTATACCTTCAGTCTTGTTTTATGAACCATCTTCAGTCTTATTTTATGAAACATCTTCAGTTATTTTATGAAACACCTTCAGTCTTAGTTAAAACCTTAGTAAGGTTGTCACATAATTATCAGATAATTTGAGATATTTTTCTTTTTTTTTCAAGAAAATAGGACTTCACATTTTATGTGAATAAGAGGCAATATACATATAGTTGACTCTCTTTATCTTGACTTCACTTATATCGAATAACCGCTTATCTTGAAATGAAAATATGGTCCCTGTTTTAACATGAAAATCTAACATAAGGGGGAAAAGAGGATAAATTGGTCCTTTTGGAGCAATTTCTCCTCTTTTCCACAATATTTTCAATATATCCCTTACTTCGGGAGTCAAATTACATATTAATTTGTGGTTGTTTGATTTATTGTTTTCCTCAGTTCTGCAAATCTGATATGTCGTGGTATACATATCTCATTCATAGCTCTCGTATTTTTCGAGATAACGAGAGTCGACTATTTACATGAAATGTTAAGCTCTGTTTTCTAAGAAAGAAAAAAATGTGGGCCGGAATCAGATGGCATGAGATAGGGGGTCAAACCCTTTGTCCTCCATTTAAACATTGTACCAGGACCCAAGGATGCTCAGACTGATCAAGGCCTTGTCTGTATGTTGATATGGTACACAGTATCGAATTATTCTGTAAGCAAACAGCGAAAGCTCAAATCAGACTGCGAATGCGCAGTCTGATCTGAGCTTTCGCTGTCCGCATATGGTCAAAAAACCCTTTTCGCATGGCACGGAAACAAAATTAATTTTGTTCAGGTTATATGCACATGAACGCGGAACAGGAAAAGAAAAACGAATATAAGAATAAATAAAAATGTCGACGCTCGAGGTACTTCCTGTCAAAGACATCCATTTTTCAATTCATTGTATTAGAAACTGACATAGTATTCATTCTTTTTTAGAGGGTGGTGCGAAGGTGTGTATCTTACTTCACTGGGACGTCCAACTGATACTGGCTAAGAGTTGGGCAAGGTCTGCTATCCTTGTAGCAGGTAAGGGTAGAGGGGGGAATATTTTAGTTTCTTCACTTTCATTCCTGTTCCTCTTTCTTCCCTGGCCCTCTCTTTCATCTCCTCTTCTATTTCTTTTATCTCTTTTCTCTCTTTCTCTGGGAGACGACACAAAATGACCCACAAGGGTTGACGTCTCGTTAAACCCCCAACACAATCAAATTTATTCTTTTTTTTTTTTCACGTGCACATGAGCTTACATTTGAACAAATATTTTTTATTTACTTTTTATTATTATTATTTATGTTTTTTGCGAAATATTTACCTGCAGCATCAGATGAAAATAAACGCACTTATACTAGAACATAGAAACGGTAGTCTATGGACAAAAACAAACACAGATGAAGCAATGTGGTAATGTTAATTAACCCTTGTCCTGTTGAACCCGGATATACCCTGCCTTTGCAAACAGTGTAGATCCAGATCAGTTGGCTTCTGAAGAAGCCAACTGATCTGGATCTGCACTGTTTGCCATCCACAAACCGTATTAAGTAATCTGATTGGCTGAAAATTAGAAGCGAGAGTGGCATCTTAATTTATTCAGCAGGACAAGGGTTAAAACATAAACGGTCTCGTCTTTGACTCGGACGAGGGAAGGGTCAGATCAACATGCTCAGCACACACAAAATAATAAGGACACCTACACACACTCGGTTTGCACCTACCAAATACAGACTCACAGTGTTGCCTGATGATGAATGCGCAGATTATTCCGCCCTTGCTGCACTCGCGTGGCAACTGGTAGACTGGCTCCCGTGTCCAGTGACTCGTGTTTTTCTTATAATCCTGTTCGATAACTTACGAAAATAAAACCAAAATGATATCATGACTGTAAAGACTGGTCAATAGTCTAGAGACCAGCCTTTAGTCATGATAATATTTTGGTTTTATATGTTAGAGGGTTATCAAACAGGATTATAAGACAACAATATTTAGTCACTGGAGACTGGCGACAGTCTAGGCAACTTGAAACCAATGCGGTTACACAGGGACACAGTTGTTCATACAAGTAAAATGCAACTGGGCATTGATCCAGCCCAGTCTGCATGGTTGCACAGGCTGGTCTGGATTTGCGATACACATGCCAAAAGAATGTGAACATTGTATGTTTTTACAACGTAAAGATTTGGGACAGTGAAATCGAATAAACCGTCCCCGGTATAGGTCTTTATTATACATTTATTAGAAAATATGTTCATTTTGTATATGTGATACTAATATGGCTTCCAAGCACATATCACTTTTGTGGAGCGTAAAATGTGTGATGATGGGTCACGTGGATGATACGGCTTTTTCGCCCGGGCAAAAACCCATATCACCAGGTCACGTGGGTGATACGGCTTTTTTTGCCCGGGCAAAAAAAAAACAAAAAAAAAACATATCACCACATTCGGAGCACTCGGCGGTCTTGCCTTTGACTCCGCATACGATATCAAATAGGCAAACTTGTCAGAAAGACAAAATGTATGATAAATAGATTATGATATGGCAATTTTCATATCATAGTCCATATCAACCCACGACCCATATCAGCCCTCGGGCCTTCGGCCCTCGGGTTGATATGGGTGTCTTAGGTTGATATGGGATATGATATGAAAACTGCCATAGAATAATCTCTATTTATTATATAGCTATAAATATTGAATGACTAAAAATACGCGATAAAACCCGAGGAGTAAGCGTGCTGATATCATACGATACTTGGTATTGCACGTTTATTCGGATCCCTTCGAGTGTTACCGTAATATGACATGATATCGCACTAGTGCAAAAATGATATCGCTTTTGTAATATCAATTTCGCACTGTTGTTAGAATTGCTTTCAGATAAAGAATTTTCACAGATGTTTTGCCTGTAATGCATTTAATCGAACAAAACGGGTTATTGCATTGATATTGGTGAATATTGTCCCTCCTCGGGATATTTACGGACACTCGCAAGCTCGTGTCCTTCGATATTCCAAATTGGGACAATAGTCACCAATATCAGTGCAATAACCCTATATTACTACTGGCCTTTCTAAAGGTTTTTGCTGTTTACAAACGAAGGGTAGGTAAATCTGGATCTTCGCCTATGGTAGTGTGACGAATGTGCAGGATGGTCTTGGTTCTTGCAGATCGATCTGCTCTGAAAATACAAAAAAAAGAGAGAAAAATCAAAATGTAAGAAAAAAATCACATTAAGGTTAAAGAATTCCTATTGCTGCACGACCAATAAATAACGATTATTTGTCGGACTTTCCCCATTCGTCACGCACAGTAACTTTTCTGAAACGAATGAATTTTATTTTAAAAAGGAATAGAACAAACATAGAATACGCATATTCAAATATACACAAGTTATTGAAATTAGATCATTTACTTAGTCTAAGATATGGTTACATGTAAATATAACTGTTTTGAAATGTTAAAGAAAACTTTTCACACTCGGTAAATAAATTGATAGGGACATGAATATAGCGCATATCATATTTACCATAAATATCAGTACGCCTTAATTTTTTACCATACTTGTCTTAAAGTTTGAACAAGTCCGTTTGACTAAATGTAATGCGACTAAAAATGCTGGAGGAGTGGCAAACAGTGTAGGTTCTGATCCGACGCCGCGTTTGCGGCGTCTGATCAGGATCTAGACTGTTTGCTCAGGCCTGTCTGTTTCAATATTTACAGTAAATATGGTAAATTGGTAGAGGGCATGCATAGGGTATAAAATATTTTTTGTTAGACTACCTTAATCTGGGACGACCTTATCAGATATTTATTTTTTTAAGATTCATTTTTATTACATTTTTAGAAGGGATACTTTATATGCAGATATTTGGAAGTTAAAAAAAAAAAGAAAGCAGAAATTGGTGGACTTTAAAAATACTGGATAGAGGTACGGTAGATTGTTTTTGTTCAAAGAAACACTATTTATATTTATATTTAGGAGCTGGTATTTTGGCTAAGCTGTCGGCAAATACAGTGAATTCCCGGATCAGTCGAAGCTCGACCGCAAATTTTACGTAGTTGGCAGAGCTTCTGTTTGTCCCGTGGGAGGTCGTGTGTTCGAACACCGGCCTTTCCATGCTCAATTCAGGCGGCCTCGTGGCCTCAGTTGGATGCGCGCCCGACTGGTGATCAGGAGGTTGCGGGTTCGACCCCCGCCAGGTGGGCAACATTCTTTCGCGGAGATTGATCATGAAATATTTTCTACGGTCATTCTCTCCCTTCCGCTGATTTAAGAAGGGCAGTTGTCAGTTTCTGGCGAAAGAATGTGCACTATACTGGTTAACCGCTTAGCCTGTCCAGTAAACGTGTGGTTAAATAAACTGACCGCGCTCGACATGACCCCATTGGGTTGACTGGGCTGTAAAACCTCAACACAAACAAACGCTAAATTCAAGAACACGCTGCTCTTTCGTTATAGTATGCAGCGGCTGATGCGCTCCGTATGATGATAATAGGAGTTGGTAGATTGATTGTGTTGGGGTTTAACGACACGTCAACCCTTGTGGGTCATTTTGTGTCGTCTCCCAGAGAAAGGGAGAAGAGAGATAGTAAAGGAGATGAAAGAGAGGGATAGAGGAGAAAGGAAAATGAATGACAGTGAAGAAACAGAAGAAATAAAAACATTCCCCCTCTACCCTTACCTGCTGCAAGGATAGCAGGCCTTGCCCAACTGCAAGTCAATATCAGTTGGACGCCCCAGTGATGTAAGATACACAACACCTTTGCCTCACCCAAACACCCCGAGGAGTTGGTAGAATATGATGTGATGTTTCTAGACAGCGTGTCATTGTAACATTACAGAGCCTGGTACTGTGGAAACAGTACTGAACTCATGTTACTTCCATATACCCTCACTCTCAGTCTGTTGAAATTTCTGTACGTACACGGACAAGGAGTTAATGTTGAGAAGGATGCGAGGACAATGTGACGGAGGTGTGCCGCGCATTTTATACATATTCTGATTGACTTACAAATAATGGCAGTCATTTACCATCATGCAAGTTCAATTTATTATTGAAATTAGGAGGAAAGCCAGAAGACTCGATCAGCAAGCATGAAAAATACATCGCCCTACTTTTTTGGACAGTCAAGCCGACGAAAACAGTGCAGACCCAGATCAGACGCCGCGGAACGCGGCGTCTGATCTGGGTCTACATTGTTTGTCACTAAACCAGCAGTTTTCAGACATATCATTAGATAGCAAATTAATTTGATCAGATATTAGGGCAGGTATGGTAAGAAGTTGAGATATCACGAAAACTCGGGATAAACAGGGTAAACTACAAGCCACACTGAATTACAGGCAACAGTAGCCTAACAAACAGGGTATGTCCCTATTTTACCAAGTAAACTTTTCTATTTTACCTAATAAACTGTTCTGGGTAACGGTAAAAGCTGCCTGCTAGGGCATTATGAATGATCAAAATAGGCATTGTGAATGGTCAAAAAAGGGCATTATGAATGCTCAAAATATGGCACTATGAATGATCAAAATAGGTACTATGACCGATCAAACTAGGGCGCTATGAATGATCGAAGTATGGCACTATGGATGGTCGAAAAAGGGTACTATGAATGATAAAAATAGGGTACTACGAATGATAAAAATAGGGTACTACGAATGGTCAAAATAGGGCAGTATGAATGATCAAACTAGGACACTATGAATGGTCAAAAACAGGGCACTATGACTGATCACAATAGGATACTATGAATGATCAAAAAATGGCACTATAAATGATCAAAATAGGGGACTATGACTGATTAAATAGGAACTATGAATGATGAAAATAGGGGACTATGAATGGTCAAAAAGGGACTATGAATGATCAAAATAGGGGCCTATGAATTAACAAGGTACAAGACTATAAATGATCAAAGTAGGGTACTAAAAATGATCAACATGGGGACTATTAGTGACCAAAACGGGAGACTGTGAGTGATCAAAGTAGAGTACTATGAATGATCTAGATAGGGGACTATGAATGATCAAAATATGAGACTATGAATGATCAAAACAGGATAATATGCATGATTCAACACGATTTGGATTTGTAATTTTATTACATGTAAAATACTGTTCAAAGAAATGAACAAAATGTACAGAAGATTGTCAAATATGTGCCGCACAGTCTGATAAGGGTTTTTTCTTTACATCGATGTATTCTACAGAATACAATAATCCCGAAGCGGACAGCGAAGGCCCTGATCAGACTGCGCGGATGCGCAGGCTGATCTGGGCCTTAGCTGTCCGTGTATGCCATCGTTGTTTGTATATATATCAAAGACAACCTTTCATATAGCGTGTCTTTCATATTGGTATTCTAGCGATCATATGGCTATCAGTAAATATCTTGAACAGACTGCACGAATGCTCAAAAAGTCAGACAGACTGGATTTGATCTTAGCTGTTAGCATATTTGTGGGATGGTTTGTTCATCCACCCCTACCAGCACCACAGCACTACATCTCACTTTTTTCATATTGGTAAACATGTCTATATGCATATACTAATAAAAAAAATATGAACGGAGGATGTTTTACATCAAAATCATGAAAAAAAATGGCAAGTGACAGTTAATGGCAAAATAATATAAGTATCTCTGGATATACATAAAATGCACAATTCATTTAATAATACAAACTTTAAAACTCACACAAAACACACTTGGAGAGCAAATCCTTTCCTTCTAGAGGCGATCTCTTTTCAGAAGGGAGGCAAATACGATTTTGACAGAATTATCTCCTCTAAAAGAGTTCATTCCCTTTTAAACAGGGTTGTCATAAAACGTTTTAATATAAAAAAAAACAAAAAAACGTTTTAATATAAAAATTTATTCATGAAATATTAAAAAAAATCTCTAGCGAGCACTTAGTTATTGTTTTGTGGGAATATTTTGTTATTACATGTATATTATTGCTCACGAGAGAGAGAGAGAGAGAGAGAGAGAGAGAGAGAGAGAGAGAGAGAGAGTGTGTGTGTGTGTGTGTGTGTGTGTGTGTGTGTGTGTGTGTGTGTGTGTGTGTGTGTGTGTGTTTTGGTTCAGTCAGGCAGCTATTTTCTTTGTGGGAATATGTTGTTACATGTATATTAATGCTCTCAAGAATGTGTCGTCGTCGTTGTTGTTGTTTCAGTCGGGCAGACATTTCTTATCAGCGATACACATCTTTTTTTTTTTTTTTTTCTTATAAACTTTTGAATGTAAGAACTGAATAATCAATATAAAGAGATTTGCTAAGTCAAAATAAATCACTTATGCATGTTTTCATACTATATCTTTTTCATATCATAATCAATAATCAATTTTTTGAAGATAGAAAGCATAATCAACCGAATGAGGCATCATGTGTAACACTGGAGTTTTTATTACACTGCTCGAATTTCTATTACCCAGCAAACACACAACGTCGCTTCTGGGTCTCCACTGTTTGCCACCCATCCAACATCCTCATTACAAAAACATGCCTGTTCAAATATATTGAAAATTTCACTATCAAAAACTGGAAGTTTTCAGATAAAAAATTCTGATGTTTTTCACATTTCTGCTCAAATCATAGATTGTGGGTACTCGTTAGAACCGCCTCGCCGAGGCGGTTCTAACGAGTACCCACAATCTATGTTTTTGAGCAAAAATAAGAAAAATAATGTTTACCCCTGTAAACCCCAGTTTTGCTATGTAAAAGTGGGGTTTAATGGGGTCAAAATTATAAAGACGTTTTCATCGCCAAACAGTAAAATTACCTTGTTCAAAGTTTAGGACAAGTACGTCAGGTGCCCCAATACTATAAAAGTGAAAAAAAGAAAGAAAAAAAAAAGAAAAAAATAAACTTGTATATTATATATCATAAAAAAGGGTGGAGCAATATTTAGGATCAATATGGTATATGGGATAAATCCAAATTTTGATATAAACAAAATTCAATATCCATAGATAATTTTGTATTCAGTACCAATTAATCCAGTCCTCTCTGCGTCTTTCATATTTATTTAATCGACTGAATAGACCAAATATAAACGCAAAATTGTCCTTACAAAACATTATTTTAGGGTGGTGTAAATTTCAGCATCTTAAATGAATCGTGAAAAATTCTTAAGTGTTTTTACGCGGTTTCAGCATGGAGTTTGATGAATTTCAGTCTGAAAAGGTGAGACCTTCGCTCGCTGTGTGAACGAAAAGGTCGCCCATTCAAACCTTACTTAAATATCACCTTTCAAAAATTCAGTTCTTTACACACGCCAATTTGAAATTCGGTTTGATTCGGTGCTAGTTTCAAAGAGCAGGAAGATCAACAATAAGAAACGGAGCGCAAAGTCATGAAACGTACCTTTGAAAATGTGCGTCCAGCGAAGATTCAGATCAGCCTGCGCATTCGCGCAGTCTGATCAGAATCTTCACTGGACGCATTTTGGATAGCGAAGGATGCAAAGTTTCTTCATGCGGACAACGAAGACTCTGATCAGACTGCGCGAATGCGCAGGCTGATTTGAATCTTCGTTGGGAGCATGTGTCAGAAGGGACGTTCAAAAAGTTTTCTCACGTTGCGGGTCAAATGTCTTACCGGTATGTAGGAAAATGGATGCACCTACAAGGATGATCACTTAGACCTCACTGAATTTGCTTCGTGTTGAAATACTCTTAAAATGAAGAGTTAGCTCCCATGGAGGAGGATCCCAGACAGCATTCTTCTTGAATCTGTATCGGACCATTATCGGCCCGACAGGATTTCTGTCGGGTCGATAAGGGTCCGATATAGATTTTAATAGAATGCTAGCTGGGATTTGTTTCTTTAAGGGTAATACCACTTTATTGAGGGGATTCGTGTACCAGCGAACTGTATTGATTTTGTTAGATTTATCTCCCCTTTTAAAAGCGGAAGTGCAGTGGTCCGATGGTGGTGCAAAACTTTAAAATTTGAGTGCTCTTAAAGTGTACCCTTTCACCTTAATTTGTGATTGCTTCAGATGGTCTGGCTCAGGAAAACAGTTTAAGAGGACTCCATGCATTTGGTTTATTTTATGTCATTTTGTCAAGGGAAGCTACTTAGTTTAAGCTACAAAAGTATTTGTTTTCCAAATATTCCATTGCAAGATAGACAACTTTAACGACTTCACGTTTGCTTTCTTGCACAGGAAGCCACTTCTGAAAAAGGGTCCACTCTAAAAGAAGCGAATTTTTTATTTCCATCAAGTGCTGACCCCTCTTCAAATGGGAAACCAAAACCCTTTTGACAAAGTTATCTGCCCTGAAAGTGCATCGATTCCCCTTTAAAGTCGAATTGTACTGACGAACACAATAGTAACAAATCAACATTCAAATGTCTTATTTACATATTCAAATGTCTTATTCACATATATTTACATATTTACACAATAATATCACTGTATGAACCCGCATTTCGAATGGCTAAATGACGCAAATTCACGCTATACTAACATAAACTTTGCACTGCATCGGGCGATTAAGGGTTCTGGTAATTTTTGTCTATTTTAAAAAAAAGGGAGACAACTTTTGTGACTTCCTGTTTGCATTCTTGCACTCAGAAACCCTTCTGTAAAGGGTCTACTCATAAAAGGAAAGAATTTGCTCCCATGTAAAGGGTCTACTCTTAAAAAGAAAGAATTTGCTCCCAAGGGAGCAAATTCTTTCCTTTTAGAGTAGACCCCTTTTCAGAAGGGAGTAAAATCTTCCTGACATAGTTGTCTCCCCTGAAAGTGTATCCATTCCCCTTAAGTTAAGGGTACTAATGTGACTTGGCATTTTCTTTAGGTACCGTGAAAAAAAAAACGCGAGTATTCTGACAGACAGGCCTAAGCAAACAGTTTCTGAGAACACGGCGTCTAATCAGGGCCATTCATACAGCAGATCTTAGACACATCAACGGGTAGTCGATTAGACGCTCAACTTTTCAGACAAGTATTATCAGAAGCTGTGGTGTCCAAATATTGCTAAGGGAGATCATTCCGACCTGAAAGAATTGCCTATATTATCAAAGATGGGCGTGG
This sequence comes from Anodontia alba, assembly GCA_964016985.1. Taxonomy (NCBI): domain Eukaryota; kingdom Metazoa; phylum Mollusca; class Bivalvia; order Lucinida; family Lucinidae; genus Anodontia; species Anodontia alba. The sequence goes on along the minus strand of OZ024830.1, from coordinate 92,308,234 downwards.
GTGGGATGCTACTCTGAAACGAAAGAACTAACTCTCCTCTGGAACAAATTATTTTCTTAAAGACTACCTTCCATTTTCAATAAGACTACCTTTCATTTACCAGGGAAGTAGATGTTCTCTTCTACTGGTGTCGTCTCTCGATCTTTGAATGGAAAGAAAAACTTTCAACTCAGTGTAATCTCTGTTGCTGACAGAAGGTACAATTTCTTAAAAACTCCTTCCTTCTCGAGTGTCATACAATAATTCGTTTGATTTTTTATGTATTTTACTCAATTTACTTGTACTACATACATTGTCAGACAAATAAACTGGAAATGAAATGTTTTCTTTGGATTACACTTTAACCAGTAAACATCATTCCGTGTGACTTCAAAAGCACTTAGTATATTGCGTTCTGAGGACGTTTTGAAATTTCGGGCTCAAATAAAAGATGGATTTTCATGATATACTTAAATTAGTGCAAATACACGCGTACCGAGATCATTCATACCGATCATTTAATCGTTACTATAAATACAAACGGATTCTTTCATACATCAATGCATCTTCAGAAATTCAGCGCACATAAAAATCGTGCAATATTTTGAAGATGATTTTATCACACAGAATCTTTTTAAATTCTCATTCACTTACTCTCCGGACACTTTCTTGTCTTAAATAATGATAAATACACAAAACAGCAAATTGTACAAAATGTCCCATTCGGGTCCAGTTAAAGAACAAACATACATCTTTACAAGGCTATGCAAATGTAGGAACAAATGCACACGTGAAGTATCTTTGCTATTATTTATGCGTTGATCTTTAAAGAAACGCAACTAAATCCCCTTTTCAGTAATTGTATTGTGAATAATTGTCATTACCGCTAGATACAATCCAGTTGTCTTTAAGGAGAATGGGTACACTTTCAAGGGAGACAACCCTGTCAAAACTATTCTTGCTTCCATCATGAAAAGGGACCTACAATAAAAGGAAAGAATTTGCTACCCTTGGGTTGGGGGGGGGGGGTCCCAATTGGAAGCACTTTTCGTTCCCTTTTGTTCCTTTTAGAGTAAATGCTTTTCAATATGGAAGCAAATTTGTTCCTTTCGGAAAGGTCTTGCTATAAAGGAAGGCAAACAGGAAATCATGAAAGTTGTCTCCTTGAAAAAATGGTGAAAAATTTATCAAGAGTATCAAACCACCTTAAAAGACTGGAACCGATGTGTACATTTCTCTCACAGAGGAATTGTTAAGAAGGAGTATTTGGTGATAATTTTCTCCAGTTCTCCATAAAAACATATGTTGTGGGTACTCATTAGAAGCGCCTCACTGAGGCGCTTCTAATGAGTACCCACAACATATGTTTTTATGGAGAAATAAGAAAACTTATCCCAGAATTATCACCTAATACTCCTCCTTAATAATTCCCCTGTCTCAATGTGTTTAGTTTCACTACAATCTGCACGTGTGACTATTCACAATTAACCGTTTCACCCCTGAATTTCTGACTTGGACTCTTCCTTCTTGGAAAACAGGCATGTCCCTTGTTCAGAATGGGGATGTGAGTACAAAATCGTAAAAAAAAAGAGTCGTAAACAGTACAGAGCTGTCTCATCTGGATTACTTTGTTTGCAAAGGTATTTAGTTTGGTCAGCAAGGCTGAAAAGTTTAAACTTGCAGTTATCGTCTAGCAGTTTTACGACATCACATTTTGATTTTCGCGTTTTTGATGAGAGTATTAATCATTTATTTCATTTATCGGGCTAAATTGAAATTGCACATATTTGTTACACATTTCCATCTTAACCTTTACAACTCGCTGGCCAAATTCAGAAGACGACAAATTGATAATAGCTGTCTTATTTCACTTCAATAAATAGGCTCTAATATTTCATGCAATTGTCTACTCTCTGAAGACAATTTGCATGAAATGTCAAAGCCTATTTTCTGGAAAACAATCATGAAGAAAAATATTTCAAAATGTTGTCTGCTGAATTTTTTATCCAGCATGCTAAGCGTTAAGCTTCCATGCTCTTAAACCTCATTTGGCAGTTTTACGACATCATTGGGTTTAATCATCATTTCAACAAACTTTAAAGAGGAATACGAATGGATGCTGTTCCACTGAACGCCATTCCGTACAAAGTAGTTATTATGATTTCCATTCTGATAATATTTTCCATTTAGATGGCTTTCAAAACAGTCATTGAACCACCAAGCACCATAATATTTCTCTGCGCAGTTATCGTAAAACCGATCGTCATTATCTTTGTCGTAAGTGCTGAACGGTTTGTCATCATGTGACCGCCAGTATGACGTCAAGGAGTCACCTGCAGTACCATTGTAACCGCTCACGTGCAGGCGATAATGGTCGCGCTCGCCGGAGATTCTGAATCGGTCATATTCGGCAAAATATTTCTTCCCGTCCCAGTCTTCCATCTCTATTCTTAGTTTCGTGTCACCTGCAATAAAAGACACACATTTACAATTATCATCCAAATCCATTAACTCTTTCCCCGCTAATGCCAACTTTTGTCGCCTTTGCAAACAGTCTGGACCCAGTCTGGTCTGAATCCAAACTGTTTGACACTCTGACGGTATTCCTGAAAGACTTCTTGCTAAAATTACAGGAAGTTAAGGATTAAATGAAACAGTCTCAAGTACCGGTTGAGGACCATTTTCCCAGCCTACATTCAGAGACAAACGACCCCCAGTGCTGTCAGTGCTTTGATTACCTAGTAGCTACGCACGTAGGATAATATTAGCTTTCGATTTAGGCATATGTTTCAGAAAAAAAAACCTTTTACTCATGGGGCGGTAAAATAGAGATATGTTATGCAAGTGGAATTTTTTATATTAACTGCAATCACGTCAGGCACTGGGTCGAAAGAAATCACTTTACACGCCATTAAGTATAAAGATAAGATATATAAATGCATCAAAGACTTGGCATTTAACATCTGTCCGGGATGAAACATGAAAAACGTTTCGCTTTTGCAAACATGCAGTTAAATTTTAGTGCTTGGTAATTTATTCTGAGTACAAAGTTTTGCAAATGACACGACAACTTCATTTAGTGCACTTATGATTCGTTTTCTAGTATGTTTGATATATTTGAACGTCTTGTTTAATTTCTGGTGGTCGGGTAAAATTGTCCTTTTTTCTAGCGAATTGCGATTCCGCGTATTTAAACCTGCGTACACTTTAATACCATAGTATGACGCTCGGTCTGAGGAATCTCCTAAGCGATTTTGAAAACTGTGAGAAGAATTATCGCCACTGATTTGTACTGATCACTCTTTTTTGATGGAAATGTTCGTTTATTCTCGTTCTTTCTGAAAATACCGTTTGTGCATTGTTCATTAAATATTTAAATAACTACGGTAACTTGTTACACTTGGTTTATTTTCTGCTCATCACGAAAACATACCTATATAATTTTGACCCTCATAAACCCCATTTTTGTATAGTAAAACTGGAGTTTACAGGGGTATAAATTATTTTTCCTTATTTCTGCTCAAAAACATAGATTGTGGTACTCGTTAGAACCGTCTTGGTGAGGCGATTCTAACGAGTACCCACAATCTGTGTTTTGAGCAGAAATATGGAAAATATCAGAATTTTTATCTGAAAACTTTCAGTTTTTGGTGGTGAAATGTTCAATATATTTGAAAAGGCGTGTTTTCGAAATGCATTTTATACAGGGAGGGGGGGGGGGGGGGGGCAACTTTTCTTTGCTTTCCGGCAAGTCTAACAGTATCTGAAAAGGTGTCTACTGCAAAAGGAAAGGATTTGCTCCCAGAGAGGGAGCAAATTATTTTCTTTTATACATTAAGAAAACACGCCTGTTTAAATATATTGAAAATTTTACAACCAAAAAATGAAAACTTTCAGATAAAAAATTCTGATACATTTCATATTACTTCTCAAAACATGAATTGTTGGTATTCGTTAGAACCACCTCAGCGAGGCGGTTCTAACGAGTACCCACAATCTCTGTTTGAACAAAATAAGAAAAAATAATGTATACTCCTGTAAACCCAGTTTTACTATATAAAACTGGGTTTAAGTGGATTAAAATTATATAAGAGTGTTTTCGTGATGAGTAGACCTTTTTCGGACGAATAACAAAACAATTCTAACAGAGTTACCGCCCCTGAATGAAAGTGTACCCATTCCCCTTAACTGCGAGTAACGATGTACCACTAGTTCATCGGTGAACGGTAATCCTGTGCTGCATTACTTTATGAAGGACCCATGTGTGTATTCATACAAATATACTGAACGTTAATCGACTTTCAAAAATTTGTTCAAACGCAGTCTGTATGTCATTCATATATTTTCAATGGATCTTCTTTTACCTATTTATGATCTTTTCAATTCTTTATTTGAAAGGAAGTGTGTATTTTGATAGAGAATATCAAGAGTAATTACCCTAAATAATGGTACACTTTAACTTCTTACCATACTTGTCCTAAAATGTCTTACTGTCCGTTAAAGAGTAAGAAATGCTAGATGAGTGGCTAACAGTGTAGACCCTGATCAGACGCTCCGTTCTGCGATGTCTGATCTGAGTCTACACTATTTGCTCAGGCCTGTCAGTCCCATACTTGGGGTTATTGAGGTATACCCAGATTGTTAGAGAATATAATGTTGAAAAAAAATAATGCACTCGAAAAAAAAAGAAACAACGCTAACATGGGGTATATTATTAACCAATTAATGTCTAGTATCCCTAAAGCGGACATAGGCAAACAGTGTAGTGGTAAATATATAATGGCTCCTTCCAATATTCATGATGGAAGAGTTCATTAAAATATTCAGGCAAAAATGGGTTAATATTAAAGCGCTAAGTAAATTTGAAGCAGACGACATTCTATTTCGTTTAGTATTCTTTTTTTTTCGGAGAAAATAATACATCATTTCATGTGAATCGTCTGCAGACGATTCGCATGAAATGATGTATTATTTTCTCTGAAAAAAAAAAAAAAAATAAATAAAAACAGAATGTCGTCTGCTGCAAAATTTTGTCAAGCTTATTTTCTTTAAAAATCAAAAACAATAATCAAAATACCGTCTGCTGCAGTTTAAGGATTAAGGCAAGTATGTTAAGGAGTTAACATGTTCGAAAATTCAGGATATGTGTGGTAATATGAGTTTCGTTCTTTTTTCCAGATAAACAGAAGTATACATCAACATGAAACCACAACATTTGAAACAACCCGGTGGTAGTGAAGAAAAATAAAAAGAAAAATTATGTGATGATATATATGTGTTCATAGTACTTTGACGTTAGAAGGTGCATAATCCCACAAAATGGCAGATCATTTAAGGCGACAGCCTCGGCATCCGATAGCGAGACGCTATCCTGCAGAGCCGCCCCCAAGAATCGAAATCAGGGTGAGGCGAGGACATCACTCCCGAGAGGACGAACACTTTTACCCTGATATGGATGTTATTTGTAATTGTTTTCCGCGCCCAAGTGCCCACACTGTACCATCGATGTTTTATGATGCTATAAAATGCCCGCACAAGCATGATGGCCATATACAGCCCGCTCAAGAAACACAGTTCAACTATCCATGGACGGCAAGTTCACTTAAACGAAGAAAGGCCAGAGGTCCATATACAGACTTTGACGGTCTTTCCATGATTTCAGAAAATGATGAGTTGGACGATGCCAGGTCGATTGCAACGGCGCCGCCATTCCGATATATGCCGGACAACGATCCTCGGCAAGATCCGCCTTTCTCCGCGCCAGAACAGGCGACAGAGTACTTAGCTATGAAGCGGCGTGCCGCCTCATTTAACGACGTACGCACTGGAGTTGGTACCCCGATGAGAAGTCCGGGGAACAGTCGTCTAGAAAACAGACAATTTACCGGAAGCTATGTTGATCCAAGTAAGTCATAGTCACTGGCATTTTGCTTTACTTTCATTCTCGAGACATTCAGAAAATATTCCTAAGGAAATGCTTAGTATTTCAATACTTAACATTCCGTGTTATTTGATACAGCCGCATTTGATTTGTGACAGTCGGCAGTCAAAGATTGTAATCAGACTGCACAAATGCACAAGTAGCATTGTACACATTATGATTTTTAAACAAATTTTTGACGACATCATGTTCTTAAAGAAGTTAAAACATGTTTCTATTAATACAAAATAATGTTTCACAAGTAATAGAAACATACCGGATTGTATAATATGGCACAAGTGGCAAACATGCAAAATCGACATGTACGCATGATATCACAAAAAAACGTAAGTGGAGACATCCTGGAAAAGCCACAATCAGTAAGCACAGCCTTCCTGAGGCACCAAAAGAAGGAGAGATGATGAACAAAGAATAACAAAACAAATACCACATATGAAACCACCGAAGCACCAACAACATCACGAAAACATGCCTATATAATTTTGACCCCATTGAACCCCACTTTTATATAGTAAAATTGGGGTTTACAGGGGTATACGTTAATTTTCTTATTACTGCTCTTAAACATAAATTGTGGGTACTTGTTAGAACCGCCTCGCTGAGGCGGTTCTAACGAGTACCCACAATCTATGTTTTGAGCAGAAATGTGAAAACTTCTAGAATTTTTCATCTGAAAGTTTTCATTTTTTGGTGGTAAAATTCTCAATATATTTGTTTTCGTAATGAAGAAGAAGTGCAGTGGAGGAATCTTTACAAGAAGGGATCAGGTGTGCAGGAAAGCAAGAAGGAACACAGTTGTCTCCCTTGTATAAAATGAGCCAGCTCACGACAAAGCCAACAAAATGGCATTTGCGCCCACCGAAGACTCAGATCAGCCTGCGCATCTGCGCTCTCTGATCAGAGCTTGGGCCATTAGCTACCATTTAGCGCACAGCGAAGACTCTGATCAGACTGGGCGGATGCCCAGGCTGATCTGAGTCTTCGCTGGGCTCACATCCATTTTGTTGGTTTTGCCATGCTGTGGCTCGAATGGTGGAAAATCTACTAAGTTTATTAAGTACCCATAAATTTACTTTTCTGTTTCAGAGACAGGAAAAGTTTACCAGTTCAACGTTAATTACAGTCGAGAAGGCGTTAAAGCACACAGAAATCCAGTCGGGAAAGAAACATTATGACATCAGCAGTCACGTGATTAGGACTGTATTGTTACTGAAGAAATATGTTTGCATGTAACAACTTGCAACAACGAAGGCGTTGATCCAGGATTATTTAATAGGGGTGGGTGTTCAAAGTTTTTAGGGGTTCGATTGTATTCATTTTGATAGAAATGTCGCAAGAACGTTTTGAATTGTTTATTGCTTACATGTTGCATCTACAGTCCTGCAAACAAAGAGTGGGCGTGGTGTGTGTGTGTGTGTGTGTGTGTGTGTGTGTGTGTGTGTGTGTGTGTGTGTGTGTGTGTGTGTGTGTGTGTGGTGTGTGTGTGTGTGTTAATTATTATAATTATGTTAATACATCTACATTTATGTCAAATGTATACATCTTAGCCATATCTCTAGATAAACATTGTTTTAACATTTTTCTAAATTTTCTTCAAAAACAAAAGTCGCGGGTACTCATTAGAAGCGCCTCTATGAGTACTCATAACGTTTTCTTTTTTGAGAAATAAGAAAAAATATCTTGATTCCCCGCTTATCAAGAGCTATGTAAATGACGACATTTTTACCATATAATATGAGAAATAGAGAAGGTTTGGGCAATTAGGTTCATTATGACAGCTTTATGTTGTAAAAATGGTTAGTAGAAGTAACAAACAAATTGAAACGCTGGTTTAACTTTTTCGGCGCCAAATTTCAGACTACATTTGTCGTCTGCTTCGTTTTTTTTTTTTTTTTTTTTTAACAAACTATTGATTGGAAAGAAGTTTATATGTAAAGTTGAAAGACTGAATGTCAAACAGCGTAGACCCTGATGAGACGGCTCATTATGAGCCGTCTCATCTGGATCTACGTTGTTTGCAAAAGCCTATTATTATCGCCAGTGGCAGTGAAAGAGCTAAAAACTATAAATTCTGAAATATCGCCCAATAAAATAGACCCGTATATATCCCGTTTTCACTATTTTGTGTGGAGAATGTGGCGTCTACATTACTGCATTTCATAGACTTGTTAACATGGTGTATTCAGACACAAGAATTAGCTCTGTGTTCTATCCATGAATATGTAACGCCAAGTTGCTTATTGTGCATTTTGTACATCATTTGTTCTTTTACTAATTTTCGTACATGTATAATATTTGTTAACTAATGACAATGTTTACTATTAAATGTATAGGACTGTATCATTTTATTATTCGTTTTAGCATGATTTACAGTTGAGTTGACCTAGCATTACTCAGTCTCTGGACAAGTAGGATATTGCCTTGTGTTTACCTGCTCAGAGTTATGTTAGTATGAACAAATCGATAAAACAGCAATTGGCAATACTGAATTTCAGACAAATTCAAATACATGTCATTGCAAAAAGATATGAATGTTATGCGGCAAACTGTATGCACGGCTGTTTACCCATTGTATACTGAATGGTCTCCCCCACACTATATACTGCAAGATTCTAATTTCGATTTTATATGTCAGGCTATGTAATTTAGATATTCCTAGAGAAAAATGGCCAGACGATTTGCAAACAGTGGAGACCCTGATCAGACGCCTGCGGCGTCTGATCTGGGTCTGCACTGTTTGCCAATTCCCTTTTAAGGGTCCCCATTTATGGTTGATAACTTTGCATCTCTTTGATTAGCCAAGGTAAATCGGACCACAGACTAAATGATCATTCCTCTCTCAGTCTGTTTCAGACGGTTTGCACCTGACTATTGTTTTCTGTGGTTGGGAGCATCGTGGACCTAATTGAGGTTTTCTTTTGCTGTGGCTCCAGATTGTTACTGAGCCCCATCCAGACTGGCTCCGGTCTCCAGTGATAAATATTCATTTCTCTGATCCTGTTTGATAATCCACTAAAATAAAACCAAAATAATATCATGAATATAAAAGCGGGTCACGAGTGACCAGCCTCTGTAGTCATGATATTATTTTGTTTTTATTTTTTGTGGTTTAGAAACTATAGACTGGAGCCAGTCTAAGCTCCATCCTGTACTTTCTTTCGTCGCATTTTATGACAATTTATTTTACTGTGGTGTTTCTTTTATAAGGTAGTCAACCCTCCAAACACATCTGTACAAGACTAATTTGGAGCTGCATCAGAATTAACCCTAGTCCTGCTGAACCCAGATACACCCTGTCTTTGCAAACAGTGTAGATCCAGATCAGTTGGCTTCTGTAGAAGCCAACTGATCTGGAGCTGCACTGTTTGTCAATAAGTATGGGAAATGTATCAACGACCTGGATCAAGTAATCTTATTGGCTGAAATTTAGAAGTGGGCGGGGCAGCTTAATTTATTCAGCATGGCAAGGGTTAAAGGCGAGGCTTCGATCGAGTAAAACTAGTTTAAGCCCTTCCCCCTGCCACCTTCCCGCCCCACCCCCACCCTCACGCCCCTGCACAGTCTTTGTTTTTGCTGATCGTTCCAAGGCGGTTTCTCTGTTACGGTTCTTTGTTTGTGTGTCGATTATTGCAACTATTGCGATTATTGCGATTATTGCGATTATTGCAATTGTTGCGATTATTGCAACTGTACCGTAATGTTGTGTCATTGTTTGTTCCAAATCTCCTTTCGGTGCCTCGGGAAGGCTGTACAGTCGAATCTCAATGGCTCGAACATCTTTGGGACCATGGAAGTTTGTTCTAGATACGGGTAGTTCGAGCCACTGAGGGTGAATCATAGCGCTAGGTTAGGAGACAAATGAGAATAATTTATGGATGTCTTTTCGATCTTCTATAAAATAATAGTATGTCTATAAAATAATGGTAAGTTGAGTGTACTCATTAGAATCGCCTCGATGAGGCGATTCTAATGTGTAAACTCAACATACATTTTCATGATGAATTAGGAAAATTTCCTAAAGTATCCCTAAATATTTGTTTTTCTTGAGCTGTCGGAAGAATTTTCTAGGGACTCAAAAACGAGTTCGGATTAGCCATGGTAAACGAGTTATCGGTGTTCGAGTCATTGAGGTTTTACTAATTAGTAACTGTAGCCCTTCCTGGGTAAATTCATTTATATTCAAAATGCAGGAAAACGCTGATACCCAATACAAAATCAAAGGATAAAAGAAATGTTCAGTACCAAGTTACATACCTTGTTTGGATAAATAGTGTATGTTGTCGTTGCCCAACCAAAATTCACCTTCTAGGCTGCCAAAACCCTTTTTGTACTCTGTCCAGTTTCTAGAGAAATTGACACTACCATCCAGTCGACGCTGAATAACTGTCCATCCTGAAATAGAAAAGGTTTTGTAGTTTCTATAATGCGCAGTGGTAAAACTAGTGAGCCAGAGAGGTGAAGGTGGCATTGAATGAACTGCATAGAGACCACATGGGTAATAATAAAACATTGACTTCAAATCTGGTCAGATTTCTATTCCCAGTTCACTATTCACTCAGGTTTATTTCTAAAGAAGATTCATATTCTCTTCCGTGTTTTGTCAAAACGAATAGAAAAATAAAAGGTAGGGATTGGGGAGAGCTGGATGTCTTATTTTGTACGGTACGCGTCCTTCGACAGGGAACATCGTAGCAATTTCGACCGACTTCTGGCACGTTCATGGAACCTAGAATCACATAGAAAATCCTTGTAAAATACGAAAACGCCAGACGGATAGACGGCAGACGGGTGTTCTAACAGTTGGACACTTATGTAGCTAGTCTGTGCAAACTTTTAGCCTTATTTGATAATACGCTTTAGCCGTATCGAAACTAAAATGAATAAAATACTTCGAAACCACATTGACTTATTATAACCACACACACCAAATTGTTCAGCCGGACGGATGGACACCCGAAACAATTCCCCTCCACTTGCGTGAAGTGCGGTATTATTATTTGACAGCAAAAAAATCGCAAATGAGCCGAGGCAAAACATTTCCTACAAGACTGCATCTGCGCCCAGCGAAGACTCAGATCAGCCTGCGTCCGCGCAGTATGATCAGAGTCTTCGCGGAGCATTCTATTTATAGCTAAATATCAAAAGCGTCTTCGTGGACAGCGAAGACTGATCAGCCTGCTTTGTCAGATCTGAGGTTTCGCTGTATCTTTTGTGCACTCTTTCAAATTAATGTTTTCTGTTGTAAACACGATTATCATGGTTTGAATATAAAAGGCTTGATATTTACCTGCCCCATCGTAAATATTACACAATACTTTAAATGGCTGTGTGGCCCGACTGGGCATGATCATGATGTAGTAATCACCAAGGTATCGCATACCACCCGTTTTATACACTTCTTCACAATCTGAAAATATACAAGCAGACTATTAACCTTTACCATCATCTGGGCTAATTCAGCAGACGAACATTAGTAATATTTTCTTACTTATCCCAGCAAACAGGATATGGCATTTCATGCAAATTGTCTCCAATGGAGACAATTTGCATGAAATGACAAATCCTGATTGAAGGGATTCGTGTACTAGGAAAGTAATTTCTTTTCTGTAGGAATGGCGTCCATTTGAAAAGGGAGGTATTTTTTTTTCAACTTAGAGAGCTTTTTGGATTGCGCGCGTTAGAAGAAATTCTGGTAAGGTTATTAAAAGCCACGTTATTCTTGTCGCTGTGACGTCAGAGTGCTGTTGATAGTGGGTTATTTGTAAAACCTGGACTGGGACATTTGGGACATTGGCAAAAAGTGCAGACCCAGATCAGGCAATCGTAAGTCCCCGTTCAGGACCATTTTTCCAGCTTACACTCAGAGACAATCGACCCACCAGTGCTGTCAGTACTTTGATCTTTATTCTGTTTATCAGGCAACAAGGGAAGTAATGCGTACAAATAAAATATAAAAGGCAAGTTTGGATTCACAATTGCTTTGCACAAACATGTAGTTGCACAGACCCAGCTAGCATTCTTTATTAATCTATAGCGGGCCGTTATCGGCCCGTCAGCTACCCTGACGGGCCGATAACGGCCCGCTATAGCTTTATAAAGAATGCTTACTGGGGAGAGATGGGAGATAATGCAGAGAGAGAGAGAGAGGGGGTTAAAATAATCGGATATAATTTAATATAAAAAAGGTGCTTTCTAACACAGTAAATTATCGCAGAAACAATGTTCAATAGTTCCAAAGATTTTTGTGGATGAATTTTGCTGTCCCAAGCAGAAATATGGTGACTTGATACATATTGGATTAGACTTGCCCAAGTCTGTCCATTGATTTCCCTTTTGTATAATTATTAGATATAATGATAAAAGAAATCCAAGTCCTATATATATGAAGATAAAAAGAAACTAAAGGGACTGTTACAATATTTTGCTCTAAAAGAGACATTTCAAATAAACACGACCCAGTTGTTCAAAGCATCGTTAGCTTAACGAGCTCGTTCAAAATGTTAACTGTTCTAGTAAGTACAATATCTAATTCACGATTATTTTTGCTGAAAACATGTGAGTAGCTTTTGCAAATGCAAAAGCTACTCACATTTTTTCAGCAAAAATATTGGCCTATATGCCATACTTAATGATCAAAGTTTTAACGATACGTTAACTAACGACATCGTTAGTTTCGAACAACTGAGCCCAGGAATTAACAATTTTGAAAACTCTGCCTCGTCTGAAAGGGTATCATTTCGCCTATTTCTTATACAGCAGTTCAGCACGGTGGCCAGACCACCAGTCCAACCATAAGGCATCTTTCATCTCTTTGGCGAAGGAATGCCTTTTTCCGAACAGCATGAAAACCCGTATCCTCTGTATGGTTCATTAGCGAACTCTCTCACTATGGCACAAGAAAAAAACTGAGATATAATTTTCGCACATTTCTAAATACTTGGCACATAGTTGGTTCTGCGTTAATAGTTACACCTTGAACTCTTTATACAGTTTTTGTTAAACAGCAAAAACATATCACGGAAACTGAGAGCACTTCAAATAGACAATAAGCGTAGTTAAAGCATCTGCTTACATACGTAATACTCCATTAATGCCTGCTTTATCAGTCAAGCATCTATAAGATTGCGTTTGTTGTATACGGATGTCATTATATGTATTTCAGAGCCACTGAAATAGACATCAGATCGAGTGGTTTGCTTTGGCCTATGTATGTATGCAGTAAAAGTCCGTTATGAGGACGCTCGAAAATAAGACCAGTTTTGTCAGCCCCAAATTTTCTTCTTCTTATTATTATTATTATTTTATATATATTCAATATATTTAGTGTTAAGACCACCCCGCTAATAAATCCAGTTTTAGACAGTACCAAAGGTGCTCCTAATAGCAGAATTTTACTGTTTGCTTGGTATAGACATCAAAACCATATTCTGGTTATCTTTTTTTTTTTTTTGACTTGAGATTCTTTTTTGTTAGGGTTTTACTATAGGAGCTTGTTTAAGAAACAGCCATAAAACTTTATCTGATCCTTGAACCAAGGGCGTTTTGTGGGGCTGTGCAATATAGTATATATACTTGAAGCTCTTTTATTACTAAGCCAAGCCTCAGTTATACGAAAATTGTGGCATTTGCGAACAGCGAAGACACAGACCAGCCTGCGCATGCATGCATGCTGATCAGAGTCTTCGCTGTTCGCATAAGCAATTACTTTCCAATCAAGTATCCACTGAGCGAAGAGCAAAGATTCTGATAAGACAGATATAGTCTGATCTGAGTCTCCACTCATTGTTTGGATTTTGATGTGAGACCCCTTTAAAACGTCTATCGCCTTTTGATTTCTGTTTGTTTTATTTAGCATTATTGTTTATACAAAGAATTTTACAGTAAAAATGAATTCTGTTTTGCTATGTAGGTTTACCAGAATCTTTATTTCGGATGCAAGTAAAAATGAATAAAGTGTAGGATGACGCATCTTTTTAATTAGCAGCCTGAAAATGCCATTGTAAGTGGGGGAGGGAACATTTTAAACTATTTGTTCCGTAATATCTTTCCAAAGAAATAATCTCACCTTCATGAAAATTTCACAAAACGTTATGAAATAGTTGTTTTCTTTCTTTCTTCTTTTCATTTTTATTTATTTATTTATTTATTTATTTAAACAATGTTTAAAGAGGATGACACAATTAGCTATAAATAACTATTCTACCTTGCGGTCCTCTAACTAAAATTTATATACATATATACAACAAGACTTAACTAACAGCTAAGAAATTCATGGGATATAAGTAGCTTGTAGCGAAGTAAATGCTTATATAAAGTTTTTGTCAAATAAAAGTGCTAACAGGTATCTGCAAGTGATTTAAAACCAAACATGGCACTTAATTATATCAAAGACAAAATCTGTATGTTATCACAGTTTTTGTAAGTGCTTTAAGATTTGACGAGCGCATAAAACCAATATCTAAAACAATTATGCTAGGTCATAAAAGCTCTCAATTGAGCTACAATAACGGTTTCAGTGATAATTTTACACATGGTAAATCATTTAAAATCGTAGTTAAAGACATTTTATAAGGGTTAAAATGTTGCTTTAAGAGACTGCTTAAAGGTAGAGAGTGACCCCGATGTTTTTACTGTTTGGGGTAGAGCGTTCCATAGTCTTGGTGCGGAACACGAAAAAGAGCCATCAAAAAGTGCTGTCCGTGCTTTCGGCATATAAAGTGAGCCATTTTCTGATGACCTCAGGTTAAGAGTGTGTACCTCGGATACTGGTTTTAGAAGTTGAGTTATCTTTTGATTTTCTATTATTTCATTTTGTTCGTGTAGCTATATTGCGACCAATCGATGTGCCAACAGAAGTATTCCGAAGCGAAACTCAATTTTGCAAGAAGTTTCAATTCATTGTCATTCAGTGTCGCAGCTATCTGTACGGCGGCTGTCCAATACCAGACCAGCTTTTCTGTGTCTTCACTGTTTGCCATGGCATACTGTTGGTTTTCCCATGACGCCACCACTTTGTAAAGTTGGCAGCTGATTAATAGTTTCTGGTTTAAAGTGCGGAACGGGAGGCTTGGCACATGTTTTTGATTTTTTGGATGGTCAGTTGTGCCCTTGCACTGAACCGCGAAATTGGTATATCTGAAATGCACGCGTGTTTCTCGTCTGTTCGTGGGTATATTAACCCATAAATGCCTGACGTCCCCCAAAAGGGACTTTGCCAAACAGTGCAGGCCCAGATCAGACGCCGCGTTCCGCGGCGTCTGATCTGGGTCTGCACTGTTTGCATAAAATGCTGAATTTTTTGTTAAAACATGGTAATGATAGAAATTTGCCAGGGCTCCTTCTATTTGAAATGGACCGGTCCAAATATTTTGGGTTAAAAGAAGAGGTGATTTAAACGTTAGTAACGTTACAAACAACTGCTAGAATAACAAATGTTTGATCTATAACTAAAGCGCGATTTTTGGTTAATTGCTTATTTTGTTATTTCATTAATATTGTTAAATTCCTATGAAAATAAATATGCTAGACATTCTGTGATTTCCAACTATCTAACTGAAACTTATAGCTTTGATGAAAACTGGGGTTATTGAGAAGTTCAACATCCCAGTGTTTTTCACAAGCAGGCTCAGAAAGTTTGTTCATTTCACATTTATTCTTACAAATATTGCATAAGATATTACATTGGAAGGATCGCTACAGAGCGGTAGCATATTTAGACGAGCCCTCCCCTACTAAGTGGTCAGTATGTCTTCAGTTCGAACCCAATGGAAGAGGATGTACTCTTTTTTCATGATTGTGTATCATGCGACTTTCTTTGTGAAGAAATTTTGTTGTCATATTACCGCACTATGATTCTGAAATACTGCTGTTGTGGAAATTAAAACACTGAAAAATTCTAAACAAATTCTTATCAGTTTATACTAGATTGACCCTTGTGTAACTGAATTTGAGTAACTTGACACACAGAAATTCAAAGTGTGTGTATTGTTTTGTTTTTACTTTATTTTTATTTATTTATTTATTTATTTTTTTTTTTTTTTTTTTTAGATATTTCGTTGGATGCCATGTCTGGCCTTTAGTGCGAATCGTCTCTTTAGTCTTCTTAGTATTCAAAAACAAATCGACCCCTTGTTTCTGTACATAAGCACAAAAAGCACAAATTGATTTAATATATGTTCTATTTGGGATCATTATTCTGGTATTTTGGAAAATCGGGTTCCACTTAAGCCTATGCTAGGCGGCGTGTGCAGCCTGGCAAACAGCATTGCTGTCATATGAAGAGTCTCAATAAAACCGAGACTAATTTTCGTACTTTAGTGTGTTCTTTGTTTCCAAGGGCAACCTTCATATATGAGCCTGCGCATGACATCACGAAAACATGCCTATATAATTTTGACCCCCTTAAACCCCGCTTCTATATAGTAAAACTGGGGTTTACAGGGGTATACATTATTTTTCTTATTTTTACTCAAAAACATAGATTGTGGGTACTCGTTAGAACCGCCTCGCTGAGGCGGTTCTAACGAGTACCCACAATCTACGTTTTGGGAGACATTTTAAAAATATCAGAATTATATTATATTCCGAGGCGGTTCTAACGAGTACCAACAATCTATGTTTTGGGCAAAAATTTGAAAAATATCAGAATTTTTATCTGAAAATTTTCCTTTTTTGGCTGTAGAATTTTCAAAATATTTGAATAGGCGTGTTTTCGTAATGAAAACCAGCAAAATGGCATGTGCGCCCAGCGAACTCAGATCAGCCTGGGCATCCATCCAGTCTGATCAGAGTCTTCACTGTCCGCAGGAAGAAAGCTTGGGTCCTGAGCTACCCATTGAGCGCACAGCGAAGACTGATCAGACTGGGCGGATGCCCAGGCTGATCTGAGTCTTCGCTGGGCGCACATGTCATTTTGTTGGTTTTGTCATTGGCTGGCTCAAAACTTCGTTCTCTTACTTCCGTCAACAGCGGACCAAGGGTAATTATCAAGCAATTTCCCCACCTGTAATAATTTTCCCCGAATTTGATTTGGTGCCGAACGGTTCTATCTTGTCCCTATCTGCCAACACGATCGTTAAACGTTAATAACGCTACATAAATAATGAACCATTAAAATATATCTTGAAAAAACAAATGAGGTTGAGAAAAACTAAATCTCAACATGAAAAAACGTACCTTCTGACATGTGCGCCCAACGAAGACTCAAATCAGCCTGCGCATCCGTGCAGTCTGATCACAGACTTCATTGTCCTCATGAAGAAACTTTGCATCCTTGGCTATCCAAAATGCGCCCTGCGAAGATTCAGATCAGACTGCGCAAATGCGCAGGCTGATCTGAATCTTCGCTGTGCGCACATGTGTAAGGGACGTTTTCTGACGTTGCGGCTCAAATCATTACGAGAAAAAAATCGGCGTTTTAAGAAAGACAAAGTTATCTCATAAGTAAACAATGAATTTCCAGACCATACTGCGCACGCGCAGTCTGGTCTGGGTCTTCGTTGTTCGACATGTACTTTTCTGTCCATGACAGACGGCTGAGGAGATGATATGATGGTACGAACGCACATGATGGCCTAAATCTACGATGGTCGTAATAGGGTTATGTTCGTCTTTTCCGCACAGCGTTATAATAGGCGGCTTATCAACGTACTTATTTTGGCAGCATTTTTGTAATTTATGACGGAGTGAACCTCATCATAATATTGAGCACCCAGCGGGTGGGGGAGGGGCGCATCCTCCCTTACATAATATAAAATATTATATTTGCTACTTGTAACAGACAATACGTCATGGCATAGCAGCAGATGAGGTGTATTTTTTAACCAAAAAGTATTTGATATTTTTTCTTATTTCTCCACAAAAACATTTTGCTTATGTATCCTCGAAACATGTAGTGGTACTCATTAGAAATGTCCCGCTGAGGCGCCTCTAAAGAGTATTCGATAAGCAAAATAATTACTTGTTATCTCCTCTTAACCGGAGCTATGCATGTTTCTTCGCTAGCGAAACTGCAAATTGGAAGATCTCGACATACATAAGTTTGGGCCTACAACACTATATCCCGACCCCATTCCCACGTCTGACCGTACAGAGATGCATATCGGAATTAGGACTAAACTCTCCATAACGTGCCATAGAAGGAACATCGAGCGAAACGGATCCTGATCACTGGTAAAACTTGTCTTGACAGATTAATTAACTCATTTAAGCCTAGCGTCCCATAAAAGGGACACAGGCAAACAGTGAAGACCCGGATCAGACGTCGCTTAAAAACTTCGTCATTATGAAGAATCTGCCCCGCCAAACATGTTGGTTTTGTTGTATTATGCGAACAGCATAGATTCTGGGCCTATCATTCCTTAACTTAAGGTCCGAAATCTGAATGCATGAAATGAAGCATTTAAAGCCACTGTAATGATTTTTGTCAGACTTTATTTGTTTCATCATTGAAAATCAGCTTTTACACGAAAACGCAAAACTGGCTTTACAACATTAAGTCGCTATAGTTATTGCCGGGATTAATTTGCCCCGGACGCAGTACGATTTATTTGTCTACGATTTGCCGTACGATTTTTCAGGCATCTTAGTTGGCTGCGGGCTACGGCGTATGTGTTTACATTGTATGCGATTTCTTGTACGGGTTTCGGCGATGGACCGGGGCAAAGCCGTACGGAGACCGTGCGGAGATCGTACGGAAATCGTGCAATCTCCGCAGCCTCTGCACTGAAATCATACGGAGTCCGTGCGGCGTCCGTAAGGAGGCCGTGCGGAGATGAAACGGTGACTGTGCGATCGTCGTGTACTTTTGGGCATTCGTTAACCAAATGTGTACAGCGTCACATTTCTGCTTGAGTTGTCGGTTGAGATGACACCTGAAACAAAAGGCGGGAAAGGAAAGAGGTGCAAGAAGGAAAACATTGACCCATCGCAAGGTGGCCGCACGCTCATGATGCGGTCGCCGTGTATTTACCGCATGAAAACGGCTTTATATCCGTGCGATTTTATGGACACTGCACGGGCACCATACGGGAACTTTGCTATAGATGCGCGGGGTCCGTACGATTATCCCAAGAGCCTACAATCATCGTGCGATTTTTTCCCAAATAATCATCTAAAATCTTGCGTTGTCCGCACGATCAGTGCGCGGTGCCCGTGCTGGAGTCGTGCGATGCTACCTACGACGTGTCTACGGGCCTGCGATTTTTTTTTAAAAAAAAATTGTCATAGTGCGGAGTTAAACAAAATCGTAGAGGCTACGGCGCCCGTGAATCCGTACAATAATCGTATGGCCACTGGCTGCCTCTGTACGGATATCTTACGGCCGCCGTGAGCTCATCGCAGGCCAAATATAAACTAGACATATTTTAAGGAATCATAGTGAAACTATGCCCTCACTGGATTTTATAAATATGAAGAGACTTAAACCGAGTTTCCGATCTTCATTTGTGTGTGTGTGTGTGTGTGTGTGTGTGTGTGTGTGTGTGTGTGTGTGTGTGTGTGTGTGTGTCCTTTGGTTCGAAAGGCAACCTTTTATTTTACTTCACTGCAGCTGATTTTAAGTGCTGTGTGGCGGCCGTAAAACGTCTCCTCGTACCTCATCATACTGCAGATTTTACTTTATTTCCATTTTGATTACTTTGAAAATCAAATATCGCTTGTCGGTGCTTACGGGCTTCTGTAGCTTCGCAAACCATTTTGTAGACTGGCTACTGTCTAATTGATATTTGAATCAGCATAAAAATGATAAATATTATAAAAAAAAATCCTATCCTCTACAATATCTTTTTCTCTGATTTGGCTGATCAATCATGAGTTTCTGATGGGTAAGGGAGATGATACATGCAGAAAAATAGTCAAGGAGGAGTACTTTCCCTTCGTTACATTTTAACTAAAACTCATAGCCATAAGGCCAGGTTAACCATTTTGCTGTACATGGAAATACTTAGTAAAATCAAGTTTCCGATATTCCTTCTTTTGTGTGTTCTTTGTTTCAAAAGGCTATTGTTATTTTACCGATGGTTGCATAGGCAGTTAGGTACATATGTACCTTTGAAGTGGATAAACTCGTTATGTATTAAGCTGTACTTTAGAAAAGTTGAGAAGAATTGGAACTAAAAGTTATCTCTTAATAGACTTTTGATAGCAGTTATTACATAAGTCATCTATGGAAGATCATCCATTATCTAAGTCATCTATGGAAGATCAGAGCCTACAGTGCTACTGCTGTGCGCAGTCAAGAAGGATAAGTGACTAGGATTGCTCAGAAATTATATTTGAGTGGGAACACAGCATTTCCTACAAGATTGCATGTGCGCCCAGCGTTCGCGCAGGCTGATCTGAGTCTTCGCGGGGCACTCTGTGGGAAGGCAAGGGTCCAAAGCATCATCAGGCGGACAGAGAAGACCAGCTTGCGCGCACGAAAATGTAGGAAATACTGCGCTCATTTTTCTCTGAATGATTTTTGCTATGCTCTCGGCTTGAAAGCCGGAGAGAGTTAGATTTGTCCCCAAAAGTATCAGTTGGGATTCTTCCCTTGAGGTAGAGCTTTACGGCTCAGACAACACAACGTCATGTCGAGCCGGGCAGTTAACTTACACTTTTCCTGTGCAGGCCTTGTCTTCTAAGCGGTTAACCAGTACTTGTGCATATACTTTCGCCAGTAACTGACAATTGTCCTTCTTGAATCAGCGGAAAGGGGGTGGGGGTGAGGGATTGACGTAGAAATAATTTCATGATCAGTCTCTACGAAAGTTATGTGGTCGAGGTGGGATTCGAACAAGCAACTCCTGGATCTGCAATCAGACGCGCCACTGACTTAGCT
This sequence comes from Anodontia alba, assembly GCA_964016985.1. Classification (NCBI taxonomy): domain Eukaryota; kingdom Metazoa; phylum Mollusca; class Bivalvia; order Lucinida; family Lucinidae; genus Anodontia; species Anodontia alba. The sequence goes on along the minus strand of OZ024830.1, from coordinate 92,287,493 downwards.
ATGGAGCACAACTCTTTCCTTGACAATTTGTGCATGTGCGTGCGTATGTACGTGCCTGCAAGCGTGTGTGTGATACATGGTACTCTACCGGTGAGGGGAAGGTTAGTACAGATGTCCGCAGATAACATACGAGTATTTTGAATAAGTCATAAACCTTAACGCTTAGCATGCTTGGGAAAAGATTCTGCAGACGACAATTTTAAGACAGTGCTCTTATTTTCCCCAGAAAATAGCATTCGACATTTCATGCAAATTGTCTCCTTAGGAGACAACTTGCAAGAAATGACAAATCCTATTTTCTAGGAAAAAATTCATCAATTTGTAGTCTGCTGAATTTGCCCGTTACGTGGTAAGAGTTAAGCTAAGCAAGTCATTCTGTGACAAAATAGATAATGTAATTTTAACATAATTAACTAATCCGTTTCTTCGACAAAGACATTCCTAGCCTCATCAAGCTAGTTCATGTTTCACACACCAGGTCGTCCATTTTGCCAGGACTGCTACATGATATCATGTTGATTGCACATGGTTAGATAAGTTTCAGACTGGTAGGTGTCAACATGACCTTGTCATTAATTAAACCGTGTCATCTTTGAGACTGTCACTGATATATTCAATATTAGGTAACATAACCTGAGAGCTTTCTGTGAGTTGAACTTTTGGTTCCATTTGTTTTGTCCTGGATGATGCAGCAAAAAAAAAAAAAAAAAAAAAAAAAAAAAAACTAGAATAAGGTTAACGCTCAGTATGCTGGGAAAAAAATTCTGGGACGACATTTTGAAATATTTTTCTTATTTATTTAATTTTTTTTTTTTTTTTTTTTTTTTTCAGAACATGTCAAAACCTATTGTCTGGGAAAATATGAACAAAAACTACCATAAGTTTGTCGTTTCTTGAATTTGCCCAGGGAGTTGTAAAGGTTAATCAGGCTGTCCTAAACTTTAGAGGCCCGGTAGGTCAGGGCGTAAGTTAAATGTACTTTCATTTCATATTTTATTCCTGGTGCAAACCGAGCAACAAATCAAAGCAGTGAGTGCTGATGGGGACCGTTGCTTGTAATTCTATAAGCCTCTAGAGCTGAACCCCTTTACGGTGGAAAAGGTCCTCAGTGTCGGTGTTTAGTAGGACCTCGTCTCTGGTTACTCTTTTTACCCAACGCAGTAGATTTGGCGCGTTTTACTGCAGTATTCATATTCGTTCGCTGATATTGTACTCAGTATTATTAAAATCTTATTTCTTCAAAAGTTTGAAGTTTTCATTGTTTATTTATTTATTTATTTATTTATTCGTTAATTATAAGCAACTAAGTGTATAAGGCTAATATGTTGGAATGCAGAAGTCACCATTATCAACGTTTACAGAGAACTATCTGTCAGGTAGTTATTATGTTGGTAGTAACAGGAAAATGGATTGTCGATATGTGGTATGTGACATCTGGTGACGGTTTCACAACCACCCAAAATGGAAGGAAAAGAAGCAAACGAAAGAAAAAAATATAGGAAAACTATTTTTGGAAGAAAAAGGAGAAAGAAAAAAAAAGCCACAGTGGCGTTTGGCGCTGTAGCCAACGATTAAGCATTAGACCAAGAAGACTCCATACTGCTCTTAGCTTCGCAAGATCAAAATGGCAAGAAACAATTTCAAAGTTATCAGTGGTGCCCAAACGTCAGACAAGGTTTACGGAATTGAAATGACGTGAAGAATCCATACCTGAGGGACCTTTCAATAAATACTGAATAATGAAGCAGAGTGACTCTAGATCAATATGCAAGGATGCGAGTGGCTGACCAGGCCAGGAAATTCTCTGTTCGCAAATGGCAAAATAGCCCTTTTTCACACTGGACCTAAAAACTTAATGGGCATTTCCAAAGAAAACAACCTTGTGGCACACGCGGCAAGCGTAGACTCAGATCAGCGCAGTCTGATCTGAGTCTACTCTGTAGCTCACGTAATGTATGGACCTCAAAGATTTCATAAGCGAGCAACGTAGCAGGGCCTAAGCTATCCCCATATGTCATAAGTCCAATTTCTGTTGGTGGGCTCAATTATATACCACAGAACATAAACAGATTTTGTTACCAGTTAGTTACCTGTGTTTTAGACCGATATTAAGTATTTTACCACCTGCCCCTTCAGTCACACCCAAGGCAAAGTGGTTGTCAGTCTGGCAAAACGATCAGAAAATATGCTGAAGACGTATAAAAAAAGTATTACCAGACAAATTATGTCAAAAACTTCAGAAAAAAAGTCAGGTTAACGTTCCTGTTACGTTAACATTTAAAACAGTTAGCAATAGTGTAATTCTCCTCAGGGAGTTTCTATATGGGATCTTCAAACGGGTCACTGACCTTCTACAAATAACCTCCTGGATTTATTTTTATTTTTCCGTAATATAAGTAGTCAATAATAGTATTCATGTACACTCCCCTATGTGACTCTTTTGCCCGACTACGTTAAAAATCTGAATTGATTGATTTATCATGAACACTCTCACTGAAACCGAGACTACTATTTTCTGCTTTTGTTTTGTTCTGTAGTACCACATTACGAAAACATGCCTATTGAAATATACTGAAAATTTTACCACCAAAAAACTGAAAATTTTCAGATAAAACATTCTGATATTTTTCATATTTCTGCTCAAAACATAGATTGTGGATACTCGTTAGAACCGCCTCGACAAGGCGGTTCTAACGAGTACCCACAATCTAGGTTTTTGAACAGAAATAAGAAAAATAATATATACCCCTGTAAACCCCAGTTTTACTATATAAAAGTGGGGTGTAAGGGGTTAACATTATAAAAGTACCCACAATCTAGGTTTTTGAACAGAAATAAGAAAAATAATATATACCCCTGTAAACCTATATACCCCTGTAAACCCCAGTTTTACTATATAAAAGTGGGGTGTAAGGGGTTAACATTATAAAGGTATGTTTTCTTGATGAAATGGTCCCCATTTCAGAATACTCAGTAGATCTGACTGTTCTCTGTGGAAATAGATCCTTTCGCGTCAGTCCTTGGTTGTCGTTGGATGACCACTGACTACTTTGCATGTTGTCTATCCACATTTGTGACTGTCTTCAACTGGTATTTGGGAGAAGGGCAATTTATAGCCTGTCGCACTCTTGATATAGTCTCTCCATCTTTACGTCTACCACTTCTTTTTGTTCCTTCAACTGTACCTGTAGAATTGTCTTTGCAATGCCAGCGGAACAAGAATCGAATCCGTAATTCTTACCGTATTTACCCTAAACATTCGGATACCTTAACATACATGTTCTTAAATTTGAAATGTTCAGTAATTTGCGATTTTGCATCTGAAATCTTTTCGCGAATTCCGCGTTGAGAGTCTATGTCACACAAGCATACAGTCAAGAAAGAAATAGAAAAAAAAAACTGAAAGAAACGAAAACAGCAGATACGGTTTCATTGCGTCTGTTTATGCGTAGAAACTGATTACGCGAGTCTGCACTCTCCCTTTAGCCCCGGTTTGAACGGAACTCTATGTTCGAGTTCAGTGATCCCCAACTTGGAACCAGAAACTATGATCTGCACTGTGAGAAAGTATGTGGAGTCGTTTTATGGCTGCCATGCGGCACTTACCACCAGTTGTTGTAAAGTCAAATATGTTCCGTAAACATGGATCATTATCAAGACATTATGATGTGACCCTCGCTAAACTCCATAGTGTGACGCTGCCACACGCCGTTTAGCTCCGAGTTGAGCGAAACTCTGTTTTCATTACAATTGAAATGGGTTCAGTGCTGAGGTTCAGTGATCCCAAAGAACCCAATACTATCATCTACACTGTAAGGAAGTACCAGGAGTCGTTTTACGACCTCTACCCGGCACTTACCACCAGCTGTTGTGTTACAAGTAAATGCGTTTTGTGAAAATAGATCCCGGCTATACAAGTGATCCTAACCAAACTCAATTATTTTCTATTAAAATCCGATATATTCGGCATTTTTACACACATGTTTACGCAAAATACAGAAAAAAGAATACGGAAAAACTGCGCAGTACTAGGAAGGTACATGTGCGCACTTCTAGGAAAGAAGGGGAAATACGAAGTACATGTATTGCGCATGTATTGAAAAGTTCAGGACATCTTTCGCAAAAAAAAAAATGAAGTACAGTGAAGGTCGGAAACATTGAATTTGTGTGTGTGTGTGTGTGTGTGTGTGTGTGTGTGTGTGTGTGTGTGTGTGTGTGTGTGTGTGTGTGTGTGTGTGTGTGTGTGTGTGTGTGTGTGTGTTTAAGTAATGAGCTGGGATATTCGAATGCGGAAATTTGAAATAATGACAGTTTCAAGAAAAAATAGGCTAAGACACACTGGTAGCTGTTTTGAGATTATTTTTCTATCATCTATATGACACTATGGTAGTTGCTTTTGGCACTCTCAGAATAACTATTATGTCTGACCACATGGCTCTGATAATCTATAATTACCGTATTTAACCTTGACATTGGCACAGACAGGCCTGAGCAAACTGTGTAGACCCTGATCAGACGCCGCAAATGCGGCGTCTGATCAGGGTCTACACTGTTTGCCACTCATCCAGCGATTTTAGACTCATCAGTTGGCGGTAAAATGGATTTATTCAAACTGTAACACATGTCTGATAAGAAATTATGGTATAGGAATTTTTACAGTTAATATGGTAAGACAGTGAAAGGATAATAGGAATTATATGGAAACAATTACTCTCATCACTAAGATACTTTCGCTTTCTAATGAAGAAATGAAGAACAAATAAGTTATATAAACAACATTATATCATGGGTTCGTGGTTGTATGTATAATATAATATATAGGTCACGTCATGATACACGTGGTTGAATTTGCATAATTTTGGTTTAGTTACTGATTGTCTTTGCTCCTGCATATCGAAATTCAGGAGGATGATGATGATGATGATGATGATGCGTGCCTTTGCGGTCCACGTGTGTACTCCGAATATACATTTTCTCCTGTCGTTGTTCATATTCGTAATGTACAACGGCACTTTAAAAAAAAACAAAAAAAACAAAAAAACAAAAAACTTTCAGTCTCAGTCTATCTTCGTATTTGGATTATTTCATTGTTGTGTCCAACAAAAAATCAAAAACAGAACGGCAAACAGTGCAGATCCTAATGCTCACACTGAGCTGTCTCTTCTGGATCTACCATTTTTGCTCAAAAATCTTTTTTGGCCTGCAGGGCGGAAAAGATGCAGTTGAGGACTTGAATGAATGGAAGTCAGTCTTTTTATCTGCTCAGCAACTGCGCCATGATTCAAACAGATCTAAACAGATCTTTAAATTGACCTTCACCACTTGCTGGACTAATTCAGCAGACGACAATTTGACGAGTGTTTTTTTTAGTTTTTTTTTTTTTTTTTGTTTGTTTGTTTTTTATACTTTTCCCAGAAAATAGGCTTTGACATTTCGTGTAGATGCTCCTGAAGGGACAATTTGCATGAAATGTCAAAAGCCTGCTTTCTGGAAAAAATTAGAAAAATAATTCAAAATATCGTCTGCTGAAATTTGTACCCAGCACACAGAGTAATAACAAGTGCACTTGAATCTGTTTACCTGGAATTATAAACTTGTGCACTATAATAAGCATGCGAATTTACAAATGCAAGCGCACCTGTCTTTTACAATTGCTTCTGATGTTTACGTCTGTGCGCATTTGCGGAATTAAAGCATACAAAAACGCCTTCATCTTTTAAAGCGTTGCAGTCTATTAATGGCACACATCATTATTTTCTTCTAGTTTTTCTCTTGAAAAGAATGCAAATAACAAGCGAACTATCTCTGTCTGTCTGTCTGCCTGTCTCTCTCTCTCTCTCTCTCTCTCTCTCTCTCTCTCTCTCTCTCTCTCTCTCTTAGAGAGGTTATTTGGTATAATCTGAAATACTGACTGTTGGCAGGTACATCATGCAGATTAGTGTGTTAGAACTTGGAGGATATGTTTATTTTTGGTAGCAAATTAGTGTGTGAGAGCTTGCAGAATATGTTTATTTTTGGTAGCAGATTAGTGTGTGAGAGCTTGCAGAGTATGTTTGTTTTTGGTAGCAGATTAGTGTGTGAGAGCTTGCAGAATATGTTTATTTTGGGTTGCAGATTAGTGTGTGAGAGCTTGCAGAACATGTTTATGTTTGGTTGCAGAATATGTTTATGTTTGGTTGCAGATTAAGAGCTTGTAAAATATTGTATAAGACCTAGTAAATTACGTTTACTTTTGGTAGCAGTTTAGTGTCTAAGAGTTTGCCGAGTATGTCTTTTTATGGTTGCAGATTAGTATGCATGACCTTGCAGATTATGTTTATTTTTGGTTGCAGATTAGTGTTTGAGATCTTGCAGATTATGTTTATTTTTTAGTAGATTGGTGTCTAAGTGCTTGGAAATTGTGTTTACGTTTGGTTACAGATTTGTGAGTAAGAGCTTGAAGATTATGTTTATTTTGGGTTGCAGATTAGTGTGTTTAGTGTGTAAGAGCTTGCAGATTATGTTTAATTTTGGTCTCTGATGAGTATAAAAGAGCTTGCAGATTAAGTTTATTTTTGGTTGCAGGTTAGTATGTGAGAGCTTGCAGATTATGTTTTTGTTTTTTGTTGTTGTTTTTTTTTTGTTTTTTGTTGTTGTTTTTTTTTTTTTTGTTTTGTTTTTTTTTTTTTTTTTTTCGGTTGCAGGGTGTGAGAGCTCGCAGATTATGTTTATTTTTGGTAGCAGATTAGTGTATGAGAGCTTGAAGATTATGTTTATTTTGGGTTGCAGATTAGTATGTAAGAGCTCCCATTGAGCAACCATACAAAGCTGATGCTTGGATTTAAGGTATTCGCTTCTTTTCAGAATAATTTACCGCACAATATATTTCTGTAAGTCATGTAACAAATTAATGCTTGATCTGACTGTGCAGATATTAACAGCCTCTTCCCAGCAAACACACAACGTCGCAACAATGTCGTTACAACGTCGCTGCAACATCGTGACATTGCAGCGATGTTGTAACGACGTTTTTGCGACGTTGTGTGTTTGCTGGGTTAAGGGTTCTGGATACGCTCGGTAGATTTTCTGTCATTTTTTACAAGGGAGACATTGTTTATTACTTCCTGTTGCTTTCCTACACAATATGACCTTTGTGAAAAGAAGTCTACTCTAAAAGGAAAGAATTTGCTCCCAAATGGGAGCAAATTCTTTTCTTTTAGAGTAGACCCCATTTCAGAAGGAGGCAAATTTTGACAGAGTTGTTCCTCCGAAAATGTAACACACTTAGAAGATTTCCGCCATTCTTTACTGGGGAGATAACTAGTGTGACTTGCTTTTCTACACACCAATCCCCTTTCTCAAAATAAGTCTTTGCTAGAAGAAGGCAATGTTTTCTCTAACCTAACCCCTAAACTAACTCCTAAAAGTGTATCAATTCCCCTTAAGCGGCAATTTGCTTTAGTTGGCACATCTCATTCATGTGTGTTTGATGCTTGCTTTCTTTTATTCTTTTTTAGTATCTTAGAACAGACTTCACTAACAGTCTGAACTACAAGTCAAACAGTGCAGTCGATGCACCAAAATGGCCCTTACGCCCTTTGCGAACATCAAAGGCCCTAGTTAGACCGTGCATGCGCGCGGTCTGACCAGGGCCTTCCCTGCCCGTCGATATATTCTATAATATCTTTTGAGTTCTGTTCGGGTAGTCTTGCATTAGGCTTAGAAATAATATTATTTTATAAGCAATGTCCTCCTGAAAAAATATTTTTTCATATAAAATCACTTCTTTAGACTACTCTGTTGGACTGGTGCTAATTTTTAGGAAATCCGCACAAAGTGAGAAAACTATATTTTTTTTATAAATATTAAACCAGGTAAGCCTAAATATCTTTTTCTAAGCCTTGGGCATGGCTATTGTGCGGGCAACGAAGACCGTGGTCATAATGCCCAAATGTCAGTAGGGCCTTTTTCGTCCTTTGCGGTTCTTTTATAAATCATGCACTCATCGGTTACTCCTTAATCTTAGTTTATAAATATCTTGATGATTTTGAACGTTTTATACCTTTCAACAGTGCATATTACTTAGAAATAGCTTCGTCGACTGGCATCATAAGATAAAGACCAAAGCCTAAGATCTAGACTGGCTCCAGTCTCCAGTGACTAAATATTTATTCTTATAATACTTTTTGATAATCCACTAAACTAAAACCAAACTAATAGCATGACTATAAAGACTGATCACTGGTTATAAGTGCGTCCAACGGGAACTGCCTTTGCAGTTCCCCGAACCGCGGAGCGGTTCGGCGTGCAGACGCACTACTATAGACTACCTATGTGACCAGTGATGTGTGTGACCAAAAATGTGATGGTCAAACAAACGCTTGGGTGGATCGGTGCTTATCTTAAAAAACAATAAATGTTCTGTGATTTGGCAGAGACTATTGACACGGCGGCCGTGCCGATAATAGCATCAAACAGCCAATAACGCCAAGTATTCCAATTGCAAGGGGTTGAATCATGAGACTATGACGTCAGCCTACAAAATTTGCGATCGCCGCCATTTTGAATTTTGTCTTCACTTCGAATTTTATTTCTATCCATTCTCCGTCTACTTACAAGCTAAGCATGCTTAGTTTTGTGCATAAGGTTAATTTTTTGATGTAGATTTTTTAGATAACACATAGACTTTACGCTCTTTTCACGTGATAATCTTTAAAAACTTCGGCACAGGTAAGCGAACGATAGTAAATTGTCGTTGTACCTGTCATCGGCATACACTAGTTTTCGGTATTCGGAAAGCATGGTCCCCGCCTATCGGGGCCCGCGAAATAGATAGACTGGCTAAAGCCTCCATGGCAGAGCCGCTATTAACTAAGCAGGACCCGAATTCATATGATCGGGTAGGGTAAAAGTTCTTCAAATTTGGAGGCAATGTCTCTGAACTACTGAAATGTTGTTGACTTGGACGTTATATCGCAATTCATGCAGTGGATTAGAAGTCAAACGTGGTCTGAAATCAAATTTAGTTAGATCTGGCCAACCCACCTATGAAGCATGTGATGATAATTTGGACGCACGGATATAGGTAGCACCTATTAAATTCATATTAGTCATGGTATTATTTTGGTTTTATTTATTCAAAAAGGATTATAAGAATAAATATTTAGTATCTGGATACTGGAGCCAGTCTACCTAAGTTTCTATACTTGGGAAATGATCATGACGTATGCAGTCTAACATTTTAGCGGTCTGATTAAGACTTTTACTTATAGCTTTTTATTTCTTTCATATGGAGCGCCTGCCTTATGGACACATGAAAAAGGCTCTGTTATATAATCATATGCTTATTGGGTCGATTCTTTACGGTCGAACCATAGTAAACAAACGCCAAAACTTCCTTAAGGTAGTTGTCCATGTGATTATCATTGACCAATGTAATCAGACCGCGAGTTAGACGAAATCCAGGTAACAGTTATTTATAGCCGCGCTATTCTTGTCGCTGTGACGTCAGAGTACTGTTGATAGAGGGTTACCTGGACTGAGACATTTAGGACATTGACAAACAGTGCAGACCCAGATCAGACGCATAGAACGCGGCGTCTGATCAGGGTCGATATTGTTTGCTTAAGTTCAGGACGATTTTCCCAGCCTACACTCAGAAACAATCGACCAATCAATGCTGTCAGTGCTTTGATTTAGTTATGGTTTCTGTTTCTCTCTGAAACGCGCTAAATCTTGATTCAGAAGAAACTTTCTTAACAGGACTGGATACAATTGTTGATTTTACGCCTTTTTTAAAGGGAGGCAATCTTTTTGACTTCCTATTTGCCTCCCCGTTACAAGAAGCCTCTTCTTAAAAGGGGTATAGTGTAAAAGGAAAAACATTGCTCACAATCTGTTAATGATTTTCAAACAATATATATATATATATTTCCCATATATGTTGTATTCAACGAATCTGGCGCATGCACAGGCTACGTCTTCGTTGTCTGCACATGCCACAAGGTCTTTTTTCTCATGATAAAGCTCGCTCATTTTATTTTTGTGTTAATCGTTTAGATGTAGAGTTTTGTAAGATAAACAATGTCTGCCGTTTTCGTCTGTATTTCAAACATCGGGATTAGTGTCCTGTGCATCAGTAAACCAGTAATGTGCTAAAGGGAACAGGGTACCAATTAGAATTGGTGAGGAGTGGAACCAACAAAAAGTATACGGAAGCCAAGGACTGTATTTAATAGAAAACTTTACTCTGATTAGACAATAATAGACGAGACTATTTGAATTTACGTCAGTTTTGCACAAAATGTATATATTTTTAAGTAGGCCAAATTTAAAGTCAACTGTATTTTCAGACCGGGTAATCTTCTTTTAAGGGGCGGTTGCCAAACCGCCACCAGATTTAACATACCCCATTTCAACTTTCGATTTTCCTGTTACTACCGACCTAATACCTAACAAATAGTTCCCTGCTAACGCTGATAACGCTAAATTCTACATTCAAACATATTAGCCCCATACATTCTGATGCTTATATATAGCGAATGAATAAACAAAACCAAAGAAAACTTCAAACTTTTGAAGAAATAATATTTCAATCCTCGCCGGGCGAATATGAATATTCCAGTAAAATGCGCAAAATCTACAGCGTTGCGTAAAGTGTAACACGAGCCGCGGTCCTACTAAAAACCGAAAAGGGCCGAAAAGGGGCTATCGGGTAGTGAAAGGACGTTTATGTGTGGCTTTTTTTTTTTCAGTTCAATAAAAATCCCAGTCAGCTCTGAAAAGCTGTAGAATAGCGGGAACAGTATAAGTCGTCTCATCTGGATCTACACTGTTTGCACAGGTATCTGTTTTGGTCTGCCAGGCTGAAGGTTTTAAGAGAAGTTATAACTGGAATAAATTACCCGAACAAGAGGAAATTTGTCAGAATGTCACAGGGGGTTCCCACCCTGTAACTATAATAAAGCAAACCGACCTTGAAGCTAACGGCCTTGAAAATAACGAGCACCAGTATTTATATTTTATAAGGCCAAGAGCATGAAAAGGGGGTTGAAAATTTACATTAATGTCAGCTTATCTAAAATCTTCTGAGCGGCTAGTCGTGCCAAATGTTAGCAGAAAACCCAGACAGGGTCTTCATACGGCATGCACTGAACCCTGAGCCTATTTTGTTCGTTGTTATGCCCATAACTGTCAAAATATTTCATAGACAAGCAGGTGATTCCAAACACACTATGCCACCCTCAGGTAAGAATGGTTCTTCCCTGCTAACAGTTATACTATTTCCTTTGCTACGACTCTATTACGCATGCGTACACTTACTAAGTTCTAGCGTTTTAGCTGGCAAACGAATCAAAGGGCTTATGTTTGCAGACGTAATAGAGGCCGAGATAATCAAAAGACGAAATAGAGAAGTCAGAATATGATCAAAGCATGCAGCTTTGACAGAACGAAGCTCTGAAAGTTAATTACCTTGGCGTTCATATAAAAAGGATCTTAGAAATTCGGTTAAAGTTTCTAATAAGTACTAAAATAGCGCAGACGAGACGCAAATTCGATGGCAATTCAATGTTTCAAGTCTATGGTTCCAATATTTATAATTTGAATTGTCGAATGCTTCAGGGGCGGATTCAGAGGGGGTTCGCGTGAGGTGGAGGGGTCAGTCGAATCCCCTTTTGACTCAAAATTTAATTTTCGTTGGAAATTTTAGATAAATTTGATCAATTTCGGATACCGTGTTTCCTAAAGAGTCACACCAGTACTCTTTATCTTCTACTTCTCTTCAACAAGTCCATTTCACTACCTATGAATGTGTCTAAAATTGTTGGGCGAGTGGCAAGCAGTGTAGACCCCGATCAGACGCCGCATTCTGCGCCGTCTGATCTGGGTCTACACTGTTTGCTCAGACCTGTCTGTCCGGTTCGGTAAAGTACGGGAATTTGATCAAATCGAACCCCTCAGAAATCATCCTGGATCCGCCTCTGTACTTTGAAGACAGCGTATTGTGCAATTATTCATTCTGTGATTCATTTGTTTATTCATATATTTTAAATTCTAAACAGACTCGAATTAAAGTAAACAAAGGAAACCGCATGGAAAGTCATAGCTCGTGACTGACTACTGAACTTTTAAGTGGGTGGGGAAGAGGCGGATGATGCTTTTCGTCCTGGATAATTTTGATGTATAGACTTTAGTCTGTCTTTTATATTTAAAAAAAATGCTATACCATATAACAAGGATAATATAACTCGCTGTCCTGGATATTCTGAACAAATTTCTGGCCCAGGATTTTATTTTCACAAAATCTTTCCACCCCACTCCCCATAATGTTAAGAGAACTTGAGGTCCAACTCATTTCTTTCATAATTATTTTGGCAATGAAATATTATTAAACTGATGTTGGATTGTCAATATGAATGATACGAAAGTAACAACAAATAAAAGAAAAGGAGAAAAAAAAAAGTTATCTTCCATAGTTCAAAATAAAAATAGTGATATGCTTTAATCGAACATATTTGGATAACAGTACATGCTTTTCTGAGTTTTCAAATCTCGGGACTTCAGTTGCCAGTCGTGTCAGGATTTAATATACAGTTGAACTTTAACGGCTCAAACATCTTTGGGACCATAGAAATATGTTCTAGACATGGGTAGTTCGAGCCTCTGAGCTAGGGTTAATCATAGCGTCAGATCAGTAGGTAAATGGGGATAATCTGGGGTGTCTTTTCGATCTTCCATTACGAAAACATGCCTATTCAAATATATAGAAAATTTCACTTCCAAAAACTGAAAATTTTCAGATAAAAAAAAACTCTGGTATTTTTCATATTTCTGCTCAAAATATAGATTGTGGGTACTCGTTAGAACCGCCTCGCCGAGGCGGTTCTAACGAATACCCACAATCTATGTTTATGAGCAAAAATAAGAAAAATAATGTATACCCCTGTAAACCCCAGCTTTACTATATAAAAGTGGGGTTTAAGGGGGTCAAAATTATATAGGCATGTTTTCATGATGTATAAAATAACAGTATGTTGTACGATGAGACGATACCAATGAGTACACACAATATACACTATTATTATAAAATAAGAAAAAAATCCTTAAAATATCCCTAAATATTTGTTTTCTTGAGCTATCGGAAGAATTTCCTAAGGACTCAAAAACGAGTTCGAATTAGCCACGGTAAACGAGTCATCGATGTTCGAGTCATTGAAGTTTTGCTTTAAACAAATAAACTGCAATCGAAGTGCATGTAAATGGGTCAGTGGTACATAAAACAAAGTATAATTAAATTCTCAGCAGCATTTCACACAAGTTTAATCGCAGAGAGAGATAAAAATCTAAGATTACTGGGTCAGTTGTTCTAATCAAATTAAAATTCAGGCCTGGTTTTGATTAAAATGAAATAAAAAGGCGTGGAGAGAAAAATAAAATTACCTCAGATTTGAACAGAGTAGATACTGACCTAATATTTTCCTTACCAGTGTCATTCCACGATTCGCTCGTACATTGTACAGGAATATCAAAGTGGCTGAAGAGAATGGACCAATGGCATCCGCAAGCTGGTGCTCAATAAAGCAAGGTTTCGAATGAGCACTAAGGCGGTTTTTCAGTAGCTCGCCCCAAACCAGGAAGAAATTCAGTAACCTTTACCTGTTACCTGTATAACCTTTTTATAGTATGATACCAGCTGTTACACGTGAACATACCCTTGAACTGCCAGAATGCGAACAATGGCACCAGCTTGAGGGCTGATAGGAAAGTCGTTTGATGACAAAAAAAAAAAAAAAAAAAATACCAATGATGATAGAAGAATGTTTTTGCGAACTGTAAATGCCCTGATCAGACTGTGCATTCGCACAGTCTAATCAGGGCCTTTATTGTTCGCATATGGTAAACGGTACATTTTATGGACACCTGTTACAATGCTGCATTGCACGGCAGGTGGTTTTGCGCGTACAGTACATAAAATTCTAAGGGTTCAATACGACTTATCTCATATCGCGAACAGACACCGCTTTATCGAAGAAAGTTTTTTTTTTTTTTTTTTTTTTTCGTAAAAGCTGGTCAGTCAGCCGTTTTATATACAAACGTGACTTATAAATAAATAAAATAAAACTTTAAAAGATACAGAAAAACGAAAACGTGTTCTGGGGTCGAGGTGGTCGGGGATAAATGAGACTACTGGCTCACGTAGTGGTAGAATTTTTCAAAATAATGCGAAAACACTCTCACTGACTTAGCCCCGCAAATGCCTTCTGTGCCACGAATCATGCGAATCTATATTCTTTATGCCTGACGCGAAATAATTGTTCATTTACCGGAGTAGATGCTTGAATGGACACCACTCTGATATGGAAATATTTGCCTCCCTTCCCATTGGGAGCTACACTTAAAGGAAAGAATTTGCTCCCAGAGGGAGCAAATTCTTTTCTTTAAGAGCAGTCCCAATTTTCGAAAGGTTTCAAATACTTGTGAGGCAACTGTGCTTTCCCTAATGAACAGCCTCCATTTTTAAAAGGTTTCAAATAGTCGACTCTCGTTATCTCGAAGTCCAAGGACTCTCTTAAATACTTCGAGATATCCGTAACTCGACATATCAGATTTTCAAAATTGAGGATAAAATAAATACCACATTTCACAAATGAATATGTAATTTGACTCCTGTAGTTAGAGATATATTAAATATATTGTGGAAAAGAGAAATTGCTCCTTAGGAGCAATTTCTCCTCTTTTCCACAATATTTAGTTACTTGTTGTTAGATTTCCATGTAAAAACAGGGACCAGATTTTCACGTCGAGATAAGCGAATATTCGAAATAAGCGAAGCCTAGTTAACAAGAATCGACTGTACCTGGGAGGCAACCGCCTCTCTGCAAAACTTTCTCCCTTTTGCAAAATGGTTACAAAATCTTTCGGGTGCCTCCATTCGAATTAATTATTCGGAGTAGCCTTCATCGGGTATACACACTCTCCGATTCTTGCTCATCTTAAGCTCCCTATAACAAGAAATCTTGTTTTCAATCATTTTGTTTCAAATTTGTTTTAGATAAATGTGCTGAAATTCCTCCTAACGAGGAATCTTGTTTTCAATCATTTTGTTTCAAATTTGTTTTAAATAAAGGTGCCGAAAGCAACAGCAATTACCAGAAATATATAATGTGTGAATTTGAATGGACAAAAACAGATGTTTTCCGAAGGAAAAGAAATGAACATCACTGGCAGGAGTTGAAGGTTCATTTGACACATTTCATCTATCGTAATTAGAGTGAAACACTTATCAGAATTGAAAGAAACCATTATCATGTTAATTGAAGATCTGATCTATATAGTTAGGTTTTTTTTCTGGCCTACTTTGAGTGTACTTTTAGAAGTCTGTGGCTCCGGGCTGAATGTCTGCGAAATACTCAAAAGTACAATTTTAGATAACCGTGATTAGGAAGAATTTTAAAGGGCGTAATGGGATACCACAGATTGTTTGAAATTTTTGGGGCCGTTTTTAAAACGCCACCAGATTTAAAATACCACATTTCGACAGTCCGTTTTCCTATACTACTAACTTAATAACTACTTTACAAATAGTTCCCTGCTAACGCTGATTCTCCAGTCAAACATATTAACCCCATACATTCTAATGCTTATAAACAGCGAATAAATAGACAAAACCAAAGAAAACTTCAAACGTTTGGAGAAATAAGACTTTAATCATATTGAATACAATATCGGTGGACGAATATCCCAGTCAGCATTCTACGTAAATCTATATCGGGCCGTCATCGGCCCGTCAGGGTAGCTGACGGGCCGATGACGGCCCGATGTAGATTTACATAGAATGCTAGTTGGGATGCATCCTCCAGTAAAACGCTCCAAATTTACACGTTGGGTAAAAGAGTGTAACCCGAGCCGCGGTCCTACTAAACACTGAAGAAGACCTTTTCCATCGAGAAGGGGTTATCGGGTACCTAAAAGGACTTTAATTTCAGCGTAAGTCGCAATGTTCAGTTCTAGAGACCCATAGGCAGCCGCTCTCATCAGCACTCTCAGTGCTTTCATCATAATTCTGTTTGATGCAGGCACTAAACTAAAACTAAGACAATATTAACATGTTAAGATTGACCGGTGCTTCATAATTCTTGCATGTTAATATGCCTTTTTGTTTTATTTTAGCGTCGATATCAAAGAGAATTATAAACATTAATACATTTTGACACTAATGACTGGAACCAGTCTATTATGTAGTCTTCTGTATTTCTTTAAAATACTGTCCTTGTATTTAACTTGTATCTACGGTCGTCTCTCGTGGTCTCGACACTGCTCATCTCGAATAACTGCTTATTTCGAAGTGAAAAATCTGGTCCCTGGTGATTTAAGATGAAACTCCAACAATAAGTAACAAAATATTGTGGAAAAGAAGGAGCAATTTCTCCTCTTTTCAACAATATTATCAATACACCTTTAACTTCAGGAATCAAATTACATATTCAGTTGTTAAATGTGGTTGTTCGATTTATTTGTCCTCAATTCAGCAAATATGATATGTCGAGGTACGGATATCTCGAAGTATTTCAGAGAGTCCCTTGGACTTGGAGGGAACGAGAGTCGACTATATTATGACTATTTAAGTTTGGTTGAAAATTGATTAATAAACGTAGACCAATTATATGTATAAACACATACATTGGAGAACGCCAAACCATAACAGTAAATGAGTCACATGAGTAAGGGCGCATATGCAGATGACAAATGCCCAGATTAGCCTGCGCACTGAGCACCCGCGCTGTCTGATCAGGCCATTTCGGCGGTGTCTTAACTTCCAGTCTGTGTGGAAAGTGCGGGTCTGATCTCGGCCTTCACGACATAGGCCTTCGAAATTCACTTGGCAACTGCCCATTACTCATCTTGTTGTTCAAATAAGTAGATATGTGGGTGCAGAGATTTGCAGAATAATTTTTTGGCACTAACACATATTTACTCACTTGTAACAAAAACGTCAGGTAGTCCCTCCCGCACTTTATGACCTTTGCAAAGAAGCTCATTGTCCGAAACGGTTAATGGCAAACTAATGTTCTCAGAAAATATTACCAAGAAACACGATAAACCACACATAAAATATACGCAGCTCAACGAGTGAAAAAGGCCATTATGTCGTATACGAACAGCGAAGGCCCAGATCAGACTGCGCATCTGCGCAGTCTGATAAGGACCTTCACTGTTCATCGACATAGTCTACAGCGACGAATGATTTAGAAAGTGGGCAACAAAGGCCCTGAGCAGCCTGCGTGACATTGCAAGCTGATCTGGGCCTTCGTTGTCCGCGTATATGATAAGAACCCTTTTTTTATGAAATGACCCTAATATAGAATATATTACCGTATTTATCCTAAGTATTCGGACAGTCTGACCTAAACAAACGTGGAAACCCAGATAAGATACCGCTGAATGAGGCGTCTGATCTGAGTCTACATTTTCGCCACTCGTCCAGCAGTTTTAGACACAGCAACAGGTAGTAAAATGGACGTACGGTAAGGGTTGAGGGGTTCCGAATACTTTGGGTAAAATACGGTACCTCGCTGGCAGAAATACATAGGAAAGCGGATCCTATGGGAAGAGTCATTGATTTTATTCTAAATAATGATAGATCCGCATACAAATCGTCTGAGTAGTGCATAAAATACCACATTGCTTACCAGGAGGCACTCAGGCCTAACCTTCATTATGAAAACACGCCTATTCAAATTTATTGAGAATTTTACCACCAAAAAATAAAACTTTCGGATGAAAAATTCTGGTAGTTTTCTTATTTCTGCTCAAAACATAGATTGTGGGTACATGTTAGAACCGCCTCGGCGAGGCGGTTCTAACGAGTACCCACAATCTATGTTTTTGAGCAGAAATAAGAAAATTAATGTATACCCCTGTAAACCCCAGTTTTACTATATAAAAGTGGGGTTTAAGAGGGTCAAAACTATATAGGTATGTTTTCGTGATGAAAAGATATACATCTTCCCAAGAACAATTATTCAATGAAAAGCGTCTTTGTCTCGTCTGTCGAAGGTATTCGTACAACTAATTTGGTAAAGCGTACATCAAAATTAATCGTCTAATCCGAATCTTCGCAGTTTGATATTCAGTTTCGATACATATACAAGTGTGCGTGTATTTCCAGCAAATCATCTGTGAAAAGAGGCAGACAACAAAAAAAATCTGAATTTCGGCGCCAAAAAGATTTAATGCATGTATGGGTACGAGTAACACCTAAACCTGGTTGGCTCCAGCCACTCAACCAGCATTTTTATTGCGAACGTTGCATCTCGTTTTGATTCAAGCTTTCGTATAGTTCCGTATTTCTAAAGGACATCCACCCCATACATATTTCTGTAAGGCATCTTAACCGTTTGTATGTTGCATAGTCATGCATAATAATTCATTGAATAGATACCGAAGTTAAAGATTGATACCTGAGCCACTTTATATGTATCAAAATCACATGACCTTTACCTACTCAGCAAACTGGCAGCTGAATTTCATTTAGAAATAGTATTTTCAGACAACAAAAAGTAAGGTTATATCAACAACAGTAGCTCAGGTATCAATATTTAATTTATACACTGGGATCACCTATATGACACAAGGAAACCTTGGATTTCACTAGCACAAAAACATACAAAACCCTGAGTATTATTTTACAGAAAAAAGAAATCATCCGCACAGAAATATGCGAAAATCGCTTGTGACATAAGCAAAGGTATTCGTATCTGTACTATTCAGTTTCCTGTAAATATCACAAAAATGTCAAAAATTTGAGCCGTGTACGATTGAGGACGCTTTAGATCCTTCGCTACGCACAAAGTGCCCTGTGAAAACTCTGACCATACTGCGCAGATGCACAGGCTGATCTTAGTCTTAGCTGGGTACATATGCTATCTAGTAGGAAATGCTGTGACTAAATTATAGTGTCAAACCCCACAAAAATACATTGGCTAAAATATCTGAAAAAGTTGATACGGTTATCTCTAACTTAGCTTCAAATTGCATAAAAATAAAAAAATAAAAATATTTCTAATATTTAGTGTGCGAGACGATTCGCGTAGAATATCAATTCCTATTCCTTAGGAAAATAACAAAACTATTTTACAATACGATTTGAAAATAATAAAAATTTAGCCTACAAAGAGTTAAAAGTGAGGAGGTTCTTTTACTTCAAAGAGTTGACCGTTGCACCACCTATCTAAAATTGCAATCTCTTAACAAAGATCTGTCAACATACATAAAAGCAAATGCATGCTAAAATGTCACCAGAATCAGAGTTTGGTGTCTGTACTTATACATTTTAGTACAGACGGCATACTGGAAAACCAGGGATGGGTTCGTGGGTAGGACCGATGGGCTGGGTCAATGGGCTGGGCTCATGGGCTAAACTGAAGAATAATATTCTAGCTAAAGTTGTTTGCTGTTAAAGGATCATTGATCATTGATAAGAGATTAAAACTGTTAAGTAAGTGATAATCATAGCATAAGAGATTGTCACTGTTAAATAAGTTATGTTCTAACAGATGGCAGTGGTCAAACATTTGAAGTTGCTTTTACTTCTTTTAACAGTCATCAGCGTAACAAGGATTAAGAATTTTCTGTAATTTTATATTATAAGAAACTTATTTAAGATACAACCATATCAACTTATCAGATTCTTGAGTTGTTTGGGCTGTAGAAACGATTTATGTTTTACAAAAGTCCTATCTTTTGTTATCTTTTTCTCTCTGACTTTGCTGATCAATTAAAGGAGATGATATGTATAGAAAATTAATCAAGGGAGTGTTTTACCTATGTTATAAAAGAAAAATATAACTCGTATCCGTGGGACCAGGCTAGGGGCTGTACAATAGAGAACTAAAACGTAAATAGGTTTTGTAAGAAGATCTCATGAAAACGGAAACCACCTCATTTTCACGTATAAAACAGCTGAAGCAGTCACTATTAACAACAAATTGAAGAATTATATCAGGTTATTATTATTACATCAAAAGTCGATGCTTTTAACATAGAACAAAATGTGAATGACCTTCAAACAAACTTACTTTTCAAACACATTTGAGCCGTATAACGTAAGAAAACGTTCCCTCTGACATGTGCGTCCAACAAAGACTCAGATCAGCCTGCTCATGAGCGCAGGCTGATCAGAGTCTTCGTTGTCCGCATGAAGAAACGTTGTACCTTGGTTATCCAAAAAATGCGCCCAGTGAGGATTCTGATCAGACTGTGCCATTGCGCAGTCTGATCTGAATCTTCGCTGGGCGCACATGTCCGAAGGTACGTTTTCTGACATTGCGGCTCATTTATTGACATTTATTAAAATAAACACGTTTTTTTTTTTTTTCACCGATAACGAGTTTTACAAAAACCCTTGAGATTTAGTGTACGAAAATAACATACAAAAATATGCATTTCTGAAAGAAATTATTAATGAAGGCAGGTTTGGCTCTTATAAGATTAACATTAATTCCAGTGGGATAGAAAGGTAGAGAGAAAACGATGTTTTAACTAGCCAAACTAGCGATTAGGAAACATATACAAGTGTTTTGATACTGAAATGAAATTACATATTTGCAAAAGAAGCTATCTTTGAAATCTGGAAAAAATCCTTCAGGGACTTCAGAAACCGCGCGAACCCGAAACGTCAGTACCATCAATAAGAAGAAAAAGAAGAAATAACGGCGAGGCTGAGACTAGATAACAGTTAAAAACGGACATAGCCCAAAGATCCATTTGTTCATAGTGCGGTTCATTTAGTAATGACTGGGAACGAAACATTTTCCGGGTAACTGCAAAGGACTATGACAGGTCATGAAACAGACGTCAGCCTTTTTTTTAAATTACACAAGATTCCTGCTAGACAGACTGATCGATGATCACATTTTTTTTTCTAAATATCTTGATCTCCTAACATATTTTCTTTATTGGGTTTTATGAATTTGGCAATGTTATAATCTCCCATATTCATTTAAACTGCTTGTTTTATATCTTCTATATTATATTTAGACATCGTCTCTACATTACAATCATAAAAATATTTTTTCCTAGGTGTGTGATATAGATAAGGTAACACGAAATACCCAAATTCTAGTGCGTCTAAACACCCCAGTGCACCCTTAGGTTTAAAATGAGTAAATTAATTCAGACTTAGAAAAGAACAACCATCAAAGACAAAATGTTGAAATGTTTCATACAAATTTGTTTAATGGTATACGTGGAGATAGTGTTTGTCCTATTTTATCTTTCAAAGCTTTACTTTGTTTGTGTTGAGGTTTTACGGCCCAGTCAACCCAATGGGGTCATGTCGAGCGCGGTCAGTTTACCTAACCACACGTTTACTGGGCAGGCTTAGTCCTCTAAGCGGTTAACCAGTATTGTGCACATTCTTTCGCCAGAAACTGACAACTGCCCTTCTTGAATCAGCGGAAAGGAGAGATTGACCGTAGAAAATATTTCATGATCAATCTCCACGAAAGAATGTTGCCGATCTCGGCGGGGGTTGAACCCGCGACCTCCTGGTCTCCAGTCGGACGGCGCATCCAAATGAGCCACCGAGGCCGGCTCTTTAAGTATCCACAGCAAATGATACGAAATGATAAGTGAAACATAATTTTGTATTCAGGCAAACCTTGTTCAGGAAGAAGGAGCTTGCTTTGCTTTTCTTAGGTTTGTGGCTTGTGTACGGTCTGTCATGGTTTGTTTCCTCTTCTTCTTGGTGTCATTAGTAGGCTATGATCTGTGATTGTAACTTTTCCTGGACATCTCCTTACTATTTTTACCCAAAGCACACGGACAAATGGTGCTGAGCAAACAGTGTAGACTTAGATCAGACGCGGCAGATGCGGCGTCTGATCAAGGTCTACACTGTTTGCATCCTCGGTAACCCAGGTGTGACCCATTACGTTACACTTCATTCATCATGATGAATGAAGTGTAACGTAATGGGTCACACATGGGTTACCGAGGATGCACTGTTTGCCACTCATTCAGTAATTTGATGGGTACATCAACAGGTAATAAAATGGACTTTCATTTTTAGGAAAGGTATGGTAAGAAATTTAGGTATCCCAATACTTAGGTTATATACGGTAAACCAGTTTCCTTCAAATTACCTTACCTTCAACACTCTCTGGGCTAAATAAGCAGATGACAAACTGGTTATAGTTTGCTTATTTTATTCCAGAAAATAGGTTTGACATTTCATACAAATTGTCTCTTAAGAAGACAAATTGCTTAAAACGCCAAAGCCTTTTTTTTTTTAAAAATAACAAAAATATTCTAAAATGTCGTGTGTTGCTATTTTTACCCAGCAAGCTAAGAGTTCAGCAGTGTTTGAGACACCAGTATAGTACTGGGACGCCTCATTCCTATAGTAAATCTGTGGGAACCTGGTTTGGATCGCTAGATTTCAGGGCTATAATGACACGTTATTACATAAATTGTTATAATAATAGCAAAGAAACACAAAATGATAAAATGACCATTATGGCATATATGGCTTATATCAGAGTTTGCATTCACACCGTCTGAACAGGAAGTATGTAATCATCGCGAGATAGATAGATAGATAGATAGATAGATAGATAGATAGATAGATAGATAGATAGATAGATAGATAGATAGATAGATAGGAAGACAGACATACAGATAGATAGATAGATAGATAGATAGATAGATAGATAGATAGATAGATAGATAGATAGATAGATTTTGTTTTGAGGTTTTAGGGCCCAGTCAACCCAATGTGGTCATGTCGAGCGCGGTCAGTTTACCTAACCACACGTTTACTGGGCAGGCTTAGTCCTCTAAGCGGTTAACCAGTATTGTGCACATTCTTTCGCCAGAAATTGACAACTGCCCTTCTTGAATCAGCGGAAGGGAGAGAATGACCGTAGAAAATATTTCATGATCAATCACCACGAAAGAATGTTGCCGACCTCGGCGGGGGTTGAACCCGCGACCTCCTGGTCTCCAGTCGGACGGCGCATCCAACTGAGCCACCGAGGCCGGCATAGATAGATAGATAGATAGATAGATAGATAGATAGATAGATCCTCGCTAATATTATATGACAAAAGTCGCGATACCGATAAAGTTAAAGAAACTAACGAGAAATTGTATAGATATGGCCAGGAAGAGTCACAATCACACAATATGGCCTACCAGTGTCACCAAGAGGATGAGAAAACGAACTACGACGAACATCACACATTCAAATGAAAAGCAAATTAACAAATTCCCTCTCCCACCACGAGGTGGTCACAATACAAGACAGCACCCACCGCAATAGATCATATATTAAAGAACAAGATACTCGTGGTAAAGATGTCAGAAAGCTTCTTAACCCTTTTCATGCTGAATAAATTAAGATGCCACGCCCACTTCTAATTTCCAGCCAATCAGATTACTTGATCCGGGTTTTTGATAGAAATTCACAAATTTCATGAAAAACAGTGCAGATCCAGATCAGTTGGCTTCTTCAGAAGCCAACTGATCTGGATCTACACTGTTTGCTAAGACAAGGCATGATGTGTTTAGCAAGAGAAGGGTTAATCATAGTTTTGGTAGGGTGACAATGAGTGAAACTGGCCACTCTTTCTAGGGGTGACCCGGACCCCCCCGTACAACAAGATAGGTCATATATCAAAATGTTCCCTATTGTCTGTAGTTTCTGAAACTGCCGGCATAAATTGGCATAAATGATTGCGAGCCGAGAAATCCAATATGGCCGCCAACATGGCCGCCAAATACTGAAAGTCTGCCTTTTAAGCCTAAATTGTCTTCTGGTTGTACTAGTATGCATACAAAATGTATATTTAGATTGACCTTAACTCATTACAAGCTAGACTATTTAGTTAGATACAAAAAGAAGCATAATTTAAAAATTAAAGGCAATTTTAGGGGTCAAAAGGTCAATATTAGGTCTAAAAATGGTGTACTGAGAGGTAATAGAAGTTCCTGAAAATTACTATAGTGATATTTCTTACTTGACTTTAATTTAAACAACATACCAGGTATCATGGCCTGCTCAAAACTCAGGTTTCAGTATGAAATATTAATCAGTATTAAACAGTAAGCAGTTTTTTACCCCTACCCCCATCATTTGATTTCATCGCTTCTGAACTGACTCTGGTAAAGACTGACAAACGACAGTAGAAAAAATGATAAAGACAGGCAGAATGGCAAGCTATTTCATTTATCAACCTCTGTTTTCCAGGAATGATTTGATTTGCTGCAGAATTTAAGTTTGAATTTACAGACTGAACAATAAATAAGAAATAATGACCCGGATAAAATTGGCTTGACAATATTTACTGTGACACCGACAGAACTTGTGACGGGAAAATTTGAAACTATGTAAAGTTGTCAATAAATTAATTGAAACAAAATATAGAAATAAAAGGCACTTGTTATCATACAATATGCACCTATAAATGTTTTCCTCTGAACAGGGTGGCAGGATTACCTCCGGGTATTAGATAATTTTGAAAATTTTATGTCCTATTCCATACCTCTGACATGGGACCCCTGCGTTCTAATTTAGTGTCAAAAATCCCGTGGGTAGGCTTCAGAATTTTCACATATTTTCCTAACCCATACAGAAATGAAAATGTAGCGGCTTTAAAGTGGCTTTGTAGCTGCAATAAAGGCGCTTTAAAATTTAGTAGACACAACTTCTAGTCAGAAAGTAGCCAATGATAACGGCCAGTAGATCTATTGCTGCAGTATTGCCACAAGTATCAGTCGCGACCAGCTATGTCAGCCACTGGTGGCTGTATAGCCACTAGCGGCTTCTAATAGCCAGAAGCTATCCACAATTCAAACATTATAGTTATGAGACAGAAACAGAGCCACTAGGGGCTTTAATAGCCAGAAGATATCCACAATTGTTAGAAAGTCATATGTGAAGATACCCGGGCAATGCCACAGTTACGAAGCACAGCCTTCTTTCCCTAGACTTCAAAAGAAGGAGAGATGAGGAAAAATAATGACAAAGCAAATGTTACCTATGAAACCATCGATGCATAAATATAGAACTGCAACAGAAGAGGAACCTTGGAACTATCAGTTGAAAACTAATGTGGGCTTTAACTATTTTTATGAATAACCTCATCACAACAGATTCTGATGCAGCCCTAAATTATAAACATAATGTTCGGTTCGCATAGGGGTCCTGTACCGCATCAGTGAAACATCACAGTGAAGTATATATAATCTTAAACACTGTGAAGAAACAAAGCAAAAAGCTCAAGGGCAATCTGAACACAAAAATACCACAAACAGGACCACAATTGGCCCAACCACATACAGACATTCATAGTCAGGTGTCAACCGTCTGAAACAGATTGAGAAGGGAGCTGTCATTGAGACAGAGGACCAACTCACCTTCGTGCAATTAAATAGGGAAGCAAAGTTACCTACCATATTTGGTTAACAGGTATGTGTGCAGTTTGCTGCATTATATCCCTATATTGTAACTTAAATTCAAAGGGATATTTTGTTGCTGATGAAGCAATGAGTCATCAAGAAAAAAAGTTGTCTTGCAACTGTACTGTTGAAAGAAAGAATAAGGTATTTAAAACCCTGTCTGAGCAAAGCAAATTAGAGAAAGCTGAAGCCAGTTTAAATAATACTGAAAGGAAAGATTGAAATTGAAAAAATATCTATTTGAATTATCATTTTTGAGGTCACGCTTAATAGAAATTAAAAAGAGTAAATGATGTGTCCATTGGTAAACATAAGTTTAAAACAATGTACATAAAAAGCATAAAATAGATTTGTCCAGGACTGATGTTTATTCTAGGGGTTGGATCTGTTAAATGTTAAAAGGGCTGAAATCCATGTCAGAATATGTAAGCTGGAAAAATCCTGAATCAGAAGACTGCAACACAGACCTCTCTGACAAGTTCAAAGATTTGGAATCAAGTGATGTCTTGATTTTGCACCAAGCCACAATTATCCTACACAACAGAATTACAAAAAACTGATGTGCTGCAGCAGGAGTTCTTTTCACCCAGTGTACTCTCCCATATGATAAAAGAAAAGGAGGCCGTCTATGGGTGGCCTACTGTTTTACATTTAATTTGTAGGCAGCTCCAGTAGGCAAGAGCTGCCTTTTTGTTGCCCTTTTTGCTGCCTATGGGCAGTACAGGCAACCAGTAGGCAGCTCAAAGTAAGTTTGTTTTGTACAACAGGCAGAGTAGGCAACTCCAACTTAATTTATGTTCTACTATAGGCAGAGAAGGCAACACAAACTTATTCAATTTTCTGCAGGAGGCAGAGTAGGTAGCTCTAACTTTATTTTACTTCTTGCAGTACACAAAGAAGGCAGCTCAATTTTCTTTTTCCTGCAGGCAGAGTAGGCAACTCAAGCTTATTTTATTTTCTGCAGTAGGTAGAGTAGGTAGCTCCTGCTGGGTTTACTTTGTGTAATTATTAGGCACAGTAGGCAGCTCTATCCTTTGTCAGGTGCAATTGGCGGGAAAATATAGCAGCCATTTTGACTGCAAATGTGTATTTAGGATGTTTTAGATTAAACAGAAATTTATTTGAGTGAATGTAAGTAGACTACTTGTTTGTTTATTAGTGAACACAACTACTATGCTTGTTATAGGTAGAAAAACGTTTAATTTACTTAATTTAATTCAATGTCTTTTGTGGCCTTTTGTGAATCCCTACAATGTGGCAGTTTCCAGAATTGTTTCTGATGTTTTTGCCAGTGACGCGCCATAAGTAGACTTCCCAAATCCCGGACATACGCTTCTACCGATATTTCCTTCGTTCAGGCCCATGGGCATGGTGGGCGAAGCTTGCTTACCAAGTAATGCTTACTATCCGCGGACGCCTGATTACACCCTTTGTTCTGGGGTCCATGTCTGTTGGTCTGAACATTCTGATTCGTCATTCGTTTATGGATTTATGATTTTGGATTACGGCTTTGGTACCATGACCGCAACTACTTTTTCCTGTTACATATCAAAGCCAGTTGATGCCATAAATATGTAAATCTGGTGTAATACTGACTATACATTAAGATACATAGATCTGCTTGCCTAATACATATACTTGGAGATTTTCACATGATGGGGTTATGATTGTTGCTCGAATTATCAACCTGAGACCCCAATATAAGCCCGAGATCAATTAAGCTTAAGCTTAATGTCCAGTAACGCAGAGGGTTGATATTGATACCACTGCTATCAACGCATGACCATAAGATATCATAGAGGAATATACCCGGCATCGATTGCTCAGTCGAGCAAATTTGAATTTACTTGTAAATGGTCAAGTGAGTTCTGTTGGATACATGACTTCGCTTCCCTAGTTTTCAGTCTCTTTCTAAATGGGAGCAACTCTTTTAGGAAGGAATTTGCTCCCTCCGTGAACAATTTTTTTCTGTAAAAATAAGAAAAACGCCTCAGGGAAAATGGATGTTTTTTTTCTTTTTTAAATAATGAAGAAAGTGAAAGTTGCCTCTCTTGCATAGGAAACACCTACTGGTCTTTGTCTTCATCCCTACCAAATATGAAAGCAATCCACTGAAGAATAAAGGTAGCATAACTTTGAAAAAAGGTTAACCAATAGGTTAACCTGGGACGACGCCCGCCCGCTCACTCGACGCCCACCTACCTGGACATCCTTATTTTAAGGGACAGATTTTTTGAAAAACCCATCCAAGTAGCCAATGTTGAGCGTGATTAGCTAAGTGGTTAGTGCACTTGCCTCTACTGCTAGAGGTACCGAGTTCAATGCCAGCCAATGAACATGTAGGCAGAATGGGCAGCTCACGAGCAGTTCCCACTGAATAGGCAGAGTAGGCAATTCAGTAGCCAATAAACAAGCACTAGGCAGAATAAGCAGCTCCTTTCCAACTGAATAGGCAGAGTAGGCAGCTCAGTAGCCAATGAAAATCTATAAGGCAGAATAGGCAGCTCATTTCCCACTGAATAGGCAGGGTAGGCAGCTCAGTTGCCAGTGAACATGTAGTAGGCAGCTCAATAGGCAGGGAAAGCATTTAAGAGGCAGCAGTAGGCAGCTCAGTGGCCAATGACAGACGAGGAAGCAGAATAGGAACAGTAGGCAGCTCCAGATCCCTTTTTAGTCATTGTCTTCATAGATGAGCTTCCTACTCCATATAAGGAGTAGGCCATTCAAAATTTGCATGGCAAATTTCCAGTAGGCAGCCTATAGGCATCCTATTGCACTTCCTACAGGCTACCTATAGGCAGCTACAATAGGCAGCGCCCAGTATATTTTGTATTGGCGCTGTCTTGAGGCACAATGTAAATTTCCAGACCATCTTCTTTTTTTTTTTTTTTTTCGTCATTTGGTTGTCCAGTAAGGCAAAAGTTAAATGAAGCTAGTGATATGGTTAAGATAAAACTGATATACGAAGATGGTTGCCATCTGTTCCGAATCATAACAGCTCTGGTCAGATCATCATAACACTGAAACATCTGGGCTAACAGTCTATCTTCACTATTTGTATAGAAGTAAGAAGCCAGTAGAAGAGCTTAACTCATACGGGTAAGCCCTAGCTTATTCTGCAGTCAGACACTTTGTTACGTCTGCAACTTTTCACACAATGGAGCACTAGACTGCATTGGATATATATTATAAGAGAGAATCTAAATTATCTTCTTATTTTATTGACAGTCAGTTTTAATATTTTCCTTAAATTCTTCTTTAAAATGCCTCTTGCTTCCTCAGACTTGCTTTGCTCAGGCTGGATTTTAAATGCATTATTGTTTATTTCAGCAATATATGTCACGGGCAGTAATCACGTCACTCATGGCCAATTGTTTTGCAAAGAAATAAGTGACGTGAATATCCGGACATGAGTAGTGCGAGCTAAAAAGGTGGCTGTTTCAGGTGTGTTGTCGACAGTCTGGGGCTTTTGTCATCTAGGAGGGCGTTATTTTAAAAATTGGAGAATGCTATACTGTGCATAATTAAATTCCATACAACCCAGCACCAAAATTTACGCCAAAATATGTTTCATTCTGACGACAATTGCTCCGAATTGTGTGCAATTTGGGATGATTTACCCACTGAAATTAATGTTTTCAGCCATATCTGCATCTTGCATCATTGTTTACATTTGAAGACTGTCATGTTTTTTTTTTTCAATTTAATTGCCTACTTAGATTGGGTTAATAGTAAAATCAACTGACGCTAAGATGCATGGCCCACGCCTTAGCCTTAGTAATGAAAAGTGGCATTAGAAAGGGAATTCAATAGCTCGAGTATTTCAAATATATCAAAATAGCTTTTTGTATTTTTCACTGACTGTCCACAGACAGGCTCAAGAAGTGTCCACGATGGATGGATAAGTCCATTATAGGACACTCTTCCAAAGTCGACCTTACAGTGTGGCGACTTTTCTGCAAAATGTCTGCATGTGTTTGATAGTTTATAACTACACTTGCCATTTCCTTCTAGATTTGGTTTCAATTAATTTATTTACAATGTTTACATGCATGTATTTTTTAAAGTTTCCCCCCATAACACTTTCTGTCGGTGTTATAGTAAACATTACCAAGCCAATTTTATCCAGGTCAGTGTTTCTTATTTGTTGTTATGTCTGTGATTTAAAACTTGAAGGAAATCAAACAATTCCTAATTATTAAAAGATGTTGATAAATGAAAAAGTTTAACAATCTGCCATCTTTTTCATTTCTTCTATTGTCTCTTGTCAAGCTTCACAAGCATCAGTTCAGAAAATTTGAAATCAAATGGTGGGGGTAGGGGTAACAAACTGCTTACTGTTCAATACTGGTTTAATATTTTCAACAGAAATATGATGTTTAAATTGGCCATGATAACTGGTGTGTTGTTTAAATTAAAATGAAGCAAGTGATATCGCTTAAGAAATTTTAGGGAACTTCTGTTTCTTCTAAGTGCTCTATTTTTAGACCAAAAATTGGTCATTTGTCCTCTAATTTTGCCTTTAATGTTTAAATCATGCTTCTTTTTGTATTTAAATAAATAGTATTGTCTGTAACAAGTTCATATCAATCAAAATATACATTTTGCATGCATACTAGGGCAACCAGAAGACAATTTAGGCTTCAAAAGCAGACTTTTAGTATTTGGCGGCCATGTTGGCGGCCATATTGGATTTCTCGGTTCGCCATCATTTATGCCATTTTATGCCGGCAGTTTCAGAAACTACAGAGAATGTGGAACATTTTGGTATATGACATATCTTGTTGTACGGGGGGGTCCGGGTTCACAATTTTTCAGTCTTGAAAGTCACCCTACCATTTCTGTGATAAAGATTTGACACCGTGTGAACGTAGTTATTCTTTCTGAGCCATATGATCCGGGGTAAGCATTTCCTATAAGATATCATGTACACCCAGCGAAGACTGCCTGCCCATCCGCGCAGTCCGATCACAGTCTTCGCAGGGCACTCTTGAGTACCCCCCTTGGGGTACTTAATATAAAAAGGGTAGGGGTGTACTGCCAGGAGCCAATGATGCCAACCCTTTTCCAGATACGACTGAGACCCATTTCCAGACAAAGTAAGATGAACATATACCCCAACGTAGACAAACAATATATGCTCATTTGCTCAGTCAGTTAGCATATTATCGATATCAAGTATAACAAGAATCACACAATATAAAGTTTATACAATGTTTTATTTTTTACCAAATGCAACTGATTTATGATATCAACGTTTCCAGGCTAAGGTAGTTTACATCGCCCTTTCCAGACAGACATGAACCTCTTTCCAGACGGGCATATTTGAATCCCTTCTCAGATTTTTTTACAATGAAACAAAACAGTAAGACAACAAATAGACACCTCAACAGCGAGCAGCCGAAAGCCCAACAAAGAACGAAGAACTCTAGAACCATAAGAAAGTTTTGAACACCTAAATTTTTAACCAAGCAAATAAACGTAAATTTAACTTTAATGTGATTCTTGGCCATACTCTTTATCCGAGCCATGATCTACCAAAAGTGTAAAAAAATCAGACTTCTCGCTGAGAGATAAATCGATAACTATCGAAGCTGAACTTGATTAATCACGTTCAACACGTACATATATAGATATAGGCGAGTTTTTATAGACACATTTAAGCATAGTGTCCCTGAAACGGAACATTGGCAAACAGTGTAGACCGCGATCAGACGCCGCAGAACGCGGCGTCTGATCTAGGTCTACACTGTTTGCATTTAATACAGGAATTTCTATAAAACATGACAATAACAAAAATTAACCAGGCACCCCTTCTATTGGAAATTGCCCTTTCCAAAGAGTTGATGTAGAGAAGTCTACTCAGCATTAATGGTTTAAAAATAACAAATGCAAGTCGTGAAAATGACATGTAAATCAACATCATAGACCGTCTTCAGCCTAAGCAACAGGGATTCTTTCAAATTAAAGAACACATAAACATTTATCACTCTCTGGGTTTGTTCAGCAGGCGACACATTGAGGATATTTTTCTTTTTTCCTAGAAAATAGGTTTGACAATTTATACTCCTTTGGAAACGATTTGCATGAAACGTCAATGCCTATTTTCTGGGAAAAATAAGAAACGTATCATTATTTTGTCGTCTGCCAAATTAGCCCAGATAGTGGTAAAGGTTCAAAGTAGACAGAAAGTTGTTCGAAGCATGAAAAAAATATGTTTCACACTTCTAAAAAAATGTACAATTTATCGTAAAACATAAAAAATCAAGGTTCTGAAATGATAAAAAGATAAAATGAAAAAAAAGCAAAAACCAAATATCAGTAAAATCAGATGGTAATTATTTTTTGGCAATGTCAAACGTAACACAGATACTGCAGAGATTATGTCTGTCAACACAGTTACTACACTCGCTCTACATTAAACACTAAGCGCTATAGGTTAACCCATCTTACGTATCTGGAGACCTCAAAAGTGTAATTTGCAAGCAGTGCAGTTCCAGATCAGACGCCGCATACTCCATCGTTTGCAAATAGTTTAGCCATTTTTCTCTAAGAATATCTCAATCACAGAGACCGACATACAAAATTGAAATTCGACGTTTCCAGTGTATTGTGTGGGGAGTTTATTCGGTCTAAAATGGATTAGATAGTTAAGAATTTCTTCTTGAAGGTCTGTTGGTATATGCCTTAATGCATAATGCAATGAAACTCTCTTGGCGTAGTCCTTTACCTAGCTTTAGTGATCTCTCATTGAAGAAGCAATACTGTTCCGAAACATGACATAGTAAATTAGTTGTGTTGATTCCGATTTTTATCCAATGTTTTTTGCTATGCCAATTTGTTAAGGTATTTCTTAAATGTCATCTATTGTGTTTGATCAGAAAATAGGAATTTTTTAATTCCATGCAAATCGTCTGCTAAAGAGGCGATTTGCTTGAAATAGCAAGCAACGTCGTATCAACGTCGATGCAACGTCATGACGTTGCATCGACGTTGATACGACGTTGTATAATTTTCATGTTATGATATACATGAATTTGGGTAGTTGGCTAAATCTCTGAGGGCTACATATCAGTAAGTGTGTGCCTTATCAATGGATCCAGCCAAACGAAATGAAACAAACGTTATGTGAATATACATTTGCGTTACTTTATGTAACCGGAAGAATTAATTCAGCCTTGCAGTATGAGATAGCTTTTATGGCGACGCGGTATAACGGTCTTGCTTTTCTACGAAGCTAAGCTCTTCCTTTTCGACTAAGTTAAGCAACGGGTTTCTTTGTTAGTACCTGGATGGGTGACCCTATACGGGTGGAAACTGCTTGGCAGAGAACCAATTCACTCGACTTCATTTGGCGCTGTGAGCAGGATGATGAAATGAGGGTAAATCCCTGACCTTGTATGCACAGGTTCCTCGCTCTGGAGTTTGCTTCCTTAGCATTTTTAGCTGACTTCGAGGATGAAATCAAAAGATGAGAGCGAGAAATGTAACAGGAAGAAAAGTATATAGAGAACTTGCTGAATAAGCTAGCTTTTATGGCGACGCAGTATTGTAGTCTTGTTTTTCTACGGGTTTCCTGGTTAGTACCTGGATGGGTAACCCTGTATGGGGTGGCCACTGCTTAACTTGGCATAACCAATTCGTTCAATTTCGTGTACATTTTACTTCTTAGTTCATATACTAAAATCGTATTCTTGTAATATTTTTGGTTGAAATAGTTTAATCATTATATTAAAAAGCACCACTGATAAGAAATTATAACTGTAAGTTAACCCATTGTAGTCTGGAGACCCTAAAAGGGTAATTGGCAAACAGTGCAGACCCAGATCAGACTCCGCAGAACGCGGCGTCTGATCAGAGTTTCCACTTTTTGCAAATAGTTTAGCTATTTTCCTCTAGGAATATCTAAATATCATAGCCGAATGTACCTTAAATTGAAACTGGACTCTTCCAAGATATAGTGTGGGGGAGTCTATTCATTGTACAATGGATTAAGTGGTGTTCTTCTGGCTGTTTCATGTGTTGTCCTATTTAATTCTTTCATCCCTAAGTTTCTGAGGTGGACTCTTCATCCTTTAAATTTGGGCATGCCCACTGTTGCGAAATATCCAAAACATGATCTATGAGGAAATAAGACAAAAAACAAGGTCTTGCTATCATTTTGTCCATTAAGGATTCTTTACAACAGCAAATTCATTTTAATAGCAACATGTTTGGGAACAAATGCTGTCGTTGTAACGAGGGTTCATTGTACTATTATAACGAATACATGTCATTTGTTGTCTGCAGATTTTCTCATCAGCATACTACGAATTAAGAGGTTTCAGTTAGTCTTATGTTATTAAAAGCTGATTCAGAACTATGCACAACACATTTGTCAGATCCTTGAGCAAAGAGAGTTTTGTATATTGTACATTCCCCACAAAAGTTCCTTGGCTCAAAGATCTGATATATGTGTTATGTTTATATCTAAAAAAAAGCTTCTTTTATTCAACATTAGAATAAGAGAAAACGTTTAACCCAGAGTATACAGAAAACAAAACTGGCGTATAACAAATAATTCAGTAATATTTTGTTTATTTTCCCAGAATACTTGATATTTCATGTGAATCGTGAATCGTCTCCTGGCCAATGTTCTGGGACTAAGAATGAGAAAAAATATTTACAATATAATTTGCAAATGTCTGACTTTAATGTATACGGAGTTAAAGGAAGCGAATTTCTTAAACACCAACGTTTTCAACATTGCATTCATGCTGAACACTTATCTAACAGTTATTATCCTTTATCAACGATCCTTTACAAATAAATGATTCAACCCCGAGAACATGCAACCAGATATGGTTTTGGTGTCTGTACTAAGATGTATATATGTAATGATCTTCCGGCAGTTCCAACTGAATGAAGATATACATGCGCACATTTTCTCTGAACATTTTTATACTCCTTAGTTCAAATAATTTCAATGAAATCAATCATCAAAGCTATAAAAATGGCATCAAAATATTTTATGGCGCATGCAAGGATGAATGAGTAACTTATGCTTGCATTTTAATGAGGTGCCATTAGGTGCAGCCGTAGCAGGTGGGGTAAGAATATAGTTGAGATTACTCAAGAAAGGCCACATTCACCATTCACAGACTATATTCTTCCCACGACATGGAAACCAGAAACAAGGAATGGGAGCTACGTAAGCAAAACTGGCAGGTCAAAATTCCCGCTCCGACTTGTAAAGTTTCAGACCATTATCAATCGATTTTGCAACAAAACTGGCAGGTCAAAATTCCCGC